>CM061469.1:15000000-15625000 GCA_030770085.1 Oryza coarctata | reverse complement strand
ATGCTCAAGGGGAGCCAAGGTGCAAAACGGTCAAGAATATTGAGTGATGAGATTGGATGCAAAGTAACACATGTTGGATGAACACTGTGTGAGAAGATGTTTGCAATGGGCTTTCACAAGTGTGCATAAGCGCCAAAAAATTGTAAAAAAATTAGATGGAAATTGGAAGAATAATTTGAGATGAAATCTAGAGAAGCTCTAGAGATTATTATGCTTATTTTAATAATGTTTGAACTAATCTTCATTGTTAATAATTCTTATAACAGTAATTATATTTACTCAATATCTTTTAAATGATCTTGATATGTCTATTTGGGTAATGAAAGTTACATCTATACAATACTATGTCAATATAATTACTATAACTTTAGAACTTTTTAACACCAAACTTAATACACATGAGATGAATATTCTTTCACCAAAAATTGATTTTAAATCTTCTACTTTAGTGTCTTCTTCTGATTCTTCACTTAATGTTTCTCCATCACTTTCTTTGGCTGTTTTTAATGCCATGTCCGATAATCAACTTGAGCAAATCTCGAAGGACGACATGGTTTTGTTATCAAACAAATTCTCTCGAGCTTTAAATAATGCAAGAAATAGGAAACGAAGAGGTCCAATATGATGCAACGAATGTGGAGAGTCTAACATATTCGCTTCAACTTCCCTAAGCTCAAGAAAAGCATGAAAGAAGATGAAAAAGACAAGAACAAGGGTCATAAGATAAGAAGAAGAAGGCATTCAAAAGCAAGAGTAAGGAGAGCTATAAGAAGATGCTAAACAAAATATGTCATACCTTTGATCAAGCAAGTAACGATGACTTCGAGAGTGAGAAAGAAGATAATGACAAGGGTAAAAACATCTCTAGAGTATGCCTCATGGTTTGTAGAGTATAAACATCTAGAGAGTCTGATGTCGACAATGAACACATCGAGGTAACTTTGTTTCAAGATATTATTGTGTCTATTGTCTTTAAGATTCAAAAATATGATAAAAATGATAAAAACAACATGATTTTATTGTTTAATTTCTTAATGCTAAAACTGCTAGATTAAAATCTCTTATTCCAGATTATGATAATTGCATAACTTGTGAAGTTTTAGTTTTTGAAATTTCTTCTTTATAAGATATGAATGTTAATAATGAATAAGAAATTGAGAAAACAAAAAATCTTAAATCTTCTTTTGCTCTGGGTATTACTTTGTGCTCTTATATTGCAAATGTGTTGTTTTTAATCAAAAGGATTTTTAAAAAAAATAACAAGTTGTTTTTTATGCATGTTTGATGATTAATCTCATTAATACTAAAATATTAAGATAACAGAAGGATGGTTTAGTTAAAAAAGTTGCTCAACATGTTTTCTTAACAAGATGAAGTTGAAAAGTTCTTTAGGTCGTGTTGAGTATTTGGAGGACAACAAGAAAACTCATGATGTGTTTTCTTATCAAAATAATAAATACTAAAATAGTGTTTTGGATGATTGTGAAAATTGTGAAACTTTATCAAAAGAAGTTTCTTATTTAAAAAATAGTTTGCAAATGTTTTCTGATAGTAAAAAGAAACTTAATATGATTTTACATCAATAAAAAATGAGTAGTAGAGGGTTATGTTTTGATGCACAAGCCTATTTTGTAACTTATTAACCTGTTGTTTTGAATATATCTCAGAAGGGTGAGATTTTAACAAAACTTGAACGAAAGAAAATGATTTTTAAATCTACTGTTATTTTGAAAAACATTTCTACAACTTGTGTAAATATTTTTTATTTTCAAAAAAAACAATTCGTGTGAAGCATAATTACACCCATTGTGGTAAGGGTGGACATTTGGTTCTATTTTGCTTTCAACTTACAAGAAAACAGAAAAATGATAAGGTTGAGATGGTAAGGTTTAGTTTTTCTTCGGATGTCCCCTCTCGATCTCCCTTCTAGTCGACTAGGACTCCTAGTGCATGATTATAAACGGAAGTTGCATCAGTGTATGAAAGATAGGATGGAGGATCCAAACTCAATCAGTTGCCTTGGTATCATTGATTCTTGTTTCCAAACTTGGTTTCAACATGACTACTATAACAATGTCATCATAGGGAGAGCAAAGCCTTTTGTTGATATGTAGTGGATCAACTAGTTTGCAATGGAGAGAAAAGAAAATCTCATCTTCAATGACATAATTCAAATGTGCAAGGATAGAGGGTTATACGGCCTCATGGTACTTGAGCATAATTGGTGTGAGGGGTGATTGCCCAGTTTTTTGCCACTATATTCTTTTGCACCACTGAGGATGGTGAGAGCTCAATAAAATGGATGACAAATGGACAGCAGTTCCATGCCACTATTTAGAATTTTGCTCAAGTCCTAGAGCTAGACCCCCTTGATCTCACCTACCCAAGCCTTCTCCACCAACGTCATATCCTTCCTCATAAGTCTACTTTTATGTATGATCCAAATGGTACCATCAAAACAACATATGGACTGCTTCCTCGCTATGACATCTTGAACATGCTTTTCCTCCTCACAAGTAATCCTAAGGCGGGAGATGCTTCATCTATTTAGTTCATCACCATTGACTTCCTTGTCAACTCATGCTCCAACAGGGCAAGGTTCAGTGTTATGAAATTTTGTGGGAAGAGATATATGCTATATCCATGGATCCTCATCACTCTCCCACCTACTCACCTTACACCATGAAATTAATTAAGGTTGTGTTAGGATTTTGCTTTATTAAGGAAGTAAGGCATCTTCCTTATTGTCTCTAAGCCCTTTCTTTTGTTCCATCAGGGCCCATTGCCTCCTCCTCTCGCCGTCGACCTCCTCCAACTATCAAGTCTAAGTTGGCACAGAAGAAGGCCATCAAAGTCCTCTTTTAAATTTGCTCCACCACTGTCGACAATGTCCATCGCATAGAGCAGCGCCAAAACATCGATCTTCGATCTCATGGTGTTGATGTCTCTCTTGATCGTGAGCCACTTGTCTACATCAACCCATTTAGAGAAAAGGATGATGTCCCTATAGCTGCGTAGGGTGCTTCGGTGCAGCCTTTCGCCGAGACATCCAACATCAATTGTGCTAGCCATCACTCCAGTTCACCTCTTAGAATGACTATTTTTAGGATAAGAACAACGATAACAATGATGATGCCAATGACGACGAGGAAGACAAAGCCTCCAGCTGATTCTCCCTGTAGTTCCTTCATTTTTATGCTTCAATGACAAAGGGGGAGTAGTATGGGTTCATTTTTTTTCTTTGATCTATCCTTGTCAGAAAGTTATTTCACTTATTCAAAGTTTGCATACTCCATTTTTCATATTGGACAAGTAATAACTAACATATATGTATGTGATGTAATGACTATTAGTTTATTTTTATCGCACTTTAATTTCATGCAATGTGTTAAGGTGTATGTTTGAGTGGTGCTTGTATTATTTTTTATGTTTGTGAAATACCATATCAGATGCATTTTATTTCTCTATGCCTTTTACTTGTACACATTGCACCCCCACGGTTGAAAGAAAATAGAGTAATCTCCCATGATTTTCTTAAAATGTGCATAGGTTTAAACTTCACTTTTGTGTATACACACATTTAGAGTAAGCTTCTTCTATCTTCTTTCAATCAAAATATCTTCTTTTATATCTCTCTTATGAGCCATATAAATATTGTCATCAATCACCAAAAATAAGAAGATTAAAAATAGATATATGCCCTATAATAGGTTTTAAGTGATAAATGACAAGAAATTAGGGAGCTAATATATTATGATTGAAAAGCATGCAATAATTTGTCAAATGGGATATTGTTTTGGTTAAAACAAGACTCCTATGAAGATTGGAAAAGACGATAGGACATGAAGCAATCAAAATGTAATTTTATTATTTCATAAATCCTTAGGATAAGCCAAACTATCAAGAGGGGTTCAAGTTTAATCGATTCAAAAAGTAAGTGCTCAATCAAATTTTCAAGTCTAGATAAACAAACACTCACACCATGTATAACTTGAGGTTTTGGTTTTTCTTTTTTCAGTATTTTAGATGTTTGTATCTAAACTTTGTGGAAATTTATGGACAAGTTTCTCTATGAAACAGAGAAAATTGCTTAAAGTTTTTGAACTAAGGTTTTTGTCTAGGCCAAAAGATCTATTTGGAGTCTCCAAACATTTTGTGCAAATACTTCACAATTTGAATTCTATGAGTAATGGCAAGTTTCAAGATGGGTGGGTATTTAACCTCACCAACCATTTTTTGAGAAAGTGGCTACTCATTCATTCCTATACGACTCCCAAGAGATTTCTAGAGGTTTCCAACTTTACTCTCTTGAATCTTGTGTCTAATCCACCCTTTAAGTGTACTTTTTAGGTGATTTATGGGAGAGTAGACTTTAGAATTTGGGTGGGTACTTGTGGATCAACACTGTTGAAGACCCAAACTTGTTACTCTTGGAGAACCGTCTCCTAGATAATTAGGCGTTGCCCGTGAGGATTCGACGTATGAATCGCCCAACACATTTTTCAAGGTCTTTCTCACCTCCATAATGAAAGAGGTATATCATCGGATTTCTAAGTTCTTCATTAGAGATTCGTTTGATAGGGCAAACTCTATAGAAAGCGGGAGAACAGTGTCTTAGTGAATACCTTGGTGGTTGCTTTGGACTAGTTACTATGTTTTAGTGATAGCTTGGAGCCTAAACTAGTTTCTAGAATTGAACTTAGTGATGCAAGGAATCAAGAGTGATTCGGCTCTTTAGAGCTCCTCAATGGAGACATAGGATCGGTTGATCCAAACTTTAGTAAAAACTTGTTTGTCTCCTAGTGTCGCATTACCTGTTATATTATTTATTATTTTATTTCTTTTCATCCTCCACAACCCTTAGGGTTGATCTTCTTTGAGTATCCTTTGGATATTTTTAAGAAGATCCAAAATCTCTAGACCCTATACCTAGAGACTCTGAATAAGTCTCTTTATCTAACAGAGAGGCTGGTCCAGATAACCTAAACAATTTAATTTCCTCTGCTAGTTTATTTCATGATTTAAAGTGTGCACATTTGCCCCCTCTGTGTGACTCAAAGTCCTTTCACTTTGATATTGATTTTAAGGGAGACGATAGTTGACATTTAATTCTTTTACATGAATTAAATAAATATACAGTATTGAAGCTATTACTAGGTTGGATAATTTATGCTTACATATTAAATTTTTATTTCTCAAATACTCTAAATATCGCTAGTGCAATAAAAGAAAATTTCTTGTTTTTACTTTATGAGAGGTAAAAATGGATAACGAACCCTAAAAATAGTATTTATGATAAGAACATATCCGCGTAACAAAAATAATATGTAACGAATCATTGGAAATGGTATTCACTATAGGAAAGTACCCAAAATAATTAAGAGATTCTCTTTTGTAATATTAAAAAGAGCAAAAAAAGGTTCATATAAAAAAGCCAAAAGCTCTAAAGTTAATGAAAGTTTTTTTGTTAGAAGAGAAAATATATTTGAGAAAGAATGTTTAATGCAACTTTTCTATGTGTAGGGTTTTTCTTTCAAATATTGTATTATAAATCGTTTGAATGCATGAATATTTAATGCTAAATTAAATTAATTTGTTATATCTTTTTATTTTATGTTTATACTAATTTATGCTTGTTAGATAGTTCGTTTTATTTGTCTTGTCTTACAACACATATTCTTGAATTACTCTATGTACACTTCAAAGGTCTTGAATTTTTTTAATTCTTGATGAAATCTTTATCAAAAAAGGGAGACATGACACAAAATGTGCTAAAAAAATTTAAGTTGAAGGGGATAATTTCTTTCTTTTAATAAGGGAGAGAATTTTTTATTTTTCAATTTTGAGAGAATTTCTTTCTTTTAAAGGTGGAATTTTTTTCTTTTTCAATTTTGAGCCTTGAGTTATTTTTGTCAAATTCTTTCTGTTTTTATTGTTAAACACCAAATAACATTTTGAAAAGGTTTGCCAATGTGCTCATTGAGGGGAGATTATAAAATTATTGTGATGATTAACATTTTATGATAAATAATTGACTTTATTATTGATTTATTAAATAAAAAATAGTTTAGAAATATTTCTAGTGTTAGTGTGAGTGTGTATAACTAATATAAATCAGGTTTAATACCTACCATGTTTGTTTTGTTTATTTGTGTATAGTTAACTTGAGGTCAACATTAGTCAATGATGAATACCCGAACTATGCTCAGCAAGAGCTAAGGTATAGCATGATTGGGATGGCATGTGATAAGGTTAGACTAGAGTCAATATAATTGGAATCAACATCAGTCAACTGTGGAATCAGGAATAAGCTCGAGGAGAGCCGAGATCTAGAATGGTAAAGGATGGCTAGTTACGAGATTGGACACAAGATAATGTATGGTGGATGGACACCATGTGAGAAAATGTTTACAATAGCCTACACAAGTGTGCGTAAATGACAAAAAAATTATAAAGAAAATTAGATGGAAATTGAAAGAACAATTGATAAAAAAAATTGGAGGAGAAAAGGTTTTTGTTTCGTTTTGAGAGAGAAGTGATTTCTATCCACTTTATAAACATAACTTGATATAATAAAGTTAAAATTATTTTTAATTGATTTGTCAAATTATATTATTTTATTCTCAGAAGACGTTAGTCCATTAATTTAACAGATCTTTTATTTTCACTAAAATTTGATTGATTGGTTTTTCTACCATTCACACTAATTGATAGGCTTGGTTTTTGTGTAATTACAAATTTAATGTGTTGTAATTACTATTACTTCAAGAATAAGAGCTTTATTGATTTATTAATATATATATCCTATTTTACTTGTATTTTCCTACAATATATTCATAATAGATATTAAAAATGTGATACATAAAAGTTTTCATGATAAATCTAATACTGTTATTTGGATTTATCAAAATTTTAAAATGGGGGGTTATTTTTTGGAAAATCACTCACAGTCATTTTACTTTTATCACTGTAGATCTAATTTAATTATTGTGAAGTTGTGTAGGATGGTAAAATATATATATGGTTATTTAAAAAAAATTATAATTGTTTGAATGGCACACAAAAGTCAGAAAATATAACCCAAAAGTGGAAATTTGAAATATAGTAAGTATGAGTCTTTTACTGTATATTTAGTCATAAATAGAAAAAATTAGCCATATATTTTATGTTATAGTTGTTTTTTTTATTACATGAAAATAAGAGTGAGAATAGTAGGGACACGAGTAACTGCATCCTACGGTGGCGACAGCGGAGGCCCGTGTTGGGAGCATCCACATCACATCGGACGTAGGGGCGTCGTTGGAAGCCGAGGAGCCCCATGCCCTTCATCTTCCTCTAATATCCAGTGGAGTAGGAGGTCTAGATCACTAAATCTAGAGCTCCGACTAAGAGCTGTAGTATCAGACGACCATATCTGGCTTCAGCGGCATCAGATCAGATAGCCTCATGTGTGTCGCTCGTGTCGTCATGCAAACTCCGACATTGTCCCTTAGGTCTCCCCTTCCCCCTACCGACACCTTTCCCTCTCTCCTCTCCCCTCTCTCCCTTTTCATTGTCGTGCACCTCGCGGATGTTGTCATGCTCTAGCCATGCACCTTTGCCGATATTGCCGTCCACCTCACTGGCATCATCTCGTGAAGCATTGCCGATGCACCTCGCCGAGCTCATCATGCAGGTCTCATGGGGTGTTGCCTCTACCTCCGCCTCCGCTGCTCCACATAGGCTAGACAACAAGGGCGGGATCCAATGAGGAGCCTGGCGCTAATATTTCGACGGTGCTAGTTGCTTGTAGGGACGAAGGTAGAGCATGGAGAGTTATCTCTGTGAAAAGTCAACAGCGATGATGTCGGAAAGGACCTTGATGCGTGTAGATCCGGTGGCGTCGAGTGCGGGCTTGGTCAGATATGGTGGCTAAAGCATTCCGCGTGGTGCCATGCCGCCTTGCTAGCATCTGGAGCTCCGACGGTTGCATGCACTTCATCGGCAATCCTAAGGTTTGGATCTGGTGCCGCGGTCCTCGTGTCGTCGGCGTGCACCTCTTTGGGGCATTGGTGATATGGTGCTCCTCACGAACATCGTCTTGCATGTCCTCTTCCCCACTAACAGCCCTCCCTATCCTCCCCTCTCTTTCTATAGACCACCCTGCTGCTTGCAATTATGGGAAAGCATTTATTTTGAATGTATTAGGGGCACATTTTCCTTGTGAAAGTACGGTACATTTGAATGTATTCGGTGCAATTTTTTTTCTTGTGTGAGGAAAAATGTATTACAGTTTGAATGTATTGGGAGCTTTTTTTCTTGTGAGAGAAAAGAAATATATTTCAGTTTGAATGTATTTGAAGAATTTTTTTCTTGTGTGGGAAAAATGTATATCAGTCTGAATGAATTTGGAGCGTTTTTTGTATTGCGAAAAAAATGGGTAGCAAGATCTATAACTGTGCAGTTTACATGTATTGGAAGGGCTTTTTTTTCTTTTGAAAAAAAATCTGTGATAATACAACAATTTGAATGCATCTGTGTATGGTATTATGAAGTTTGAATGCATTCTAGAAGAGGATTTTTTTCCCTTGTGAAAAAAAAAATGTGTGATAAGAGCACAATTTGAATGCATGTGTATACTATTATGCAGTTTGAATGTATTCCGGAAGGGGATTTTTTTTCCTTGTGAACAAATGTGTAAAGAGCACTCTGCAGTTTAAATGTACTGTGAGAGAGCATAGTATTAAATGTATTACATTTTGAAGATTTATGTGTTGGTTAAATGTATTACGAGGGAGCATTTTTTTAGGAAATTATGTATCACGTATTCACATTTTAAATGGATTGATAGTTTTTTTTCTTGTGTGAGAAAATGTGTATTAAGAGCAAACTTTGAATGCATGTCTAATGTTGTGCACCTAAATATATTCGGAGAGTATTCTTCTCTTGTCAACAAATGAGTATGTACCAGTGCGACTGTAGATACCCAAATTTAAATTTTAACTGAGGATATAGAAATTTAAATTTGAGCCTAAAGCAACGTGTACTAAAAGTTTGGAATCTCAGAAATGGACTGTAGCCGCTCACCTTCCTAAAAGTGTGGGTCCATGCACTTCAAAAATTGAACCGTTGTAGTTCGTCTCCCAAAAAGGTGGATTTGAGCCCAGTGCATCTCCGGAAGAAGTGGGTCCCACATCAATGAAATACATCAATTACAAGAATTACTGAGCATTTTTTTAGAGGAGAATTACTGAGCATTTATACTAGCTTCCAATACACTTACGTGCACGGATCACAAAGCCGCATCAACGGTCAGGAAGCGCGTGCTGGAGCTCGCGCGTGCAAATGGCATTTCCGTCTAGAAGTTAGGAGATAAGCACGCGATCGAGTACATCTCACTGGAACAGAGCAAATCAATAATGTTGATTTGTTGATGCATCTCTCGAGCTCCCCTGAAACTAGTATCAACAGAAGACTGAAGTGGGGCCCGTTTGACGTTTTGGCGATCCGAATTAATTACTGCTATAACCAAACTTGTCAGTGCAGAAATGTAAACTTAGCCGACCCTAGCTAGAAACGTCTACAAAACGAGACCTGAAATATGTCGCCTAACCTCTCTCAAAAAAAAGTCCCCTAATCTCGAGGTAGGAGAGACATGGGCCATCGGTGGCACCACCAAACCTACGTACGCCTGTGTCCCGACAACCGTTGGTTCCACCATCGTTGGCAATGAGTTTGGCCTAATGCAGCTCTCGTTCTTTTCGCCAAATAATTTTCTCATCTAGAACATTCCCGCGGTTTCCATCAGCAATACAGTATTTTTTAAATGGATTTTTTCGTTCGCCGGCGCTTTTTTATTTATTCTCGACTTTCATAAATATATTTTTCGAACGATTAAACAATACGTTTTTATAACAATTTTTATATAAAAGTTTATTATAAAAATAGATTTTTAATAGTTAGTTTTATTGTTTATTTTATTAAATAAATATTATAAAAATCAGATAATTTTTTATTTCTCATCCTCAGCTACCTCAAACAAATCCTTAGATTAACCGCCATCTTTAAATTACAGCGGCGTTACTTCCCGTCTCCTTGCTTTGCAGTTTGCGTTGCGCCTCTCAAATTCTTTTCCCTCCACGCTCCGTTGCTTCCCGACCACGTCTCCCGCTTCCTCTCCTCAACCAAAAGCAGGATTCCAAGTTTCTAACTCGCAGCTGAGTCGCCGAACAGCCATATAGCCCCATAGCTAGCTGACGACAAATAATCTACTCGAAACCTTTGCTTCTGAAATGGCGGACGCGGCTCCGGCGGAAGCCAGAGCAAGCGGTGGCGATGTTCCGGCGAGGTTGCAGCAGGCTCTCGGACTGCTGTTCCCTACCAACCTCGCGGCGAAGGCCGTGCTGTTCGCCGTCGTCGTGGCGATGCTGCCGCTTCTGCCGACGAACCAGGCGCCCAGGATCTGGGAGCTGCCTCATATCCTCCTGCTCGGCCTCATCATCTCCTACGGCGTCTTCGGCCAGAGGAACGCCGACTCCGAGGTGGCCGCCGTGGCTTCCAAGACCGTCGACGACGAGTCGGTGGAGTCCTACGTCTCCCAGATGATGCAAGGCCCGCTCGTCTTTGAGGAGAACGACGGTGGAGAAGCCGACGGCGCCGGCAAGGAGGGCGTCCAGGCGTGGAGCTCTCAGTACTTCACAGATGGCCCCCTCGTCGTCTTTGCCGATGCCGGTTCGGGGAGAAGCACCGCCAAGGGCGACGCGAGCGAGAAGCCGCTCCTGCTGCCGGTGAGGAAGCTGAAGCCGGCGACCAAAAAATCCGTCACTCTAACGGAGTGCTTCGGCGACGGCGCCACTGAAGAAGAAGAAGAAGAAGAAGAAACTGAGTTCCTCGTCCCCAAGGCGAGATACGGCGGCGTGCGCGAGCATTCCATCCCTTCGCCGTCCTCAGTCCTCGACGCCGACCTAACCCTCTCCCCGTGCTCTCCTCCTCTTCTCCCTCCGCCCCCACCGCCGCCTCCGCCTCCGTTTATTGGCCATGGGCCCGAGCTCCTGAAGGCCAAAGCAAGAAGCTTCAACGATTACGACAGGGTGGGCTTGCAGAGCGGCGGCGGCCACAATTTCCGGTCCAAATTAGCAATCCAAGCGTCGAGGAGCCCTTTCTCTACACCGCCATTCGACGACCAGGTTTCCGCCGACAATTTGGAAGACAAGGTTGCAGCGTCAGACATCAGTTCGTTTAGCAGCGATGATATGGCCACCGACGGCGAAGATGACAACGACAAGGATATAGACAACTATGAGGAGGGGGAAGGTGACGTGGAGAGAGTGGACGACGATGGCTCATGCGACGAAGAGCTCTTCGAGTTGGCCACGAGGCCGGAGCTAGAGGAGGATGAGGAGGTGGTGGAGGACGAGGTGGACAGGAAAGCCGACGAGTTCATAGCCAAGTTCAGGGAGCAGATTAGGATGCAGAGGGTCGTTGAACCGGGCAGGAGATGAGCAAATACGGAGCGAGGCATGCATGCGGTGCGCCACGGCCTCATCGATTGCCCGATACGTGTAGCTAGAGGGTTCCTCATGTGTATGTTTTTGTACGTTTTCTTCTTCTTTTTGGGTGTCCTGATGTACGTCAGTGGAACATGAACAACAGATGGTGTAAATGTGGAGAGGCAGGAGTATCGCTGTTGGTGCAATGTACGTACCATTTGATTCCTTTCCGCGAGAAACAAGTGTCGAACAACTAGATGTTTCATTTTTGGGAGGTTCCTTCACGTTAACACTTCAGCCCACGGACCTGATCGTGATAAACGATGCCACGAATCAGAGCTAGAGACGACCGAAACTCTCGGCCTAATAAATTTTACTACGCAGCCCACTGTTAACTCTCCGAGGCGTTAGTGGCCCAAGACGGTCGCTCCGCACGGCCCGTCCCATGCTGTCGTCGCGGGCTCGCTGCCTCAACGCTGTCCCCGTGCGACCGAGGCCGTGTTCCACGAGAATCCGCGATAACCGCGTCGCACGGCGTGCGGCTCCGGGAGGCTCCCACGGGTGGGCAAGCCGCCTGCGCCTGCGTTGCGTGCGAGCTGCGCAGATTCCTGCTGCGTTCCGGACCGATGGCTCTCCGTCCCGCCGGCGGCGCTGATCGATCGGGTAGCCGAAAGCCCCGAAACTGCTCGGAGCGCACGGCACGGCACCGGCTTTGCGTCGATGGCGCGATGCCGTCGGTGTTGCTAGGCATCTCCGTAAGAAACGACGGGCCGTTGTTTCTCTGCACAGACTGGTTCTGCGTGCCGCGTGCGTCCCCGTCGCGTGTACTTGCTTGTTTCGCCGGCGTACGTACGCGGTACGCCCATGGTGGTCGTCAGTGACATTCAGTATCGCGGCATTCGTTACGCTTACTCCACAAATACACGATTCAACGAGCACCAACGGATCAAGGTGTTGTTATCACCGGAAAATAATTCGTAGGCAACTAATGGCCAACAGCAAAATTATGTTTTCTCAACGTAAGAGTGTATCTCTCTACGATACCATGACTGTATATAGGTGATATAATTAAGGAGGTGAGGAGCGATACTTAATTGGCGTAGACCAAGGAATTATTTGTCTAAAGCACATGCCTTTCTGAGTGGATCATTTGGAGCAGTACTGGTTCATCGCATAAAAAAGAAGGGAACAATGAAGCCAATGCCATTTCTAATCGCTCGATTGACCTGTCAGATGGAGGGCCGGTATCATATGGTGCGTGAGAAAAAGCCACCGAAATGTGTCGTTGTCCCAACGCGAAAAAAAAAAGTAGCCCTCGCAATGTATTTTACTTCATTGCAATTGCAGATAACATAAAGTGTTGTACATGGTTGGTAGGAAGTACACATACACATTACGCTATTATCACGTGACAGCAAATGTTAGGCACATTATTATCGTATCATCAAATTTCAACACTTCTCAATATTGATGGATGATACTGATGGATAAAAATATTAATGTGAATGTTAGCCACAGGATTAGTCTACTTAAAGTGTCACAAGTATCTGATATCCTCTATAAATAAAGATAAACGTAGAAGTTAAAATTCACGTTTTATAAAACGATAATTAGAACTATAGGTTGTTCTATAAAATGATAATTAAAACTATAGGATAGAATGTTTGTCTAAAAAAATATTATATTCAACAATTAAGTATTGCATAAATATATATGCTACATTGAATTTATGGTCATGTCAGATCGAGTCTAAAACAAGGATATACGTGATTGATTAGAGGAAGCACCAATTGAAGAAAGTCATGTCTAATATCGGTTGAGATGATTGAGCTATTTTCAAAGAAAACTTTAGAGACGCTGGTATATTATAAAATTTTAAGATAAGATAATAATTTAAAGAGAGTTCGAGAAATAACAAAATTGAAGAAAGAGAATAAAAAGTGAGTTAAAAGAGTGGGTTATACTTGAAGTTTAAAGTAGCTATTGACGTTTTGGAAGCTCTAGTTGAGTTTCAACGACTATCCCAATTTACTTGGAATTAAAATGCTGAGTTGTTAAGTTGAGAAATATAATGAATCAAATCTCATAATTAAAAAATAATAATTGTGTGAACAATGTGCATGCGTTTCAATTACTTTTTTTTTACCTAAAATCAAAGCAAACATGCATAGAATGGCATAGTCGACATTTGCTTTCATGAAGTGTTATTTCACAGCACCTTATAGTACCAAGGAGACTAAAAGTAGAACATAGCGATATTTTCAGTTTCTAATATTTATGAGAAATTTATGGTGCTTATAAGGTTCTGAGAGTTATCATTTTTTTAATGTAATATACTCCCTTATTTTATATTATATGACGTTTTAAATTTTTTAAGTCAAACTTTTTTATAACGATATTTTTAATAAAATATATTTAATATTAGATTTAATAAAACTAATTTAATACTTACATTTTTTATAAACACAGTAATACTTTAAAAGTTTAATTTAGAAAAAAACCAAAATGTTTTATACTATAAAACATAAACATAGGAGTAGGTAATATGAGTATCAAATTTTACACGAGAAAATTGATATTACTTTTTAATGATGGTAAAATCACTCTTTTGCTATAGCTATAGTACATCAATCATCAATATGTTCATACCGTTTCCCACAATGCTGATCACACTAATTTTATCTTAACAATGTCTCTAAATTTTAGTGGTACCATTTGCACACGCTTTCAGGGTGTTAAAGGTCCAGATAAAGCCAACCCCAGCCTAAGATCAAAAGGAAAAGAAGCTCCATCACTGTCACAGAAACTTTCCTCTCAAAATGAATGGAATCTGGAGCTAGCCTAGCCTTCCTGTCATCTCATGTCCCTCGCCAGTATACCATCGCTAGCTCACGCACAAAACAAACGAGGCAAACCAAACAAAACCTCTCCTCCCACGCAAGACAGCAAACCAGAGAGCACTGCGAGCTAACCAAGGGAAGAGACGAAGGAAGGAAGCGCCCCCCACCCCCCCCCCCCCCCCAAAAAAAAAAACCACCAAACCCTACCACCTTTGGATCCCCTTGCTCCCCTAGAATCCTAGAACCTAGCACGCCCCCGCGCATCGAGCGCGGTCCAAGCTGGGAGGAGCAATGCGCACCAGAGTCATCAATGCCGTGCTCTTCACGGTCCTCGCCGTCCTTGTCGCGCTGGTCCTCTGTTACTTCGTGGTCCGCTGCCACCGGCGGCAGCGGCGGCGGCGGCGGCGGGGCGCGGTGCTGCCGTCGCACGGCGCGAGGGCGGACCGGTTCCAGTCGGGTGGTGGGACCAGCGGGTACGGCGGCGGCGTGGCGGAGGAGGCGCTCATGAGGTTCCCTGGGGGCGAGGGACTCACGGTGGCCACGATCCTCGAGGCGCCCGGGGAGGTGGTGGCCAAGTCGGGCCACAGCACGCTGTACCGCGCCGGGCTGAGCGCCGGCGAGGCGGTGGCGTTGCTCCGGTTCGTCCGGCCGGTCTGCGCCGCGGGCGCCGACGAGGCCACGGCGGCTGCGCGGCTCCTCGGCGTCTTGCAGCACCCCAACCTCGTGCCGATCCGCGCGCTCTACGTCGGCCCGCGAGGGGAGATGCTGCTCGTGCACCCCTTCTATGCCGCCGGCTCGCTCCGGCGGTTCTTGCAAGGTCAGTCCGTGTGCTCTCGTCTCACGCGTGCGCCTCGTGTAATCTCGTTTGCTTTGCTTTCGAACCAAGTTAGCTTTGAGTAAGACTAATGATGTGAAGAAAATTGATTTTCTAGGAGTAATTATTAGTCGGACTTTAGCAAGCTTTGCTAGCTTATGGGATCCTATTTACAAGAAAAAAAATGAAATTTAATCTAGGTACTTCATATTATCTAAAAGTTAGATGCTTCATTAGTTTGTTCATTGATTTCGGTGCTAAAAGCGTCTCAGGAAATAATGCTGTAAGGATTAAACATTTGTTGTGGTGGATACTATGTAACAGCCTTGCAGGGTGGGTTTGTTCTTACTTTTATCCATGCGCCTTCACTGTTACACTTCGTGCTCTAGTTGTTAACCAGAGCAAAGGACAGCTCATAAAGTTTTTCCATGAACTTTTACCACTTGGTTGTTAGCTTTGACACTTTTGCAGAACTTGATCTTCATTTTTCTTATCGTATTTGGTTCACCAGTAGTAACCCCGTTATATCTTGTATCAATTTGTGTGTTATGGCCTTTGTCAAATTATCACTTTGGGAGAAAACTTATTTCGAAAAATAGTTACATGTTTCCATGGGAGATGTTTTTTTGGCATTGGAGGCTTCTCTTTGGCATTATGCTGGTGGTGCCTCTTAGCTGTTTGTGTCTCTGTTATCTTTCAGCTCTCCTTTCAGGAAGTTGTTGATTCATATTCTGTGATTTAAACATGATATTTGTGTTGATCTCAATTGGCCACATAGAGAAAGACTCACAAAGATGATGATTGTCTCTTACAGTAAACAATTTAGGCATTAATTTTGTTGCCAACAACTTTTGGATCATTTGGATATAATGGTGGTCAGTATTTGACAAGGACAGTTTCAAAAGTCTGTTCTGGTTAATCCGTTCGAGTTGGTTACCTTCCCACAATTTTCTCGTTTGAATTTAGGTTAGAAATGTGTGTGTTTCCAAGCTTAACCTGAAGGTCCTGAACTCAGCCAGTAGCCATTTTGTTTATTTTCTCCAATTTTGCATTTCAATACAACTCAGTACAAAGTGAGGGATTCTTTATGCTGGTGATGCCGTAAGATTTATCCATTACTGATGCTATAATGCCCAGCGGATCAGTTCTCAGTTCTTAAATGACAAGTGTTGCATCATGTTTGCATTTTCTGTACTTTCTGGTCATCATTTGCTATTTTTTTCCTGCAGAGGGAATCAATGTTTCACAGAAATTGGACATAATTTGCAAGTTATCTATTGGCATTGTCAAGGGACTGGACCACCTTCACAGAGGGTCACAGAAGCCAATAATCCATGGCAACCTTAAGACAAACAACATTATGCTTGACGCTGATTTCCAGCCAAGGATATCAGACTTTGGCCTCTACCTTCTGCTGAATCCTGCTGCCGCTCAACAGATGCTTGAAACATCTGCAATGCAGGGCTATAAAGCTCCAGAGTTGATCAAGATGAGGGAAGCCACGAGGGAGAGTGATATCTACAGCTTGGGGGTAATTCTTCTTGAGATGCTTGCTCAAAAGGAGGCAGCAAACAATAGCTCACCCAATGCCCGTGGCATCCACCTGCCTTCCTCTTTCAAAGATCTAGTTCTGGAGAGGAAGATAGCGGATGCATTCAGTTCTGACCTAATCAAGCAAAGCAAGAACTCAGGCAAGGAGCAGAACCTAAATACGTTCTTTGAATTGGCAACTGCTTGCTGTAACCCATCACCATCCTTGAGACCAGATACCAAGCGTATACTCAAAATTCTTGCAGACATATCAAGATGATAGTGCACAATGATCACCAGCATCCTATTTAGAAAGTGTTTCGTCGTAGCGAGATAGCATTAATATTTATAAATGTATTATCCGTCTGTTATCCCCAGTGCTCAAGCATACGCCAGAGCTTGTACTGGGGAAATCCGGAAATGTGAGAATGATGTACACTTCCGGAGAAACAAGCACGTATAGTTTCCACCCAACCTAGAGGAGATCGTATGAACAGGACAATGATGGTGCTTACGATGAATGAGGCCTTATTAAAGAAATTTCTTCGTTGTTTTCTGTATCTGGACCAAGTTTTCTGTACGAGACTTGAGCCAATGATTGTTCAAAGGAGTATCCTGTCCTTGGTTTATCGCACTGCCTATGGTATGTCCTTGATCCGTTGTCATCAACGTTAGTTCATCTTTCCGCAAAGACACTACTGAGCAAACACTAAAGTACGTCTTCCCTTTAGGGATCACTATGTAGTGACATCTTGTCGACATCTCTTATGTTGGAATTGCAGGCCACAAACATTCATTTCACTGCGGACCCTAATGCTGTAGTGACATCAGTAGTGATGTCGAAGTTTCCCTGCCACCTTGTCCTTCACAGCGCTCTACTTGCCGGTCAATTCTCATAATTGAAATCTCTTACTAAGCGTATCTTGAGTTTTAAAAAGTTGGATAAGAAATAATTATAATCAATCGAGATAAGAAAGTACATAAAAAATTAAATAAGAAATAGTTATAATTGATTAAAATAAAAAACTATAGAAAAGTAATTATACTGTGTACAAATTTCAAAGTTTAAATATACTTATATATTTTTTGGAACATGCTACAGTAACCATGATTTTACTACTAATGTTAAGAACAATATTTTAAACTAGGTATGAGGCCAAAATTTTGAATTACTTGGGGTAGTAACTGTGAAGAGCTAACCCATCACACATTAAAATGGAAGATTTCGTCAATTAAAAATTAACCCATTTAATCAGGCTCGAAGTAGAACTAATCAATCTAAGTCCAGGATGATAACTGCCATTTTTTAATTCCCAAAATTTTACCTCACCCTGAGACCATATATCTGTTCAAAGTTTAGTACGTGAGGTTAGATATCTGTTTAAAGTTCAGTACGTGAAATAGACATGCCACACTCGAGAGATGTACGTAGTTGTCTTACCACGACCAACCATCATGTGGCTTCTGATACACCCAGAAATAGATTCCGTGTGACCGATATAGCGATATAACCAATTCATGTAGACATCAGGTACACAACCGCCAGAGAAGATAAAACGCGAATTACTGACCTTCCATTAGAAGTAGAAAAAGAAAAAACTAAACTTCAGAAGCCTTAAACTTATCCATGTGCTGTGTTGTTCCTGGCACATGCTTACCATCGTGCATGGTGCACATCCCCAAAAGTCCGTCTGCACGCTGCAGTACAGCCTACAAATTTGACAAATCCTAAATTCCTAGCTGGTGTTCACAACTTGATTTACTGTACGTATACACGCCCATCAGTTAACAGACACGTGATACCTGTCGGTGATAAAGCCATAACAGCGTTCAAAACCATAGCGCAAAAAACCGCAAATTTAATACAGCTACTGTCAAAAGAAAAGGTCATACACCATGAATATGCCCACGATTGTACACAGCAAAATGTATATATTCCAGACTGTTTCAGTTAGCGTTAACTTTGCATAAAACTCCCATGGTTGAAGTGATTTACCCGCTGACAGCTTTGCATATTCACTTCATTGTCACAAGATTTCTAGAGATCAGAGACGTCTACAACCTCACAGGTACTGACGGAGGCTTTCGCCGCTGAGAGTTTCCATCTCTTTCACAATCTCCTGGGCCAGAGTCTTAACAGGGAGCTCCACGTCCTCGAGTAATTCAGCAAGGAATGGAATGGTCTCCGGGAGGAGAACCACGTACTCCTCCTTTAGATGTTGGACCATGTACCTCACAACCTTCAGACCGAGCATTTTGGGACGAACTTTATCACTCCTTGTCCTCATCAGCACCTGCAGATTTGTGAAAAATTGAGCAAGTTAGTCCTGAGCCCCCCAGAATGGACGTAAATACAAGGACTGAACTACTCTTAAGTACTGAAAGTTTGGATTTTTTTTTTATGAAATGTGTTGTCACTTTTGATGGATAAAAATAATCTTTTAAATTATTATTATTATAATAGTTAAGTTAATGCATCTCCAATCTCTATTTTTCATTATCTAAAAAAAAGAGCTGCGAGCATATTGCTTAGTCCCCACCTCATGGTTAAGAGGCTTCCACAAAACATCTGACCGTGCAGCAACTGCCATTTGCCCCAAGCACAAAACAAGAGTTTCATCAACATCATCAACTGATGGAGCTTCTGGAATTGATTCAAAATGTTCAGGTGGCTCCATAACAAATTGAGAAACAATAGGTTTCAAAAGAGCCTACAAACAACCAAAAAACTATGTTATGATTACATAAATAAGTTTACCACTGCTGCTTGCTTCTAGGTCAAACCATGATGACACTACAGTGCAGAAACAGTGCCCGTTTGATCAAAATATAGGTAGGGGCACGGCCAAAGACAGACAGTCCAATGCCAGTATTAAATTTAAAAATAAGGAAGCTGAACCTGAAGAATTACCTTTCTAAGACAAGGTTATTATTGAAATGAAACAGAAAACAAGAAGGAACTTCCCATGCAGCTAGCTATCTGGTGACTTGTATAAACCATTACTAACTATGATAAGTGAACAGCTAACAAAATGTAAACCTCATAGGTTATGAAGGATCTGACCTGGAAATTGGAGGAATCAAGGATCTTCTGGTCATTGTCATAAAGGAAACATTTGTGCAATGATTTCAACACCAGAGCCCTTAAATTCCACAGTTTTGGTCCTGATAATTTATCCTTCTGTTCCACTAGAGCATCTTCAAGTTTGGCCTTCTTCTTCTTTTGCTTGGAACTGATCAAAGCATCATCTTCTGATAGATATTGTACAGATCCCTCAAGCAGGTACTTGAAGTAAGGTGTGAACAAGGACCTTTGGAGAAAAATGATAGGAATAAGGCAAAAAGGGGAACAAACGCACAGAAGGTAGAAAACAATATCATGCTTCAGTAGCAAGTAGTTAATAACAGAAATACAGAATGCTGCCTTTGACAACAAAATGATCCAATAAACAAATATAGGAGATTAGCACAAGACCAACAAGTAGCAAATCACAATCATGACAAGGATATCAAAACCCATGTGTAGATAATGCACAGCAATCCACCAATCCCATCTCAGGCCAGTTTCTTGGTACTGATGCGAAGCACAAGCCCTAACCTAAGTCAAGAAAGGAACAAAAAGAAACATGTTTTACCATGGCATAGTTCTTGCATGCTCCTATTTCCATCAACAGTACAAGATTTATTTCCATCAAACATTACAAGACATAGGTGCATCAAGGAGCAACAGTGAGCCTAACTTAGATTGGAGTGTGCTCAGTTGGTGATAATTGGATGATCTAATCAAATGTACTTCGACACAAAATTATGAGTACTACTGCACTTATAGATAGATGGATTTCTGGTGGTAGGTCAGTTACTAATGGTGTACAAATGATGGTCATGAACCTACAACCAATATAAGGTATTTATGTTTTGCTCATAGCCACCTTATTTCAAACAGACAATGTAGTATTTTCATTTTCTGTTCACCTACTGTACACATCATTCAAAGAAGCAAATTGATTTTAGGGTTCAAAGAAGTTTCATCAGAATAACAATATACAGTAAAGCAGTAAGCAAATCTAGTGCGAAAAATGGTTTATGAAGAATGTTTTCAATTTGAAACAAATACCTGTGTTTTTCAGCCAGGATGTTCACCAACTTGTAGAAAACAATTGCACGGTCCATACTTCTCTTTGATGTGGACCGATCAACTTCAGACTCTGCCCATTCAAGAGTACGAAGGAAGAGAGGCCTAAAAGTAGCCTCCGTAAGCTTCATTGTGAGAGTGGTTATGGCATGGATAATACTTTGCTCGACTGTAGCTATATTCTTCAAGGAGTCCAAACGTTGACGGCGGAGATCAAGAGCTACCAAGCAATGCTCATATACTTTTGTATGGTAAGTTCCTACAGCCAGCCGATCCATAGTACCAACTAGAGTAGAAAGCATTTCAAAAGCCAAGGACACACTTGCTTCTCCACATTTGGTAGCACTATTGTACAGATTAAGTAAAGGTGAAAGCATAAGTCGAACCTGCAATGGCAATAATTTGATTAGATGCAAATAGAAAGCCCATTCATTGTTCACATAATTCAAGATATGGTAAGATAGAACATACTGGAACTTTCTCACTCAGTAGCTTCCGAACATCTGCTGCTTTTGCATCCAATTTTTCATCTATTTGAGAAGCACACTCCAGATGCAAAACCAACAAATCCAGAATTTCGTCCAAATATGGATTAACAAATTCACCAAGCTTTTTGACAATCACCTCAACAGTTGTCAATACAGACAACAATACAGGTATGGCTTGATTAGAAAGTTTAGCATCAGTTTTAGTGGAACTGTGAGCATATTTTCCACTAGGGCAAAATGATACTTGGTGTGATGCTTGCAGCATATTTTTCATGATCAATGGAAGCTGAGGTAATGCTTTTGACCCGAGCACATTTATAAGAGAGCCTACAGTATGGATTGACCTAGAAGAAGTAACAGCATCACCAGAGCTGATGTGATTAGTGATTTTTGCAAGGCACTTGCTATATGCAGGATTATCAGAGGGATATTCTTTTGCCAGAGTTTGAAGTGAAGAAATAGCAGCAATTCTCACTGAACTGTCTGAATCAACCTCTCTGTCAACCAACTCTAGAATCTTAACGCACAACTTGCTGAAACAAGGGGCAGAGCTCTTGTCCACTTTAAATGCAGTAGCAGGAGAGTTCTGATTTAATTTTCTAGCTTTTTTTTGCTTCTTCTGGATCAAACTATTTCCCTTTGCAGTTTCGCACAATATTCCAAGCGCCTGTTTGATAAATATACATGTCATTGCGCAGGGCCAAATTTGCTTGAAGTGACTTAATAATTAAAAAAATACTAAATAAGACAGAACCAAGGTGTACTTTAGTCATTAACAAAAGGTTACCTTTCTTTTCACAACACTTCTTGAATGTTCTAACATCAGGCTAATCCCCTTGAAATACGTTGAAGCACTCATCCAGCCTGCGATTACTTTTAGAACTGTATTTGCAGAGTCTCTAAGTTCTTTTAGAGCATCACCAGAAATGCCAGTTTTTTTGTCTCTTACAGTCACAGTGCACAAGACAACTTCCTCCATAAGTTCTCCAAGAGAACCCTAGAACAGAAAAATGAATATCCAGCGAATACAAATTTCAAGCACAAAACAGGGAGAACCACGATTTTAACCAAGTGAAATACCTGGATAGAGTTAGCAGCTTCCTCGGAATCAAGGTCAAAAATCAACTCTGTATCTTGAAGCTTAAATTGGATAAATCGCATCGCCAAATGGAGCATAGGAAGCAGATTTTGTTTCTCATGCACCCTTATTTCTTGTAGTAGCTTAGAAAGACAATGAAACCATAATTTATATGAGTATTGGTTGGTTATATTGACTGCCAAACCATACTCCCACCCTTGTGGCATGGCTCTCAAGGATAGGGAATAATCACAGCCCTGGTGTTCGGAAGAATGAGAAATCCGGCCAACCAATAAGTGCAACAGATACATGATCACGGTGCTAAGATATTTTTTTTCTCCTAATGTCCTTTAAACAGTGCAAGTAAAGTTAGTTAGCTACCAAGAATGAAAATATGAATGTTGATGGAACATAAGATAGATAATACCTCAAGAGGTAAACCAAGAAGGTAAGACGCCTGTGTTCGGCAACATCAGCCAAAGCTTTAATGAATATCTACAAGAACATCACCACATACTCTATTACCCTATTGTTTTATTCACAGTAAAATGTAAAACAACAGGGAACTTCAAGGAAAATTACAGAACCTTAAGAAGCTTTTCTATACTTGTGATCCTTGCTAACCAACATGGGACTAAAACAGATAATAAATCCTCCAAAATGTGTTGCGAGTGGCTATCATCCTTCAACATAAAAAAGAAGAAAAAAGTGTTAAAAACAAACCAAACAAGGCACTAAGAATTTGATAGAAACATTTAAACATAAGTAAACTAAATAATAAAATGAAAAAACTGAAAAACTTCACAAAGGAATTCCTGAAATGAAGTTCTATAGACAACAAACTCCACTAGGATTAAAAAAAACTCCCAACAAATTGCACAAACCTGTTTCACTGCATCCCCAATAGCGACAAACAGATCCTCAATACTTTCTGAAACAACTTGTGGGAAAGCCTTTGCTAATGAAGCAATCAATGAAAACCCATGATTACGAGTTCCTAGATCTTTAGCAGATTGTATACAATTAACAAGGAGATTTATATCTTCAGAGTTGAACAGTGCATCCTGCACAAACACATGCCCCATGAAAATCAAAACCACAAATATGAGAAGGCAGACTATAGATTTTTCCTTAAAAAATAAATGACTCGAGTAAGCAATAAAATACTTGGTGACCGGATTGAAGTGTATCTGTAATATCTTTGAGAATCAGTAGTACCAACTGCCGTGCTTCTATCATGAAATTAGATAAATCAGGATTTTCAGAAGAGAAATCATTGCCTTTGTTATACTGGCAAATTATCCCTGAAATCCATTGATCAGAAAGAAGTTTCGATAATAACTGGAAAAGTGGTTGTAATAAACATGGCCTGCAAGGAAAGTGGCAAAACATCAACAGTATAAAATATGGGAATTAATCCCCAAACAAAAAGATTTTGAAGTACCAGACCTTTGAATCACATTCTTCTTAAGAAATAAAACATCTAGAAGAGATACAAGAACAGAAGCGGTAGGTTTTGCTCCAAATAGATCATCAAAATTCTTGAATATGTCACGACTCAGCTCCTCCTTTCTCTTTATTCTTTTTGAATTCATTAATTTATCACCTTGCGCTGCAATCAATTCAATAAATTTCACAGCTGTGGAAGCATGAACCTGCCATAAGTAAAAAATAGGTGAGGTGCTAAGCATTAACAGAAGTGGTATAAAGAAGCAGATATCCATTATCTATACATTAATATATGAACATGCTTAGGTAAAATGCTACCACCTTGTTTACTTTTTACTATTGTTTTGGCTTTTCAGCCAAGTAGTAACCCAGGAAACAACCCATTCATCTTGTAATACAAAACTATTGATATATATTCCCTCCTAGTCATGATAACATGTTTTGGACGTCAGCAGTCTCCAAAATACAACTTTGATGATAATTTCCATTGCAATATATTCGCAAAAATCAAATAAAACTGTACTATTATGATGGTGCTTGAAGGAAAAAAAATCTACAGTCAATTTTGATGTATCCAATCTAAAAATTAAAAAGATATTGATGCTTACATTTTTTAAAGTTTAACTAGAAGTGTGTCCAAAACAAAAGCATCTGGGACCCAAGGGGGAAAATGTGTACTATCTGTATTTATATTTGTAATGACTGCCAGATTGCCCACAGAATAAATGATACTGTTTTTGAATGCTCAAAGGCACCACATGTAAAATATGATTTGCAGGGGAGTACATTGTCCCATTAATGCCTAATTAAAATGAAATAAAATCAGAAATCTAGATAAAGAATATGGAGGGAAAAGTTTTGATTTGAGGGATAGAAATACTAACATTAATTCGCAGTAGAGCATCTCGTGCCGCATATCGAATTTCAGTGTTTTCAGTTCGAAACATAGTGATAAGGCTCGCAAATACTTTTTCCTGCAATTTTACAAAACCCTAGATTAGTTGATCTACTAGTACACGAAAGATGAGTTACATATGGTAAAAAGGGTAATATGTAGAGGTACAATTCGAAATCAAACATACATTAAAGATATACATTTTTAAGATCAAGTGCATGTCAAAGAAGACAGCTAAACTAGTTAAGGATGCTCTATGATACATCAAGCAGCGAGGAAACAAATTATCCTATCTGCTAATGACACCAAGAACTGAATCAAGGATATCATCAATTAGGATAATTGATTGATGAGAATTTGGTGACTAGGAGTAGAGGGTAACTTGATACGGTGACTAGGAATAGAGGATAGAAATAATTTGATACAGTGATTAGGAGGCATAAAGGATAATCATAGCATGAAATACATCTCATACAAAATTCAAGTTCATCACATGCTTTTCTTTTAAATGAAGGACGCCAATACAGTGTCAAATATTATAAAACAAAAAAAGGACCTTAGTATCAGTCTTCAAAAAATCAAAGAATACTGGTCGAACTGCTTGCAGTGCAGTAACACATGGCATGACAACAACAGGATCTTCTTGAGCTGAAACATCAATCTGCAGTATCATACCGTCAGAGCTAACCCCAGTAGTCAGTAGATAAACAAGGTCTGTACATAATTGATTTTTTTCCTCACCCTTAAAACTTTCAACAGAGCTTCAAATGTTTCAGAGCTAACGTTTGCACTATCAGAAACCAAGAACAATACCTTCAAAATAAGAGTAAATTAACACACCAGCAACAAGGATGTGCCATGGTACATGTTATGTTGCTGGCACGCTTACCTCCAAAAGCAAGCACAAGATTCGTATTTCATGGGTGGACAAGATCTGCCTAGACTCATGTCCACTCTGATACTGATTGCGCCGATCCAGAAGATCAAACAATAAAGACTTCACATCTTCTACATCAAATAAGATGCTTCCTACTCCTTTCAGTATTGATAAAACTATGAACTGCAACATATATATTTAAAAAAAATCAACTCCCATCCAAACCAATATCATCACTTTGGGACTCTACCTGTATGTGCTATATATCAACTTGCGTTCACATAACTCAACATTGCAGAACAACTGACCTTTCCATAAGAAGAGAGCTTCATACCAGAGCGCAAGATGAAGTGAAGGATAGCATCTTTTGTTGACCGGTCAAATCTGTAATAGACACAAGAATTAGCTTATGCTCCAATTAACAAAACAATAATAAAAGAACTAGAGAATTCATCAAATTAATAGTAGGAAAAATATGCACAAAATATGAGAAAATTTTACACTTGAAACATCAATCTAAAACAAATCAAGTTGACTGGTTAAGCAGAAGGCTCTAAGCAAACACAATAATTATGATTGTGCACACGCAAGGAGGGTAGGGGGTTGCAAAACCCAAGAAACATGTAACAGCCATTATTTGTTGTGATCAGGGAAGTATAAAATACACTAATATAGTGGGGTTTCACAAAATGAAAGAATCAATTGAACATGCAAGAACACTGCGATTTAAAGATGCAAACTCCAGTATGGAGGAGCCTTGTTTGTTCTCCCAGAATACTAATGTGCTATTTTCCAATAAAAAGATCCCCAACTATCTTGTATAGTTGTATTACCATATGTGCATTTAATTTAAACAGCTAACATGGCAATGACCTGCCCATTCACCTTTAAATAACCCCCTTGCACTGCAAGCTAGCGGGTGTTAGCTCAAATTGATTTTAAGAGCATAAGTGAACAGTATTAGTTAAAGAGTGTCATGGATCAACTTTAAGGTTAAAAGAAGACAATTCATCAAGAGTCCAAAGTTTAAAGTGGAACAAACATAGGTGTGTTCAATAAAATGAAGCATTTCAAAGAGAGGAACCAGGATAACCTCTCATGAAGATTTTCAGGGACCATCAAATCTTGACTTGGGCTCAACATTGATGAAATATAGGCAGGCAGAAATCTTGTATCTGAGGATATCATGGTCTTTTGGTTAACCAGTGACCCAAGGAAAACACCAAACGTCGGGGACAGCATGCATTTAGGCAATTTGCTGTTGTTTCCTGTTGATATGTTAATTACGGATAACAAAGGTTAATGTCAAAATCCTCAAGTTGGAAATAAATATGACAGGGAAGTAGGTGACCAGACCATTTCTTGAAAGTGATGCGCTCAACCGCTGCCACACCAAAGATAGCCCCTCAATGCATTTGAGAGCAGAGGACCTTACATCCTACAAAATAATAAAATGAACATGTTCAGTACACTAACAAGATGTACAGTCAGCAAAAAGAATAAACACCTTATATTAACCACAGAAATGGCATTTTCTACACAGCACTAATCATACCTTCTTTTCATGAGCAAGTGGGAGCATAACACAAGGAAAGCCAAGCAGAAGCTGCATACATAAGCTTTCATCCAAACTATTGGTTTCAGACAAAGCACACACAGAACAAATAGAAGCAAGCATAAGAAGACTCTCCACTTGAACTCCAACTGAAAAACCTACATAAAAGTCCATAAAAATTGGAAACGGCTTGATGGAATAATGAGATAAATAAAAATAACAGAAGAGCAATCATACAGCATAATAGCTAGTTAGTAGGCACCAATGAATTATAAAATAGAGAACAGTATCACAGTTTAACAATCTATTTCGAGGACATAAGGAGGTGAACTGGTCGTAAAATGAGATGGACAATTGGCATGTCAAAGTGAAGGCAAAAGGCAAAGTTCAGATAAAAGCATGACACCAGAAGTCAGAAGATAATATCAAAGTTTTTCATCTATCGATTAGCTGGAATACATACAATAGCAAAGATGAGTTTATCTGAGACTGAATAATTGTAACAAACCTTCATCTATGAAGTATTTGGAGATAAACTGAAAAGGTGCCCTGGTGCAGTTAACCATTAGATACTGTAGATGCTTCTGGAAGATGTTTTTTCCAGGTGATGTGATGAAGAAGAGAAACAAATCATCAAGCAATGTATTTCCGCCATCATTAATCTGCACAAAATATAGATTGAGGACGGTGTTCGAAATAATCAGAATTCATAAGAAAAAATATGAAGATTTTATTGGTTAGCAGTCGCATACCATAGAACTCTGCTTGATATAGGATGACTGTACTCTTAGCATACCCCAAAATATGCATACAAGAATTCTGGCATTCAATGCCTCAGTGTCATTATTGAAAACATGCTTCACCAGTTCTGTAATGCACTTCTCAAGCTTGTCAATGCTGATCTGCATACTCAACAAAGATAAAAGATCACTCTGAGGCATACATAATGGGCCAATCTTCCAATGTTGCAACACAAAATAGTAAACTAAATCAGAAGTACCTCGTCACTAACACAATCATCTTTGGGCTTTATTTGACACCATTCGTTCTTGAGAACTGGCAGACAAGCTTGGCACAGAGTCATTTGCATGTCCAAAACTGCCCAAAAGAAACGACACATCAATTCTTCTCTTCCTCTATGTTGCTAGTATAGCTTAAGTCTAATAGATGGTAGGAATAGTTTTGCATTAGCCATACACTAACTATAGTGTGTGAGATCTTTTGACCTGACACATGCTAAAAGGAAGACAGATTCTAGCATCAAATCTGCTATAAAATAAAGTCAGAATCTTTCTTTATTCTAGTTGGAGGCTCTCCCAGAAGCCCCAGTATTAATTTGAGGAGGCCACAAGGATAGAAATTCACACATCAATAAAAATCTTAAGCCTTCATCTATGACATCTATGGCTGAGGTCAGATATAAGGTAACAGGAATACATGTACTAATGACAAACAAAGTCTTTTGTAACATGCACAGGACTCTAGTATGGATTCATGTTCGACCAATTATTGCAAGCAGTAATTAGCAAGTCCTTTTTGTAGCAAAGCACGCTATATATATTTTTAGTTTAGAACTATATAGCCCGTGCATAGCCTGGTTGAAGACTAGTGGTACTAATTAGCTGCAAGAGCAAGACATCATATCTGTTAGGATTTCAAGAGTGACTGAGCCATTTCGTTTTTCAGAAGTTACAGTAATAGGGAACACATGATAATATCCTCAGCTGAAGAGGCTTATTATTGCAACTATCAGAAGGTTACTAGAAATGGTACAGTATAACTGTAGATACAAGGATGGGCATACCTTCAGCAGGTGCAAGCAATGCCTGCAATATTATGAGTAGAAAAGAAGTTCTAGAAAATGAATTTCCTTTTCCAGCGTCAGCCAACCACTCCACATGCTTATTTGGGTTTGTACGGAAAGTTTCAGAAAATGCTTTGATATTCTTCATGTTAATGGAAGCTACAGACTCTGGACTGATGCTCTGTGATAATATAATAAGAAATGTAATTACTAAAACGATTAAACAGGAGGGGAAAAATCATATATTTTGATTGCAATAGATATGGAAACAAGAGAATTTCGTTCATAAAAGTAATAATTGCCACATATCTAGCCAAATGTTTACAAGAGTTCAATATATGGATACAACAAACACCAAATCAATGAGGCACCACTAATTGCAGAAAAATTGAGATGTGGGGTTCATTCAATAAGAGCACAGCAATGATCAACATAGGACAAGATGGTAAGCAGCTAGCTGTCTTGCCAGAAAGAAACTCCACCTTCATTTTATCAGTTGTGATCACATTGTATACAAGTGAACTACTTGTATAAAATTCCCATTGTATACTCTTAGCTAGCTCTAAGGCCTTCAAGTTTACCCTGACAGTCTGCATTTTGATTTCAACATTGAAGTGAGAAAAGTTGCGGGAAGTGAAAAAAAAGCGAAGCAGATAGTGATAGAAAACAAGTTAGTTAACCTTGGGGTGAACAATGAGAAGACGAAATACTACTGCAGCAATGTCCTTTATATGTTCAATGTAATGCAATGGATACTCTATAATTATCTTTTCCAAGCATGAAACAGCGATGTCACAAGCCTTTGATGCTTTTGGACCACCTAGATTAGAAAAAAAACAAGTATATGGTATTGTCAGAAAAATAAGAAAGGCAATGCCTGTGCAGAAGGTGACAACTATTTTTCCATGCGGCATAAGTAGGTTCTAAATTCTAAAGTAGCAGGGTATCGCAGGACACATCACGTTGCATTCTCCACAAAAAATGGGGATCCCACCAAGGTTAAACATAGGAGAATAAGCCAACATATGAGAAGGTGAACTTAATAGAAAGAAATCTCTATTGATCTGTACTGAACAGTAATTGCTGTAAAATAATAGCACACTGATATTCTTAATATATTTTATTTTACTTTTCTATGTCGGTCTGGGGCACAAAACAATTCCTTATACTTTATTTAAGCTTTGATCTCCTCCAAAAGTTTGACATCTTACAGATATACAGGAATGGCCTAGTATTATTGCAAAGTTTTATATGAAAAATAGACCACGCTAGCTACAGCCCCTTGTGAGTACATAGAATCCTAGCAGCTAAGGTCTACAAATTCCTCTAGAACATCAAATCATTAAAACTTAATAAGAGGCCAACAGAAGGCCAATCAGACACCCAATGAACATTACCCACCTTTGTGAATGGTGTTGATGCAATTGGCTAGCAGATCATCATACACTTTAAGAAGGCTAACAGGACTGGCAACAGCAGCTAGTCCTTCTATGGATAAGGCAGCTTCAACAACACTTAGATCATCATCATACATATTGTGTATTATTGCATATTGCATGTTGATTAAGTTCTGAAATAACCCATATAAGCCAGCAGTCAACATTTGAACAAAGAAAGCTCTAAACACAAGAAGGAACATACAGTACATGGACATACATACATATAACAATGTACCAAATTACCTGTGGATTTAGATTATGGTTCTTAAAGATGTTGGATGTAGCAATTTTTGAGAGAGAAGATTTTCGGACCTCAGCCTGCATCATGAATAGAACAATTTGAACTGTAGCAACTACCAGAACAAGGGAAACTATTGGCCAAATGGCCGCAGAGAGTAAATTATTCATATCTTTCAGATATTCACGCGCACCACAGCAGGGGGGAGGGAGCAAATTATTCATAATTCATGAATCATGACTCAGAGTAGGGGCAAGAAAAGTATTTGAGAAAATATATGCAAACAAGATATTTCAAGATTAAAAAATTACACCAAATTAACTCCATATCAGAACATACCTTTGGGTGGTCCAGACTGAACCAAATGTTAGAATTGGAAATTTCAGTTGGCATGCCCTTGCTTTCATCAAACACTAGGCCCAACAAATTGGAAGCAAAATCCTCTCCAATTGAGTTAACTTCAGAGTTCTGATGAATTAATGTTTTGAATCAACATCAGAAGTTCCAAAAAAAAGTAAGCAAAAGCCAGAATATAGAAACAAGAAGTTACATAGGTGACAAGTTTGCCAGATTGTACCTCAAGAAATTTATGGATAGCATCGCGTAGCTCTTTTGGATATTTTTTTTCAATTGTATTCAAGGTTTTCTTTGCCCATAGACCTGAGGAACAATAAGTCAGTTGCAATGAGGATAAAATTGTCTTCTTATGATCTTTCACTAATGATATAGATGGTATATAAAGATCAGAAAGCATTTATATATGATGGGCATCAGTGTGTGCACAAAGAGGATGTCAAAAAAATCACTTGATCAATTCAAAACAGAATGAAGCAGATCTAATAACCACCAACCTGTGCGGTTCATATCAAGGTTTTCTGCTGCCTGAGATGCCTTGACACAGTGGTCAAGAACCTTGTACACAATCCTTTTGACAAACTTCTCTATATTTAGGGTCTCAATAATTTCAATCAGGTGTGAGTGGCAGGAATTGTCAGAAGAACTGTTCACATGTTGTAGAGTCATAACTAATGCGATGAAACGATGAGAGAAATTTACACAAATAATCCATAAGAAAATCACCTGTAACTAACCAATGATTCAACATAAAGCCTGATGAACCTTTCAATGTTGAACTCACAGCATAATACAGAAAGGATACCAGAAAAATCCCTGGAAAAGAAATCAGAACAAAATAACCAATGCTTAGCGCTAGTAAAAAGGAGAAAATAAGAGACAAAATATACATGTAGTGTGTGTAGCAAAAACAAAACCAAAAGACAACCTTACCTGATGTCTTTCAGAATCATCAATGGCTTCTTAGGGAAATCACTAACTGATTGTGACTGCAAAAATAATCGATGAGCATCAAACTTTCTAGTTAACATTTACGTTGACATATGAAACACAAAGAATGGAGGTCCAGTACTAAATCTAAGTGTTCTTATTGAAAAAAAAAAGGGTGTTAGAAGAAACCTGAACAAGACTTATAATAGCCATCACTGTAACACGGAACCATGGTAAATCAATCGAGTCCAGCGCATCATGCTGTGCAGCCCTTGCAACAAAGAAGATCAAATTCTGAACAAGTTTTGGGGCTAGTGTTGCTCGTGTTGCCAGTACTCCAATCGTCATCAGTGCGCCAGCCTGATCATAAAGCAATTGTCACAATGATATAGCTTGGAGTTGTTAAATAAAAAAATATACTTAGGTTAGGAGCAATCAGACAACACCATAAAAGGTTCATAATGCAGTGTGCAACAAAAGCATCTGAATGAGCAAATAATTCAGCTGTTCGTTTGGAAAGAAATAATAACACCAGAGTAAGACATCAATCTTAGCAAAAAGGATTAAGTGAGTCATCATAACTGCACTAAGTTACACACTTTCCAATCTAACCTTATAATCTTGGTCCCCCTTCATTGCAGGATTAAGTGAATCGAACACAAATCCCAACACCCTCTGCACAATATCCGTGTCAAGCTTGGGGATAGCACCCAAGCACTCCACGATCACTGCAGAGCAAAAGCAGACAACTGTCCTCGAGTGATGGAATTCCTTTGTTGGTGCAGCCTGGAAATGAACACAAACATGAACTACAAATCTCCAAAAGCAGGGCATAAGTCACCAATAGAACACACACAAAAAGTCTAAACATACATAGTTGCAAATGGTCTCCAGTACAGCCTTATCACGGATACATTGTTGCACCATTACACTCCTGGGTGGGGGTGCACCAGAAGACTTCACAGCATTGAGAAATGCCCACTTACTATTCCTATAAACAACTCATCAAGAAGACATAAGCAAATATAACAGATAAGTGGATAAAAATAAGCTTAGAATTAAGTCTAGAGCTTTCACACTCACCCCAAGTTAATCAACTGCACAATCCGAACAAACGTGTGCGTATCATGATACGGCAATGCACATAGCAGCAACTCATCCAAGTTGTATACATGCACACTACAGGAACATTTCCAACAGGACAACAGAATAAGCTAGAGACAATAGCAAATGATGAGAAAGTAGCTCAGTTCAGTTCATACAGGTATCGGCGGATAAGATACTCAAGGGTCTGCAGGGCAGCTTGGAGCTGCAAATAGCCAGCTAGAAGGCGAAGGTAGGAGGAGATTGACTTGTTGAGCTTGTCATTCTCTTTGGAAGTTAGCTGCTCACGGTTCACCTCAAGGCTAGTCTCGCTGAACAGTGTGTTCTTGTACCTCCGAAATCTCTCGTCCACACATTCAAGGCGCTCCAACCCTAAAATGAAATAAGAGTCAACTTTGCAAGGAAAGAGGGGGCGTTCGATGCAAGTGATTCATTCAAGTGAACTGAGGACTGAGCTAGAAAACCTAAGCAAATCAAGGAACAGTAAGCTTGGATCGAACAAGTTGCTGGTTAGGTTTATACCAGAGCGGGCGGTTGGGAGGATGGCGCGGAGGTCGATGTCCGCAGCCACCTTAGCGTCGTAGATCACGGACGGTCGAGTGATGGGCCGGCGAGCGGGCTCGGGCGCGGGGCCGAGCGCCGACTTGATGGCCTGAAGCTGCGATGCGATCGAAGCCATCGTCGGCAACCAGCGGGAAGATCCCAGTAGTTCAGACGAGTGGGTGCGCCGTGCGCGAGGTCACCGGGTGGCTGGGAAGACGGGTGGCCCGTCGTAGCCTGGCGGCGCCGGCGATCGAGTCGCGGCAACAACGGCTCGTGGCGGCGGGCGAAACGGGGGACGCGGTACGTGGGTCGGCTCTGGTCGAGTGACCCCTGCTGCGCCTGACTCTTCACTCGGAAGCGTCGCCGCCGCTAAACCCTAAATAAACCCTGCGCGGCGGGAGGAGGAGGAGGCGGCAGCGGCGGCGGCGGGAGCAGGGAGCTGCTGGTAGCTGTCGTAGGGTGGTGTTGTGTAAGGAGGGGAACAATGGGCCTGAGAAAGCCCAGCTTGCAAGGCAAGTCAGGCCCAAACAGCTCGCTCGGCGTGCCTCGCTTTGGCCCACCCATCCGGCCATGTCAAACGAGCGAGCTAATCCGTTTGACGTCTTGACACTGTGATCCGTACAGCTTATTCTCAAAAAAAAAAAAAAAACTCCAGCTCCGGCGCCGTCCAAGCGCACCTGCTAAACGGTTGACTCGTTGATTTTAATCAGAGCGGCGGCTTCTGCGCTGACGGCTCACTTCCCGACTCCAGAAACTGCCCACTCGTCAAAGCTCCAGTTCCGCAAAGGAAACAGACGCCATGGCGGAGATGATCGCCGTCACCCTCTCGGCAAAGGTCGCCGCTGCGCTTTCCAGCCCCGCGGTCGTCAGGCTCTCCTCTCTCGCCGGCGTTCGCTCGGTAATGGAAGCGGCGGCGCAAGACCTGCAGCTCCTCCGCGGCTTCCTCCGCTTCGTCGACTCCCTCCGCGGCAGCGACGCGCTCGCCGATGCTTGGGTTGACCAGGTGCGCGACGTCGCCTTCGACCTCGAGGATGCCGCGGACGAGTACGCCTTCCTCTCCAGCCACAGCTTCTTCCGCCATGGCGCTAACTTGGGAGCCTGGTTCGCGCTCTCCAGGCGCCTGTGGAGGGCGCGGAGAGGCTCCGAGAGCTCTCGGTCGCGAAGGAGCAGTTAGGAATCCGGCCGGCGGAGGTCTCCGCCTCGAGCTCGGCTGCTGATGGCTGTTCTGCGGCGATAATCGGCCGAAAGCTGGCAGAGGCGTCGCACTTCGTAGAGGAGGGTGAAATCGTTGGTTTTGCGATGCACAAAAGGTTACTGATGAAAAGGCTAACTGAGGATGCTGACCCCCAGCAGATGCTGATCGCAGTATGCGGCATGGGCGGCGTTGGCAAGACAACTCTTGTCACAAACGTGTACAAGAAAGTCACTGCAAGCTGCCACTTTTATTGCGCTGCGTGGGTAGCCATCTCCAAGAACTTCACAACGGACGATCGCCTCAGGAGAATCTTTAAGGAATTTCGTTGGGATGCACGCTTCAGCGTGCCGTGGGACGTGGACAATCTGGACTACCGGTCGCTGGTTGAAGCTTTGCGTGGGCATCTCGCCAAGAAGAGGTACTCGCTTTTGCTGGATGATGTCTGGGATGCCCATGCGTGGTATGAGATCCGGAAGTCTTTTGTTGATGATGGAACAAGAGTTCACTTTCTCTGGTATCACACGCAATCAAGAGTTCACTTCTCTGGTATCATCCAATAGGATCATCAGATTGGAGCCACTTTCTGAGCAGGTAGCATGGTCTTTGTTTTGTAACACCACGTTCAGGGAAGATGCAGACCGGAAATGCCCATATCATCTGGAGCATTTAGCTTTTAAGATTCTTGAAAGATGCGATGGCCTGCCGTTGGCCATTATATCAGCTGGTAATCTGCTTGCATTGAAGGAGAGAACAGTGTTTGCCTGGAAGAACATCCATGACAGCCTTGTTTGGTATGAAAGCAGTGACCATGGTATTGGTCAAGTGTCAAGCATACTGAATCTGAGCATTGATGATCTGTGTTACCACTTGAAGAAATGTTCTGTATTGCAGTATATACCCTGAGGATTTTATGATCAAGAGGAAGATTCTAATCAGAGTGTGGATTACAGAAGGCTTAATCAAGGAAAAGGGACAGGGCACAATGGAGGAGGTTGCGGATGATTACCTTAACCAGTTAGTGCAACGTTCCCTGTTGCAGCTTGCTGTCTAGAATGAGTTTGGATGTGCCAAGCGCTGCTGCATCCATGACCTGGTCAGGGAAATGATTGTGCACAGATCAACAGAGGAAAGATTCTTTGTGTTCTCTAAATACACTGTAACATTGGAGTCAAACAAAAATGCCCATCATCTTATATTTGACCGATGCAGAATTGATCATTCGTCAGCTCCTAAAATGAACTCGCTTCGCTCCTTCCATACATTTCAGGCAGATTTGGACGCCTCGCTCTTGTCTAGCTTTAGGTTATTGACTCTGTTAAACTCATGGTTCATTCCCATAGCTAAACTGCCTAGTGCAGTAGCCAATCTTCTTAATCTGCGGTATCTTGGCATCCGTTCCACTCTCATCGATGAGCTTCCAGAGGAGTTGACTTACAAACTTTAGATGCTAAGTGGTCCATGGTACATAGATTGCCAAAAAGCATAACAAAGCTCAAGAACCTGCACCACTTGGTTTTGTATAGACGCCAATCTGCAGAATTCACCTATCCAGTCCCTGGTACTGCAATTGCGCTTCCTGATTGGCTGAAAACTCTGACCATCCTGCAGACTCTTAAATACATTGAAGCTGATGAGAAGATGGTTAGATCCTTAGGAAACTTGAAGCACATGAGAAGTCTAGAGCTATCTGGTGTGCATGAGAGCAATCTTATTCGTTTGCCCTCATCCATCTCCAAAATGACTTGTCTACTGCGCTTGGGAATTATCTGTCAGCATGCTAATGTAAAATTAGACCTGGAACCATTCTTAAAAAACTTTCCTTAGCGGAGATGTTAGTAAGACATAAGTTACCTTCTTGGTTTGGCTCCCTTAATAACTTCATGCAGTTGCGATGGCATTCATCTAACATCATGGAAGATTCAGTTGGATTGCTCTCATCGCTTCCCCGGTTATTTCATCTTAGCCTTGTCAGCGCATATAGTGGGAAGAGCTTGACCTTTGCAAATGGTTATTTTCCAGCTCTTAAGAAACTAAGCTTGCATGATTTGCCTAACCTTTCTCACTTGGAGTTTCAGAAGGGGAGTCTTGTAGATCTACATGTGTTGATGCTTGGCCAATGCGCTCGGCTGACTAAAATACCCAGACATCAGGAACCTGGTACATCTTGAAACCCTGGATCTTTTTGAAATGCCAAGTGAGATAATACAGAATATACGGAACAATGATGTATTACAGGAACATCATCATGACTCTGAGCACACAGTAGTAATCAAGAACATCCGTTGGAATAACGGGAAATTGTTGGAGGAAAAAAGTTATATCAACCTATCACTGTTGGAAAGTAGGCCCTTCATAGATATATAGCGACATATAGCAGCATAATGTACAGTCCCCAGCTGAAATTACTGCAGGTAGAAAATACAATGAATGATCTGGTGTTCTACATATATGACCAACAATGACTTGCTGGCCTCCTTACAAGGTTATCGGATCAATGCCATTATAAATTCTACGATTTTAAAATATGTCATTACTATTTACCAAATTGGAATGATATCATTACAAATCTGTTAAAATTGAAAATATGCCACTACATACTCCTTTATTATATTTTTAATTTTTTTAAACCAAATTGCCCCTTATCTTCACCTTTGTCATCTACACTCTTCCTCCCATGATCAAGCGTGGAAGCGCTTCCGGTAGCGTGGACGATGGCGGTGCTCGAGCTCGGCGACACGGCAGGCAGTGGAGCTTGAGCGTAGTGGCTCTGAGTATGGTGACACGACCGTTTGGCGGAGCTTAAGCTGGGTGGCGCTTCCGGCGGCGATGGAGCTCGAGCATGGCGGCGCGGGCATCAGCGGTGCTCCAACGACAGAGCTCGAACATGACGGCGCGACTGTTCGACGAAGCTTGAGTGGGGCGACACGGTCAGCAGCGTTGACGGAGCTCAAGCATGGCGGTGCACCTAGTGACGGCGCTCAAGCGTGGGGCAGCCATTGTTAGAGAAGATGGCTCCGAGCAATGACTGATGGGCTCAGTTGTGTTTGATGTCGAAGATTGATGTAGGTTGGTATCAATTTTGATAGACATGTGGCTGCATATTTGTACTAAAATAGCTATAAGGAACATAACGACTCTGTAGATAATTGATTGAAAGATTGGCATGACGTAAGTGACATGATGAGGAGGAAGATGGATTTTAATTCCTCCAGGATATGTTCTTCGTTTGTCTTTACTTCTCAATTAGTCATGAAAAATTATGAACAATTTTGGCAAAGGCTTGGATATTTTCGTACTCCTAGTAGATATGTGTTGCACCAATGTCATCAAATATTTTTGGAATTATAGTAGTATACATTCAACCAATGCCTCTTTACTCTATATTATATAACTGCCAAAAAAATCGCTAGCCCCACAAAATCAGGTAACTATGGTATCAAGCAACTAGTGGAAAAATGAACCAGAGTGGGCGATCAAATGCACGGACAGGTAGGTCTACCCTACGCATGGCGGGAAAGGAAGAAATCCAGCGCCTCGCTGGTGAGGGTGTTAGAGATTGTAAACATGTTACACTAGGATTGTAACCGAGCATGTCTCAAGGATAGATAGACTCCTGTAATTTGCTATAGATAAAATAGAACTTAAGTTAGGAGTCCTAGTTTAAAATTATTTATATCTGTAATTCCTGTTCTATATATAAACATACAACCTATGGTGAGCCAAGGTGAGGCAATCATAGTTACTCCATATTTTTTTATGGTATCAAAGCCGCCTCTTCCTAGAATAGATCTACAAAAATCTCGTCAAATTCTCGCGACAAGGGGGCTGCGACCTGCTCGTGACACTCCTCCTCGCGATCTGAACATCCCGCGACAAGAGGGCCGCGACCCCTGCTCGTGACGCTCCTCCCGTGATAAGATATCTTCGTCCTCCGCTCATGGCGAAGGATACCTGTCCTCTCCTTTTGGACATCCGGTGTCTGACAAGCTGACACGGGATAACTTCGTCCTATGGAAGACGCAGTTCCTGCCCGCTGTCCGTGGCGCCAAGGCGCTTGGTTTTCTGGATGGAACCATCCCCGAGCCGCGATAAGTCCTTGAAGCTGAAGTCGACGGCAAGAAGAAGGAGATTCCCAACCCAGAGCATGACTCATGGGTAAAAAAAGATCAGCAGCTACTCAGCTACCTGGTGAATTCGGTCTCCAAGGATCACGACTGCAACAACCTCTGCGCAGGCATGGAAGGCGCTAGGGGCTATGTTTGCAGCATAATCAAGAGCGCGGGTTACAAATCTACGCATGCAATTGGCCACCACCAAGAAGGGCAGCCTCACTATGACAGCCTATTTCAACAAGATGCAGAACATCAAGGATGAGCTCGCGTCAGCCGGCGTCACCATCGGGGATGATGAGGTGGTTGCTCATCTACTTAATGGTTTAGACTTTGATTATCACCCCTTTGTTTCTTCTATGATGGGCCGATCAGGAGATCTTTCACTCTCTGAATTATATTCTCTACTCATGGAGTACGATCTTCGGCTCGAGATGTATCAAGGAACCGATCAGTTCCAATCTTCAGCTAACATGGCATCTCGCGGTCGTGGAAACCGTGGTCGTTCTGGTGGTCTGACGTGGTGGAGGCCGGTTCAATTCATTGCGCAATGGACAGAACAGCAACAACAATCAGAGTTACACCAACAATAATCAAGGCAATAGCTCGCAAGTCACAAAAAAGACGCCCTGTCAAATCTGCAAGAAGACAAATCATGAAGCCAATCAATGCTATTTTCGCTATGAGGAAGACAATCAGTATCGTGGGCGACCAGCAGGAGCTTATGGTGTTGATATAAATTGGTATGTGGATAGCGGGGCCACTAACCATATCACCAGCGAACTTGACAAGATGATCGTCCGTGATAAATATAGTGGCAATGAACAAGTTCATAACGCCAGCGGCAAAGGTATGAGTATTAGTAATATTGGGCATACAGTTTTTCATACCCCTTTCAGTAAACTTCATTTGAACAATATTCTTCATGTGCCCTCTTCTGCCAAAAGTCTTGTTTCAGTTCATAAACTTGCCAAAGATAACAATGCTTTCCTTGAATTTCACCCTGATTCCTTTCTCGTTAAGGATCAGGAAACGAAGAGGATTTTACATCACGGTAGATGCAAAGGTGGCCTGTATCCTCTCATTCCATCGGAAGAGATAATAGAGTCAAAGCATGATGTTTTTGGAGTCCATGTCCCTTCTACATCGTTATGGCATAGTCGTCTAGGTCATCCTGCTACTCTCATAGTTCAGAAGATCCTTAGCTCAAATAAGTTGCCGTGTGCTAGTTCCAAGAATATTGAGTCAATTTGTGATTCGTGTCAAAGGGCCAAGAGCCATCAACTGCCTTATTCTGTTTCTAATAAAATCTCTAGTGCTCCTCTTGATCTGATTTATTCTGATGTGTGGGGGCCTGCACCCATCTCTGTTGGGAGTTATAGCTATTATGTTAGCTTCATTGACGACTATAGCAAATACACCTGGATATATTTGTTGAAGCATAAATCTGATGTCTTTCGAGTTTTCCAAGATTTTCAAAACTTAGTAGAAAGACAGTTCTCTAAAAAGATCCTTTGTGTTCAATCGGATTGGGGAGGCGAGTATAAAAAATTAAATTCTTTCTTCAAGTAAATTGGGATCACACACCGTGTGTCCTGTCCTCATGCTCATCAATAAAATGGTGCTGCTGAACGCAAACATAGACATATTGTTGAAAGTTGGTTTAGCTCTTCTTGCTCATGCTTCCATGCCTTTAAAATTTTAGGATCAAGCTTTTCTTACAGCTACCTATCTCATTAATATTCTTCCCAGCAAGATTATTGATTTTGAAATTTCTAGTACTCGCCTTTTTCATGATGCACCCGATTATAGCAATCTTCGTGTTTTTGGTTGTGCTTGTTGGCCCAATCTGAGGCCATATAATTCCAGGAAGTTATCTTTTCGATCCACCCAATGTGCTTTCCTTGGCTATAGTTCCATGCACAAAGGTTTCAAGTGCCTTGACATCTCCACCGGACGCATTTACATCTTCCGTGATGTCGTTTTTGATGAAGCCGTGTTTCCCTTTTCAAAGCTCCATCCTAACGCCGGTGCCTCTCTTAGAAAAGAAATTGTCCTACTGCCTTCTTCCCTTCGAAATCCAGGGGATGATGACTGTAATGCATCTGATATTACTAATACTACTGACGTACCTGCTATTTCTAGTGAATCATCTGAGAAATTTGCAGGTCTCATGCCTATGCTCCCAGCGCTACCGGCACAACGTTGCGCACATAGCCCAGGTTGCAGCTCCCAGGTGGAAACGTTGTCTCCTTCCAGCTCGTCGAACGGTGCTGTTTTGCTTGCTACACCGCCTGGGGGAACATCAGTACCGCTGCCGACCACTGTTGCTGTGCCAGAGGACAACAGTGCGGCGATAGGTGGGGGTAATGCGGTGGTGCCTGAGTCTCCACCTGGGACGTTGCATGTGTCTGAGGAGTCTCCACCACCGCTGCATGCTACAGCATCAGGTGCACATGAATTTGTGCCACCCGGATCTTCTACAACATCTGGTTCTCCAGCAGCCACACCTGATTCCCCGCATCACCAAACACGGTTGCAAAGTGGTATTATCAAACCAAAGAAGCTATATGATGGTATGATTCGATATGGCATGTTTAGTGCTACTGGTGAACCTAATTCCGTTGATGAAGCTTTTTCAGATCCAAAGTGGCGTGATGCAATGGAAGTGGAATTTCAAGCTCTAGCTAAGAATAAAACTTGGCATCTCGTTCCAAGAAAAACTGGACAAAATATTATTGATTGCAAATGGGTTTTCAAAATCAAACGAAAAGCCGATGGGAGTATTGATAGATACAAAGCTCGATTAGTTGCCAAGGGATTCAAGCAACGCTATGGCATCGACTATGAAGACACTTTCAGCCCAGTTGTCAAGATAGTTACAATTAGATTGGTACTCTCTATTGCAGTGTCAAGGGGATGGTGCCTCAGACAACTTGATGTGCAGAATGCGTTCTTGCATGGTGTTCTGGAAGAGGAAGTTTATATGAAGCAGCCTCCGGATTTTGAGGACACTAAAACACCGGGATATATATGTAAGTTGGACAAGGCTATCTATGGGCTGAAGCAGGCGCCCAGGGCGTGGTACTCCTGGTTAAGCTCCAAATTAATCACTCTAGGTTTTGTGCCGTCAAAATCAGACATGTCTCTTTTTATATATCATAGGGGTGGTACAACTATTTATATGCTTATCTATGTTGATGATATTATCGTTACAAGCTCATCACCTGAAGCGGTGACAACTCTTCTTGCTGATTTAAAAGAAGACTTTGCACTAAAGGATCTTGGCAAGTTACATTACTTCTTGGGTATAGAAGTTAAAGAAGAGTTAGATGGCATAACTCTATCTCAAGCTAAGTATGCACAAGACTTGTTGAAGTGTGTTGGAATGCTCGGCTGCAAACCCTGCACGACTTCTTTATTTGCATCTGAGAAGCTGTCGAACTATAATGGTGTTTCTCTCAGTCCAAAAGATGCTACTCACTACAGAAGCATAGTTGGTGCTCTTCAGTATTTAACAAATACACGACCAGATTTATCCTTTACTGTCAACAGAGTTTGCCAATTTCTTCATGCACCGACCTCAATTCATTAGACTGCAGTTAAAAGAATACTTAGATATGTACAACACACCATTAGACTCAGGATGCATATTCAAAAGGTATTGTCGTCATTCATCAGTGCCTTCTCTGATGCAGATTGGACAGGTGATACAGATGATAGGCGTTCTACTGGAGGCTTCGCAATATTTTATAGAAGTAATCTTATATCATGGAGTACTAAAAAACAGCCAACTGTTTCAAGATCTAGTACAGAAGCAGAATATAAAGCGATGACTAATGCTACTGTAGAAATAATATAGCTTGAGCAACTGTTGACCGAACTTGGGGTTAAAGTGTATCGCACCTCAGTTCTTTAGTGTGATAATCTTGGTGCAACATACTTATCAGCTAATCCCGTGTTTCATGCTAGAGCAAAGCATATTGAAATTAATTTTCACTTTGTGCGTGAAAGAGTTATGAGAAAACAACTACACGTTCGGTTCATCGCTTCTGGAGATCAGTTGGCGGATGGATTTATAAAAGCCTTACCGGTTACAAATATGAATACATTTATTCGCAATCTCAAACTTCAAGGTGGTTAGGAAAATTTAGATTGAGCGGGGGTGTTAGAGATTGTAAACGTGTTACACTAGGATTGTAACCGAGCATGTCTCAAGAATAGATGTACTCCTGTAATTTGCTATAGATAGAATGGTTAGGAGTCCTAGTTTAAAACTATCTATATCTGTAATTCTTGTTCTATATATAAATATATAACCTATGATGAGTCAAGGTAAAACAGCCATAGTTACTCCATATTTTTTCAGAGGGACGTCGCGCGCCTCGCGGAGCCTCCAGATCTGTCCTCCCTATACATCCGCCTGCCCGCCGATGAGCTTCGCCGGCCGTGCCCCCCCTGCCCGGCAGCACAACGTTGACGGTGTGGGCTCTGTTGCCAGCCACCATGGAGTGGAAGAAACTCCACGAAATGACCATGGCGACCATGTGGGGGTTGGATGGCTTCAAGAATGCCGGGTTGCCGGAGACCCTGTCGATTCATCCCACCCTGAGCACGCAGCAAGACGGTGTCCTGTACCTGGTCTTGCTAGCTGACGAGAAGGAGGAAAGACGTCGCCGTCGTCGTCGAGGAGGAGGCGGCGGCAACTGAACGGCGGTACTTGTTCGGCCTCGACATATGCAACCAGAGGATCCTGTCGTCGAGATGTCTCCCGGTCAGCGGCTGTCTCTTGGGTTTTGACGTGTTCGAATGCCTCGACGAACATTGCCTCTGTCCTCCTGCCGCTCCGAGCACTGATGAAGTTGGTGCGCGTCCAGTTCCAGCTCCACGCAAAAGAGGAAATTGACAAGCAGCCCAAGCTCTCCATGATGGCCTGAAAACGTAGCTAATTTCTTGTCTTTCGTCTCGTCTCCAATAATTTTGATAGATAGTACATATGGGTGTTTAGTCACTGTAGCTTACCAATTGAATTTCAGTCCACCGCTTCACTTATACGTGTCCGTACGATTTATTATAATAAAAAATTAATTTATAGATAAATCTTTTATATACGTGTTATTAACGATTTAAAAACAAATGATATAAAATCAAGTTTAAAAAATTAAATTTTAGCTTGTAAGTATAGACTCTTTACTTTTATCTCTATAGGAGTATATTTTCTTCCCAACTCTCTAAGCATTAACCGATGGACACAAATGTGTTTTATGAACAATTTGTTTTAGAAAAAGAAAGATTTTCTTGATCTCAGAAGATTAAATTAAGGTAATAGAACCACCTGTAGTTGTTCTGTGCACAAGTAGAATGTAGCAAGGACGTTCATGAAGCTTGATGCTGATAGTAGTAGTTAAGAACTTATTGGGAGATTGTTGTAACTTGTAAGGATCATTATGGTACATTCGGCAAATAATGGAACAAACATGGACACTGTGGAGTAGAAACACTTTAATGACAACTGGAGACAAAATAATCACCAATTACAAAAAAATATAACACAAAGAATCAACTTTCGTGTGATGTTATGAACTTACGACCATTGTCGTAAGGCATATGGCACTAGTTTGTTACAACATGCTGTGGCCACCTCAGCGTTGCCCTATACCGTAGGTATGATTTCCATATTAGCATGCGCTTTAAGGATTCAGGATCGATGGCTCGGTGGCACTCTGCTAGCAACATCGCCACCAAGGATGGCAACATTTGCCAGGACTTTGCACATTGCAGCAATACTCGAGCACGAGAGAAGCGCTTCAATGCTAGATACCGGAATTGAAGTCTTAACTGTCGCTGCCGCAGGGAACGTAAAAGGTTGCCGAATTCAGATATCATCTTTGCCTAGCTTTGGTGTTCTATAGAATGAAGCTCAATGGTTGTTGCTGACAGCAGGTGTTGGTCCAGCTCATCCACATCACTGTCCCCACTAATAGAACAAGATCTTGAATCCATATCATCATCTGCGTGTGCATTTGAAGAGGAAAAAATTAAATAACTGAATGTCAATAATGCAAATAATGGCTAGAAAGCAGAACATAGTGAAGGTATCTAGAAATCATGTCATTCCTCAGAGGTCAGTTACTCAAGAAAGTGAGCTAAAGCAACAAAATTCGTAGAAACCAAGGATTCTTCATGCCGCCACCTCGGCTTTGAAACAGAGGAACCTGGAGAGAGGTGGCCATGGATATTGCTGAAGTAGCAAAGATTTGGCATCTGGCTGGACCGGCCATCCAACAGTTTGTAATCGTTTTCATAGGGTCATTTAGGTCACCTTCTATTTTTGCTTGATTTTAGCCTAGCTGCAGCTTTCTTTCTTTCATTTCCTTCTCCCTTCCCTCGGTTTCCTGTTGCTCTCCTTTTGCCCTCAGGCATGAACCTTTGTTGGTTTTTCTTTTCTACTTAATACAATGACATACAAGTACAATTACATGCAAATGTTTTGCATATTCACAAAAAGGAAAGCAACTGAGTATACACTATCAGTAAACGCTCTCTTGCCAGAGCCAATATGAAGCATACATTAACTAAAATTGATATATCAGGAAGATTAACGAATAACCTAACTTTCTGATCAAAAGAAAGTGTCACCTAAGTCAAAAGGAGAAAATAAGTGTAGCACATAGCATATCAGATTTATTGGGTAGATTTTGCACATGACGAAACAGTTCTCTGATTGTTTGTTATTAAAAAAATTGGTAGGGCACATCATTTGAAACACACCTAACATAACACTTATTATCACAGAAAACAATGCACATATGGCTGCTTAACATTTCAAGGTAAATAATTGCCATCTAGACTGTGAACTAGTACTATTGAACAAGCTGTACTACTACCTAGCAATCGAGTGCAATTACAGAAGATAATACTAACTAGCTAACTAAGTAGATCGTAAGTAAAATACAGGACCAGGAAGAAACTCACCAGAAAATGCAGGATGAGTTGGGACATGTCTAACTGCAGAAACTTGAATGCTTTTTGGTAGAAGGTAGTTGAAAAAGGAACCTAAGAATTTCACAAAATACATCAGGTAACTATGGTGTCAAGAATGCCAGGTAAAAATACATAAAACTACTGATACTGACCCACTCTTGCTAGTCGATTCACCCATCCAGGGATAGGTTTTCCAGTTAAGTTGTTACTCACATCATCTGTAAAATGGTTGCAATTCTTTGAAATCAAATGATATGCATTGCCATTGTACTTTCCAGCGAGATTTCCTATGAACGAGCAGAACTCTGCCCTGGACATCCCAGTTGTGCCCATCCGAACAGACCTTCTATAGACGAAACCAGGGCAGTTCTTTGGTTCCACCTCAAACACCCCACTCGTTGGGAACTCATGTGCTCCAAATCCATACTCCACACCATGAACTTCATTTGAATTAACAGTAAAATAACATTTGAATTAAGCTCATCCCAACAAGTTAGCACGGTACAGGAAGCCACAAAAAGCAGGCTGAGAAAAAGGGGGAGGGGGTGAATCGATACAGGTGCAAGCAAATAATGCTGATATACAATTTAAAGTTAGGCATATGGATAACTAAAAGCCTGAATCCATGAAGTGTACAATGAGTCAATGAGCAGATCAGCTTTTAGGAGGTAGTGAACATTTTCAATCAGCTTTTAATGGTTAACACTTAGCGTGCCAAACTTGACCAGTCCTTTTTTCAAATGAGTCTCGATAACATGGCCCTAGGGCATAACCGCTAATGTCACAATTATAAATGCTTTGCTAAGAACAGCAACGCAAACAAACCTCAATTCTTCGTCCTTTTATTTTTGCAAATTGAAGCAAAATGCGCTCATACTTCTGGTCCAGACATTTGTCACTGACCCTAGTCAAATGCAAACACAAACAGATGTGTACTATACAAAAAGTACAGGGAATTGTACATTTTTACATTTTTTTGGATATGCACCTATTACAGCATGCCCTATATGTATGGGTCTTTCAGATTTTTTTTTAAATGTATATGTGCAAGTCTAAGGTAGGTGCAGCTAAACCCAAGTTTACTTGGAACTTTAAATTCTTTTCATCATACTTTTCCCCTGTTTGTGCAGGTTTTCTGAGTGAATTGAGCATACTCTCAACTCTTGCCCTAGCAACATTCCATAGTTATATTTGCTTGGTTTGCTAGACAGCACCACAAGTTTGGATCATGCCCGTAGGAAGGCAATCAAACCTCGCCTAAAAAGCTCCCTCCTCTTCTATCAAATTACCATTTTTTTGGCAAAATTGCATAAACCATCCCAATTATCATTGTTGTTTTGAGATTCCACCCCATAATCTATTTTATTGCAAAAGCCTACTCACCCAATATTGTCAGGCTGAAATTGCCCCCCTCCACGCATATGAGTCGGCCTATTTCTACTGAGGTAGATTCATAGTGGGCCATATCAGCTAGGTTGGGCTCGTTCAGCGTGGCTATGAGGTGAGTTCAACTTGATCTTGTTCTTAGGCTATTTCTCAACTCGGGGTCGGGTGGAGGGTTTGTTTGTTGTGGGCTGGAAGCATCACCATTCTTTGGCTGAGAATGAGCTCGAGTTGGACTCACCATATAAACAGGTTGGAGGAGCACAACTTGACTGATATGGCCCGCGTGCCAGGGAAGGGGGGCGCAATTTTGGCTTGGCAATGTTGGTGGATGAGTTTTTCCAACAAAATAGGTTACAGGGGGTGGAATCTCAAAATAAAGATAACAATTGGTGTGGTTTATGTAATTTTGTCTTTTTTTTCTTTAAAAACCACCCATATACAACTTGTAATAACAGGTTACGGAAAAAGAATCCTATCAAGATGTTCAGAACAAGCATATATATGAATCTGTAAGACCCTAGCATCACCGCATCAACGAAAAAAAAAGGAAGGGAAAAAACAGTAAGGCCAAAGAGAGAGCTCAAAACAAACCTTCGATTCCGGAGTGGAATATGCCGAGGCCGAACCAGTAGAGGTAATTGTTCATGGGCGTCAGGTCGTACACGTGGACGACCACCGACGCAGCGCCGCCGCCGTTCTGGACCGCCATGCCCGCGGCCATCGACGGCGAGGCGCACTGGGGCTACAGATCTCGCTGCGGCCACAGCATTCGCTGCCAGATTAGCGCTCGAGGAAATCGGAGTGGAGGTAAGAGAGAGTAGGGGATAGAAGAGGGATTTCAATTTCTTCCGTTTCGATTTGATTTTGGTTGAAAGTGGAGAAGGGAAAGGTTCTCAAGGGAACGTTTAGTAGCACGCTTCTTCGCCTTCAGTGACTTTGTTACCTGTTGCCGTTTGCCGCTGCCCACTACGAACTCACTGGTTTTTAGGACCCACCAATACGTGGGCTCGACATGTCATTGATATTCAGAGTTTGCAGTGGGTGGGAAAACTCCAACCTTATATTTAGGGATGGAGAAAGCTGTCTGGTTTGAGTAGGTTGATGATTTTTAGTGGGGCGTCACAAAGAGGCGCGAACGCGTACTGACGCGCGGGCCCCGGTGACAGAGAAACGACGATTTCTCCGGTCCACTACGAGAGAAGCGGCGGCAGTTCATGCTGCATTCCCACATTGCCCCCCACAGCAAGCACTCAGCACGGTCGCTCACGTCACTACGTCGGTTGGATACGAGATTGAAAGATTCAATCAAAACTGTCCCAAACATTATTCAAACCCGTCTTTCATTTCCATATCGTGAAAACTGAACTGAGCACAGCAACCTTAGTACGTTCCCGGCAGACAAGGTGTCGAAATCGGGATGAGGCATTCAGGAAGTTCTTCAATTATACTTTGCACGCGTAAAGAAAAGCTTGCATACACATTTGGGATTTGCAGTGTTGCAAGTACCTAAAATTGGCACATTGTTCGCGTAAGAGCAGAACTCGGAGGCCAATCACATCCTAATATCCTAGTTCTTGGTGTGTGTTCTTTGCTTTCGCCATAGCAACACAAGACACACCTTAAGCAGATGCTTAGCGTGAGCGCATATACAGAAACGAAAAATTCTGGAAGTCTTCAAGTTCCTCTTCAACTCAGCTGCAATCTACGCGAAACTGCAAAAGCCGGTCAGAGCTACCCGACCTGCCATAAATCCTATCTCTTTTTTTTCATATTTACAGAGGGTTTCTGCTTCACAAGCAGTTACCGACGTCGCTGTACCCTGAGATTCTGCACTGCATTGCACAGAGCCTAATGCTAGATCACAACGCAAACCTGAAGAAAGGTTGGGCGATCCGTCAAGAAGCATTGCAGTTCACATCCTCAGGTTCAGAAACGTTGTAGTACAGCGTCGACCTCCTGCCGTCGAACTTGGAGATGACGTTGTGCGCGGTCAGGCCGCAGTAGCACTTCCTGAGCCTCTGGATGCAGATGTCCATGATCTTCTGGAACATGTGGTCCTCCTGGATGAATGGCTGCTTGACGAACTCCTCGAGTGGCATCCACTGAAAAAAGACCAGGGCAGAAGGAATGTTTTAGACTTTCAGGAAGATTTGTTGTTCCAGGGTTCCAGCAAGGGCAATCTTAATGTCATGTCGTGGAAACGTGTCAGCAAGTTTAAAGATGTTGTACCTTCGCTGCCTGAATCTCTGTTTCATCGATTTTGATATTGTTTGATATAGGCCTTAGTATGCAGATGAAGAACAGGTCTGACTTCTGAAATGCCACGTTGCGTGCTATCATTGTAAAAGAAGAAAATTGATGAGACAGAATTCAGTGTTTCAGATTAAGGGGGAAGAGTTTCAATAGAGCTAACCAACAGGATTACATGCTGCCATGAGGAAGATAAATTACCTAAAATGAACAACGTCCACAAATTCAGTGTCAACCTGCGTAGTTGATAACAACACAATACTTTGAGAACTGAGAATTGATCCTTACGAGGAAGATATAAAGAAATGAATAACAAAGCGTTCCATTTGTTACCCCAGTTTCTTGACTTCTCTAGTAGCTCCTGTAAATATTTCCTCCGACTGCAAGCAAGCGTTGTGTTAGTAACAGCATCATATATGTTAGTACTACATGTTTAATGATCTTTAGTATGTTCTTACCGCAAGAATGAACCTTGTTGGGAGTTTCCAAGCACCATCCAACGATGAACCACAATACTTCTCTTGCACCACTAGGACCTATTCAATTGTTGAAAATACCGTCAGACACACAAAACTCTTTCAGCTAATTGTTCCAATGAAAACAACAGCAAAGCAGATGAAACCGACCTCCGTTTGATCGTTGATCACAAACCGCCCCCCCCCCGCCCCCCCCCCCCCGAACTCCAACCTGGTGAGAAGCACTTGCAGGGAGCATACATGGCTCTTCAGGGATCCAGTATGTCAGCATCACATATGCTTCCTCGGCATGGTGGTACTTGAAACCTTCCTGCGGACAGAGTTAAGCAACATCATCAGCAAACTCCTGGGTTTTTTTTCCCAATGCCAAAAATCGCTGCTGCATATCTGTCCAATTTTTTTTAATTTTTCTTTCCTTTTTTCTCTTTCAGATTCAACGCTACAGGTGGCCTTAAGGAAATCTGAACTCACAAAGGAAACAATACCTTTGCTGCTACAGGAACAAACTCTGAGCGATCCACTGGTAATTTTAGCCAAACCCCTTTCTTTCCCTGAAATATCAAAATCATAACACGGGTGAATTACAGTAAGAGAGTGGGTGATCGGTGATTTATGCACTGCTGCAGTAAACACTTCGCACCATCAGGTATCCACATTGAAATGAACTGAGACACTGAACTCAATATCTGCTCTACTCGATCTGAGAGATCAAGATGTTGGCTTTACGTACCACGGACTTCCGGTGGGAAAGCGACGCGGCGAGCGACCGCGCGAAGGCGGCCTTGTCGGCGTCCACGACGACCCCGCCGTACTCATCCTCCAAGACCTCGAGGACGAAGTTGTTCTCGAGAGCCGTCCACCAATGGTGGTGGTGCCCGCCGTCGGTGCCGTTCGACGGCGGCGAGTCCAGCGACCAGTTGATGCCCAGAAGGTCGGCCGGCTCGCTCCTGAACAGCTTCTTGCGCGCCGCCGACCTCACCCCTCTCAGTATCCGCCCAATGGAGTAGGACGCGCTCACTCTTTACTCTGCTCAACCGAAAACCACAAACTCCATCACATATTCAGATCGCCCGACGAGTGACAGAGAGTGTGCAAAGCTAGCAGTTGTCCTGCCGGTGGATGTACCTTTGGAGGAGCACGAGCAGTTCAAGAAGCTGCCGGCGCTGCGGCGTCCGCCGGCGGGCACAGGGTGGCGGCGGCCGTGTCGACCAAGCTGCTCTCCATCGCTGATCACTCCGCTGCTGGAGATGCTCGACTTATCGAGTAAGTGAGATACTCAATCACTAACTGCCGCGCTGCGTAGTGTGCAGTGTGTACGATGAGGCGGCGGCTGCTTCTACTGTGCTAAGGTGCTCGCTGCTCCAGCTCGCGATGCGGCGGTGGCTGATCGCTGCGCTCCACACGATGCTCCCGGGCGCTTATAAAAAATCGCGTCGAGGAGGGCACGTCACCCTCACGAGGATAAGGGGACACGCCAAAATGCGTGGGGATTGTCGCGTACTCGCGCTCGCGGAGCGGGCAAAGATCCCGCGCAACCGGCTCTGATTACCCTGCATACGACACACGCCTCGACGTGTAAACAACGCCTGACAAGGCAAGAACTGCTTCTACTACTGGTTAGATAACCAGGTGAGGAGGAAAAAGACCAAAGAAATGGTAACTTGACAGCGTGCAGGTGTATAGTATCGGCGTTGCAAACAAGTGGCTTATCCTGAACACCACGCTGGTATAATTTGCTAAATCCAAACGCATATGGCTACCAACACGATGCTGTCAGGGCTAGCCGATGGTGGGTGACAAGGACCGGCAAGGCGGTACGAACTAACGCAGTTACGCAGACGCACGCAGTTACGGACAGCATGATGACCGATCACCCTGGTGGTGGCGCGCTGCTTGCGTGCACGGGTGGCAGTTTTATCGATTGATCGATTCAGTGGGCGCACATTAGGTCGATCCGGTACTCTTCTTTGCGTGCCGAGTGATTGTGCTCCGCGTAGGATTGCTACCTAATCTGATAGTAGTACTGCTAGTAGAAATGATGCAGTGACGGTGGTGATGGCCACCTCCCTGGCTCCGGGAATGCAACTGTGTTAGCGTGAGGAATATTTTTCTTTTCCCTTGCATCCACCGTAATGGCGTGTGTGATATGAGATTATTTTTTCTTACAACAAACTATCCCAGAGTTACTGCGAGTTTGTCGCTGCACGTGACTGATGGCGCCGTGCGCGGGTAGGGCAGGGGATATCGTGTATGATCCGGTAGTTTTTTTTTTGGGCGGATTACGTGGAAACAGGCGGTGCGGCGCGGTCCGCGGGCCCAGCGAAAGGTACGGAACCGGGCTGTTCCAGAGAAGCTGGCGGCGGCCTGAAACGGCAGCACGTGTGAACGGCCCGAGCGCCTCCGGGAACGGAGGAGCAGCCGGCCGTGAGACGCGTCGCGCGAGCGAAGGCGCCGTGCAGCGCAGCAACGGCATGGGCGTGCCGCGTGCGACGGCCGGCGGCGTTTCTCTTTTCTACTGGGTCAGGCTGCCGGTTTCCGAGGTCCGATGGAAAAAGAGTCCGGAGCCACAGATGTTTGTTTCAGTCTATCACCACCATACCGCCATGTTGTCCACACGGATCACGAGCTTTCGCGAGCGACACCGGTCACCGGCTTTGCTGCCACGAACGAAACAGTCGGTGACATGGCCAGGCGCTGAGGCCCAGAAGAGAACATGTGCTTAACCAACAGAGCTTCACATGTACACCTCCGGAGGCGACAGAGAGTAACAATGTTTCTTCCCCGTCTGACCCCTCTTCCACTTTCGTTTCCGGCGGCTCGCCGCCGGCGAGGCTGGAAGGGGGTCGGGGTCTCGTCCCCTCTAGCTTAGTTTAGCTCAGTCCCTAGTTTCCTAAGTAGTCAGGGTCTCCTGTTAGTCGCGCTTGTTTCGTCAGGGGTTCTTGCCGGCGTCGTCGTCATGTTGGTGGCTACCGGAGAAGGTGCTGATGGCGGCTGTTGTTGGAGGTTGTTGTTGGAGGAGGTGGATCCATGCACTGGGGTTGGCGAATCGAAGTTTAATCAGCGAATCTGGCGGTGGCGGCGCCCTGTCGCGACGGCGCCGGCTCGTTCACCTCCCGTCGGAGTTGCTGCGGCGGCGGGTGGGTGGTGTCTTCTGGGTACACCGTGTAGCCGTGTAGAATTCGGAATCATGGGCCTCCGAAGCTGAAAGTTGAAGTATGGCCGAACCACATGTGGAACAGACAAGCTCCACGCGGACGAGCCCATCTGTGAGACTGCAAGCGTGGGCCGGTGAAACCTAGGCCTTCAAGGATGTGCACCGGAATTCGAAAGGAGTGCTCTTCCTGCCATGCATGGCATGCCAACCCATCAAGCCCAAGGTTGTATTGTACTCAATGAAGACTTTCAGGTACAGGTAAATCTTGGGCTCGAAAAGGTATCAGTGGTGCCGTGGACCAGTTAACGCAAGCCCTTTTATCTCACAGCTCTACTAGTATGGTAAACATTGTCCAAGGAAGCAAGTACAAGACGGTTCAGACTGCAGAAGAAGCGGACTTTTCCTATTCCGAGAATCCCACTAGCCGTATCCAAACTTGTCTGCATCAATGTGCGCAGTTGGGTGGCAATGCACTCACTCGTATCCCTTTCTGCCATCGACTATCATGCAACCATTCGAGGATAGTCTGTCGATCCTTAGAATCCGAAGAGTCAAACATCACGTTACTGGACATGGTTGCCGACGACGAAACAGGTAGCAGCATGCTTCAGTTCCACTGCGCCGGAATGATGCAGCTTGCTGTAATGCTGTTGGCACCTCCTGACGCTGGGATTGATCGGTCGAAACGACGAAATGTAGCACAATTAGCAAGTAACAATGGTGTTTTTTTATCTTCAGGGATAACACCGAGCGGCCCGCCACCTTAATATTCCTTTCTCCGAATTCAAAAGCGCGGGCTGCTCTCCGTAGTTGGCGCGACGACGTGCAGCCCCATGCTGGATGCCGTAACGCATGGGTCGCACACAAACTGGTCGATCGATCGAGTTTTTCAGCGGCGTGAGCCGCGAGTGCACGTGCCGGAGACAGCACCAACCGATCAGAGCACGAAAATTTCAGGGTTGTTTTCCTTTTCCAGCTCGATCCGCCCACCTTATCTGTTGCAAGCGAAAGCGACGGCAGCATGCAGAGTTTGGTCGTATTTTGCAGGAAACGCTAGCTAGCTTATCCGTTGTAGCTCCGTCTCCGGTCGTCGCCGTTCTTGTACTTTGATGGCGTCCAACTGAGACGATTGATTGATTGATCAGGGACGACATATTAATCGATCAGTCGGCCACAGGAATATTAAGTCAGACGATGGACTGTTCATGGCGATATTCTCTCTGATTCAGACGTCAGGAATATGTAGAAAAATGGATACTCCGATGGCATGTCCATTGTCGCGGCTCTTGTTTTTAACTGTAATCATATTCCGTAATTTCTTTTAATATCAGCAAGGGATCAGGCTTGAGAAAAGCGAGAGTACTCTCTCTCCGCGGTGGCATCTTCTGAACACTTCAGCAGCGAAGGGCTTGACTTGTCGGTTGTAGCAACGATTCCTGACTTTGGGGTGGCGAACTGGTAAACCATTACAAGGCTTGCACACATATAGAGGAGTGATTAATTAAAGATGACGAGGAAGTTGGAATGCGGCTGGACTTATTGAGATTGGAAGAGGTTCATATCACGTAACATCTCGCCTGATTAAGTCACTAGCATGTGGACTTATAAACGGTGGGGTTCACATATTAATGATCACGTTCCTTGGATATCAATCTAATTAAGATTAGATTAGGTTACTGCTTCCTTAGCATAGTATATACTAGTATAGTATGTACTATTATTAATTTTCATCTAAAAACGATCTGGAATGAGGGTCAGCCCTTGGACTGATTAAGATTAGGCTAGCTCTTCCTTAGCTGGACTGATTAGTTCTATAGACCACTGATCTCTAGAGATGAAATGCTTGTTGTCCTTAGTTATGGTAAGAAAATTTCTGATTTATCCTCCTAACCTTATACGTACATTGGATTTACACTCCTAAATTACATTATTAGACATTTTTAACTTTAAATTTTTTAAGTCCAACGAATTACACCTCTAAATATTTTTTTAAGACGATTTTGATACGAGCTAGCACTAGCACGGCGGATGTCAACATACCAATCCAATCAATCAAAATAATTATAATAAATTTATAGGCCACCTGTCATCACCTTCCCTCTTCCTTCTCCCTCCCCCTCTCCCTTCTCCCCTCTCCCTTTCCCCAGCCGCGTTGCCGGCCTCCCAGACGCAGAGATCGACGCTGGCTGGTTGCCGCCGTGCTGTCCCTCTCCGCGCCGCCCTTCTCCCCGTCGCCCCTCTCTGCGCAGCACTGACCCAATCCTTCTTGCTCGGCGACACGGAAGATAGGGGAGGCAGGGGGCGGCGTCCGGCGGCAGCGCCCTCTTCTTCGGTGGCGGTGGAGGCGTTGTGCATGCTCTTGAGGTCGCGGATGAGTCACCCCGTTGCAGGCGGACTGGTGGACAGTGATGCCTAGAACGATGCCATGGTGCTTGGAGGAGGAGGGCGGCGCTTGGGGTGTGGATGTGGGGGTCTTCGCCGCCGAGGCGCAGCAGCGCAGGTGGACAACAGAGCGAGGCAACCCACTGACTACCGTGGAAGACGCGACCGTGGAGCACCGCGGCGGCTGACACGGCCGAGTTCGGGTGGAGGAAGTCGGCGCGGCAGTAGCAGCGGGTCTTGCCTGTGCGTTCGTGTGCTTCCCAATGATCTCAAGTTAATGAGTTGATTTTTCGTTGATTCATGAGTTCAAGTGTGACGGATTTCATTTGTTGATTCATAGGATTAGCAAGCAAGAACAGAAACATGCCTCGACTGAGATACAGCACAAGGACGTTTTCGGGGACGGCAAACGAGCTCTTCTTCTTGGAAAAAGGCGACGACGAGCTTGCTTCTCTCCTTCGGTCTCGTCTCCCCGATGACAGCTGCCGCCGTGGGCCTCTCGATTTTGCGGATGAGCTGGCTCCTCCCCAGGGGCAGCAGCAAGCAGCCACACCGATGCTCACCTTCTGTTGGAGAATATGTCGGAGTGGAAAGGGAGAAGGAAAGAGGAAGGAGAAGGAATGACAGAATAACATGTGGGTCCCACGTTAATTGTTTTTCTTCATAGTAAGCCATTCTGTCTGGAATGCTACGAGTACGGCACGCCGGATCGCTCGAAACAATGTTAGTGGTGTAATTTATTCGATTTAAAAATTTTAGGTTTTAAAATGATTGTTATTGTAATTCAGAAGAATAAATCGAACGAATGTATAAGTTCCGAGGGTATTTTAGACTTTTTAGTACTGTAAAGTAGCTATGTTTTTTTAAAAAAATGTAATTAAGCCGATACTAATAGCATTGGTCAACACAATTCGGTGGACCTGTATTTGTACGCTAGCTAAGAACGGGCACAACAAATTAAGCTGCCTTCCTAACATAAGAAACAAACAAATACAATGATGAGATCCCATACGACCAAACTCAATGAGTAATTGACCACTATACCGTTCCAACTTTCAACGAGTTGTTTACTGGGTCGGCGGTGGGAAAACTACCGTTTTACTATATATCCAATAGTTGCCGTGGCAAGAACATAGGCGGGTACGCCGCCGCCGGGTTCCGCTGCTCGGGGACAGTTCCGTCGACGCCGAGCAGGTGCTCGCGGATGAACTCGAGGGCGAAGTCGTCGGCGTCTCCGTGGAAGTCCACGGCCATGTATGCTGCGTACGGGCTGGTCTTAGGCCGTTGCAAGGAGGGAACGACACGGTGCCTCAACTCAGTGGAAGAGCGAGAGGTGTGGTGTTCGATTTCTTTGCGTTGAGTTAGCTGTGCCTCTGTGGACAAAAGCATTAGCAATCCGTCTGGTATTTATAAACCGGACGAGAGGGGCCTAAAGGCTGGGGCTTTCAGTCTCTCTCCCGGCGATTTTATTTGACCGCGTCTTGGGCCCCGCTTTGGGTCTTCGACATATCACAGTCTTGTCATTAGTCTTGCCATCGATCCATTTATCCATGGAAACATGGGTGCTGATGGTGATCAATTGATCACCGAGTTGGGACCTTGGATGAGAAATACCCGCTGCTTCTTCGCTAGCTCTAACGGGTCCTAAAGAGTCGAATCCTCCTCCCACCCGATCCAACAGTTTCTAATTTAATTTAGTCGGTGTATTATCACCTCTGTTCTGTTCTGCTACGGTTCCGAGAACAGAAGAAGCTTATCCGGCTTCATCCGAGAGCATCCAGATATCCGCCTATGTTCATCCGCGATAAATATCCCGATGAATTTCGTAGCTGCGAAATTTGAACGGAGCTAACCAGATATTCATCCGGGTTCTCCCTTGTCAAGCACCCATTTCGTCGTTTCTCTATATCTGTTGCGCGGAAAAAGGTGAAATCCCCCGTCCTCGACGACGTAAAGAACATCCTCGATCGAAATTTCTTCTCTAGTTGAGGGTATACAATCTAAACATTCTCACAGTACTAATCTGCTCTCTGTCGCTGATTAGTAGTCTCCCGGTTATCCGTCGTTGATTAGTACCCTCTCAGGCGGCGGCGCTGCTCATCCCATCCAAAACCGTGGTACGGAGCATTCCAGCAGCGAAGGTTTTGTTTGCAGCTGTCATCTTTCTGCTACTCAAGCAGGCCGACGAAGGCAAGGTTAATAAACAGAGCATATATTCTGTGCTCATCGACAACTAATCACCTCTTGGAAAATATGAAAAACCGAACAGGCAGAGTTCTTCTCTCGGCTATTGGCAGGTATGAGTGCTGGCGTTTGCTCTTTTGCCTCAGCAAACCTCGTTTCTTTTGGCAGAAAAACCAAACAAGGTGAAGGCCCACTTTGATTTTAAGGAAAACTAGAGAAAAAACGTAGCAACAAGCATCCTATAAAAATCGGTACTGATCGTCCCTTTGATATGTAGGAATAGGACAAGGTAAAAGAATGGAAAAATATCTTATGGCCATGTTTTAGAGGAACTACACAGGAAGGTTAACATGAGCTCATTTTTCTTTTCTTATGAGTAGGATATTATCAAGGCAAAGAAATATGGATCAAATCATTCATAATTCGATTTACTGTTAACTTAATACGTAACATTCCTATATGTTTTATAGTCACCATCAAACAACCATTTCTACAGCTTTTCTATGTTCTTTAATTTTCTTATTTTACATATGCATTCTTATTATATTGCTATGTTTTACTTATTCCTCCAAAGTTTCGCCAAACCCGAGCTTCAAACAGTACGCACTCTGAAGCAAGCCAACAGGAAAGAACCAACACGGTTTTATTGTACTGATCATTAGGTAGCTACAGTTATATACTCCCTGGTTTTTATAGAATTCGCCGCTGACATTTGGTCATATGTTTTGTGCAAACATATTAAAAATATAAGTCATACTTAAAATACTTTTAAAAATAAACGAAATCTTGATAAAATAAATAAATAATAATATATAATAAGATAAATAACTTAAATATATATATCTAAAAGTTAATTATGTCACTATTAAAAACTACAGGAGTACTTTATTTATATCTCAGTTAAATTTCAACAACAAAAGAAAAAAAAGGGCACACTACGGACTAAATATAGCTCAGTTGGTTAGATTTAATATGGTGGAACATATCTGCATAAATTAAAGTTTTAGAATTAATACGTGTGATGACTAATTATAGTGATAGATGATATATCAATTGAGATTTCGTCTATAGAGGTGAGTACAACGTCATATCTGTACTGTATTTTTTTGAAAAAAGAGAAGGCACGCTGCACGCAAAGGAAAAGTTGCAAGATCACAGACAAAAGCTTGCCGATCAACAGCAAGAAACAAGCTTGTCTCCATGGGGTCAGGAACATTATTTTCCTAATCCCTAATTTGAACAATTTGTGTTGTGGATTATGTTTATACAAATCCAGTTAGTAATTTATGTTATTTTGAAATTTATATTTTGATATTGCATAATATGGAATCTAGTTTTTATAGAAATTCCAATTGCCACACCTTCCAATATTGATTTCTAGCTAGACTATAGTATCTGTCGGTAACTCGGCAATGGAGAAACTAAGGTAGTGAGCTGTGCCACATATGATTGATCTTCCGCAATAAATATACAACACTAGTAAATCAAAACTCTGTAAGACGTATCGATAAGGGTTCTTCTGACTGATTGCTATCATCGACACTCTGTCCAAACCTTTAAAGTTTGCAAGTTCTTCCAAATCATCCTCATTTCTTAGCCATTCACTATGTGGGGCTCGGAAATGGTCGGGCCTTTTAAGAAAGTGCTCGGGAGCTTCATGTATCTGTTCGTAGCAATTGATAAGTTCACTAAATAGATTGAAACAAAGCATGTCATGAAGATTGGCTAGGCTCATGCCTATGATTTTATCATAGTTTATCGGTTTGGCATTTCTAATAGAATAATAGGAGACATTGGCACTTAGTTTATTGACTCCGTTTTTCAAGATTTCTATGAGTAGCTTGGTATCAAGATCTACACTTCAGGGATCCATCATCGTAGAACCGATTAAGTCGAGCGCACTAACAATATGGTGCTTCATGGAACTAAAACTAGAGTTTTTAACTGATTAAAAACGTATGCTGGCAAATGGGTAGTCGAGTTGCCTTTTGTGTTATGGTCACTTAGGACCACCCCTAGTCAGACTATAGGGCAGTCACTTTTCTTCCTAGTGCATAGGGCTAAGGCCGTCCTCCTAATAGAGCTTGAATTCAGATATGCAAACTTACCAACACAATTGAAACGAAACCAATCTACTAGGCAACCTTGACCAACTAGAGCTAGTGATGTTGCTGCCATTTAGTCAGCCAAATACCAACAAGGTTTTGCGCCTCTATTAGAGCTACAACATCCACGATCGTGCATTCTCGATCGGTGACCTAGTCCTACATAAAGTCTAAACTACCAAGGATGAGCACAAACTCTCACCCATGTGGAAAGGTTCGTTTATCGTCAGTGAAGTTACTCGCCTATGGCTTACCAATTGCAACGTGATGATGACTCTTAAAACATTGAACAACTACATCACCTTTATTTCTAACACTTATATTTATTATTTTACATGAATGAAGTTCTCAGCCATTGTTTTTTGGCTTTGGTTTCTTCTCTTTTTGTGATGCTTGTGTTACCTATGTATTATTACAACTACCAGCTGGTTGGTTGTCGAGTTCAAGCAGTGACATGGCAGAGGGTTGACGCCAAAGACCTAGTATAGCCTCACACCTATAATTTTAAGTATTAATTTTTACTATGACATATATAAATATAAATATTAATTTTATTATATCTATATCATAATTTTAATTTAGGTATGGTATAGTCATATTAAATTTAAGGAGTCAATGAAATTAGAATTATAATATAGGTATAGTAGAAAAATTAATATATGTCATAATAAAATTTAGTACTTAAAGTTAAAGTTATCGCCACAAAGCTATATTGGGGTGTTGTGTCGGCACTACCAATCATTATTCTACTATGTTACCGCTTGACTAATAAAATTACTAACAGGTTTAGAAAAACGGTAACAATATTGACGCACAATATTGCTGGCGTCGTACTATTAACCCTCGATGCCTCGTTGGCAAAAAAAAAGATCTATTTATTATTAAAGTTTTTTAAAGAAGCTATTTGTAAAATAAGTTTTCAAAAAAAGGCTGAAATGTGAAAAATACAGCTCAACAACCTACGGAGACTATCCACTTTAATATCAGTTGGTTTTAGAAGTACTAATAACAGATGCTGCTTGTGACCAACTAGCAGAAAAAAAAACAAAATCTGGATGAGGAGGAGAGAAATCAATAGACATTTCAAGCTCAAAACCTGAGACGAACCTGTGGATAGACCGTAGCCAGTTCAATTCACACGCAACGCTGGTTGAAACGGCCTGGCAATTTTGGTATGGTCCAAGAGAGTTCCTAGCGGATTAGAGAATATGTCAAATAAAACAATCCCTCTGATTTATATTATTTTTGATTTTTTAAAGACAAATTTGTTTAAGTTTGACTATATTTATAAAAAATATAACAACATTTACAATACTAAATTAGTTTTATAAAATTTATAATTAAAGATATTTTAATATTATATGTGTTTTTATTAAAAATATTACTATATTTTTCTAAGTTAAAATAGTTTAACTTAAAAAAAACGTCGTTATAATATGAACGAACGAGTAAAATCTAGTGTTTCTTCCTCAACAGTGTTCACTGTTCACACTCTCCATTGGTCACGTGGCCCACGTCATTGGATAACGAGGACCGTTCGATTACCATCTTTGTCTGTATTTCGTTCGCCCACGTTCATCTACGAAGGCTTCGCCCTACATGAATGCCATATTAATGCGGTGTCCAGGCTCCCTGGGGCAGGAAAATCATCTTTCATAAGAAGCTAGCACCCGCAGCCCACTTTGAAACGTACGAACGTTAAAACACACAAATACAAAAAAGATATAAGATTTGTAGAAATGCATATATAAAATAGAGTATTAAAAAACAAAAAATGTCTGTTCGGAATTGGATGAGAGAGAAAAAAATAAGTTTTTAATATATTGTAGCTCTTATTAATTTTTCTCTAAAATCTACTTGATCTATTTTTAAGAAATTGGATAGGATTTGAGAAGCTTCAATCTTTCATTTTAAAGGGTCAAATAGAAAAAATTAGAATCCTATAAAATTCCTCTATGAATCTACTGTTTCAAAGGAGGCCTCAGCGAGTATGGTGCGGATGCAACAATGTTATAGAACATGATTCCAGCTTCTAAATTTTTTAAAATATATTTTCGTAGAATTTCTGAAACGTTTGAGCTTGCCGTTTGTATGTGAAACAGCTTAAGGTATATACGTTCGTTCCTCGAATAACGGGAGGAAAGAAAGGAAACGCTCAAGGGAGCATATAATGCAGGGTACGTATTTCACTAAACTAAACTGTAACTCATATTAATTTACAAAATGTCATATCAAATGCCGAATGGCACCTTTGCTTATTCTTTACAAGCATTGATTGACCTCTACGGCCCTACCCATGCCCCACATAATGATACTTGAAGAAATACCACGAGAGGTACCGCCCAGTGGTGTTTATTTGTGATACCATCATCTACCGCACCCTATATACACGTATGACCTCTGTGGTTTTTTAAAGAAGAAACAGTAAAAAAAATATTTTTGAAGAAGAAACTGTAAAAATAATCATGACTTCAATCGGCTTTGTTCTCCATTATTGTCTTCTTCTTGTGTGTTTTTTGTACATGTATATGTCGTTAACAACGAAAAAACAGGAGTAGTAGTGTTATTAGTGGGGCCACCTCAGCTAATCGTCGTTTAATTTCTTAGCTAACGATGAGATGAGGGAACCCAACGCCGGATGCGGTGACAAAGGCGACAGCGGCGGCAGGCCGACCCAGTACTGGTTCCCGCTCCAGCTCGATGGTGTCACCGGAAAACTCACGGGCTCCGACGACCCTGTCGACGTCCCCATCGACGACGTGGTCGCCGTCGTGTCCCGCGTCATGGATGACACTGATGATGAGTAATAGGACGTCGGGGCTTCGGTCTTTACAGCCTTGTTTACTACTCCGATAATCTCGACGTCGGCGGGGTCCTCCGTCTGCCGCTTCCTTTTGTTCGTAGCTGTGTTCTTCGACGTCGGTGCCCACAGATCGGCGCCGCGGGTGCCCACCTCGTTGGGGAAGTTGAGGATGACCTTGGCGCCGCGCATGCTGAAGGCGGCGCGGTCGTAGGCGCGCGCGGCCTCCACGGGCGTGTCGTACGTCCCGAGCCACGCCGCTTCTGGTCGCGGATCTCCGCCGCGAACTTCCCCCACGGCCGCTGCCGCACGCCGCGGTACCTGCGGAAGTCCTCTACGGCGGCGGCCGCGACCGGCACTGCTGCCGGCGCCCAGCCGAACGAGCTCGGGGGCACGGTGATGGTCAGCGACGACGACGGCTTCACAGGGAAGTGCTCGACTCCGAACATGATCATCACCTCGGCCGTCGGCTCGGTCTCCGCAGCCGGGGCGGAATCCACGACGTACTCCTGCGTTAGGCCAGGACGGCCTCGCTGCTGGTGTGGCAAGAACATGGTGTTGGGTGGGTACGCCGCCTTCCCCGGTCCAGCCGCGAGAGGCGGCGGTACGGAGAAGGTGACGTCGTCGGAGACCTCAAGGTCGCCCGGCACGGGGACAGGGGCGTCGCCGCCGAGCAGGTGCTCACGGATGAACTCGAGGGCGAAATCCTCGGCGTCTCCGGGGAAATCCATGTATATATGTTGCGTATAGCGTTGCTGGGATAGAACGACACGATTGCTAAGCGTGTGTTCGTGTTTGAGTAGACGTGCCTCTGAGAGTCTTGATCCTTAGGACAAAAGGCTCGGGGGTCCGTCTGGTATTTATACACCGTACGAGCGCCAGAGGTGACCGCGGAAGGGGCTTTCGGTCTCCCGGCGATTTGATTCGGTCTTTCGTGATCTTGTTATTTATCCGTGGAAACATGGGTGCTGATGATCAGTTAATCACCGAGTTAGGAATTGAATTTGTGTGCTAGTTAGTTCTGTGCCGCGCTTAGCTACTTCGATTTTGATAGAGGTTGTTTTAGATATACTTGCAGTTCACGGTTTACATTTAAGTATATTTCCAAACAAATCTATCTTAATACAATACATTCACTCCGATTTTAAATATATAGCATTATTGTTTTTTCCTCAAATTTTGACCAACAATATTTATTCAATTACTTAGTTAAGTGAAATATAGTATCATTAGATATGACATCAAACTATTTTAAGCATGTCGTTTTATGTTTATATGTTTGCACAAATACTTTGAGAAAAGACAAACAGTAAAATGAATTAAAATTTTTTAACGATATCATATATTTAAACCACAGTAATACTTCTTTCTTGTTTTTTATAGGATTTCTTTATTGTTTTACTTTTGTTCAAATATATATCTATATATTAGTACATCATTTTTTATCTAAACTATTTTTTAAACAATATATAGAGAAATATAGTGGTGTAACATAATTTAAATTCATCCGAGGGCATTAGAAAAACTATTGATTGGATATTAATGGTTTCACAAACGCTTACTTTTTTTAATTCATTCATCCCTAGCCAGCTAGCTACTAGCGACCGGGTCCGCAGCTATATATATAGTATAGTAAATGATAACGTACTTGCAAGACTTTGACCTTTTGTGATCAGTTTATTAAATTAAGCTATATGGCGCTTTGAGTATGATAAGCACCGGTACACAATTATATCTAGCATATCTGTTACTATATCCGTACCAAAAATAACTTTATTTTTTACCTAATCCTCACGTACCAATATAAAAAAAGAATATATTTTACTTTATTAAATTTTAATATAATTATCTCCCATTCTAGATTTAATTTATTTATTCTCTGCTTTTATAAACTTCAGAAGTATTACTGTGTCACTAAGCGAAGATAAAAAAAGAGCTACTAGGTATGATCTGAGATTCTATTAATTTTCTCACTAATCAATCGAATAGAAAGAGAAAGAATAGCATGGTGGAAATTCCACTCTCTATGTCTCACTCAAGTGAATTGGTTACAAGAGCATTCTACCACTCATAATGTATTCACATTATAATGATAAATATTGATTGATATGCTCACTCCTTTTTAGAATGCTCCTTTTAGAATGTAATATAAAATATTTTGGTTCTGTCCTAAGTTAAATTGTTTTAAATTTGATTATATTAATAAAAACATAAAAATATTTACAACACTAAATTAATTTCATTAAATCTACTATTGAATATATTTTAAAAGTAAATTTTATAAACTACATTTACTTTCATCAATCTATTACAAAACTATATATTAACACTAAATTTTTCACGAAACTAATTGTATCACAAAACACATAGTTAACATCAATTTTATCACAAAACAATAACTTTTAACTTACAAAAACAACTCTAAAATATATAGCTTTGTGATACGATGCATTAGTATATAGTTTTACAATAAATTGAATGTCAAATATTTATTTTTAGTACACAACATTAAATATATATGTTTTTTTATAGTTTGGTTAAAGCATCTATAGTTTTGTGAAATTTACATGTTTGTTTGGGGTTAAACATATAGCTATGATTTTTTATAATTAAACTTGGTCAAACTTAACAAATGTTTAATTATAACAAAACCAAACACTAATTGCACCAAAAATACAAATTGTATTTAGGAAAAAGTAATCACATATCAAATTTTATATGGAACGAGAAGTCAGGGTTATATCAAATGAAATTCAATTCTTCTTTCTATGTCTAGTTATATTTAAGCACGAACCATCTAGTTATAATTGAGAATCCTCTAGTTGCATTTAAGCACGTGTTTTCCTTTGCATTCATATTCTTAAGCCGTCTCCACGAATGACTAGGCCGATATCTAAATGATTAAAGAACTTCAGTTCCTAGTTTCACAAGTTACAATCTAAATCAACCTGAGTACATCATATATAAATTCACACGCACATGTGTGAATTAAGTTTTTAAGTTCTGACGCACAAAGAATCTGGCAAGCAACTAATTAAGCTTGGGCGTAGATCCATCGCGCGAAGCTCCCTCGCAATATACTTAGCTTGATCGATCTGTAGCCCTTTTCTGGGTGCACGTCTCGATCTGGAGGCTTGACCGTTTGGAAAGTCTTCAGAGGTGAAGTCCTCATTTCCAAACCTAATTACTTTCCACGGTCAGTAGAGTTGCATCTTATTCTTGCATATGCAAGACTATTCCAATCGTCTTATCTGCTCCTTTGATTTTTCTCGTGTACTGCGACTCTATGTGATCTATAGGCGAGCGACTATTCCTCGCCGTAAATTTCTTTCCGTGGATTACACCGTGCGTGCACCGCCACTAGCCCAATATATGTGCAATGGAAGTACGTAGGGTTGCCCGGTCGCATCTCGTGCCGCATGCACGCGCGCTCGCACGGTAGCACACAAAGCATTTTGATTCGACGTGCTTAATGCTGCGGGCGGACTTGTAACGATGGAAACCAGGCCAACTGGCGAGCTGTCAGCCGCCAAGCATTCTTCGTTTTCTTTGTTAAGACTTATGACTGCCGTTAATTAATCTCGTCTGACGCCTTTCACGTGAATAATCTCTCTTTTAGAGAGGAGCTAGCCTTTCAAATCATAATATTTTCTAGTTTGTTCATAATCTCTTAGGCATGAGTGAAGTAGTAACAGAAAAATATTTTTTACCTTAATCAAACATCTTTAAATTTAATAAAATTTATAGAAAATATAATAACATTCAAAAAAAAATAAATGTATAGTATAAAGATATATTTAATGGTGAAATTAAGAAAATAATGTTTTCTATAGATATGATCAAACTTAAAAGATGTTTGAATTAAAAAAAACCCAAAACATCCAATATTATGGAAGAGGGAGTTATAATATTAATTGATTCAATAGTAATATATCACCTTATAAAATTTTAATTGAAAACTCAATCTACATATTGAGAGGAAAAAAAAGAACAAACTAATGACAAACTATTTGATATAGATTTTACTTCGGTTTTCATTAACACGCTTTTTAAACCACTAAACGGTATGTTTTATACGAAAACTTTTTATTTTTAAATATAAAATAAATCTATTTTTTAAGTTTATAATAATTAAAAATTAATTAATCATATGCTAATAGTTTTGTTACTTTGCGTACACACTTAATCTTCATCTTATCGCACAACCAAATGCCACCTTAAACTCTAAATGGTGTATGCAATATTCAAAGTTAGATTTAAATTTTTTTTGGACTTATATATATATATATATATATCAAATTTAAATTTATATATAGTTTAAATCTAATACATCTAAGTTCAAACGAAAATAATAAATCTAACTTTGAATAGTGCATACACTACTTAAGAGTGTCTGCCCCTGTGGAGAAGACCTTGCAGATTGGTGGAGCGTGCAGAACTGCAGAGGCGGCCATCGTGCAAGGAAGAGAGACGTAGCTTTGACGCAAAAATGATTTTAGCCTGCTGGGCCCTATGGAAAGAATGTAACGCAAGAATTTTCGAAGGGAAGCAAGAGACACCGACGGGTCTGCTGGAGGTGTTTGTGTCGGTAGCTTGATGCTGTAGTTGTAGCAGTAACTTGATCTTCAGGTGCTGTAGTGCTGTGTATCGGTGCTGCCCAACAACAGGACAACCCTGTTGTTGTAAAAATGTTTTGTTCCCTCCTTTTCTGCTTAATAAAACTCTCACCGGTCTAGAGAAAAATATTTATAGAGTGATACATCATATAATGATATGCTTATAAATGTTTTAAAAAAATTATAAATAGTTACATGGCATGTAAAACATCAGGTGTCTCGTGAAATTACTTTCCAACTTGGAGATCAATGTATCAGTGCTAAGCAATTGAACCCTGGCTGCTAAGCAACTGGATATACATCTTCATAATGCTATGGATCAGATAATGTATTTCATTCTTCTTACATGTTCTTCTGTTCAGATGGAAATGATGCAATGGAAAACGCCTTTTCGTTGCTGCTACTGTTAAGTGCTAACCTGGAAGGAAGCCTTACACATGTGCGGGCATCTTATTTGATGTTCTGTAAAATTTGTTACCTAGATTGAATATATTTAAATTTATGTGAATTTTACTTGAAATATCCTTTGATTATATATTAAGATTTCTCTAAAAAAATCTATTGGGGATTATTTGATTTTGTTGTAACAACGCTCAAGACTCATAAACTCTAAATTGAAATAAATCGAGAGCTATGAATCTTGAATTTATTAAAAAAATGTTGCAGCACACAACAATAGAGGTGGTTCATGTAACTCTTTGTTAACACAAAATGGAGTTGATACATCATCTATTTCCTTGTTTTTATTCCCTAGCTTGATGTACCCATACCGTTCTTTCTATGACCAATCGTGACGCCTTTCTCTAATTTATCAAAAGGCTTAGGAGCAGTCTTAGGAGGGTTTAATTTATTTGATGACTCCTTCAAATAACATAGTATATAGCGGTGTTCATATATAAGCATTTAACTTATAGTTTAAATCATGATGGATCCATTATTGAGCAAACTTTATATGTTGTTTCTTGTGCAAGGTCGTTTGTTCGTTAGAAGACATCAAACGTACTCTCTCATAAATAATCTCTCGTATGAATTTCTATTTATTGTTGTGCTTATCGATCAATAACCAACAACCAACGTAGACCTTTAAATGATATTCTCTAATTAATTTCTAGGTAGCAGGCTCACACTTTTTGTACGGATATATTCTTAGTTTTTGAATATATTCAACATCCATGACTACAAATGTATTTGAGCTTGAGCGAGGTGTCTTCACGTGAGTATGAGGCTAATAATGTGGTTTCATGTGATATTTTTTAAACATAGTTAATATGTGTTTTGATATTTTTTAGCCATAGAGTATAATATATGAAATAATCTATGATGCCATACAAATGGCTATTATATAGGCCATATGCTATTTTTAATCAAAACAAATGTCTTATATCAAAACATTACATATTCAATATATACGATTTTTAAAATATAATAATTAATAACCCTTAAGTTAAATAAATAGTAAATTATAGAGTAGATTTACAGAAGCAGGATGGACGGTAAGAAACATTTCGTCCAGGTATGTCTGTGGACGTTCTGGGAAACAGCGTCCGGTTCTAGTGCGGCCCGCTTGCATCCGATCGACCGATTCAATACAAAGAAAAGAAAGGGGAAAAAAAGAAGAAAAGAGGAATCAATTGCTCTCGGCGATGGCAGTCGGCCGGGGCCCTCCTCCGCTCCTCGCCGCGCGAGAGCGCCGCCGGATTGGCCGGTAATGTTGCCGATGCGTTGCGACGTTGGCATTTGGTCGCAGAATTCACAATGTCGCCTCGTCAGTACTAGTCTTCGGTGTTCGTCGGAAATGGAATAATTTACTGGCTGCCTCTCTCATCAATAGCTAGCTAGTTTGGCATGTTTATTGGCAAATCATCCCAGCTAATTGCGGCGATCTTGGTTATGATGTTATGATTACGATTGGGTAAGATTTATGCAAAATAATACTCGTATATAGGAGTACCAGTGGTTAGCTTGCTAGCAGGTACTGGCAACAATTGATGTTCCATTTCCGTACAAGAATTACCGCAGCACACTTTCCGTGACTAGCTAGCGTACTTTATGAAGCTGCGCTGAAGTCTCTTTCAACATTTTGCTATCATGAGAGGTACGTGGTTATATTCACTAGGTGGAGCCGAATAAATTGGTAATGATGGAGAAAGTTGCAAGATATATTTAGTACAGTAACAGCAGCCGCAGATCAGATCTGCACTTGGCAGGCCACAGGGTCGCAAACTCGCAATATTACTGTTTGTTGGGGTTTATTTACTAAACCTCCACCTCTTCTAGAGTGAAGCCAACAGAACAGATTGAGCTCTATCCTAAAGGAGCGAAGCGGACTAAAAATATAAACTAGAAAAATGAAGTAGGATTTGAATCACTTCACATATTTCAATTCTGAAATTAGATCTAGGAGTTAAAATCCTGCTAAACAAACTCTTACTAAAGTAATACTTTCGTAATTTGTACCAGTCTATTTACTCCATTGCACTAGATAGAAATATATATTATATCATATTTAATAATAGATTGCTACATTTTAAAATAAAGAACATATCCTAATCATATTAGACTCTGTTCATGATGGGTAATAACAGCGACGACCTAAAATTACTAACCATTTCAGCGTCATCGCTCACTCAGTGGCTATCTAGCGAAATACACATCGAAGTTACACTTACAGGTATATAAAATAGCAGCATAGCTTTGAACGAATACATAAACCATACATCCGACAGTCACATCCTGCTGGTGCTGGTCATCTTCAAAGTTAGAGAGATTCGAATCGTACATTGCGAGTTCCTTAGTAGTACTCTCTTGAGTGTGCACAAAGTGTCCACAAAAGTACGAGTCAAACCCATGTCAGTTAATTAAGCTTGTTAGTAGCGCAGATCGAACGACCTAGGCGGGGCGCCATCGATAGGATAAGAGCGAAAGCGACCACTCGGCCTCAGTGTAACGAACAGATCTGACTCGAGACCGATTGACATTTTCAAACGCAGAGCCAAAGAAATCCTATATATATAGTACTCAAAGAAATTAAACTTATGCACATGCAGTGGTATATGTTTGATTTGTTCATTCGGTTTACAGGGATTTCCTTGTATGTTTGCGACAGCGAAGTGGGCCTTTAAATAACGGGGGTTCGCCTCCCGCGGCGACAAACCACGAGCATACGAGGAAAAATCACAAGAACTTGATTAAGGTCTCTTTGTAATGAAAAAGTTTTGGAGGTTTTTTGCAGGATTGATATTAATTCTTACAAAAATCTTATAAAATTTATGCGTTTCAAAAGAAGCACATGTCTCAAATATAATGACCTATTGAAGAAGGGGTTGAACATAAAACACTATATTTATGGATGAAATCGGATAGGGTACATCAGATCATGACCTATCCCAAATTTTCCTTAGGAGTTATAACAGGTGCAGACAGAGCTTCATAACATATTTATTTATTCTGTATCATATCTTATTTTTTTCTTAAAATTAAGTTTGGGAACAATTATTTATTTATATCTCTGATACATAGATACTAAACCTAGAGAAGTAATTAGAGTGTTAAAAAAGATTCCTTAAGGTAAAAGTGTAACACTACTTATGATCTCGTAAACTAGTGATTAACCAATCTTTTATCATATGTTTATAACACGAGAACTTTTATAGCGTTTGCATTAAAAAGAATAAAAATCTAACGCTCAAGATACCGTGTAAAAGGTAACTATTGGTATAGTTGCTTACGTACAAGGGTAAAAAGGATAAATTCGTTAGTGTAGAGAAAATGGTAGAATTATCATCAAATTTAAATCGGTACTGTATAGTACCAATTAAGTCATTTGTGTGGTTTTTTCTATATTTAAGTTTTTTTTCTAAGAACACGGTAAAACTCCTCCCTTTAATTATTTGTGCAGTTGTTTTGATATTTATATTTTGTTTCCAAGAAATTTAAAATATCACCAAAGGTTTGTGTCAATTTAAGTTTTTCATTTTATTCATGGAAGACATAAAATGTAGATAAAACATTCCTAATGCTTGTATCTATTTGAACATGCTATGCCAGGTTAATCAACAAGATACAAGAACTTCACTCTTAGCCATGTATCCTTATATGTTCATTTATGCTAGTGTTTTAGATATGAGATATCCTATACATACATATGTACTTATCTTTAATACCACTTCTATATAAAAACAAATATATATATATATAGATAAAGTCTAAAATAGATAAGGAAGAAAGTCTCAAATAGGAAGATATATAGAGTTTTACTTAAGTCTCATAAGGACTACTCAGATTATAATCATACTTCTCCTTAGTACAAGACCTTATAAAGTAAGATGAAAGATACATACAATACAATCTATCTTTAACCTCGTCAAGTCAATACCTGAGGAAGTCGACAACAACTAGCCATCACCCATTATACTTGAGTTTTTCATCGATACACTGGTATACTAAATTAGTTTTTTTCTCTATACTTTATACTCAAGATATTGATATATAATATCAAAATCGGTTTTAGCCAATAGGAGTATTAGGGGTCCGAACCTATATAACCTTTGTTTTGTTTATATCTTTATATCAACCGATCTTTATGTTTTTAAAATATACCCTATAATTCTATGATTAGGTTATAGCACATCGATAATAGTGTGTTAGATAGGAGTCGCTGTTATTAAGAGAATTCAGAGAATTTATAAAGAAATTGTGTTAAGTAGTAGATTTTTTAACGAGAGATAATATGAAGGCCGTACGGATGTCAACGTTCCGAATACTAACTCTACGGGCAGGAACTGGTTGTTAGACAACATCATCTCATGTACAATTGTTTTGGTCGGGCCTGTACGGTCAACCGAAGCACCAATCCTAAGCGTAAAGAGGTCCACTATGAAACTCAAGGACACGTACGTACGGAGGAAAATAAGGAGCTAGCTACCGAGAATTCCTTTGCTACACGTACACCAAGATGTTGTCGACCTCCCATTGGGATAGCAATTAGATAGTATGGTCGAGACACTGGCGAGGTTTCGGTCTTACCACTTCTGAACTATCTGAACTACATGCTCCGTTAAAAAAAATGTTTATCAGATTGACTGGTCACCCAACCGTCAAATATATTTAATGGCTGACATAACCAGGCAACTCTATCCCTAGACGACAATACGTGCGTGCCCCTCGTTTGAATGACAACACATACCTGAACGACCACTCGTGCGGTCACCTACACCTGATTACTTGGCTTGCTCGATCTCTTCTCTGCCTACCTATATACACGAGACCAATTACCATGAAAGTTATACCAGCATGACCTCGTCCAGTAAAGACAGATATTTATTAGGTTGATTTTAGTTAGTCTGCTAATTTTATAGATATCTACACGGAACGTAATATTTTATATACAGTTATCTTACCTTTCTTAAATAAATAATTTATTATATTTATCTAGAGCGTTTCTTATACAATATTTATTTATAAGATCACCAACAATGGTCTAATATTTGATAATTTTGACAACACAAGAAGACTAGTATAACTTTTTGAGTATCTACTCAATAATGATTGTAATATTGTTTGTCTTCTAGAAATTAATTTTTAGGTCTGCAAATTGCCCGATAGCTCTCAACTAAACAAGGTGATATAACACCAAACCCACCAATAGATAATGATAATATATTAAAAAAACAATCGGTCTTGCCCATCATATTTATAAAAAAGATTACCATATTATCGAACAATTTTTCACAAAATAACATATACTAATCGGCATATTTGGTGAGATTTTGTCAACATCATCTAACCCAAAGTACTGGGTCGTGGAGGAAAAAGTCTCTCCGCTCATAAACATAGGACCCGAGGGTTCTACTTATATCATCTACCATAGTAACACAGTTAAAGACCTCAAACAACAATGACACTCACAAGAGTTATCGGCCTAACCACATGACATATTTGCTAAGGCATTGTACATGCCATCTGTCTCAATCGGTCAAAGCCGACCAGTTGAAACAGAGTTGAAGGAGGTGCTTCGCTTAGGGCTTGAGACTTTGCTTGTGATATTTATGACAATGATATAGGCTTAGACCTTAAACGGTGACAACATATAATATGTCAATCGCTCGACAACAGAGGAATATATGGAAACTAAGCAATACAATCGGAAAAACGTTTACGAAAATAAGCTTGAAGTAAACCACCACCCTCTAATATGTTTGAAGGTTGGTTAAACAAATACGAATCATGTTGTCCATATGAGATGCATATACAATAACCGACCTAGGTACACTTACAAGTGGTCAAGACCCGAATATGCACCTGGTCTTCATGAGACTAGGGGGTCAAAGCGGTCTCACTGCCTAGATAAGTGGTTGAAACCTAACTATGTGACTGGTCTTCATAGGACCAAGGGGTCTTAGCAGTCCTACCACATAAATAGTGGCCGAGACCCGAGTATGCGCCTGGTCTTCACGGGACTAGGGGTTGTACCACTCCCTTCGCCCAGATAATTGGTCAAGACCTAACTACACCACTAATCTTCATGGGACCAAGGGGGTCATAGTGATCCTACCACCCAGATAGTGGTTAAGATACGACTACGCACCTAGTCTTTATGAGACCCGAGGGCCAAAGCGGTCTCATTGTCTAGATAAGTGGTTGAGATCTGACTACGCCACTAGTCTTTATGGAACCAATAGGTTTGTAGCGGTGCTACCACACAGATTGTGTTCAAGACCCAACCATGCTGCTAGTCTTTGCAGGACCAAGTGGTCATAGAGATCTTATCGCCTATACAAGCGATCGAGACCCGACTACTTAATTGGTCTTCATGGGACTAAGGGATTATAGTGGTCCTTCCACACAAAATAAATTAATGTAGGTCATGTTCCTAGCTATTTAAGATCAACTACATCTTCACCACATAAATTTTCTCGACCTGAACAATTGCTAAATTTATTAAGAAGATGAACATAACATTTTACTTACAGATTGAAAAAATAGTTTCATACTTTATGTTTATATTGCTTGTGAGCGTTCACTCAGGGACTTTTATTTAATAGTTTGTTCTTAATGGTTGATTTCAGAAAAATCAAATAATGGAACAACTAGTTTAATGACCATATTGAGTAACAAGACAATGATTCTGAGGCTCATTGTTGGTTGGCATCTTATTCTAATCAAATAAAGCTCAAACTGACAACTCCAGTACTCGACTATAAGACATGCACTGGTCCTAAGGCATCTAGTGGTCAAGAATTTATTTTAACTAGACAAGTGTCGAATTGACAAATACAAAACTTTCAGTATATACATGAAAAGATCAAAAGACAAAATGATGTCGAGAATTGTTCACTAGTCAAAATTCTATGCTTAATATATAAGACATAACAACAACTACGAAACACAATTGCATATCTTGTATGGATCTGATCTACATAAGGTGACTATGTGTGTTGCTCTACATTATACGATACCACCTAATCTCTTCGTCTCTATCACAAACGGTGAAAATGCATACAAGATAGTCGATAGACAATAGCAACACATATGTAAGTTTTTACATGTGTGTGTGTATATATATATATATTCAAATAATGTGTCGTGCTATTCCCTATATTGGCAAATGTTTTTCCTCATATTCGTGCTTTTTAACTACTCGCAATTAGATGTTGATCTAAATTACTTGAGTAGTCAGGACTAACTAGTGGCTTTATATTGTCAAATTATAGGATATGTGCACATCGTCTAACTACTAAATAAACCTAGAGTGAAAAAAGGTATAGTCCTAGATAACTTTTTTTATGCAACAATGCTGAGTTATAATTGGAACTATTTGAAATGCTCGATAAGTTGTGGTCAGAATAAAGCCATAGACACAAAATAAAAACATGGATCTGGTTAGGACAAGAAAAGGTATAAGTTTATGATGTCGAACAAATATGCATAGTGCAAAACTTTATCAGATGTTTATATGCATTTACTTATTTATTTTTAAATACCTATATATTAAGCTACCTAACATACTTAGGGGCTTTATGATTTCTGATAAGTTTATTCAAGTATTTTAGGAGAAAGAAAGAGTAAACAAAGCAATGGTTTCTTCACTGAGATTTTTTACACATAATTAGATGAACAAAGTTCTAAACTCTATCCAAATTACATAAACCGACCATGTGATTTCTTGCCTCACAAAAAGGATTTAATTGTCAACATTAACTTTATCGGCTACCGTGCTGACTAAGTTTATATTATGATAATTCAACACCTCAAGTGATATTAATATAATCAGCATATATTTAAATGTAGTTCAAGGGCTATTGTTAGTATTTTAGATATGAGATACCCTATACATATGTACTCACCGACAACAGCTAGCCACTAACCACTATGCCCGAGATTTACATCGATATACTAGTAGACTAGATTAGGTTTTTCTTCTTATACTTTATATTCAAGAGATTTATATATAATGGCAACACCGGCTTTGGCCAACAGGAGTATAGCTATTAACCATCATCAGGGGTCCAAACCTTTATCTCCCTTGCTCCCTTTATATTTTTGTTTGCATCTCATATCAATCAATTCCTACATTCTCAAAAATACACCATATATGGATTATATATTTGGGGTACAACCCATGGACAACCTATTCAAACCCTAGAAGAACAGAGGAGGAGATCTCGTTTTAGACCCTTATACGAAGAAATTTGTGAACTACATAATTAACAAATCAACTACGTTGATAACCATAGGAGCAAAGAAGATTTTACCTAATGCATTTGTGCCTTGTCGTTGAGCACCCAATCTCGTCTCCTTTTCAACCCTCAACCATGTTAGCGCTTCTACCTCTATCTTTTTCCGGTCAACTAGTTCAAACCCTAGAACAAGAACGAAGCGAAGGGGTGAAAGAAACGAGGCACCGATCTTGATTATTTTTTCTCTTGTTGATTGAATGGATGCACTGAATCTTCGGAAGATTTGATTTGTTCCTCTAAGTGTCTGAATGAAGTATCCAAATGAAGTTCCTCTGGATTATCTGAACGATCCTCTCTATTAGATAAAGTCTCGGCTGAAGTCTCTAGATAGTGAGTTTAGATATTTCGGTCCTCTTTCACTATGTCTAAAAGGACACTTGAATGAGACATTCTTGAAAGTAGGGGAGGAAAGAGGTTATGTAAATCAAGAGTAAATGATGCAAGAAAGTAAAGTACACAAAGTGATAGACGCAGACAAAATATTTTTTTTCCGAAGTTCGGATCGCAACGATCCTACGTCTCTGTTGAAGGACTTCAAAAAGTCGGATCTCTCTTAATCATAAGCCTCACCAAACAAACACCAAGGATGAATCTTTGGCCTCCAAGCAACCACCAAGACAAGACAAGTCCACATATTTGGAATATGAGCTAATACCTTCGGTGAAGCATTCTGTACCATGCAACCTCTAAGCATAAGCTTCCAGTAACTCACCACAACCTTATGAGTTCACCGGCTACTCATAGCCATTTAGCAGATCTTGATCTCCAAGAGAAACAAGCACAATCGAAGATTTACTTGTTGTGAACTCAAGTGCTCAAATAATGAAGTAAAGGTCACTTGCTCTCAAGCTTTTAATATCTCAATTCAACTCTTTCTTTTCTCAAATCACTCTCACAAAGTGCTACCACTAACGTAGGGGATTTGGGAGGGGTCATTTGGTTTTGGATATGTCTACTTTTGCCAAAACTCAGCCTCAAAAATAGTAGCAAATGATAAAGGGGATGAAGGGGTTTAAATACTTGAGCACCTAAAAACTAACCATTACTCACATATTTAAAGTTCGGAGTATCCAAACAAAACCTCCAGAGGTTCTCGAGAAGCTTTTCTATCTGACCATCAAGGTCGGTCCAGAGCATCTGGCCAAAAAGTCCAAAGTATTAGCTACTTCTAGACAACAACCCATAAAAACAGTCATAACTCATTGCTCCGGAGTCTGTTTTTGACGTTCTTAGGTTCTATGGAAATCTTATTGAGAGAGCTACCTAAACCAACCAAGAACAAACTCAAAAACCTCTCAAAGAATATGTTAAGGCTTAGATTTATCTCAAGGAAGCACTTAGAAGGTTCACTTTGAGCACCGAAACATAAAGAAATGCATCAATGTTGCATTCATCTTAATAGTACAACATTCTTGTAATAAAAACAAATAGAAAAGCTATACTTTTAGAAACACTTTTATGTCATCTTCTTACTTTATCTTGGTGGTTGCTAACATTAACTATATTTCACCATCGGGACTATTTACCTACATTTCATTATACATATTAATCTTCAATCAATTATACTATGTCTTGATCAATGCCCCACATCGCCTTGATATTTGATACTCCATCTTATATTCTTCAAATGATTGATACAGATCTTTCACAACTTCGCATGGCGTTGCATGGATCATCGACGCGAATCCTTCATTCGCTCTTCACTACCATATTGGTCCATCGACGCTAAACACTTCGCTTGCCCTTTATTACCGCATAGTTCATTGTGGCCAAGCATTTCTTGCCCTTTACCGTATTGCCATGCAAAGCCACTTCACTCTCCACATCTTTAATATCTTCTCTTCACCAACATATCCATCAATATCCTTATCTTGATACCGAAACTCAACCTAGTCACTCCAACTTATGGAATAGTTAGTCCCAACATATATTGAAAATGTTTTATAACACATGGTTAGGAGACTTGATCTTTCAAGGGCCAGTTCGATTGAGACAAAACAAGCTAGTGGAAGTTGCATGAAATCTAGCTTGAACACATTGCAGCAACCGCTTTATTTGCATGCATGTGTGGTGGATAGGGAGTAAACATGGTCGATGGTCATTAATTAAGTCTCCATTCAAACCATGACGGACAATGCTCTCACTCGATCCCCTTCCTTGTCGCTCGATCCCCTTTCCCTCTATGTGCCATAGCTTATCGTCTCCTTGCTTGGATCACTCCATTGGCTAGCGGTCGCACGTGAGGTCAAGCAATCACACCCAAGCTCTAGGGCAAAAGCAATGTCTTATTCATGCGCTGCGTCATCTGCCCATGCCTACAATGGGATAGCAGGGTGCTCTGCATCGGGTTGCATCGGGGTAGAAGAAAGGAGAATGCCCATGCAGCAAGGCTTCCTCGAGGCCAGAGAAAGAGTTAAAGCATGGCCATTGCTCTCGACATGATTGATAGGGGCTATGGAGGTGCAACAGAGGTGCAGCCTTTCCCCTATGGGGTGGTCGTCTAGTCTGCTCTCGTGCCGCATAGGAGTGGGCACTGAATCACTCCCCCGGGTTCTTAAGGAGGCACCATTGTTGAGTTGAACCCGAGTACTGCTCTATTTTAACCCCCACCCCCCTTTACCGCCATTGATAGTAGAGGCAACAAGTGCAAGCAAGGCGTATAGGGGGCGGCACCAAAAAAGTGATGTCCTCGCTTGCATCTGGGTCTCATGCCTTGGCTACCTGGCAACTGGAGGTGGTAGATCTGGACTCAATTCGGGCCTTGTACACCTCACTTCTGTTGTACGCCTCTTATAGACATACGGACGACTCTAACGTCAAGGTTGCCTCCTAAGTCCTCAGCCAAGTCATCGACAAGTTGTCGTAAGCTGTTTGTGCATTCGTCCGGTGATTGACCCTGTCAATAGTGGAGCGATCCATTGATTAGGCCCTCACCCCGTTCAGTGAGGCAAGCAAGGTATTACTTTCATTGTTTTTCCCCCGTAGCTTTCAATCCTCCTACTTGATTGACTTTGTTTAGTGGATTGCGGATAGTTGCACTCGTTGGACCAAGAAGCTCTGCGTGTTCCTCTAGGCTTGCTTAGAAGATATTGAAGCACACAACATCACCTCCAACACCTCGAAAGTCCAAACCTACCTCAACTTATAGCAAAAGATGTAGGAAAGGGCAAGGAAGGAGGTCACTAAGAAGCAATAGAAGAGCTGCTAGGAAACCTCTCACACAAAGTTCAGCCAATGGACCTGATTGGAATCAAGGTTGACTAGACTTGGGCATCTCCCTGTCACTCAAGCCATCCAAGACTCCGACAACTGGCTGGAAAACCAAAAAGCAGTATGTTGTGAGAATATCTTTGAATTCTATCATTGTAATTAAGTAAGATTATGATAGATGAAAATGTAATGTGTTCATTAGATAATTTATATGAACCTAGGAGTGTGCATACTAGATGATTTATATCAACCTAGGAATGCCGTTACTTGAAGTACTAATTAGCTCAAAACTATATGACACACAATGGTTGTCTTTATAAACTAGATGCTCAAAATATATTAGTTGATTTCTATATGATTTCTATATGATGGTATTTCAAAATAGATATGTTCCTAGTGATATATATGATTGTAGCAATCTTGTTTTCATTACATAAGAAGCTACTAATTACAATGGATCATCATGTCACCTAGTTGCTTGTGCATAACCAAACTAGCAGTCTTGTTTTCAATTCATTAACATGCAGTGCACAATCTTTTTGTACCAGTAAGTTGTGCCAATATAATCAGTTTTTACTAGAACAACTACCTGGCACGTCTAGTTGGATTTTAGTACTCATACCACTATTTAGTAAATACGGGTTATAGTAGAAAAATATTGGGGTTGTCATTTGTGAAATAAAATATTGTCATAGTGAAACTCTTTAAGTCGTGTTCTTTTCAAAACCAACTTTTGGGGATATACAGTATTTTCAAAAGACTATATGCAATATACTTCTAGGAAAGATTTTCTTTTCTTTGTTTAGTTGTAATCAAAGCTTCAAATTGTAAATTTTAGCAATAGCTTGAAATGCATAATTCATCTCAAATTTATTTGTTTTGCCCTTCATGTATATTCACTCACTTTGGTCCTTTTTTTTTGCTCTGTTAGTTTTTATCTATATTTAAATATTTGCTCTCTCAATATGTATACCACTTTTAGTATGTATGAGCTATTTGTTATTTGTTGATATATTTACCAATTGTGTAGGAGAGGAAAGGAGTGAAGTCCTTCAAGTATGTTTCCCTCAAATGCCTCGACTTGCACCATGTTGTTTTTCGAGGCCACACCACTGTTAGGGATCACCCTATTGTCCCTGGTGCACAACCATTGCTTGACCAACAACCAGCTAGGCAAGCAAGGATCGATGTAGACGTACTACAGGTTGTAGCAAGAGTGCCACTTCTACACCTATCAGTATGTACAACAACTGCTAAAGGCCAGAGATCAGCTACTGAATGTGGCACTTCTAGGGATCCTCTAAGAGGACTTGCAGTGACTCCACTAGCGATGCTCTCCATACAATTTCTAATTTGAGGGTTAATTCTATGGAGAGTCATGTTAGGAGGGAGGAGAAGAGGACGAAGGGCATGACAGCCTATTTGTAGATGGTGGAGACCGACGGTAACCCACCTTGTAGTGCCTTTTTCTTTGCTGCACTAGATCTATTCAAGGATGGTTACTACAAGTCCTTCTTCATGGATAAATGTAATACTGCACAGGACCGTATCAGGTTTATACATGTCACTTATACAAAGATGCATGTGGTTCTACACCACCGCCAGTAGTACCTCTACCTGAAGATGAGGCCCTTTGTTCCCCTACTCCAACATGTTCTGGAGGTGCATCAGGCTTCGGCGATTGGTTTGGTGGTGACCCATTCGGTCCAGGTAGCTTTGGCCCTAGTGGTGAAGGTGCAGCAGATGGTGGTGCCATGTTGTAATCATGCAGTCTACTAGTTATCTTCATCTACTATATTATTTTCAATCTGTTGTAGTTAGTATTTCATTAAGTACTTATCGTTATGAACTTCGAGCTAATTGTTGTTATTAATTCCATGTGATTGCTCAATTGTTGTGTGAGTAGATTTATTGCTCTTTGTACCATCTATTCGTACTTTAACATGAGTATATAAATTTTCTTTTAAGAAAGGTGTCGGGTTATGAGTACTGATTCACACGCTTCAGTCAACACGAAAGATAGGTACGACAACAACAAGGACAACTCTATTATCGTCGACCTGACAGCAAACGTAGAGATGGCTAACATAAGAGCTATGTGGCGAGTTTTGGTGTAGACTGGGATCGCTTGGATGCTAGAAACGATGGGAAATGCAGTATAGTGCTTTAACACCTTTCATCTCAATGCTGGCCAGATCAACTCATTGCACACACTCCTCACTTCTCATTAATACCTTCAAACTTCCAATAACATATGCACAATAGAGGCTCTTGGAATATTCCTATTTACTATGGCAGAAAGGAGGCCAAACAGGTTGACGAACAACAGATGGGTCTAGTCATCCTCAACTATCTCTAAAGTTCTGAACGTTATTGCTGCTATGGCGGCATACATTATCTAACCAATGGACCCTTACTTTGAAGGTGTGCACCTATGTCCTTACAGGGATGTGAGATTTGCACTGTTCAATATGATACACATATTCCCGTCACAGTTTTAGTTGGCACATCAATCGAACATAGGAATTGTCACCACATCATAATGAGAAATATGCACGTTATGATAGGATGGGATGTAGGATGGCTTGGTTCAACGCATGACCAATATGCATTGAGAAATACAGTTAATACTTATCTATAATATTTTTCTAGTGCCCTGAGGGTAAGTACATCTAATAACACATTTATTATCGAGCTTTAATTCTTTCAAGAGGCATATAACTTCATATTTTTGTACGGAAATATTTTCTAGTAGATTTGGGATATCTAAATAGAATGGGTTTACTTGCCCTTTCCCACATGTCAGATACCACAAAGATCAATTTTATGGTGAATCTATACCAGCACCTGAAGGAATGGAAAAAACATACAACTACATGCACACAAAGCTAAAAAATGCAATTGAAAAGCGATCATTACGGGAATCACATATTACCCCAACATGGCCGATCAAACCAACATCATCCATATAGCATTTGCTTTGTAGAATTTTAAGTAGGATAGTAAAGGCCATAAATTCGGGGAGAATAATAGATTGTACAATGGCCATCCTATAGTACTAGTTCTGCCCCTTCCTCGCGACTTATTGTAGATACGTTGTACTACTGTTAGGGTATCGGACATAGTATTTTTCATAAACTATGTATTGTAGTTATTACCTAAGAATTTAGTCCCAATCCATAAGTCATTTGTATCAGCTATGTATTTATATCTTCTATTGTATCATTTCGAAGTAATGTAGTAGTATTCAACTGTTCTGTCTTTCTTGAAATATGTATAGTAGTTATTCTCTAAAAGTTTGGTCCAATCCATAAGTCATATGACTTTATATCGACTGTGTATTTATATCTTCTGTGTATATTTTTGAACTAATGTACTATTCAACCGTTCTTTTAAAATTGTTGTCTTTCTTCCACTTCACCAACCGGACTTGCCACTGCCCGCTGCATTCAAGACTCATGCCGTGAGCCAGCCCTGTAGCCAGCTGCCAAACAGCGTATGCACGTAGCGCCTAACTAACCAGCAGCAACACCAAACAGCCCAAACGAGCGCTATTGAACTCGTCATTTAGCCTTAAGGTCACATGCTTCACTACAGATACTATTACTATAGTTCCGTTGTAACAATGGTTTTCGTGGACCATGTTGAAACTTGAAGCTGAAGTTTCGAGTCTTGACTGCAACGCTGTCGAGTGGCACGTACGGTCTGTAAATCCTTGAAGGCCTGAATCAACAGACGCGTCACACGAATAATGAAATGAAACGGAAACACCCTGTCGCCGACACGCGATGTGAGCGGTCTACGGTTTTTAGCGCGAGCAATCGCTCGGGCCGAAACCGCGGCCGCGGCTTCCGCATCCTAAGGCCGTAGGCCGTGGTGAGGCTCCGGCTCGCCCGCCTCGCGGTGCTCACGGGCCTCGTCTCGCGAACACTCACGTTGCACGGGCCCGCCGTTTCGGCGTACGCGAAGCTGCCTCGCGTCCGTCAAGTGGCCTCGCCGTAGCCGGTCCGCACGCACGCCCGCGGCCTCCAGCCCACGGCGCGTACGCGACTGGACTAAGCTGCTAAGGTTGTGAATCCGTGACGCATATGGCGAAGCCGCGGCGTGTGACTGGAGCGTGGGCTGCGGCTGGTCTGCCACAGCTGCGTAGTCTTCGCCAGTTTGGCCCATAACTTGTTCTTTCGTGGTCCAGGCTTTCTCTTTTCAGCCCAATAACCCAGCTGTTCCGGCTTCTGCGTTAAAGGCTTACAGCAAATTTGCATTCAGAAATTAGCGGTTCGTCCGGGGGAAGCGAACTCCTGCACTGATGCTTCCCTGAAATTTTGCCACAATAATCGTGTTGGCATGTTGCCAAGTTGGAATTAAAGCGGTCGAGGACACGACGACAAGGCGACATCGCGGTCGCCATTCTGAGAGGGAGGTGAACCCGTTCATGTCATATGCCTACATACATTCGGCGCAAAATGCACAATCATTATCGTTTCAGTGGTCATCATCGTTTCTCGAACCACGCTGGCAAGAACCAGGAAATCGATCCTACTTGGCTACGTGCCATTCAACAGGTTTCCTCGCAGAAAAAAGATACAAGGAAATAGAATTTTTGTGCCACGTCAGTAGGCATATACAAGTGGCGCAGGCGCAGAAAAGCAACGCTGAAAAAAGATACAAGGAAATAGAATTTTTGTGCCACGTCAGTTGGCATATGCAAGTGGCGCAGGCGCAGAAAAGCAACGCTGAAAAAAGATACAAGGAAATAGAATTTTTGTGCCACGTCAGTTGGCATATACAAGTGGCGCAGGCGCAGAAAAGCAACGCTGGAACGATGTGGTTGGCCTGACCCTGCTGTTGATCGATGGTTCATGGCATCTAGACAAAAGTGAGCCGGCTAATTTCCTTTCCGAAAATTACATCTATCTCTTTGTGTTTGGTGGTGCAACGCATGCAAAAACCGATTGTTCATGGCATATGCCGAATATGGTTTGCAGGTGCGGCGTGAACACGAGTACACGACTCTGGCTGCAGCAGCATGTACTACCAGTATTCGTTGGCAGTGATTACGCAGTACGCCCACGCTGAGTGCTGCCGCTACTAACAGCAGTTAACACCGACAACATATACTGCCTTATCATCAAAAGCACCAACTTTTGAGTATCTCGCAGAACAATCGTGTGTGCAATCTTCTAGTGTGAAAATCTCGATTGGTTTAAATTCCCACGGTCCGAACTTCGAAATACTGCAGAATCTGAATATGTGCTGCTATCTCTCAACCTACTGGTTCCTGAATAGAAGTGCTCCACATGCACATCTCTCATATAAATCATGTGGTTAATTGAACAAAGATATGGTTTATGCTCCCGCAAGGCGATCGAATACTGACATGAAATGCTCCTGCTGGTGGTCTGGTGGATGTCGCTTTGTCTGTACTAGAGCACGATGAGATTTTGGCCTGCATGGCTGCATGTGTGCTGCACAGGATCCTCGCCTTTTGCGTGCGAAAAGGATGGTGACTTGGCAACATCAAACTTCTTTTCATCTCCAAAAAAGCTAAGAAAAGAAAATTTCAAAGTTCTTTCGATTCAGGTGGACCAGCGATGGGTTTCTTCCTGTCCGGATGCAATGAACCAAGGAAACCCAGCTTGATGCCTTGTCCGTGTCACCGCATATTTTCTGGCACGACAATCTTATCCTCACATGCACGGTGAGTACATTACATGTCACGGTAGCATTAACGTCAGGACGATCGAATACTACTACAAACGGCTAATACATAAACTAAAAAAATGAACATCCTTTTTAAACCCGATCTGCCACTAATCGGTTAGGTTTCGAAAGTACGTTCCAGATTATAGCTGGTTAATTCGTGCTCCCCACAAGTTAGTTATGGATTTGTTTGGTGCACCCGTTTCATTTCATTCGTGCCCCCCCCCCCCCCACACACACACACAAAAATATGCAATGGCTGAAATAAGCGACTCGGATTCAAAGCTGATATTTGTCATCGTATCAAAAATTGACACCTGCAGAAATCAGGAGGGAATACACTACCAGGCTAGTGGAAATGATATACCATCAATCGACGGAGAGTTGTGTCTACACACGTTTCGTTCTTTCGTGAACTTCTGTGAGGCTTGACGGATGCACATGCACGTGAGATGATCGTGCGATCTCCGGTATTAGTTAGTCGCTTTGTCAACATGTAATTACTCATTGGCAAACGTATTTAGTGTGATTTGATAAATTAGAAGGTATTTTAAACTTTTAAATTTTATATTAATATATATAGGACGGATGAAAAATAAAATATTTTTAAGTGCGGATGTAGCAGAACATATACGAGGATCGTGTCACCTTCGATTCATACAACCGTCGAAAGTAGGTCCGTATTTTTATCTCATCTGTTGTCCCAGTACGGTACTACTTCAGGAAACAACATGGAAGGATCGGGGAGAGGGGCCATTGACGTGGTCTTGGCCCTTTGATTAAATTTCCATTTTCAGTTTAATAAAGGCACAATTTCCAGGGCATGATTATCTATACGAATTTATCTTTGTTTTTGGCACACCATACATCTAGAAAAGAACATGACATCTCTTTTTATTTTTCAGAGTAGAAAGTGTAGTGGTTATAATAGTGAAAACATAGGGATGCGTTTCCTTGGTGAAACTTATACTTTAACCTGAAAATTAATTTTACAAGTTGACTGCATATGCACGGGGAAACATTTGTGTAGCTGCAGAAGGACGAGTGAATACTGAATAACAATCAAACAACTTATTAGCGATAAAAAATATTTTATAGTTAATTTTTTTATATATATCCTTACCAATTTAGAAACCAATGATAAATAAGAAACTACGTTAAAAATATTCTTAAATTAACTTTAAAATTAAATTCTAAAATTTAGTACATCTAACTATTTTTAGGCAGACAATGAGGCCTTTAATAATTATGTATGTAGGTTTCGGCAATATTTTTTGACCTATCCTCACATTTGAAGTCTTCAATTTAATGTCACGTTCTAATCTAGCATAGTCATACCTGATAAGGGCATGTCACAGACAGAGAGCTTAAACCACTTTACAAGTCTCAAAACATAAAGCTATTACCCATGGAAACAATTATGAATCGTGATAATCTCTAACTTAAATATTAAAATTATTTATGGCACAACTTGGACTCAACACTCAAAAACAAAACTATCACGGTTAAATTTTTATTAAATTAGTTTTCAACATCCCGTGAAAAACAGGCGTTACATTTGAACGTAAATTTCAGTGCACCCGCTACCCGTCCGCATCAGATTGCTCACTAGCTTGTCTGATCTGACCTACATGTCGCTGTGTAGATTAAACCACGTCACGTCAGCGTTAGGACAACAAAAACGGTTGTGGTGTCTGTATGTTGGGGTGTGTGTGAAAAGGACTTTGCAGAAAGGATCACGGATGTGGAGAAAGTATTTTTTAATATAGTATTATTAAGTACTGATTTGAAAGTTCAAACCCTGTCTAGAACTCCACTACAGTTCACTGTTTGATACGGATGCACTCGGTAGAATCTAACCAGTGTCTTGTCTGTATTACATGTAGCTGAGTATGCTTCCATGGAAAAGTTTATCTAACAAAGAAGAGTTCGACTTTGTACGTCAGCTACAGTCGACCGTCGACGAGCAGCCTGTTGGTTGTTTAATGGCCTAATATGTTGGTTGTTTTTTGGCTCGGGGCGCCCTTTCTTTTTGCCATTGCCGAACGGTGGTGCTCTTCTCCGTCTCGGACACTTGGAGAGGTTTTACTGGCTCCTTTTAGAAATAAACGGCCCTCCTGCCATTACCTTTTTGCAAATTTTATAATTAGGGCACATAATGAGGAAGAACAAACATGTAAAAATTATACTAGATTGTTTCTAAAAATGCTGAAAGGTAAAAATAAAATATCATATATATATAAATGATGATATTAATTAATATAAAGTTAAAAATCTATTTTAGAAATGTGAGATAATAAACTTTTATATAGAAATGTTTTATAAAAAATATACCATTTAACATTTCAAAAATCATTTCTCTACAAAGTCAAACGCAGCCTCAAAAATCCTCCGATCGTGGTAAGGAAAACAAAACCAGCCCTGCTTCTAGAAACGGTGGAGAAGGCTTCATCACGTTGAACTGGCTGAAGACCCAGGTCTTGTGTACAGACTACATAGTACAGTAGTTAACGTTTCAGCTGCTGCCGCCGCAAAAGCTGGCGATCACCGAATCTGCAGTAATGAGGTTCGCCTCCTATGTTCTGCGCGTCAGCAGTCGTAGTCTTCGGTTCCCTAGCGACCTGTCGCGTTTCATCCATGCGCGATGCGCGCTCCCAACGCTCCAGATCAATCACGGAGCGGTCCGTTCTTACGTCGGACGGCAGAGACCAGGCGACGGATCCCTCGAGCTAGTAGACGTCTTGCGAGGAAGGAGCCGAGAAGCAGCGGGCGGCTGCAGTGTCCCGCACGCGAGGCAAGGCAGGGGGACGTTGGCCGCCTCGCGTCCGCGAGACCGTGACCGGCACCCGTCCCATTCGGATAGCGTCGTCTCGTTCCGGCCTCGAGCAAAAGATATGCGGGAGACCTCGGCTGCTGCCGATTCTCCCTAGGATTTCCTGGTCCACGGTCAGAGTCCGCATTGAACTTTGATTAGTCTACACTCTACTTTTTTTACCGCTTGCTCCTAACTTTACTTTACGAGAGAAGTGATTACTCCTAACGACATACTATTAGGCTAGTGCTTTACTACCACCTCCATATTAGAATATAATAATTTATAGGCTATTTAAAAAATACTAGTATTGAATTAAAAGATTTCCTTTTAGTCATTTTTCCAATTTTTAAACTTGAAAAATACTCAGACTGTTGATTGTATTTGAAATCAGTACATAAATAATTTTATTTTAAAATGATGAGTATATCTAATTAATATGTAGTTTGTTTCTGTAACCTGTGGCTTTGCAGGACGACGTGGTGCTGTAAACAAAGGCGCCTGACTGCGCGCCCATGGGTTCAGTGGGCGTGGAATTACGGATGCATGCGTACAACTAAGCTTTATGGCCTTTTGTGCTGCTAACAATAATGGCCGATTATGATAGCAACGGTCTAGCAGCGCATAGGCAATCGAATAAAAGGGGCATACGGTGTTTGTCAACAACTTGATCGTTTACAGGGTTGGTCAGGTGAAATTATAACAGTATGACAGTAGTATATATTGTCTCCATTCTAAAATAATTTTATCTTTACATATCTCACATATATCAATATATAATCAAAAGACTAAAATACCCTCTATTTGTTTTAACTATAATATATCTGTCTTTTAAAATTTCAAACTCCAATATGTATTTTTTTTCCACTTTTTAAAACTCTAATATATTTATTCTCTACGTTTTAACTTCTATTTTAAAATTATAATTTTTATATGATAAATAAATTAGAAAACAATAAAATTATTTTGGGAGTGACCGAGTATCATCGTCATCTTCAGAGTTGGCAGGACAGAGGTTCTCTGCGTAGTTTCATCGACAAGGGCTAGGCCCTGACGTGACTGCAGCCAGTGGAGCGCTGCGACTTGAACTCCTGAGGTTAATTAACAATACATGTTGTGATCAGTCTCGATAAGCAGGCCCAACTGCAAGCCTACAAGTGTCTTATTCTTATTTGCAGCACATGGGCTGCTTCACCGGATCATTATTCTAGCCATGGCTAGCGTCGCTGGTGAGCACGCTTGTGCACAACCAGTTTTTTCCCTCTCATTCTACGTGACTGATTTTGGTGGGTCTCGGCTTGTTAAAAAGGTGTGTGCGTGTGTGTGTTTAAGTGAGATAGTAAATCTAGATCTTAAAGGCTCTAAATAATAGCACGTGTGTCACATGTTCCGGCTCATAAACAACTTTATTAGAAACTCAATTCTAAAACTCAAGCTCGTTATATTTTTCGGACGAACCATTTCCTAAACGACGAAGAACTCTCAGTAAGACAGAGGCCAGTCGCCATCGGATCTAAACAAACCGTTCTCTCCGTATATTTTCAAAGCTCGTGCATGAGTCAGGTTCCGAAGAAAATCACGTGATCATTTTTAGGCCATGGCAAGCCCGTGCAGATAAGCAAGGTCTTCGATAGCGTGACGCTGCTGCAAAAGTCAAGAAACGGCGAGTTAATCATCTTTATCTGCGCACGGCAGACTGAACCTAAGCAAGACCATGAGCGGATTTCCAACCGTTCATCTCAACCGTGGATAGGTAATAAGCGTAAAGTCTTTGAGTTGTAATCCCTAAATCTTAAAATATGAACATTTCTACCTGTATATTTGGACAAGTCAAGCTTTAGCAGTATCGTAGAGGATAATTAACTATATCTATCAGTAGCACAGTGGACGAACGGCCTAAACAATGAAAAGTTACTGTAGCTATAGTTTTCCGTTTACCTGTCGGACTATTTTTAACTGAAACATCCGTGCTTCCTCAGAACAAAAGATGAGATATGAAGTTTGTCCCCCCCAAAAAAAAATCTTCTCCCCTCTCCCCGTACAAAATCATGCTATACTCTAATAAACATTTTTTTAGATCACCAATTTCCAAACAAATGCCGATTTGGCATTCACAATTGACTTCTCCCACACAATTACTCGGCATCTTCATTCTCTGATGGAAAATGTGATAGCAATCCCACCTACTACGTGACATTATTTCTCATGTCCAGCATGCCATATTGCAGTACAAGACAACCGCATTATTATCCCGCAACATATCGATGTGTTTCACTCAACCGAGCGCATTTCCCCAAAAGGATGATAGTAGTAGATTGATAGGAAACGCCTGATTTCGCAAAGATTTTGCCATTGAAACGCTAACTACAGTATGCGGGCTGTACTGCTGCAGGTCGCCGGTTGTCCGTTTCTGCTTTAAAATCCCACGCTGCTTTTGTCGAATGCTCGGGGCCCAACAAATGGCGTCTTTATCCTCTTGTTCGGGAGCGCAGGTAGAAAGAGATGGTCCATACAGGGGCGATGCACCGCATGACTTGTACGCTATTTCTTCCTCCGATGGCAAAACTCGATCGCCGCTGGCCACGCCGTCTGGTACGTGTCCATTGTTTTCTGTCAGGGCAAATTCTGCATCCAGTTACTGTAGTTAATACTACTAGCAGTACGAATACACAGATACAACCACAGCCTGTCGTTTACAGAAACGCGAGGGGATTATTCAATGGCTGGTGTGACTGTTTAAGCAACTTGCAATAGTGATAGCGCTTTAGGCCTTCAGCCATCAACAGACAAAAATAAGTATGCATCCAGCATCCTTATGGCGCCCAGAAAACGCAGTCATTTACCTGATGACCTGAAAGTTACCATCTGGAGATAGATAATCAATCGCACCAGCAGCGGTGCTGCCGCGTGCCGCCTACACAATCCTGCCTGCCGCGCCCACAAACCAGGAGGAGCCCGAGCCGGGCCACACACTGCGCCCCGAGAGAGTCGAGATGGCTGAGCTGACGACCTCATCGCTGACGCCACCGCCACCACTCCCAGCATGAGCGCACGAGGCTGCCCCAACAAAAGAAATGGCTATTGCAACCTCCTCCCAAAACGCTCAGATAAAACAACCATCGGCTACTCTACCCACCTATCTGGCTCACTCTTTCTACGCTTATTTTATTCATTTTACTCTTGTAAAACACCATTTCCACCACGTGGGAGCCTGACGCCTGAGTGGCGCGGGAGGAAAGTTCAACGAAGCGTCGACGCGCCAGGAGAACGCCAGCGAGTTCCTCCGCTATATAAAGCTCGCCCCGTCTTCGCCTCGCCTTTCAACTCGAACACCTCACTCTTGAGTGTGAAACCAGTTCTGAGACAGAGGTCAGCAAGGAGACGGTGGCGCGAAGCATGTTGCGGAACCACCCGGGGTCGGTGCTCGACACCATACGGCAGCACCTGCTGGAGGAGCCGCGCGGTGGCTCGGCGTTGGCGGCGGAGGCGAGCTTCGGGAGCCTGGTGGCCGACCTGTGGAGCGACTCGCTGCCGTTCCGCGACGACGACGCCGACGACATGGTGGTGTTCGGCGCGATGCGGGACGCGTTCTCGTACGGGTGGCTGCCCGACGGCTTGTTCGCGGAGGTGAAGCCCGAGCCCCTGCTCTCGCCGGACTGGTCGTACGACAGGTCTTCTTGCTGCTTCGGCTTCGTGGGGTCGGAGCCGGTGACGCCGAGCGAGGAGACGTCGGGGGCTGCTGAGGCGGTGGAAGCGGCGGCAGTGGAGCAGGTGAAGGAGGAGGCGGCCGCGGCGGTGGCGAGGGGGAAGCACTACAGGGGGGTGAGGCAGCGGCCGTGGGGCAAGTTCGCCGCGGAGATCCGAGACCCGGCGAAGAACGGCGCGCGCGTGTGGCTCGGCACGTTCGACACCGCCGAGGACGCTGCCCTGGCGTACGACCGCGCCGCCTACCGCATGCGCGGCTCCCGCGCGCTCCTCAACTTCCCGCTCCGCATCGGCTCGGAGATCGCCGCCGCCGCCGCCGCCGCTGCAGCAGCAGCAGCCGGCGACAAGCGGCCGTCGCCGGAGCCGGCGACATCGGAGTCGTCCGTCTCCTCCTCCTCCTCCTGCACCACCTCCTCGTCCTCCTCCGTCGGCTCCCCAAAACGGAGAAAGAGAGGAGAGGCCGCGGCCGCGTCCATGGCTATGCCCCTGGTGCCCCCGCCTTCCCAAATGAACTGGCCGGTGCAGGCATGGTACTCCGCCGGCGCACCGGTCGAGCCGGTGGCGATCACGCCGCGCGTGGAGCAGTTCGTCATCTAAGGCGACGCACGGCGAAGCAACCAAGCCAGCGGCCGGCGCGGCACGAGAATGGTCATCACCTTGACGCCCAACGGATTGACCAGCGAGCTCCCAATCACAAAGGCACGACACGAGCCATTGCTTTGCACGGCGCGTGACGGCAAGGGAGGCGATGAAGCCGTGAGCGCGACGGCGCAAGCAAGCAGCATCCCAGCGAAAGCTCCACCGGATGCAACGCGATAAGCTCGCGGGTGCAATTGGTGAATTGGGTGGTGCAATCGTGTGTGGGCGAGCTCTAGATAGTAGTGTGGTGGTGGTATTGTCCCGGTGCAACTCACCCAAGTGGGAGGAGGATACTGTGTCTACTAGCGTGTTCTTGTCAGGGAATGCACGGCGTCGTTACGTGTGCAATCCTAAGGTCCTAATTCGCGTCACTGTCACTAGTGGATCACCCGAGTGAGTTTGTGAGGGTTGCAGTAAAAAAATTTGTACAGACGATGTCTTGTGGTGTGGAGAAGAAGCAGAGATGAAGAACCACCATCCCCTTTGTTCTTTGATTTTGGGATTCGCGATCACAAAGTCACAGACATTTAACCCAGAAACAAACGGCACCTTAGGTTTCGAGGAGAGAAACTTTGGCAGCTAAACGAACCACAAGTCAAACAAACCGTCGTTATAATAGGAGACCAAATCGAAATGGTGCTCCAAACCCAAAACATGAGATCCGAGGCATTAAGCAAGCACGGGGGCCTTCCACGTGAAACAGCAAGATTAAATACATAACTAACCAATCATTCTCCTGCTAATCGTGGGGGAAAGAAAGTCGCTTTGGGGTTAAGCGCTGATAGCTCGGTGCTGCAAGTGGGCAGGGCGAGGCGGGAGGAGGTCGCCATCTGCTTTGCCATTATGCTGGAAACGAAATGGCAAGAGAAAAAACAAATTAAAAACATACACACAAGCGATCAATGTTGCAACTTGCAGTCGGCACCAATCTTAAGCCAGTAACAACAATAAAAATCTTAACTCGTGCTTATCCAAGACGAAAAGAACCATCGATACGCTGGGTACTGGAGAGCCACCCTGCTTGCTTCCAGCCAGTATCTGGCAAGCAAGCAGAGAGTGTGTTGAGTTCAGCTGCTTGACAGCTGGCCATGGGCCATCGACGTATGCATCCATATGTACGCTCTGTATGAGATCACTCTCCATGAGTACACTAGTTGTGTGATTTCTGGGTGCAAAGGGAGCTCATGAGCCATGGGCAAAAGGCACACTTTTCCAGCTTAATTGCCGACCGATCAGCACGCTACTTTGATTGAGTCCAGGTCATGCAGCAAAGTACACCACCAGTTATGATTATTTCATTCCTTGATAAATAGTAGAGTTTGTGTGTGCTGTACAGCGACGCAGCTGGCAATACGTCCGGTAGAAAAGATGATCAATGGACAGAAGCGTGCGCTTAGTTTGGGGGCTTATCGTATGGAACTGAAGTCCAATATAAGCGTGTGACCTGATTGGATTAGCCTCAGTCAATGGTTCAATGCGAACAGGGAGAAGGGTGGCAACCGGTTGCATGGCGGATGCGCTATCAACACCCAGAGTCCAGAGAAAGTCGCTGTACGACGATGGATGGATCGGCGAGACGACGACCGGGACCGTGCACACGAGTTAGCGGCGCGAGATGGGTGGGGTGACCTTCTAGAAAGGCAAAATATAACATGCGTAAGGGCTGTGTTTGTGCCTTCGCAAAGTCTTCTAGATCGTCAAGACGATTAGAGCGTGCGGGTGAGAGCAACCTTGATTTAATTGGCGATACCCAGCGGGACCTCCTAGCTAAGCCGATGCTTCCACGATGATTCCGTCTAAGGGAGCGACTTAGCAAAAGCTTCCTGTTCCAAAAGATGACGGCTTCTGACCGTCAACGAATCGTTCTAGTCTTCTTCTACTAATAGATTCTTTGCCCTTTGATCCCAGCCACGCCAGCATCGGCATCGGCCGGTGCAAACTTTTCGACGGTGAGATGAGTGGCACGAGCATATGAGACGAAGATAGTGAGACTTTTTTTCCGAGGGAATATGAGAGAGCGAGATGAGACACAGTCGTACTTGCAAGTTACAACCTCGCCTGTATATGGACCGTAGGGGTCGTACACGTCGAGCCCATCGGTGGGCTGCGGTCTGTTTGGCTATTCAGTTACACGCGCTGACGCGCGCAGGATTACATGGTGATACGGCTCACAGGAGATCGGGCCCAATTCAGGCAGCGGCGGCCGAAGGCAACTGCGCCCGTAACCTCGTACGTATCGCCTTGCGGGAAGCGGCCGGTGCCTCGCGCGCGGCGGCCGACACGAGTCCCGCATGCGCCCCACGCGGCGGCTCCAACTCCCGCCTCCACGCCGCCCCATGCACGGCGCCTCCTCTATAACCTCACCCTCTCTTCCTCCTCCCCGTCGTCAGTCCACTTCACTAGCTCGTAGGCAGTGGTGGACGTGGGTTAGCTCTCTGCATTGCAGGCTTTGCTGCTGCAGGTGCTCTGATCCCCCGTAACTACCTGCCCATGGCTGATCACCACAGAGGCGTCGTGGGCGGATGCCTCGGCGACCGTGGGGGCGGCTACGGTGACCGTGGCCAGGGGCAGGAGAATCAGCCCTTCATGATGACGGCTCTGAAGACGGTGACCGCGGCGACGGCCGGTGGGTCGATGCTGGTGCTGTCCGGGCTGATCCTGGCCGGAACTGTGATCGCGCTCACGGTGGCCACGTCGGTGCTGGTCATCTTCAGCCCCGTGCTGGTGCCGGCCGCCATCGTGCTCGCACTCATGGCGGCCGGGTTCGTCACGTCGGGCGGGCTCGGCGTGGCCGCGCTCTCCGTGCTCTCGTGGATGTACAAGTACCTCACCGGGAAGCACCCGCCGGGCGCCGACCAGCTGGACCACGCCAAGGCGAGGCTCGCGTCCAAGACCGGCGACATCAAGGAGGCGGCGCAGCACCGCATCGACCAGGCGCAAGCGTCCTAGGGCGGGCGCGGCGAGGCGCCGCTTCTGCTAGCTAGCTCGGGTGCACGGGACGGCGCCTGAGCACCACCCGAGTACACGGCCGGCGTGCGTACGTACGCTAGCTTTCGGCGTGCGTACGTACGCTAGCTTTCGGCGTGCGTGCATGTTTAATTAGGCTTGGTTGCGCAGTACTCCTATGTAAACTAGCTGATCGAAGAGGCGATCGTGCATGTTGGGCGCCGCCTGGCATTTGTGTGGTCTTTGTGGATGTCATGTTTATGGTCATGATGAATAAAATGCAGTGTTTCTTCGATGAATCTAGTGGTTCTACTTTCTTGTTCTTTTTTTTTTACGATAAGGGCATGAGTTCTTCATGTATTGCATTAAAAGAGGAGGATAAAATACCTATTGCACTAAAGGAGGATGAAATATGTTTAACAGGGGTCAAAGAGCAAGGGGAAGAAAGGAGCAGACACAGAAGGAAAAAGAAAATTCGCGCAAAAAAATTCTCTCCCCTTTTGCTCAAGTATTTGATCTTGTAGGGTTGTGGCCGAAGGCTCTCGTCTTGAACTGTCTTGAGGAGTTCGTCTTTTTCTTTTGAAACAGAAGAGCAAGGCTCTTCCCATGTCCATTAACGGAAACGAACATGTTCAGCAACAGGAAGAAAACGAAAAAACATTGCAGACAACAGACACCGGCAGATCACACAGCAAATGGTGCCATCCAACCATTCCGTGTGATCCCCTAACCAAAAGATCAACAGGCAAACAGAATGAACAGCGACTAGCTTGAGCGTTTTAAACTAGAAAAAACAGAGAAGCAAAGGAACTAAGAAAACTGCTAGCAACTATGCAGCTTCTTTTCAGTTTTCCATTTTGTGTCAGTCCCTCTTCTGCCCTAGCTCTTCCAGCCGATCATCCAGCTTCATCCTTGCTGCTTGCTTTACATTTCCAGCCAGCCAAATTTGGAGCTGTAGATTTCATTTGCCACCTCCTTTAGCAGGCAGACCCCCCATTGCAGACTTCTTGTGTTTTCCTCCGACCTCTGCAAAATTGACCAGGAAGAAATCCAATGACAAATGTAGTAAATCAGCTCAATTGGATGAGAAATCATTTTGTTCTCAAAACAAGCTTTATTCCTAATTTTCCAAATTGACCACAAAACAGCTGCAATGCCAACAGCCACTAACTTTTTCCTTTTTTTTGTCAAATTTATTCAGCCAGACCCCAAACAAGTGGTGGGTGTCATTGATTTTTTCAAGGCCAAAAGAGCTAGCAATCACATTCCAAGCAAATATGGACATGGGACAAGAAATAAACAGGTGGTCAATTGTCTCATCAGCCGAGCAGAACTGGCACTTTTTTCATTTCCCTTCCACCCTCTTCTTAGCAAGTTATCTTTAGTGAGAATGCTTTTCTTGATCAATAGCCAGATAAAGACCCTAATTGGTATCTTGAATTTCCAGAGTCCTTTGTAGGAAAAGTTCAAATTCTGCAATTGTAAAGTATTGTAGAAGGATTTTACTGAAAAACCTTTTTTCTTATCAGGGTTCCAAACCAGCATATCATCCTGATCAGTGAGAACAATATTTTGGCAATCTTTCTGCAACTTTTCCCAGGATATAGCCTTATCCCCAGTTAAACTCCTCCTGAACTGAAAGCTATCCCACCCTTCATTTAAAGCTTTAACCACAGAAATGTTTCTTGAAAAGGTGATATTATATAAATTATGATACAGTTCAGCTAAAGGAGCTTGTCCCAGCCATTTCTCTTCCTAGAAAAGAGTATCCTTCCCATTCCCAATCTTTTTTGGAGCAGCATTTTAAGAACTCCTTAATATTCATAACACCATTCCAAAAGGAGTCCCCAGGTTTATACACACATTGTTTCATGGTTTTGTTTTTCAGGTATTTTGTTCTTAATAAGTCCTGCCATATCCCTTTTTCATTCATCATTTTCCACAGCCATTTCCCCAGGAGTGCTTTGTTCATTATTTCTAAATTATGTATCCCTAAACCTCCTTGACTTTTGGGTGTACAGACTCTAGGCCACTGGACCAAATGGTTTTTTTTATCCCTTGATCCTCCTGCCACAGAAATCTGGACCTAAAGTAATCCATTTTCTTTTTGAGCCCTTTTGAGAGTGGGTAAAAAGACATCATAAAAATGGGAATACTGCTTAGATTTGAGTTTATTAATGTCAGTTTTCCCCCAATGGCTAACATCTTACCCTGCCAGCATCCAAGTTTTTTCTCCATCTTATTTTCAGCAGGTTCCCAATCTTTGTTGTAAATTCTCTTGGTATCTATAGGAATTCCCAGATATTTCATGGGTAATGTACCCGGTTTACCGGTTAGAATTTTACTATAGGCTGTACTTTCTTCCTTAGTACTTCCCAGACAAAAACCTCATTTTTGTTGAAGTTAATTTTAAGAACTGACATTTGTTCAAATAAACATAGAATGTACTTCAGATTTTTCACATTATCATCTGCATACTGCAGGATTGGTACCCTTCCATCCACAACTTCTTTTCTTAATCCTTCAAGAAGATTATTTTTCACTGCCCTTTCAAGTAAAAGGGCTAGAGCGTCTACTACAGCTATGTCAAACACGAGTAGGGACAGGGGATCCCCCTGTCTTAACCCTTTGTGTGTTTGAAAATATTTTCCTTTTTGATCATTAACTTCGACAGCTACCTTCCCCCCTCTTATAACTTGCATCATCCAGTCACACCATAGGTTAGGGGAACCTTAGGCTTGTAATATTTGATACACAAATGGCCATTTTATTTTGTCATAGGCTTTCTCAAAATCCACTTTAAATAAAAACACCAGCTTGCTTCTTTTTATAGACAGTATTAAGGACTTCATGCAGAACCAACACTCTTTCCATGATGTATCTTCTTTTTTATAAAAGCTGTTTGGTTTTTACTTATAATGTAGTCAGCCACTTTGTTAAGTCTATTCATTAAAATTTTGGTAATGATCTTGAAACTCACATTCAAGAGGCAAATTGGTCTAAAGTTTTGTATTTTGGAGTCATCCTTACATTTGGGAACCAAGGTAATGATCCCATAATTCAATGTTTTAATGTCGACTTTCCAGTGTGAAAGTCATCTACCATTTCTTTGAGATCATCATTAATAATATCCCAAAGTTCCACAGGGACACCATCTGGGCCAGGGGCTTTATTATTTTCCATGCCAAAGACAGCTTCCTTTACTTCATCATCCATTGTGAATGGTTTTATTAGTTCTTCTCTACTAGTTTCAGGCAGCTGTTAACAATCTATGTTGTCCAAAGAGATAGTAGTTTGGTCAGCCTGAGCAAAAAGGTTTTTATAGAAATTAGTTATGTGTTCCATCAACTCTTCCTGTTCTTTGATGATTACTCCATCTTTGTCTAAAGAGTATATTTTATCTTTTCTTCTCCCATTTGCCTTAGCATGATAGTATTTAGTGTTGCTTTCTCCCTCCTTTCTTTTTCTTTATTTCTTTGGAACCATTTAATTTCTTCTTCTCCTAAAGAGGGTTTTTAATTGGGATTCAAGGTCTCTTTTTTGCTCCCTTAGCTACAGATTCATTCCATGTTGTTCACAAAATTTGTCCAATTTATCAAGTTCTCCAAGGATTTCTTGTTTTCTCCTTTTATATAAACCTTCCCATTTCAAATTCCAGCCTTTTAACCTTTTTCTCAATTGTTTCATTCTCCATTGCCATCTATCTAGGCTTGAGAAGTTCGTCTATTCTGCTCCTTCCAATGTTCTAGTGGTTTACTTTGCACAATTGTGAAAATTGTAGCAGTAACAAGTCTCCAATGCTGCCGTTGATCTGACGAAGGCAGAGAATACGATTCCGCGATGAAACAGAGCAACAAAGTATTTCACAAAACACGCATAACGCAAGTCGAAAGATAAGAGGCCTTTGATAACAAGTGCCACGCGCGACAAGGGCCAAAGAAAGAGTTTGCGTACATTATTATACTAGTGCTCCGTATATAAATTCTCCAAACCAAAACGACAAATGTGGACGAGGAGAAGCTACTTAACGTAGATGCATTTTTTTTTACAGCATGGCCATGACCAGCGGCGGAGGACGGAAAAAAAAAGAGATGTGGCCTATGGACTAGCGTGAGAATCACTATCCATTAAGAATAAAGGAAAAACAATTTTAATTGCACGATATTGTACGACAACATTATCTTAACAAGTATATATTAAACATGGCAACAACCATTGATCATAATTAATGACTCATTTGCAAACAAGCATAAATAGACATTGAAGAATACCTCAAGTAATGAAGTTTTAGCAATACGATGATATATATATATATATATATATATATATATATATATATATATATATATATATATATATATAAAATAGACTGGAGAAGATAAAGAAAAATGAGTGGAATGAAATGTGAAAGCATACCAATGATAAAATATTTAGTTAGGTCTAGGTCTAGGGGATATAGACAATTGCATTTGCCTAACTTTCTTTTTCTGAAATGCTTTATTATTTTTTTCAAGATCAAGTGTTTGGAATATATATCTCGATGTAGTACCATTAATTCAATTGAGCCAACTATCAGATGTTCCGTAACTCTTCAAATCTGCAAAAACAATTACAAAAATAAAGTTGTACCTTTCAATTTGCAATGTTATGAAATTCTCAAAACATATATACCTCTTTGTGATACTAAGACCTTTCCCTTTCCCTTTCTGTCTATTTTCCTCTGATCGGTTGATTCCCTCCAGTCCCGGCTGCTGCCCTCCTGCTTGCTGCCCTGCCGGCTGCCAGCTGCTCCCTGCTTGCCGCGTGCCCGCTGCCGCCGCGGCTCCGCCCAGCCGCAGCCCGTAGCCGCCCTTGCCGGCTGGCGACTTCCGGCCTGCCGATCTGCTTGACTGCTTCTGCCTGGGCGCCTGGCGGCTGGCTGTTGCTCCTTGCTTGCCGCGCGCCCACTGCCACTGCAACTCCGCCCAGCCGCAACCCGCAGACACCTTTGCTACCTGGCAGCTGCTGCCCTGCTGCCGCCGCCTGCCTGCCCGCCTCCCGCGCCGACGCGCCGTCGTCAGCCCGACAACCCGTCTCCCGAGCGCCCGCGCCCGCGCCCGCGCCCGCTCGACGCTGCGTCGCCGGCTCGCCGCCAATCGCCTGGACCCTAAAAGCTCGATCGATGCGGTGATGGATGGGGAAATTTCGGCTAGGATTGCTAGTCAACAAGTCAACACCCACGCGTTAACACAAAAAGCCTGATGACCCTACCCCCTACGAGCAGCGAACGCCCCAGGCGCCCAACAGTGCGTCGCGCCGTCGCCTTCGCCTCGACGCCGCGCTGCACCCTTGCCACCGCCGGAGACGGAGTAGGAAGGAGGGAGGTCGGGAAGGGAGGGGGAGGATGGAGACGGGCGCAAGGTACGGAGAGCGCCAGATCTCGCCGTACCGAGCGCTCCGCCACTGACCATGACATAAGATATTGGCATGCAATTTGTTCTTTTGGAACCGCGTATCAATAGCAGAAGATAGTGGTAGCATTCAATTTTCTTGACCATCTGAGCAGGTGGGCAGGCTACGAAGAGTTGAAGACAATAGTGCAGCCCTGCTATGAAGACAACACACGACTCCGAGGATCAAGGATCAGGCTTTCTAGTCGATTGGCGGACAACCTAGTCTACCGACCAGACACCTCCGAAATCATGGATGTTGTCGAAGTACAGGTTCTTTCGAGATTGAAAACGGAGAAATAGAAAAATATAAAATTTTAATAGAAATATAAGTGTAAATAGAGAATTATAAAATATAAAAATAATTGTTTGATTAAACTATTGGATGAGAGATAGACTCACCGGAAACTTATTAGATTTTATGTTAAAAATCTTCTTTAATCCTTTATTTTAAACGACAATATATGAAAAAAAGATTGGAATTCTATAAAATTGCCATGTATTTATTTCGAATCAAAGAGGCCTGTGTTTCGTCCGAAGAAACTCAGAAGCCATCTCTAAGTTGATCCATCCATAAATACTCCGTAGACTCTACGAATAAAGCGGTATGAGTGAGATATATGATCCAGCAACAAAGGACCCAACAAGGCACGAAAAACCCTCCTTGGCCTCACGCACGGGCACGGCCGGCGCAGCATCCAGCAAAGCGCATTTCCGCGACGTGCCCCCGATCCGAGGCGCTGTTGCTGTGCGGCCTTTGCCGAACGCTTCAACTGCGGCGCGCCCGCACCGTGCGGACCCTGCACGCCAACCCGCTGCAAAGATGAGCCTGCCACATGCCGACATGCGCGAAATGCCCCACCCCGGCGCGGATACACGCACGGGGCCACGACCCGCGAGGCGTGCCTCGCCACGACGCCAACCGGAAGGGCGAAGCGGCCTGCATGCCCCAGAAGCCGCAGGATCAAGCAAGGCCGCGTCGCGGATGCCGTAGCAATTAGCCATCCTATTTTGATTCCGTTGTTCGGCCACCCCGCGGGGGCGGTGTGGGCGTGTGGCTAAATTCGCTAAGCTCGGAAGGGATTGAGATCTACTTGACTTATTTCTCTCTAATGTGGGTCATTAGCATGTGAGCCCTCTACCAAACAGGTATGGTGACATGGTATACTGAAGAAGTCTGGTAACATCACTGGAGATAGCTAGACTCGTGAGATTGTAAGATAGTAGATGCCAACACTGTTCTGTCACGTAAACTGCTAACTACATTGGGACTTCATGAACAAGACTATTTCAGACAGGAAGCTTTAAAACTCAAATGAGTGGTGTGAATAAACAGATCGTTCCACCAGGATATAATTTTCTCACTGCTTTGAAAGAGCCATGACATTGAAATTGAGTGACTCGGGGTACTCCGTAATCCTAGCTTTGATGACTTTTGCAGCGTCCTGCGTACAAAGAAGAAAAAAATAAATCAAAAGCATCATCTGTAGTTCTTCGATCTGTACCACACAAGGATCCTCCAGGATGGCCTCTGTTTTTAAGCAAGGTATTGCCAAATGCCAAGCATTTAGTATTTTTCAAAAATAGTAATTAACACTAGTTAAGAGAGTAAATTTGACTTCAACACTTGGCAAAACAAAGAACCACGAGCATCACAATCGGAAGCCTTATGTTTAAGGTATATAAATTTGCAAAAATTGTTTTCCAAACCATAGCTTCATAAACCAAGTACAGAAAAGGAAATAAATGATGGAAATATACAACAGAAATCGAAGACCTTACCTGCAACAAGCTATCAGGAGAGGAAGGGCCATGGGAGATTGGCTGCGAGTTCCCTCCATCAAGTTCAAAAATTTCATCTGAATGAGAAAAGAAAAGGAGTGATCAATATACTAACTGTTGCAGACTTTTATCAAAGTTCAACTGTGGCATTATAATAGATGGTGATATAATAAATTACCATCAACACAGGAGAAACAGACATAATGTTCGATTACCCCATCCTTGGCCTGCACAATACAGGTGTGAGAAAAGAACACCAAAACAGAATTAAATCTGGGACAAGGACATATAAGTAGATCTTCCACCACAACACTCAGTCATGATTGAAAAATCACTTAGTAACAGCCCTCCCAACTAAAATTTTGAATGAATGAATAATATCAATAACAACCTACAAAAGATGCACGATCAGTATAATCCACATCTAATCACAGCTTTTCCGACTATTATTATATCATATGATGATAATGAAGCTGGTCAGCTGGCCTATTTGTTAGACAGATTACCTGGGCTGTATATAGACCCAACCCCCCGGTATACGCTTGAGGGTTATAGTCACCGTACACATTCTACATGGTATCAGAGCGAGTCTAGACATTCCGGCGTGCTAGCTTCTTCTTCTGGCGAGCCGACCCTTTCCTCCTCCTCGTCGACGTCTTCTTCCCGTTGCCGACCCTCTTCTTCTCCCCGTCTCTCTCACAGTCACCTTCTTATCTCCGTCCCACCTCCGCGCGACCAGGCAATGGTCTCGATCCGCCTCCTCGTCTCGCCTCACACCCGTCTCCGCTCTTGTTCTTGCTTCGTGCATCTCTCCTTCTTTGACGTCGGCGCACCTCCGCGCTCGTCGTCCCCATCGGCTGGAAACCTCCCTCGGTTCTCGCCTTTTTCGACACGCTCAACGGCTCTCGAACGCGAACCTTCTCCCCTCACGTCCGAGCCAGTCCAACGTGTCCACGTGTTCACGGACACGAATCCCTGCCTCCCAGACACGAACATATTCTCTTCACGTCCGGCCACTCCCTGCCTTTTTCGCGTCCGCCCTACTCCTTGGCCTCCACAAGTCCACGGACGTGAATCTTCTCTTCACGGACGTGAATCTTTGCACGTCCGTGACCCAACTACTCTCTAACCCACCCACTCTGTCACCACCTCTTTTCCTCACCTACTCCACTGCATACTCCCCATCAGCCAACCACTCCTCATCGGCTAGCCGGTCCACTTCCCATCGGCTTCTCACATCCTTGATCGGCTGATCCGTCCTCTTATCGGCTTCCCTCTCCCATCGGCTTCTTTCTCCCATCGGCTCTTTGCTCCCGTTCTCCCGTCATGGCCACCGAGTCTGCTCTCAGCTCCGGCACTCTCCCAGTCGCCGAGTCTGCTCCGGCCCTCGGTGCCTCAGACCACACCTCGGACACCACCTCGCCGATCTTCTCCCCTCCTTACGTTGCTGTGAACGTGAAATCTCACGTTTCTATTTCCCTTGACCTTAACGTTAATTATTCCAAGTGGGTTTTCTTCTTCAAATCACTCTGTGAAAAATTCGGCCTCTGGTCCCATATTGATGGCTCCGCTCCACCTCGCCCCGATGATCCTCAGTGGGACATCGCCGAGTGCTGCGTGCGCAGCTGGCTGCTCGGCTCGGTCGACGACTCTGTCCTCGACCTCGCCATGGACGATACCGACCCCACCGCCTAAGATCTCTAGGTGGCCATCGAGCGGATCTTCCTGGCCAACAAGCAGCCTTGCGCCATCTTTCTCCTCAACGAGTTCCACTCCATGGTACAAGACGACTCCTTTGTCTCCTTGTACTGTCAGCGCCTCAAAGTCAAGGCTGCTGCTCTCCGGGACGTCGGCCACTCTGTGGTCGTCTCTCAACTCGTCTTCGTCCTTCTGTGAGGCCTCAATCCCCGCTTCTCCAACACCGCCAATAACATCGCCAACGCCACACATCTTCCATCGTTCGCCCGGGCTCATGATATACTAGTTCTTAAAGAACTCCGTCTGACCAACGATGAGAAGACAATGTCCCACACCGCTCTTCTTACCACAGCCGATAATGGCTGCTGAGCTTCTTGCGCTTCCCCTTCCTCCCACGGTCCTAGTGGCCATGGCTCTGACCATAGCAACACAGCCCGCATCGGGAAAGACAAGGGCAAAGACAAAGGCAGGACCTAGTAGGGTCCGACGCCACCACGACCTACCTCGGTCCCTACCCACCCTGCCGGTCCCATGGATCCGTGGCTCTGCTACAACCCCTAGGCGCCCCAGCCTCAGCCACGCAACCCCATCGGCTGGCAACCCAGAGTTCTCGGCGCCAATCCCTAGGCTCACCTGGCATCGGCTCCCGTTCTGCCGCCTCAGCCGATGCTACCGATCCCAACCACCCAGTTGGTTCCCTCCTGGAACCAGGCTGGCCTCGTCGCTACCCTCAACCAAATGACGCTCCAACCACAGCACCCTTAGGTGCTGGACTCTAGGGCGTCTTCACACATGGCGTCATCGGTCGGTATATTTCGCTCCTGTCACCCCTCTTCCTCTCCTTTTGTCACCATCGGCAATGGTCACTCTCTTCCTATCCAATGCCGAGATGATTCCTCTCTGTCTACATCCATCACTAACCTCCCCTACACAATGTTCTTATCGTCCCTTCTCTTATTCACAATCTTATATTTGTTCGCCAATTCACACGAGACAACAACTGCTCCATTGAATTTGACGCGTCTGGTTTCTCTGTGAAGGATATCCCAACCCGGCGATAGATCCTTCGCTGCAATAGTGGCGGAGACCTCTACACCATTCCCGCTGCGCCATCCACTCCACACGCCAACGTCGCCCTCTCCACCAACCTTTGGCACCTTCGCCTTGGCCACCCCGGCCCCGACGCTATCGCTACCCTCCGTCGTAGCGCCTCCATCCGATGTACTCACAGCAGCTCCACAATTTGCCACTCATGTCAACTTGGAAAACATGTTCGTCTGCCCTTTTCTAGTCCCTCTCCTGTACCTCACGTCCTTTTAAACTTATATATTGTGATGTATGGACGTCCCCAGTTAAAAGTGTCTCCGGTAATCAGTATTATCTCGCTATACTTGACGATTACACACACTATTGCTGGACCTTCCCGCTCATCCACAAATCCGAGGTCGTCTCTCACCTCACTCACTTTGTCACGTACGTATCTACTCAGTTCAACCTCCCCATCAAGGCTTTACAAGCCGATAACGGTACGAAATTCGTCAACCATACCGTTACAAACCTCCTCACCTCGCAGGGCATCCATCTCCGGCTCTCCTGCCCCTACACCTCTCCTCAGAACGGCAAAGCCGAGCGCCTTCTTCGCACCCTCAACAACATTAGTCGCACCATGCTACTTCACGTCCACTTACCTGCTACTTATTGAGCCGAAGCTCTGACTACTGCGACGTACCTTCTCAATCGGCACCCATGGTCCTCCGTTCAAAACAACGTTCCTTATGTCCTTCTCTACCGCACGGCGCCCGACTACTCCCACCTTCGCGTTTTCGGGTGCCTCTGCTACCTAAATCTCACCGCCACAGCTTCCCACAAACTCGCTCCCGGCTCCACCGCCTGTATTCTCCTTGGCTATCCCACCTCTCACAAGGGATACCGATGCCTCGACCTTTTCACCCGATGGGTCCTCGTCTCTCGTCACGTCATTTTTGACGAGACATGTTTTCCCTTCGATCTCCTTCATCCAAGATCCTCCTCTAGTGATCTCGACTTCCTCCTCACCAACACAGTGCCGACCAGGTCTCCTCCACTGTCCTCTCCATCGGCCCCCTCATCGGCCGCCGCTGAGGATTTACCCATCACATATCCCACCACTACTCGGCCCGATGTCCCCACCATCGGACCCCTATCGGACACACCTCCATCGGCCGATACCGATCCTATTTATCCTTCAGCCAATACCGTTCCCTCTTTATCGGACACCCCACTTCCATCGGTTCCTCAGTTTCCATCGGCTCCCCTCACCCTATCGGTTGATCCATCTCTATCAGACCGATCGGAATACTCGGCCCACCCGACCTTATCCGCTCAAGCCGATCTAATTCCTCCTTTTCCTCTTGTCTACAGTCGCCGACTCAGAGCCGATGACGCCCCCACCCGACCAGCTCTTCCCATTACTCCCGCACCCCCATCGGCTCCAGTTCCCTCCACCTCTCACATGGTCACCCGCTCCCAGACCGGGTCTCTCCGCCCCACTCAGCGCTACGGTCTCTCCGCCGTCCACAGCTCTATCTCGCCCATCTCGGTGACTTCTCGCTCAGCCCTGGCCAACCCTCAGTGGCGCGCGGCCATGGCCGACGAGTACAAGGCTCTAATGGACAACGAGACCTGGCACCTCGTTCCCCGACCTCCCGGTGCCAACATTGTGACCGGTAAGTGGATTTTCAAACACAAATTCCACGCCGATGGCTCCCTTGCCTGTCACAAGGCTCGCTGGGTAGTCCGGGGTTTCTCCCAACGACCCGATATCGACTACGACGAGACCTTCAGTCCCGTTGTCAAATCTGCCACCATCCGAGTCGTCCTCACCTTGGCTGCCTCTCGCTCCTGGCCGATGCATCAACTAGACGTGAAGAACGCCTTTCTTCACAGCCACCTGACGGAAACAGTCTACTGCCAGCAGCCCCCAGGCTTCGTCGACCCTTCTCGTCCTGACGACGTCTGTCTCTTTCAACGCTCTCTCTACGGCCTCAAACAAGCCACTCGTGCCTGGTACCAGCGCTTTGCTACCTATCTTCGGCACATCGGCTTCGTGGTCTCTGCGTTCGATAGTTCCTTGTTCGCTTTCTATATCGGCTCCGCCACTGCCTATCTACTTCTCTATGTCGATGATATTGTCCTCACAGCGTCTTCGACATCTCTCCTCCACTAGATCATGGCCCGACTCCACTCTGAGTTCCCCATGACCGATCTTGGTTCTCTCCACCATTTCCTTGGCATCTCCGTAACCCGTTCCACCCACAGGCTCTTTTTTTCCCAACGCCAGTACGCCATCGACCTCCTCCAGCGTGCGGGCATGGCCGACTGTCACCCCACAGCCATCCCGGTCGACACTCGAGCCAAACTCTCCGCTGCCGATGGCGCCCTTGTTGCCGATCCCTCTCACTATCGGAGTCTTGCCGGGGCTCTCCAATACCTCACACTCACCCGACCCGACCTCACGTACGCTGTCCAGTAAGTGTGCCTCTTCATGCACGTTCCGCGCGAATCTCACCTCGCACTGCTCAAGCGCATCCTACGCTACGTGAAGGGCACCCTCTCCAGCGGGCTGCATCTCAGCTCCAGCCCCATCGACTCCTTCACCGCGTACTCCGACGCGGACTGGGCAGGCTGCCCCGACTCTCGACGCTCTACGTCTGGCTACTGCGTTTACCTCGGTGACACTCTCGTATCCTGGTCCTCAAAACGCCAGACTACAGTGTCCCGGTCCAGCGCCGAAGCCGAGTACCGCGCCATCGCCCACGCCGTCGTCGAGTGCTACTGACTTCGCCAGCTTCTCCAGGAGCTCCGTGCACCCCTCTCCACCGCGATTGTCGTCTACTGCGACAATGTCAATGCCCGTCTACATGACCGCCAACCCGATTCATCACCGACGCACCAAGCACATCGAGATCGATATCCATTTTGTCTGTGACAAGGTCGCATTAGGACAGGTTCGGGTGCTCCATGTACCATCGGCACATCAGTTTGCCGATATAATGACCAAAGGCCTGTCCAAGCATTTGTTCACCAGTTTTCGGTCCAGTCTCTACGTCCGTTCCCCTCCCGCTGCGACTGCGGGGGTATTAGACAGACCATTAGCCTAGGCTATATATATATAGACCCGACCCCTTGTATACGCTTGGGGGTCGTAGTCAATATACACATTCTATACTATTGACAGGTTTGGAAAACTGGCTATGCAGTAAATCTGTCTGGTTCCTTAAAAACAGGTGTTATCACTTTTCAGCTGGTTACTGGTGCAGGGTGACTCTAAAAACTGCTCACAATACAGAAATATAAGCATTTGCTTGTTAACATTCAACATATACTGTGCTCTCCAATGAGTTTATTAATCAACTAGGCATAAATGAAGAAAGGTGTGGCTATAATGACCTCTGTATCGCCAGCAGTAACAGCAATGGAATGAGCCTTTTCCATTTCTTCATCCTCCTCAAGAAACGCAGCACGCTGAAAATGTCAAGTAATCAACATATTAGTACAACACAGATGTCAAGATTTAACCATTAACCAAAAAGAACTTTATTTAATACATGGACTATTAACCTGGGCAGGATCCATATCAGCCGTTTGTTTGTAAAATATGTCAAAATATGACCCCTCAACTGCAAAGAAGAAAGTAAAAATTAAATCTGTCTACAAGCAAAAATAACTGTCACAAAGGGGAAAAATAGTCACAGTAACTTTTTTTTTTTTGTTGAAGCTAAGGTTCAGTAGAGGCAACAATACTTTTCAAATCTTTGAATATTGCATACTTAGCACAATTCTATGCGCGATGGGTGCTCAATAGCAAATTTGGTGATATATTCAAATTTTCATTAAGATAGGCATAGTAGCAGATGTTTGGAGTTCTTAAGGATTATGCAAATTACTTAGGTGACAGAATGAACTGGTAAATAGCCTGACAATTTGATATTTGTTGTTTGGTAAGACAGATAGATTTGCAAGATTACGCAGAATTGCCTTGATCATTTAAATCTTACAGATGTGTAGCCATCCAATTAAAATAATACTATATAACAGAGCTGTTCTGACTTCTGAGGCATGAAGACATATTATATAGAACACTAGGCAAATAAAACTCAAAGCTCCTGCAATTACCAAGCTTGATTCTGGATAAAACATTCCCTATTGCATGGATAATTCCAACTGTTCCACAGGCATTACCTATAGTCTGTTTTGTAAAGTATACATTCTTGCTGAGCTTCTGCATCATCGAGTTATAAGATTAGTAAGGAAAACAGCATATACAAGAAGGCATAAGCTGAGTAACCATCTTTGTAACAAAGTTTCACATGCTCTCAACATCTCCAAAAAAACAAAGATATCAAGTTAATAGACATATATTGCTGATAAGGTGCTTACCAATATGTATAAAAAAAATTAGAATTTGGTTTGCTCCATGTATTTTGGGGAACAGCTTAAACATGCCAAGTTGCAGATACGAAAACAAACAAACAAATGATAATTTGACAATAGCAGCCAACTTCAGTCCTAAACTTATTGGCTGGCACACATATTCAATTTATTTATAGCACTTAAAGAGTCGCATTAGGTGAACACATGTGGCTAGGTCCTTCGATGTTGAGCGGTATTTCACCTTTTAACATTTCTAGAAACACAATGTTTGCTGAATATAATTTAACAAGTACATCAACCAAACTATTTACTTGGTTTCAATGGAAATCGAGTGCTTATGGATGAGGAAAAGGCTCTGGGCATACTTGCTGGCTTGCTGCCCACTATAACGAATTAACTAATAATCGCGATTCATCTCACCTTGCTCTCGACCGTGGAGGAGGTTGAAGCAACGGATTCCTTCTTCCGATCCTGCCCACAAAAAAAGTGGAAAAAAATGTTCAGTTGCTGTCAAGCAATCCAAAATCCCACCACCGATCGGGCATCGGGGATCACCTGAGGGTAGAGCAAGATGACGGCGAGCACGGGCTGTGGCACCATAGCGAGCATCTCGTCTTCGAGACCGTATACGTCGCAAAAGCCCACCTCCCCGGGAACCCCTAATCCCCACATAAACTGCGAAACATAGCATTATGCGCCGTGAGCGAGAAAGGGAGAGAGAGATCGAGATGGAGAGTGCCAGGGGAGAGGAGGCGTGAGACACAGATAGTACCTGGTTCATGACCTCGGGGTTGGCCTCGAGGGGGAGCCATCGCTTGCCCATGGCGGCTGACGTGCCGGAGGAAGGGACGACGCGGAGAGCGAGCGACGGCGGGCGGCGGCTTCGCGAGTCGGCTACTGGCGTTTTCTTGCGTGCGGGGTTGCAGGAATCCGTTACGCTTACGCAATGGCGGGGCTATTTCTGTAAATATGTTTTGCACAATAGACCCTTATTTGGACCACTATTTCTAATACTTAAAGTCTCATTTCTGTCGTCCATCGCTCATGGCACACACCGCAGCCCGTTCCTTCGTATCACCTCTCCGACTTAGATTCCTTTCCAAACACAGCCCAAGCCCTATGCGGCAACGAGTGGGACGAGGTCACGAAATTTTTGGTCCGTCGTCACCCTTTGCCGTTGCTATGCTCTTGCGTCCGTCATCGCCGTACGCCGTTCGTCCAAGCGTTCTTTGAATCGGACATTGGGATGAAGAGACCAGCAATTCACGCTGTGCTAGCCGGATTCAGGCTCCTGCAAGCGTCTGTATTCCCCTATAGTCCCGATTCAATCCCACGCCGGGCATGGCGGTCTCTGATAATAAGTGGTACGTATTGATATCAATTGAATATTCATTAGATAAAGGGTGAATAGATGCTTTTTAGTACTTAAAAAAATTAAAATTGATCAGATAATCTAATAATACTATAATAGTTTGACAACACATAATATCGAACAATCTGATAGCAACTAGATAATCTAATCAATACATAAAAAAACAAAAAATTAACTACTAGAGTTGAACAATCCGATACCATACAAATAGTATAATAACACTAAGTATCGGACAGTCTGACCACTACACGATAATTCGATTCTATATAGAGAAAGTAAAACATATGGCAACATAGAGTACTTTACACAGTAGTTTTAATCTAAAGCTAGAAAGTAATTAATAAGATATAAGCATACAACAATAAATCACTAAATAACCTAATGTGATAATATAAGTGTAAAGTAAAGAGAAAGAGGAAACACTGATTTATTTATGGTAGTTTAAATCTAACTGATCCTACATCTCCGTTGAAAAGCTCTAAAGAGCAGGATCACGATTAACCCTTTCTTACCTTAGTCTCTTCAAGCAATCACCAAGAATAAGTTCATACTCTAAACAATTTCCTTAGTTCTAAGCTTAGATACTATATAACTTTCCTCTAGTGAAGCTTGTCTTATCAAGCATCCACCTGAAATGAAGCTTGGCTTTCATATAGCCTCTTTCTTTCTGAAGGCAGGGTATCAAGCTTCACAATTTCTTTGGGCATATCACACACCTTGGTTCCTCACGGGCTTCTTCTACTTCTTCTCCTTTTACATTGACTTAAGTTCTTCAACTTAAAGCACACCAACTCTACACCACTCTCAAAGCCACTTCCTAGTAGCACACGTGCTCTAGCACACTGTTAAGATAGTTGTAGATCAACTAGTCTTTTTACAATATGTAAGAACACTCTCTCAACGCTAAACTACCTCCTCTTTAGATCTTTAATTAGCTCTTTGTGTTTTTAGACATACACTTGGCTTGCTCAAGTAGAAGAATGATCAAAAGTCTTAAAATAACTCCATGGCACCGAGTATATATAGCCCCAACACCTTCAACTAGCTCTTTCTAGCCGTTGCTCGAATCTGCCAAAACTACATGGAGTTAGATAGTCTGCCATCGGGTCAGACAGTTCGGTTCTCCTTCATTTTTTAATGGTCACTAATAACTAGCCGTTAGACTATAAAGCATTGGATAGTCCAAACATTGTCGAATTATCCGATTGCTCAACACTTATCGAACAATCCGATACATCGCTGGACTGTTCAGCTCTATCGAACTTCGTCTGCCACCTCTTGAACAAAGTTTCTCCTAGACAGTCTAACTACTTTTGAACTATCTAGTCTTTTCTTCTCCCTTGTTCGATTGGCTCCAAACATAGGCTTACCCAGATAATCCGCTTGCTCCTAGATCGTCCGGTCTTCATCTTCTTCAACTTCACCCGGACAATCCGACTGTTCAAGGATTGTTTGGCCCAGTGATTCTCCATAGCCATCTTGATCTTTTTTCTTCCAAATCTTGCCTCTTTAGCTTTTTCTTCGACAAAGATTGATCTTTAGAATCTAGTAACTTCTTATGGCCTTAACCAGTTCATTAGGGTTGCGCTAAGAACTTGCTCTTTCACCATTGCATCGAGTCCTTCGACACCAAGTCCTCACTTATCCTTCTACCATCTATGCTCCATCGCACAGCCAAATTTTAACAACCCTTCACTGTATCTTGCCATCTCCTATCACTTGTAGACTTGCATCACAATAAAAGATCATTGTATTCATTCTTCTTCTTCATCTCATATCTTCTTCTTCTTCTTCGGACTAATCTATTGCTTATACACTCAATAAGTGCAAATCATGTGCCATCAATTAGCTAAAATCCATTAGGGAACTGGATGCTCTTTTAGCCTCCTAGAAGCTCCTCTGCTTGTCGTCACATCTCATCATCATCGGTCTTCTATGGTCCTGCTCCGCCTCCGATAGAGAGAAAAACGAGTTTCCCATATTTAGGGATGCATTTGTGATGCCTTGAGACGACCAAGAAACCTCCTCGAAGACCACCGTTGCCGTCCCTCTCAATCTTGACCTGAGCCGTTTTGCTCAATTCCTCATAACTCTATCGTATCCCGTGCCAAATGCCGACATCCATGATCGAGATGTACTATGGAACATCCTAAGGCGACGACACCACTAGGCGGTGCGTCGCCCTCTTCTGTTCACTTGGGTTCAGATCGAGTTCAGGTTAATGAAGAAGAAGAATAATGGTGGTGCATTGTTTCCATGTGGTTGAACCCAACCAGCTCGTCCAAGCCACCCAATACATGAGAGAGTCGCTCGCACAGCCTGCACATCATCTTGACCACTCACAGTAGCAGGTCATCTGCATAGTGTAACTATACATGCACGTATTCGGTGGTCCCACCATCTTTTTCTAGTAGAAAAAACTAACGAATTTCACTATCCAACAAAAAATTTTGTGTAACAAAAACTTTTTTTTGCGTAAACTAAAATATTTATTTAGGAGTAACAACATACTTTTATCCAAATATCATGATTTTTTAAAAGATTTATCTCAACAAATGTAGCGTGTTAGTTGGCCGCCCTTCCTTTTTTATTTCTTTTATCTATTTTATTTTTCTTTTTCTAACCGATTAGGCCTGATGTTAAATACTCAATGCAAGAAACCAGCTAACCAGAACTAATGCATGATCGATTGTGCACGCGATCACTCGGATTTGCCATTTTGGGCCGCACGATTTTGGGTAGCTTTTGTTTTGGGTTGAGTCCCTCCACCACCTTCTTCTCTCTCTTTTTTTCTGGACCGGATGTGTGGCACTTGTTTTATCTAGGCTTTTAATTCTGAGTGGCCTATGAAAGCCGAATTAGAGTGGTGTGAGCAGCTATTTTAGTTTTTTTTCCCTATGCAAGTAACCTAGCAAAAAGCAAGAAAAATCTGGCAGCCGCCTCTCACCCGCACCGGAACGTGTATTGCAGGAACTTCCTTATATACAACAGTTGTTCAATTTGATTTGTGAGGATGGATTTTGATTTATTACATTTACTCAATAGGAGGAAATTAAGTCTTTTTCCACAAAATCTTAACTGATATGGGCTCTCGCTAGTCTTCGATCGGCCTCCGACTCTCACACGCGAAGACGCGCGCTCCTGGTTTTGAGCAATCGGCTGGCGTGGCAGGGAAAAGGGAATTAGCTAGCTAGCCGAGTAGGTTAACCTAAGCTCTAGCTATATTAGATTGTATCATGCATGGACTCAAGATGTTCCAGAGGCGATGATCGACATTTAGCTACCGCTAGCTAATTTTCTCATGGATTCTCCGGATGAGAGAGACACGTGAGGCGATTCAGGCGACGACTCCGAGACGGTCGTTGTCTTCCCGACGATCGCATCTCCACGCCGGAGTTAGCTCCTCACGCTGGCCGACGTGTTCCCCGCGGTGTGGCGCGATCCACCACCGTCCATGCGACAGGATCTACCACACCCCGGTCGAGAGGAGGAGGCATGCGCCCGTCGAAGCCTAAGGACCTAGCTGGGTTATATGTCATCCCCAAGCCTCAACCCAGCCATATGGCTACTCCCTAGAAGATCTCTTCCCTAGGAGCAGCATGAGCTCGCCCCATTGCTGGCTGTGGGTGACAAAGGGGAAAGGTCTCGAGCCTCACCTACGGTTCTCGGCCAGTTTGGCGGATATCAGTCGATGTGGGGAGGGAGCGCGGCGGATCTGGAGAGTTGAGGAGAAGCGGAGAGACCACCGATCGTACGCGGAAGTGGTGATGGATCGTCGACCGCTGCAACCCCGTTTCGATCAGGAGCAGAACAAGCAGCGTGCGATGGAGATGGGGGCGAGAAATCGGGGTTTCCGCGGCCTGAACCCAAGGGAAGAGGATGACCTGCGCAAACATCTGCTTGGGCAGAATCAGCTGATCCCGAGAAGACCGGAGGGAGGTTGGCGCAATGAGGAGAGGCGCAACGAGGAGAGGCGTCCATGGCCTCCTCAAGGACAACAAGCTCGCCCCAGGATGAGATGAGGAATTGGCAAGGTCAACAAGCCCCTGCGAACCACCGCCCATGGCAAGCACAACAAGGACAAGGCGATCTCCAAGGTCAGGCGAGGGGGAGCAAGGGAGAAGAGATGGTCCCGCGGAGGGAACACGCCCTGGAACCGGACCTGGACGACAACCATCCCACAAGGAAGGACACCATCAGGCAACGTGCACTAACCCTCCCCTACGTTACACTTGCCACAACAGTGGGCACATTTCTGCTCATTGTCCTTTGAATGCTGGGATCAAAAGAGGTGTTCGTTTGTGCGGATTTGGGATTCCGGGACAGGGTTTTTAAGGTCTGCATGTTGACACTCTGAGGTCGAGTTGATAAAAGCTCCAGTGAGACGTATCCTGTCAATTATCCAAGGAAATACCAATGTGGACAAGATTAGAACAGAGCTGAATCATATGTTTTCGATGTGGAGTGGAATTGGAAGATTAAGAAGTTGAATGACAAAGAGTATCTGATCGAGTTCCCATCTGAGAGCACTAGAAAACAACTGTCCCGTACTAAGAGTTTTGATTTTGACTGCTATACCATTAAAGCCACTGTAGTGGAGACTGCTATAACTGAGGAACCTGTTGATGAGCTGGTGGCAGTGTGGTTGAAAGTGCATGGGATCCCAAAAATTGCAAGAGTTGAGGAACATGTTAAATCCATTGCTGAGCTTGTTGGTGAGTTTGAGCTGGTTGGTGGCCCTGTGAGAATCAGGATTGCTTGCAAAGACCCGCAAGAGCTATTTTTCTCAATGTTGCTGTATGTGAACAAGGTGGGCTACAAACTCAGATGGGAACCAGAGGAGTATGAACCAAAGAACATGCAAAATCCCCAGATACCTCCTGATGTCAAGGATGACAAAGATGAGTCTGATGAAGAAGAGGATCTGACTGAGCATAAAAGGTAAGAAGATCTTGAGGTTGCTCCACAAGGAGGGGGCACCTCTAATCTATCCAGAGGATCTGCTTCAGCTCCTCCAGTTCTAGGCAAAAGCAAAGGCAAAGTTTGCGAATGGGGAAACGATGCTACTGACAAACCAAAAGACATCTTGCTCCTTGAGTCAGCTGAAAACTCTGAGTTGCAAATGGTGATCTGGACAGGACCAGAAAGTATGCATGAAGATATGCAAGAATCCCAAGAAGAAGAGCTGCCTCTCAGTGCCCCAAGTACCCAAGTGCAAGAAACTTCAGATAAGGCTGAGTCCCCAATGATGATTGACCAGACAACAATTTTCAGTGATGAGGTTGGAAGGCTGGATGAGACTCTACCTGAGAAATAGGACATTCCTACTGATTCAGATACTGAAAGGCTGATTGAAGAAGAGGATAGGGAGGAGTCTGAGAAATTTGAGGTGGTTTCACACAAGAAGACAAAGAAGAAGAGGGTGACTACTGCTGCGGTGGCTACTAGGAAAAGCGACAGAAATAAGGACTTGGCTATTCCAGTACCCATGAGAGCTGAGATGTTGACCCAAAAGAAGAATTTGGAAGTTCCAGGTATATCTTCCTCTAACCCTTTTACTATTTTCCAATTAGTAGACTCTGAGGTGTTAGCAAATATATCTTTAAATTCTGGGATATCTCTAGGTAGCTCTCCAGAGGAAGTAGATTTAACCATTGAAACCATTAAAGCTAAAGAGGTGGTCCCAATCAAAAATTGCAAAGTTGCACTGGAAGAAAAAGTTAAAGAAAAAAGATGCAGAAATAGAGATGACTGAGCCTGAACCCCAGAGGGAGGGAGGGGAACCCTCTCCTGGGAACAGGACTCCTGTGCTGAACAAGAGAATGGCTACTAAACCTAAAAAGAAAAAATGAAAGCAATCTTTTGGAATGTTAGGGTTTTGGGGAATGAGGCTAGAAGAGAACAATTAAAAGATATGATTTGTTCCTACTAGATTGATGTAGTTTGTTTGCAGGAAACTAAAAGAGAGTTTTACTGACAGGGAATTGAGAGCTATTCAAGGTTCTAGAGTTTTGGACTTGAGCTGGAAATCTTCAAATGGTGCTTCCGGTGGTGTGCTCACAGGTATTAACCCTGATATCCTAGACTGCCTAGAGGTGTTTACTGGGAACCACTTTCTTAGCAGAGTTGTTCAGAACAGAAGAGATGGTTTCCTTTAGGAGGTTGTCAATGTATATGGGCCAGTGATAGATAGTTTGAAAGCTCCCTTCCTGGCTGAGATGGCATCTTTTATTGGTAATTCTGACATACCTATGGTAGTGGGTGGTGAGTTTAACTTGTATAAATATTCTCATGAAAAGTCTAACTCAACATTGACTGGAGGGCTATGGACATGTTTAATGATTTTATAGCTGAAGTGGGTTTAAGAGAGTTGTTTAGAGGAGGTATTAAGTTCACTTGGACTAATAAGCAAGAGATTCTGGTTCAGGAGGTGCTAGATAGAGTGTTGATTAGTGTGGATTGGGAGACTCACTTTCCCCTGTCCACTTTGAGGTCTCTAATTAGAGTTGGTTCTGACCACACACCCCTGCTGCTAGAATCAGGAGATGATAATAAAACCAGATCAAAGTACTTTAACTTTGAATCCTCTTGGCTGTTACTAGATGGTTTCAAAGAGGTGGTTAGAGATAAACTTCTGCCTACGGATGAAGGTTATATCCTTGATCACTGGAACAAAAATCTTCAGTCCCTAAGAAGATTTTTGAAAGGCTGGGGTGCTAATATAGGTAGTGAGGTCAAATGTCTTAATCAACAATTAAAATCAAAACTTGAGTTGTCAGATAGTCAAGCTGATGTGGTAGGATTATTTGCTGATGAGTGGAAGGAGAGATACAACATTGAAAATTCTCTAGAGAATATTTATGAGATGGAAGAGCTTTTCTGGCACAAAAGGAGTAGGGAACAATGGCTACTCAAAGGAGACAGGAACACTTCTTACTACCAGGGGATAGCTAATGGGAGAAAAAGAAAATGTAGCGTCTTCTCCTTGGAGGATGAGGGCAATACAATCACTTCCCAGAATGAGTTGTCTGCTCATATAATAGACTTCCATAAAAACTTGTTCAGAGCTGACCCCCCCCCCCCCCCCCATCTACCATTCACCTCTCACAGCATATCTGGGCCGATACTGGTTGGCTTTCAGATTCTGAAATTGAGTTAATATGTGTAGACCCTTTGCCATGGCTGATCTGGACAAATTAGTTAGGGAGGCAAAAATAGACACTGCCCCAGGACCTGATGGGTTAATGTTCATTTCTATAAAACATTCAGGGAGGATTTGAAAGGTGACCTGTTTGAGATGCTGATTCTTCTCCAGAAAGGAGAACTTGACCTGAAAAGATTGACTTATGGAGTGGATTCTCTAATTCCCAAATGTAGTGAAGCTAACAGTATTAGACTATACAGACCTATTTTTGTGCTTAATGATTGCTTTAAATTCCTAAGTAAGGTAGTTACTAACAGAATTACTGAGGTTGCTAATTCAATTATTTCTCCCACTCCAACTGCTTTTATCCCTAGTAGATTTATCTTAGAAGGGTGCATTATTTTACATGAAGTGCTGCATGAACTGAAAACTAAAAATCTTGAAGGCATTATTCTGAAAATCGACTTTGAAAAGGCATATAACAGAGTGAGGTTGGGACTTTCTGTTAGAGGTGTGTCAGAGAAAAGGTTTTCCTCCTATGTGGCTCAACTGGATCAGATCCTGCATTTCTGGGGGGAGAGTCTGTGAACATTAATGGAGTTAGAAGTGAGTACTTTAAAACCTTTAGAGGTCTCAGGCAAGGAGACCCACTCTCTCCTCTTCTTTTTAACTTGGTGAGAGATGCTCTGGCCAGAATCTTTGATTGTCCTAAAGAAGCTGGAATTCTCTCTGGTCTAGTTTCTGATCTGTTCCTTAATGGTCTCACTCACCTCCAATATGCTGATGACACTGTAATCTTCATCCCTTTTCTAGAAAATGAGATTGTTGCCACAAAATTCTTGTTATACTGCTTTGAGGAGATGTCAGGTATGAAAGTTAACTACCACATGAGTGAGGTGTTTTCTGTGGGCTTAGAAGAGTTTGAAAAGGTAAGAGTTTCTCAAATACTAAATTGTCTCATTGGTACTTTCCCTATGAAATACCTTGGGCTGCCCATAAGTCCTGATAAGCTACTGAATGCGGACTTCAATTTCATCCCTCAAAAACTAGAGAAGACATTGTCAACCTGGAAAACTGGAAATCTATGCTATAGTGGCAGAGCAGTCCTTCTCAATTCTTGTCTTTCTTCTATCCCTTCCTATGCAATGGGTTTCTACCTCCTCCCTGAAGGTATACAGCAAAAGCTTGATTCTATTAGAGGTAGGTTCTTCTGGGAAGGACTAAGTGCAAAGAAAAAGTATCACATGGTGAGATGGTCAAATTTGGCTTTCCCTAAGGATTTTGGGGGTATGGACTTTACTAAAACCAGAGCTATGAACATAACTTTACTTGCCAAGTGGGTGATCAAACTAGAATCAGATGATAAGAGTTTGTGTGTTGAACAATTAAGGAAAAAGTGCATGATGAATTCTGGCTTCTTCCAATGCCAGGCTGAGAACACTTCCCAATTCTGGCAGGGTTTGATAAAAATTAGATGGATTCAGATTGGATCCACCTGGACTGCTAGGAGGTGAAATCACATTTACTTCTGGAGTGATGCATGGGTTGGAGACTACTCTCTGAAAACTACCTTTCTTAATTTATATGAAATCTGTAACCAACAAAATATCTTGCTGGTGGAGGTGATTACTCATGGGAGGGAAGCTTTGTCTTTCAGAAGGTCTTTTAGTCCTGGTGATCTAGAAAATTGGATAGTGCTATGTCTACTGATAGAGAACACTGTCTTGTCTTGTGAACCTGACAAACTAATCTGGGCTCTGAACAAGAAGGGGGTGTATTCCTCTAAATCAATGTATAACATGATTACTTTTCGAGGGATGATAGACACTAGAATGATAGCTTTATGGAGCTGCCCTATTCTCCCAAAACAAATACACTTCATGTGGTTAGCCATTAGAGATAGGATTCAATCGGCTGTTCAGCTTAAGGAAAGAAGCAGGGTTGGTTCAGAGTTCTGTCAATTATGTGGCCAAGTGGAGAACTCAATTCATATTTGCTTTAGATGCCCAGTTGCTACTTTTACTTGGTGTGTTTTTAGAGATGCGTTTGGATGGTTGAGAATCCCTCATGACTTTGAGGACTTACATCATGGTTGTTGAGGGGTGATAGTTCTAAAAGATCTAGAGTTCGATATATGTTGCTTGCTGTGGCGTATTGGCTTCTGTGGTCAGTTAGGAATGATATGATTTTCAGAAATAAACTCATTTTGATACCTCTAACAATTCCTCTGCGTGTTATTTGCTTGTTGTTACAGTGGAAACCTTTGCTGAAACCTGAGGAGATTCCATCGCTGGAGACGATGATTGAAGATGTGCGTGATGCTATCGACAAACTTCGGCCGGCAAGAGTAGGGGTAGGTTAGCATGTCAGTCTGTTAGGTTAAGTTTCCTTGCTTGCTGTAGTTGTCTTCATCGCCTGGGTTTGTCCTCTTGTTGGCAGCTGTGGCTGAGTTTTGTCGCTTAAAAATGTTGTCCCCCTTACGATGCAGTTTGCCGTGAAATGCTACAGTGTACGCTGAAGTTCCCAGCGAAAAACCTATGTAATCCCCCTATTGCTTTCTATAAAAAGCAGTGCCTTTCTGGCCTCTTCTCCAAAAAAAATCTTTAACTAATATTAGAGTTGATGGACTCTTAAAGGCTCAAATCACAAAAAAATGAACCATAACCATCGAATGTTTATCTTAAAATTAGTTTTACCCGTTACAACACAGAGACGCTTTGCTAGTAAATATAATGGTGTAAATTAGGGGTTGCCAATCGTAGCGACTCATGAGGGGCTATTTTGCAAAATGTTCTTGTATTGGGCATTGATAGCAGTTGGATCTCGCTCGTCTCCTCGAATCAGCCCGACGACGGCGCCGCCGCCCGCGGCCCACCGTTGCAATCGCCGGGCTTGCCGACTTTGCCGTTGCCATCGCACGGCACGCGGACAGCGCCTGTGGTTCCCGGTGAAGAAGCGGTTCTGGGGCACACATGGTCGGCGAGGAGTTGACACCCTCGAAACTCGTCGCATATTTCGAAAAGCGATGAACGGCTCGCATCGACTTTCAGAAATTATACGTTCGATAACCATGCAACGCAAACTCAACGTTGTCAATGTAGTAAAGGTACGTTCGATAACCTTGCAACGCAAACTCAACGTTGTCAATGTAGTAAAAGGCCGATCCATAATTCCACAACAATACAACAAATGGCACAGAATGAATACACATTGAACTTTGATCTACGACTATTAAACAGACTGCACCGGAGCTTATACCCCAGTTCCAGAAATATCCATCGCTTGAGGCCTTTCTGGAACGAAGCTGTTAGCGCATGTTTCAAACCATACTGTTAGATAGCACTATTCTACAGAAACAGCACATGGGGTGACGAATTCAAGCATGCAAACATATATCAACCTAATTCTGGCCAATTCAGAATTTCAGATCCGAGAATTTTGCAGCCGTGGTGAGACACACCACCAGGTCAAGCACATCGAATTACAACACCAAACTGACCACTGACCAACCCCAGAAGTTTGCAAGCAATAGATCTCTGCCACTAGGCAGGTAAAGCATAATTCTAAAAGAACTCAAAGTCAAGGTATTTTCCACCGGACTTCATGTTCGCGCCTACCATCCTCTTGCTGTTGTTCCCAATAACAATTGCCTCCGCCACACCGTACTTCACCGGCAGCTCGGCCTCAACAGGCCTGGGAACTTCAGGAGGCGTGCTGCACCGGATGAGAGCCCAGTTCACACCCTCAAAGAACGGATGCTGCTTTATCTCCACGGCACCCCTCTTCACGCCAAGTCGGTGCTGTGGCTCCTTGACAAGGAGCCCTTTGATGAGGTCTCTGCTCGCATAGCTTGTCGACGGTGACTCTGGGAACCTTAGCTGCTGGCCGACCACATTGAACAGGGTAGCACGGTTGCCTGACCCCTTGAATGGCGTCTTGCCATATAGAAGCTCGTGCAAGAATATACCGAAGGTCCACCAGTCAACAGCGCTTCCATGGCCCTCGGCTTTGATGATTTCTGGAGCCAAATACTCATGAGTGCCAACAAATGACGTTGATCGAGCTGATGTTGGCTCAGCAACTAGTTCAGGTAGGGTGGTGGCACTCTGTCCCAGCTCAGATCTTGTCTTTTTAGTTTTTCTCTTGCTCTTCTGACCAAACAATTTGGGCATGAAGCATGCAGGTTGAATGCAGACTGAAGTGGGTTCCATGCATACAGGTTGTACACAGAATGAACCACCAGCTCTTCTGGGATCAGAATCAAAAGCTGATGCTCTGATGAGTATAGGCGAGACGGCACATCTCAGGGAGAGGTCAAAATCTGAAAGCATTATGTGACCATCATCACGAACAAGAACATTCTCTGGCTTCAGATCCCTGTAAACAACTCCCAACATGTGTAGATACTCCAGAGCTAGAAGTACTTCCGCAGCATAAAACCTGCTCGGAGTAAGAGCACACAAATGTTACTGCTAGCAATGGTCAGGTATAAGCTGTTCAAGTTCAACATGGCAAAACAAACATTATAAGGTTAAAAATCTGGAGCAAAAATAGGAACAGAACATGACTCAGTATTATTTTACACATGCTATGTTGGCCACACATGAGATGGATTGTGTTATATAAATGTCAACAAATGGAATACAACCAATATTCATGAACACCAACCAGAGTAAATTTTTGGACCAATATTTCACCATCCATCAGGTTTCTACATTTCTCCACGTCACCTCACACCTGGCATAATCCATTTTTATTTTTGAAAGTTGCTAATAGCTTCTCTGTGAAGCTCCACAGACTAGCTTCCTGTAAAACTTATTATGTCCACGGTTGTTTTTCATTGAGGAAACTAACATTTTCAACTTGAGGAGTGGTAATGCTTTTCACTCAAGAACATCCAAAAGGTTTATAAGAGCTTATGTAGAAAGTAGAAAGCAGCAGAAACAATGGTAAAGCTAAGCCATGATACAGTAAGAGTAGATTAACAAAGATTCCAGAATGTAAAGATATTAGTGAGTAGGCAAACATAGTGGCATAGCGCCAAGGAGAAAAGGAACAGTATTCTACTCCAAACAAGTTACGTTTTGCTGAACAGAATCATGGTTCAAAAAGATAACCTTGCAGCATACTCGGAGAAATGTTTTCCTGGCTGTCTCTGTCGCAGCGTGTGCAAATCACCACCTGGACAGAATTCCATGACCAAACATGAGAATCTGTCGGTCTCAAAATGTGTGTACAGAGTCGGAAGGAATGGATGATCCAGAAGCTGTAGAATCTCCCTCTCAGTTTGTGCCCTGTTCAATTTCTTCCTACTTGCCAAGGAAGCCTTGTCCATTACTTTCATTGCAAAGTAGCACCTGGTCCCACTTAACTCTGAGAGATAAACACTGCCAATGTCACCACAGCCTAGACGCTTGAGCAGTCTGAAATGGCTCATCCCAAGCACACCATCTCGAGTTCGTACAGCATGTATTGCCTTCCATCTAGGATCATTACCCTTGTGAGGCTTGATAGCACCTCCAGTGATATTGCTCCAGCTGCTGTCATCACTAACACCACTGCTATCGCTTGCTCGACTCATGCTAGTTTTTGCACTTTCTAGAGAGTTGCCTCGAACACAACCCTTCACACTCCTGCAGTTCCTCTCCGTGGTAAGTGCTGGTTCACTGGATATGGCTTCACTATTGTATGTGGTGGTGAAGCTGTTCATAGTGCTCATTGCCGTGACTACACCCATGCTGTCAATGCTACTGTGAGGGCTCACATTGCCACTGGGAGGAAGCGAGGCATCCCAGACACAGTCCTCCTCTGAATCTGGAGGCAAGGACACAGCTTCTGTAGCTTGCAACGACCGTGCCGTTGCCAATGATGCCATTGCAGCACCAGACACTTCCATCTCTTCAGCCAAACCATCAGCACCGCCTGCACCTACCACTCCATTGGCCTTCATGCCTGTAACACGGATCGAAAGGTCATCTATGAACGGCCCTTTCGCTGATAATCCTCGCACTAAACACAACGGTGGCTCAGACTTCTCATCAATTGCGACATAGACCGTCTTCATGAGATCCATATCAATTGGTTCCAGGGGGTGAATGGCACCTGAGAAAGAACTACGGCCACCTTCGTCTGAGGAATCCAGGCTCAGGAAACTCTCCTCGCCATCAGCTGGAAAATCCTTCTCGTCCTGCTGCTGCTGCTGATGCTGGGAGCTCTTCCCTTTCCATGATGCCTTTATCGGTATTGGTGCCTCCAAATTCTGCACCTTCCTAGCAGTGACCATCAAAGGTTCTTTGGGCTCTGCAATCTTATCTACTATCTCCATTCAATTCTAGCATAACAAGTGCACAGCCACTAATTGACCCCCTCTTCCCAGTTCAAACAAATAAGGCAAATCTCCAGGCAATTGTCTCCTACTTAACTGCCCTACCAACAGGATTCTTGGAAACCAGTGAAGCAGATTCCAGCACGGAGAGGCGGAGAGCACTTCACCTACAACGAGCAAAATGATTAAGGGATGGAGGCAACCAAAATTTCTCTTCAATCCAACGGGTTCCAAGAATCCAACCTTCTTCCAAGCTAATTATTGGCACCATGCGAAGCGACTCTCTCTGAAGTAGGACAAACTCCACCCTGCAGAAACACGAAAGTGCCGTCCAATCCACCAAATTAGGCCGTTGCATTCTTAAGAAAACAATATCCCAAACAATAACACACCAAATTACGCCAAAACTTCCTTAAATCTCAAGATTCCCAAACCGAGAGAAACCCCCCAAAAACACGCCCCAAATCCCCTCGTCACCCTCCAACATGCACCCACCCACATTTAGATCCTCCTCGCGCACGTGCAGGCCAGAGAGCAGAGAAATAGAAGAAACCAGCAATTCCCCAAGAAGAAAAGAACCAACCCCCCCCCCCCCCCAAAAAAAAAAAAAACTCAAGAAAAAAACCCAAAGAATCACCTCGAATGCAGGGAAGGGGATATCCCTTGGAAGAACTCGGGGGTTGCTCCTTGTTGTTCTTGGTTCTTCTCCTCCACTCTACGCCTCGCTCGCCGCCAGTCGCCACCGCCAACCAGTATTACTACAGCTGGTACTACCCCCCGGGACTCCGCACTCACGCGCACTCTCGTGTCGCGTCGTCTCTCGCGATGACGAGGGGGGAAGTGGTATAGTGTGGTCGAGTGGAGAAGGAAAATGCAAAAGCGAAAGGCGGGGGGGGGGGGGGGGGTAACTGTGCAGTGTGGGCCATGTGATAATTTGCTTCCTTTAGTTTTTTAGAAACTATAAATTAGAAACGGGAAGGGGAAAAAACTGAAAAAGGTATCCGCGTGGGCTGCTACAGGCCTGCATCCTATGATCCTGACAAATGATTCCCGCTACTAATATCCAGATTACTTTCCCTAACCCTAATCAAACGTCTTTGTTCCCTTCGGTCCTTTCTTTTTCTTCCTGTTTGCTGATCCTAACACCCAAGCTGCAATCTTAAGAAAGAATGTAGTCCTATCATGAAAACTAGACTTGAACTACGATATCTTAAAAACTAGTTCAAAGGTCCCATTTTACGATTTTTCCAGAGTCTTTACTGAATTTGACTCCTGTGAAAATTTTGTAGAATCCCTATGTTCCAAAAGAGTTCCAATTACTAGTTATTCTTTGGGCACATGAACGCTGTTTACCACTCTTATTAATCTGTTTTATTCACAACTTTTTTCACGGTAATGTTTTATTCATAGCTTATCTTACCACCACCTAGGTGCTATTGTTAACATTTTTTCTTAGTGTTAACATAATTTTCATATTAAAAATACAATATAAATGACTTAGCACTATTAGCACCTAATTCCATGCGCCCTCGTGCCAATTTTTTCTCACTTCTACAACATAGTCTTCTTTTTTTTTTCAGGTTCTATAAAGTCTTATTACCACATGGGGACATTTATGCTTTTATTCATGCACAACAAATATAAGTTCCTCTCACCCCAAAAAATGTAATTTTTTTATATCGCATTATCTATAAGTTTGGTGGGATTTTGCTGCTAATTAGTACATTATAGTTTTCTATATATTTATGTTAATTACATGAACATATATGGAAGGGAACATCATTGATATTTTCTAAGAAAAAAAGATAAATTCTATTGGTGATTGGTTTTATAAATTGCTGTTGATGACGTAAGGCCTAAGAAATGACACCGTATAAGCAGCGTTCCTCTTCCCTTTTGCCATTGTCATCGGTTGGCCTCCATTAATTTTGTCCAAAAAGTCCATTTTACCCAATATATAAAGTAATCTATATGGTATTGCACTTCTAAAGTAAAATAGCCTTTTTCATAGGGTTAATAGAGTTCAAGTAATGGTCAAAGAAGAATACCTATGTAATGATATTTTGTACTAGTTACATTTGTCGGTTTATAGAATTAACTGCTTATCATCGACAAAATACAATTTCATTAACAAAACTTAATTCTATAATATATCATCAACCAACTTGTTTTCTTCTTAGTCAACATTAGGAGAGAAAAAATAACAATTTTATCTCTAGGATAAAATTAAGATTTTGCATAATTCCATGTCATATCAAATAATCTTAGATAATAAAAAGATATGCGATTTCTATTTTTTAAGAAAAAGCAGTGAATCATGACTATTAAAATATGAGTTTCTCTATTAGTTTGACTAACAGTTGACTAGCGGCAATAACACATAAGAAAGAAAATGAGTTATTCGATGATATATTATAGACTAAGCTTTATTGATGATATATTGTAGAATTTATGTTTTATATTATCTTATAATAAAACATACAAATTCTATAAAAAAATGTCATTGTCATCCGACAACGTTGTAAGTGCCTGGAGGTGAAGGGCAATACTAATATTTAAAATATTTTTAAGTATATGATAATAAGGTTTTTGTAGGAGTGAACTCTTGAACTGAAAGTGAATTTACCGTTGTAGTGTTTTCCTTGAAAACAAGAAAGAACGGCGAATGGGCCGAACGTTTCCGACACGCTTGGACCCAATGCGTGGGACCACGTTGCAGCTCTTTTCGACTACAGCTGTGTTTGGAAGCGATTGTTGCCGGTGGACAGAAGATTATATAATTTTATTTTAAAACTAAAAATATATTTAAAAAAATTAAAATAATAAACTTCTGTATATAATTTTTTTAAAATAAGATAATAAACTACTGTATATAAATTTGAAAAAGCATACGTGTACATAAAAACTGACAAAAAAATCATCATGCTCCATCACTTACGAATGGCACCTACATCAGGCCCACCCGGTCACCATCCCTTGGGAGAAGTGCGGACAAACAGAAACTGAATGACCGAATGGTCACAATCCCTTGGGAGTAGTGCGGAGAAACAGAAGCATAGTGAATGACTGAATGGTTGCATTAATGACGCCTAATCAACCTTAATTTTTTTACTTACGCCTAACCACTCTCTCTCCTTTATGCTTTTACCTTAAAAAAGGAAGTATCCTATCAGTAATTAGCTGGGTTTCCTGATCTCCCTATCGTTTTATATAAAAAAATGCTGTAAGACTAGGTTTAATTATTTTAATTTTTAATACAGATTTTTGTAAAAACATATTGTAAATTAGCTATAAAGCCAATATTATCACTTTAATATCTCACGCAGAGAAGTAAACAGAAACCAAATAAGGAGATAAGTCACAATTCGTAGAACCTGAGTTAATGGATAATGATGTTTATCTTTTGGATATACCGTACCAAGTGGGCATATATTATGGGCTTTCAGGCAGGTGGCGGAAGAAACAATTAGCAAACTAATCAAAGTATCAACTGCAAACATAGGTGGATTTTAGATATGATAAGGTTCCTGATTGCCCGTGATGCACAATGTGGCAGTCGTTGTCAGGACAAGAAGACAAGTCGTCAACTCACCCTACATAGGCTGTCCTCTTTACTAGCTTTTCTTTGCTCTCTCCTCTTCCCTAATGCCATCGTACCTGTGAACTGCCCTGTCTTTCCTTTTAGACTACAGTTTTGTCTATTGACCGAGAGAAATGTTTTCGAAGTGTCACTGCTTTTTTATCCATCATCTTCTGTCGCTGGCTCGATGCACGGTTTGCCTTTCGCAGGATGCTTTGCGAACAAGCAAATAATTGCAACGGGACGGTGAGGTGACCGGGTAATTCGAGGACACCAGTTTCATTAACAAAAAATCCCTCAGAAGTTTTAAGCTAATACTCGTACTTAACTTTTTTCTGAAGTGTGGAAAACTGACCTGATAGTTAATCAGGTTTAAGTTTCGCTGGGCTCCCAGTAGCACGGATGTTCATGTCCAAGTAAGCTGTTTGCTTGTGTTACGGAAAAAAAAACATTTGCAGGGTCAAACTCGCACAAAAGCTTTTCATCCTAGTAGACCTGCGAAAATAGCGGGAGACCAAACACTCCATTCAATCATTCATTCCAGCTGGATTGGCAAAGAAATAAACCCACAGGCACATTACGACACAAGAGTCGAGTGTGCTTCTCCCTATTTAATCCTAGAGAAGAAAATAATACTAGCATACATTGGATAAAAGAATATGTAAATTGTTGACCTGACCTGAAAGTGATCGGACATATAGCCAAAGGGGACGTATCAAAAACAGAACATGCAGAAAAGATATAGGAGAAAAATCCAAAATGAAAACGAATCACGGATCTGGACACCTATCTATCGTATGTGCATGCAATCAGCAGGTGTCATAGGATTCCCATGCTTCCACACTGCCCGATTCTGCAACCAGATTTCCGGGAGCAGCTTCCATGCACCGCCTGCACCTCCAGTTTCATGACCAGAGTCCTGGTGTCAATGATGCCTCATCGGTTGCACGTGATCCTGAAGCACAGCAGATGCAAAATGCTAGTATCATCAATAAGACAAGTATATCTATAATCACACCACTAGATTCAAAATTGTCAAATTTGTAGTGAACATTATTTGGATAAAACTTGGGTTCCATTATTCTTAATATCATAGCATGATTTCTTTGCACTAATTTTCTCTTCCTAAAATGCTCTCTCCTCTAGGAAATGGTGCGACGCTGTGCACAGAGAAGGAACAGCTTAAAAGTCATGGATCATCATCAAATAGAAATAGGTGCATGATATAATGGTTAGCTTTATATTTTTAAAAAAGCTGTGCCCATTAGTTAAACTAGTAGCATGAGGCATTGGGATTACTCCTACTCAAGAAATAACCGGTGGCCCCTGGGCCAATTCTTTTTGACAAAGTTCTTGGCAATTGGCAAGCAGTATATGTCTAATCAGGCAACAAATTAGCTTGCTTCTTTTCTTGTTCCCTCATCCCTGGCCCTCCGACCATATGGGCACTGGTAACCGGGAAAATTGCAAAATTATTCTGATGTTCCAGGCAAGGTTTTTAAAAAAGGTCAACAAGACCGCTTACAACGAGCAGTGCCCAAACCTTGTACTGCTTAAGCCACATAAGGGGTGACTATAACGCATAAGCGGATGCCACATAAGCACTACAAGGTGGAGTGACCGTACGAAACCGCTTACCGCTTTTTAAAACATCGGTTCCAGGGTCATGCATCTTATCACACCCATGATGCCTAGCTGCTTCAGGCTAAAGAAACTCAGAATGTGAGGTTGTGAGCTTTCCATCACCATAACCATTACAAGTCAAAAGAAACTTTGCCAATTTTTACCTCACAACTCATCATGGTTGCCATGCGCATCAGGCAGGAATTGCTGGCTTGCTGGTTCTGAATCCGCCTGCTGCTCCACATAACCACATCATGTTTTGAGATGCACAAAAGGCTAACCCGCCAGCCCACCAACAGCAAGACACACAGACCTAAAATTTAAGGTAGTACCGTAGAAGTAAGACTAGAATTTTGCTATTATGTGCTGCTTCACATCCAAGATTTCTTGTTTTCTTAGGTGATGTTATGTTAGTGTCAAATATTCTAGCTTGGTTAAGTTCCTAAAAGATTAGGGCGTTAAGTACTGCAATTCTACAACCAACAAGAATAATACATAAACGTGGAATGTTGGAGAATACCGTACCAAAAATCAAGTGAATAGTTCAAATAGAAGAAATATGACAAAAAAAAAATGCACACGGATAGGCTCAGGGGATAATAATTCCAAATAAAGGAGAGAGGGAATAAAAGACCAACAGGCAACAGCCATAGGTTTGCTCTTCGAGAACTGTTCTCATATATCATCAGTTCATGCACTGTCATTCATAGATGTGAAACCAATATCTCAAAGATGGTGTGCTCTACTTACTCTATTATAGTGTACTAAATAATATAAACTTTAAATCAACCTCATGCAAGAATTTTAGGGCATGTTTGGATAATGGGTTAGGGAAATAATACCCCGCCCTCCAAAAGGTAAGCTTACATCTTAGCCATCCACTCTTCTCATCCCATTTCATCCTAACCCTCTATCCGTTTCCATTTTACAATCCTACCCCTCATAACCCATTATCCAAATGTCCCCTTAATGTCATTGAGTAAAGATGAACAAACATGAATGAGAAAAAAAAACATAAGACTGCATGAAAACAGCATAAGAAGTCGTCCCAGCATATGATGCAAACAACAAATTCATACAGATGATCACAAAAGCAATAATACTAGATTCATTGAAACATATTATTTAATCACTTAGATAATGTGCAGATGTACTGTTCATCTTGAAAATGCTAATACATCTTAGGTGATGCTTATTAAACAACATGTAGAAACTGACCTGATTGGGTTGTAGTGGAAACAGATCAAAATTTTAAATAGATCAACCCATGGTCTCCTCATGTGGTATAATATCATTGAAGTAATGCTCATAGGAAAACATACATATGATTAAGAGTGCTTATGAGTATCGAGAAAGTTTGTAAGATGTGGAGTGGTAATGGAAACTCTGAGAGATTAACTACTTAAATTCATAATGAGTTGTGTGTTCCCGTTTGAAGTGCCACACTGCACTCCACTTAGCTGCCACAATAACTGAATCTCATAAGGGAAAATGTCAGAGAAGCAACCAAACCAAGGTTCAGAAAAAAAAATGTCCGGGTATATGGAACGATATTCTTAATGGGTTAACCTTGTTACAGCAGAAAACTATCTGTCCAACTCAGAAAAAAATGACTTGAAGCAGAACTGCACAAGGGCAACTCACATGATTTCCTATTCAGCTATTATTGGCGGTATCAGTTGTAAAACTCATGTTACTAGGAATTGGGAACAGTATCTGACCATCTTCAGATCTTTTTTTGGAGAAAAGACAAATCAAGTATTTATCTCCAAATTTATAGTCACAGTGGAACTTACTTTAAAAAATCAAAATAGGCCCATTCTAAGCTAGAAAGTACCAAAACTGTAAGAATTTTCAGAAGTCAAGAGTGGAAGAACAAGAATCAGAATCATTGTGGCGAAGTCAATTACATTGTCTTCTGAAGGTTGCCAAGAGATTATTAAGGTTCCTAGATCAGCATCAGCATAATTAGATGCAATGATTTTAAGGACCTACGAGGAAAAGTTATTGGCATCGCAATGAGCTACCAGCTCAGCACTACTGAGAGGTTTGTAGTGAATGCTTGTACAACAGTTAAGAGGAGGGGACTTCTTCATCACCAGAAAGGAACCGGGTTGAATTTAGAGATATTTGTACTCCATTTTCCTGGCCCAAACAAAACATCAAACAGTTCTACAATGCAGATCTTTTTATTTTCTGAAAAGATCAATTTGCATCTGCTGGCAGTAGAATGGAAAAGTCAAATATGTTAAAATTACACCAGACTTAAGGATCAATGTAACATATTGGCATTCATTTATTGTTAGCTAGGTTAGAACAATACCTAACTTGCAACCACCTCCTTGCAGAAGTACATGATTCACTTGATTATCAACATAGTAGTAATAACTTGAGCTTCTCTAGACGGGTTTTATAATATCCTACACCTAATTCTCAAATTGTCATCCCAGCTATTTCTAATTCACCACCATATCAAGTAAGTTATCAACCATGATGCTGCTAGATACTGCTTCAAACAAGTTATCAACCAAGTTATCCCAGTTAGTACTAGATGTTGCTTGAAAACACAAAACAGTATTTAAAGAGAACATGGGGCCTATTTCCCCAAGAAAACCGTTAAAACATGAGGTCTAAAGATCTGTACACTTGAAAAACAACTATTAACATGTCTGAACCGTAATTTGAGGCTCTTGTTGAGTTTCAACTCTACTCTACTCTAATTTAGTTAGGACTGAAAGGCTGTTGTTGTTGTTGTTATGGGGCCTATTTCCTCAGGAAAACCGTTAAAACATCTTCTAAGCTACAAACACCTAGATCAAATGAAGAAACATAACAATCAGTAAAGATGAGCTAAATTTAACTCGGTTGGGCACTTAGCATAAAATTGAATTGTTAGATACATAAAAACAACCACCCAATTATCTACCAACTTGTCAAATTTATCATAATCCTCATGCTATTTAGAGAGAGCTATAAGTATATGTTTTGCACCTCCAACCACAGATCAACCAGAGAAACTAAACATCTTGAATAGCTTTCTGCATCTCAAGCAACTAAATATACATTACATCAAAATTTTCATGGAGCTAGCTACTCACAATGGTAGTCTTCTGAAACCTCTCTTTCGTGAGCCTGATTGAGCTCTCTAATGGATATTCATGAGTTGAAACCTCTGCTTTGGAGGCAATAACTTGAACCTTATTGCTGAAATCCAGGAGTTGTTAACATTTCAGAACAACAAAATTCAGCAAGCGAGAATCATCATGTGATGTCAATCATCCATATCCCGTTCATTATCCTCATCATCAGTATTGTCTTCATTATCCACAATCTCCATTCCAAAGCATTCAACATCAGCATATTCATCCATCCCTTCTCCGTGAAACTCTTCATCTCCATCCATCACACCCTCCTCATCCAAAACAAGCTTGGACAAGCCTTTCCCCCGGAACAGGACGCCAGTACGCATCACATAGAACACCTTGTCTCTCACTGCCGCAAGGGGATGCTGCTCCACCAGCTTACCCCTCTCGTACCCCTCCCGGAGAACCACCGTCGTCGTCTTACACTTCAATGACAGGTAGAAAACCCCAGGGTACCGCGTGAACAACCTGGTGAACTTGTGCGGCAGGCCCAACTCCTCCCGGAGCAGCCGAATCGCGTTCCTCCGAACCATCTTGTGCACCATCAACCCAAGCAGCTCGTGCAGTAATCCAATGTTCCTCTTCTCGTAGATGTCGCTCTCGGGGTCGATCCCTGACGCGTCGTCGTACGGAGAGATGTAAGGAAGCCGGTGGAACTCCTCCATCCAGGCCTTGACCTTCTTCATCCCGCCATACCCACGCGGGAACCGCATCGGGAAGGCGAGGGGAGCGATTGACGAGGACGGCGGCCGAGACAGCGCGCGGTAGGTCGCTTCTTCGATGGCCTCGGCGTGGCGGCGCTGGAGAGAGGAGATCGCAACGTCCTCAAGGAGGCCGGAGGTGGTGGACAGGGAGATGCGGTTGTTGGAGACGGCGAAGAGGTCGGGGTGGGCGACCGGAAAGGCGGCGGCGAAGTTGTAAGGCAGGCCGAGGTCGAAGCGCAGCGGGAGGACGGAGGCGAGCGGGAGCGATTTGGAGCGGGTGAGGAGGAGGAGGCGGACGAGGCGGAGGTGTGAGTCGAGCGCGGAGGCGCGGGCGAGGCGGCCGAGGAGGAGGTCCGAGGCCGGCGTGAGGGAGAAGGACGGGAGGGTCGGAAAGCGCGGATGCGGGGTCTCCGCGAAGAGGGTGGGGTGGCGGCGGAGGAAGCGGAGCACGGGCACGGTGAGGCCAAGCGGCTTCTGGAGGCGCGCGAGGGAGCGCGCCGGCACGGGAGACGACGACGGGAGGCGCGCGAGGTGGTCTAGCAGCAAGCAGGACGCCCGGATGGAGGTGGTGCGGGCGATGATGTGGTCCAGGCCCCGGTTCTTCACCCACTTGAGCCGCACCTTCTGCATCGCTGCGGCGGCGAGGGTCGGTGTCCTAGTGGAGGGAGTAGGCGGCGGCGCTGCCGCGGGTCGGTGGCCTAGTGGAAGGTGCAAACGGCGGCGGCGTGCGCGCGTGATGCTCGGAGAATAGCGGAGGGGGACGATCGAACGAGGCGAGGCGAGCAGGTTGGGCTAATGCAGGTGCTAGAAAGATCTTTCTGGGCGTTCTCCTTGATGGGCTTATCAGAAAAAGCAGAAGGCCCAAACCAGACCACTCTCATAAGCGCTATCACGTGACCTCTCTGCTCTGGGCCCACAAACTGCAGTTCGCGCCACTCCTTTTGCCTCCTCCAGTGTTACCCAGCCCCTTAGCCAACCTGAAGTAAACTCATGGGACCGGATGCTATTGGGCCCAAATGTCATTGACTCTAATCACCAGTGAGTAGCGTAGGTTTGCCTGTCGTGGCCAGTAAGAAAGAATTCGAAGCCAATCCCAACCAAGGCGCGGACTCTTGTCCCGATGCTCCGTACTGCCCACGTGACCGGTGCTTCTCCTATAAAAGCACCACACCGCCTCGCAACCCGTTCCTCGCCTTCCCCTCCGGCCACCGCCGCTGCCGCACCAACTCATCTCGAGCTCTCCGCAGCGAAAAGCTAGGGTTTCCTCGCCGGCACCTCCTCCCCACGCGACGATGCAGAACGCCCCGAGATGTTTGTCCCGCTCGTCTCTTAAAGCGGTTTTCCTTCGGTTTGGTTGGTTTTTGATTCGATGGATTTTGGCTTCTAATGTCTCGCTCGGTGTGCGCGCAGATCGATTTGGGGGCGCCGGATTCCTGGAGCTCGAACGAAGCTACCAGCCGTGGGTGATCCCCAAGTCCGAGGCGCGAGGGGGAGCCGGCTTCGCCGTGAAAAACGTCAAGCGCTGGCTCTGGAAGATGGACGAGGCGATGGACTACGAGTTCTACGACTGGAACCTCTGCTCCTACCGCTTCAAGTCGCCCTTAGATCGCCGCCCACTCATCGCCCCCCGTGAGCGCTGCAGGACCCTTTTGCCCGTTTGCTCCCGTTGGATGAGGCGCGCTTGATGGGATTTGGGGCTTATTTCGGACGGGTCGCCATGCGATCGGTGGTGTTTGTGGTTTCTCCGTGCAGGAAAAAAGCAGCGAAGCGCACCCTCCGTTTCGTCGGGAATAGCGACCCGGACTACCTGCTTCAGTGGTGTGCAATCGAAACTTGATCTGTTCGCCTTTCAATTTTTTTCCACAGGTGATCGCGTGGTAGTTCTGGCGCTAGCTGTAGCTGATGTGATCTGTTCTCCTGGTGTGTTATTGTTATTGCAGTGAGGACGCTGCATTTGGTGATTGGGAGGACAGCTGTGAGGACGAGGAGTAGTACCATCAGGTTGTGATTCTGCTCATTCTATCCTCGATCAAAGCTATGTTTGATTTGTTTCTGCTGTGGATCAAATAGCACACCTTCGCAATAGATGGAATCCATTCTCAGAATGTCATTGCAGCTTGTGTCGTTTGATCGATGGACGCACAATAGAGTAGAATCCATTCCAGCAATCCAACTTTGCTTTTCTCCTGTTCTGTGGAGTACGAATATAGATTGAATTGCAGAGGATACTTAATCTATAACCCTCATACTGAAATAGTTGTGGTTTTATTATGCAACTTGTTGTTTGATCACTGGACACTCCCTACACTAGAATGCATTGCTTTGCTCCTGTTATGTGGAGCAGGAGTACAGATTGACTTGCAGAGGATACATAATAGATACTTCTCAGATTGAAATGATTGTGGGTTTGTGCACATATAAATATATAATGGTTATACAGTTATAATCTACGTTAGTCAAGAACTTTCAGATGGTTTCGTAGTTAATTTGTGTTTCAGAGTTGGCTATAGTTTGAAGGTCCACTTATTCATTGCTTCTTGATTTGGTTTCTAATAGCATGTGAATATACAAGATGAGCTTAGTGTAAGAATGTGTACAGTGAGACTAAGACCCTAACTCTATAAGGGGGGTCGGGTCTATATATAAACAATCCAGTGATTTAGTGGTCTAACACCCCCCGCAGTCGCAGCGGGAGGGGAACGGACGCAGAGACTGGACTGAAAACTGGTGAACAAAGGTGTAGGCAGGCCTTTGGTCATAATATCGGCGAACTGGTGTGCCGATGGTACATGGAGCACCCGAGCCTGTCCTTGTGTGACCTTGTCACGGACAAAATAAATATCGATCTCTATGTACTTGGTGCGTCGATGATGAACCAGGTTTGTGGTCATATAGACAGCACTGACGTTGTCGCGGTAGACGACGGTCGCAGAGGAGAAGGGTGCACGGAGCTCCTAGAGAAGCTGGTGAAGCCAGCAACACTTGGCGACGGCGTGGGCGACGGCGCGGTACTCGGCTTCGGCGCTGGACCGTGACACTATAGTCTGACGTTTTGAGGACCAGGAGACTAGAGTGTTGCCGAGGAAGACGCAGTAGCCGGATGTAGAGCGTCGAGAGTCGGGGCAGCCTGCTCAGTCCGCGTCGGAGTACGCGGTGAGGGAGTCAATGAGGCTGGAGCTGAGGTGCCGCTCGTTGGAGAGCGTGCCCTTCACGTAGCGCAGGATACGCTTGAGCAGCATGAGGTGAGGTTCGCGCGGAGTGTACATGAAGAGACATACTTGCTAGACGTCGTAGGTGAGGTCGGGTCATACGAGGGTGAGGTATTGGAGAGCACCGGCAAGACTCCGAAATTGAGAGGGATCGGCGACGAGTGTGCCATCAGCAGCGTAGAGTTTGGCTTGAGTGTCTACTGGGGTGGCCGTGGGGTGACAATCGGCCATGCCCGTACGCTGGAGAAGATCGATGGCGTACTGGTGCTGGGAAAAAAAGAGTCCGTCAGAAGAACGGGTGACGAAGATGCCAAGGAAGTGGTGGAGGGGACCAAGATCGGTCATGGCAAACTCGGAGTGGAGTCAGGCCATGATCTGGTGTAGGAGGGATGTCGAAGACGCTGTAAGGACAATGTCGTCGACGTATAGAAGGAAATAGGCGGTAGCGTTGTCGATGTGAAGAGTGAATAGGGAGCTATTGGACGCAGAGGCCACAAAGTCGATGTGCCGAAGGTAGGCAACAAAACGCTGGTACCAGGTGCGAGGGGCTTGTTTGAGGTCGTAGACAGAGCGTTGAAGGAGGCAGACATCGTCGGGACAAGAGGGGTCAACGAAGCCTGGAGGCTGTTGGCAGTAGACGGTTTTCGTCAGATGACCGTGAAGAAATGCGTTTTTCACGTCAAGCTAATGGATCGGCCAGGAGTGTGAGGTAACCAAGGTGAGAACGACCCGGATAGTGGCGGGTTTGACGACGGGACTGAAAGTCTCGTCGTAATCGACACCGGGGCGTTGGGAGAAACTCTGAACTACCCAGCGTGCCTTGTGACAGTCACAATGTTGGTGTTGGGAGGACGGGAGACGAGGTGCCAGGTCTCGTTGTCCATGAGGGTCTTGTACTCGTCGGCCATGGCCGCGCGCCACTGAGGATCGGTTAGGGCGGAACGAGAAGTCGCCGGGATGAGCGAGATTAAGCTGTGGACGGCGGAGAGCCCGTAGCGCTTGGTAGGGCGGAGAGACCCGGTCTGTGAGCAAGTGACCATATGAGAGGTAGAGGGGACGAAAGCTGATGGGAGTGTGGTAGAGGTGGGAAGAACTAACTGGTTGGGTAGGGGTGTCATTGGCTCTAGATCGGTGGCTGTATGTGAGAGGAAAAGGAGAAACTAGATCGGCCCGAGCCGATGGAGTTGGATGGGCCGATGGAGTTGGATGGGCCGATGGAGATGGAGCAGCCGATAGGAAGGGGGGAGCCGATGGAGGCTGAGGAGCCGATGAGGGTAAGGTGTCCGATGGAAAGGAGACAGAATCGGCTGAAGCCGATGAGAGTGGTGGGGCCGATGGGGGTCCGATGGGAGGGACATCGGACCGAATAGTAGTGGGATAGCTGAAGGGTAAGTCCTCAGCAGCAGCCGATGAGGGGCCCGATGGGGAGAACGGTGGAGACCGAGACGGCACGGTGTTGGTGAGGAGGAAGTCGAGATCACTAGATGAGGATCTCGGATTTAGCAGGTCGAAGAGAAATCATGTCTCGTCAAAGATGACATGACGAGAGACGACCCGTCGGGTGGAAAGGTCGAGACATCGGTATCCTTTGTAAGATGAGGGATAGCCGAGAAGAATGCGGGCGATGGAGCGGGGAGCGAGTTTGTGGAGAGCAGTGGCGGTGAGGTTTGGGTAGCAGAGGCACCCCAAGACGTGAAGGTGGGAGTAGTCGGACGCCGTGTGGTAAAGAAGGGTATATGGAACGTTGTGATGAACGGAGGAACACGGGCGCCGATTAAGGAGGTAAGTTGCAATGGTCAGTGCTTCTGCCCAGTAAGTTGCAGGTAAGTGGGCATGAAGCAGAATAGTGCGACTTATGTTGTTGAGGGTGCGAAGGAGGCGTTCGGCCTTGCCGTTCTGGGGAGAGGTGTAGGGGCAGGAGAGGCGTAGATGGATGCCCTGCGAGGTGAGAAAGGTTGTAACAGTACGGTTAACAAACTTTGTACCGTTATCGGCTTGTAGAGTCTTAATGGAGAGGTTGAACTAGGTAGAAACGTAGGTGATGAAGTTAGTGAGGTGAGAGGTGACCTCAGATTTGCTGATGAGCGAAAAAGTCCAGTGTGTGTAATCGTCAAGTATGGAAAGGTAATACTGATTACCGAAGATACTTTTAACCGGAGAAGTCCATACATCACAATGTATAACCTCAAACAGTCGCGAGGTACAAGAGAGAGAACTAGAAAATGACAGACGCATATGTTTGCCAAGTTGACATGAGTGGTAAACTGTGGAGCTGCTGTGGGTACATTGGATAGAGGCGCTGCGACGGAGGTTGGTGATAGTGTCAAGGCCGGGGTGGCCGAGGTGAAGATGCCAGAGGTTGGTGGAGAGGGCGACACTGGCGTGTGGAGTGGACGACGTAGTGGGAATGGTGTAGAGGTCACCGCCACTATTGCAGCGAAGGATCTGTCGTCGGGTTGGGATATCCTTCACAGAGAAACTAGAAGCGTCAAATTCGATTGAGCAATTGTTATCTCGTGTGAATTGACGAACAGATATGAGATTGTGAATAAGGGAGGGTACAATAAGAACATTGCGAAGGGAGAGGTTAGTGGTGGGTGTAGACAGAGAGGAGTCACCGCGGCATTGGACAGAAAGAGAGTGACCATTGCCGATGGTGACAGAGGAGGAAGAGGGATGACAAGAACGGAGTATACTAGCCGATGACGTCATGTGGGAGGACGTCCCAGAGTCCAACACCTAAGGGTGCTATGGTTGGAGCGTCATCTGGTTAGACGTCCTAGAGACGGCGATGAGACCAGCCTGGTTCCAGGAGGGAACCAACTGGGTGGGTGGTGCCGGTAGTATCGGCTGAAGCGACAGGATGGGAGGCGATGCTAAGTGGGTCTAAGGATGGGCGTCGAGAACCCCTGGTTGCCATCCGAAGGGGCTGCGTGGCTGGGGCTGGGATGCCCAGGGGTTATAGCAGAGCCATGGACTCGTAGGACCGGTAGGCTGGGTAGGGACTGAAGCAGGTCGCGATTGCATCGGACCGTACCAGTTCTTGCCCTTGTCTTTGTCGGTGCGGGCTATGTTGCCATGGTTAGAGCCATGGCCGCCAGAGTCGCGGGAGGGAATGACAGCGTAGGATGCTCGGCAGCCATTATTGGCTATGGCGAGGAGAGCGGTGTGGGCCACGATCTTCTCGTCGTTGACCAGACAGAGTTCTTTAAGAACTAGCATGTCATGGGTCCGGGCAAACGACGAAAGGGGTGTGGCGTTGGCGATGTCGTCGACGGTGTTTGAGAAGCGAGGGTTGAGGCCTCGCAGAAGGACGAGAACGAGTTGAGAGTCGGCCACAGGGTGGCTGACATTCCGGAGAGCAGCAGCCTTAACCTTAAGCCGCTGGCAGTACGAGGAGACAGAGGAGTCTCCTTATACCATGGAATGGAACTCATTGAGGAGTAAGATGACGCGGGGTTGCTTGTTTGCGAGGAAGATTCACTCGATAGCCACCTAGAGATCTCGGGCGGTAGGGTCGGTATCTTCTATGGTGAGGTCGAGGACAGAGTCGTCGACCGAGCCGAGCACCCAGCTGCGCACGTAGCACTCGGCGATGTCCCACTGGGGGTCATCGGGTCAAGGTGGAGCGGAGCCATCGATGTGTGACCGTAGGCCGAACTTTTCACAGAGGGATTTAAAGAAGAAAACCCATTTGAAATAGTTGACGTTAAGGTCAAGAGAGATAGGAACATGAGATTTCACGTTTACAGCAGCGTAAGGGGTGAGAAGATCGACGAGGTGGTGTTCGAGGTGTGGTCTAGGGCACTGAGAGCCGGAGCAGATTCGGCGACCGGGAGAGTGCCGGAGCTGAGGGCGGACTCGGTGGCCATGACGAGAGGAGAACAGGAACAAGAAACCGATGGGAGTAAGAGGCCAATGAGAAAAGAGATCGGCTGATCAGAGAAATGAGAAGCCGATAGAGAGTGGGCTAATCAACCGATGGGAAGTGGTTGGCCAATGTGGAGTTGACAGCGGAGTAGGTAGGTCAGAGAGTGGTTGGGTCACGGACGTGCGAAGATTCACGTCCGTGGACTCGTGGAGGCCAAGGAGTGGAGCGGACGCGAAGAGAAGAGGTTTGCGTCCGGGAGGTAGGGATTCGTGTCCGTGGATACGTCAGATTGGCTCGGACGTGAGGGGAGAAGGTTCGCGTCTGAGAACCGTTGAGCGTGTTGAAAAGCGGGAACCGAGAGAGGGTTCCAGCCGATGGAGGATGGACAGGTCCAGCCGATGGGAGGGCGGACGAGTTTAGCCGATGGAGACGATGAGTGCAGAGGTGCGCCGGCGTCGAAGGAGAAAGGATGCACGGAGCAAGAAGAAGGACGAAGACGGGTGCGAGGCGAGATGAGGTGGAAAGGAGAAAAGAAAAGCGTCTACGGAGAAGACGGCAAGAAAAAAGAAACTGAGACGAGAGAGCGAGGAGAGAGTACCGAAAAGAAGGTCGGCGACGGAGAGAAAAAGGTCGGCTCGTCGGTGGGAGGAAGCTAGTGTGGCGGAGATGTCTAGATTTACTCTGATAGCATGTAAGAATGTGTATAGTGAGACTAAGACCCTAACTCTCTATATATATACAGACTCTCTCTATATATATACAGGCTAGAGGCCAGTGATGCAGTACTCAACACTTAGTATATCTATATAACCCTACTTCCCAATATTATATCATTCTGCATGTTATTATAGACCCAAATTAGGACATTCAGCTTGCTCTGTATACTGTTCAGTGATTCTGCCACGACAACATAGATTTTCTGATGCTATCATTCTCACTGCAAATGCGTTCAATATTTTTTTTAAAGAAAGGTGAGTGTGCTGTTTGATTGCTCCCATTTACAGTATCAATATCTGTGTTCACCCCTATGATCACCTTAGCCATAAGAATCAGTAGGATTCTTTTTTTTAACAGGACCCCATTTTTTTGACCAGTACAAAATCAATCCAATACATGTTTGGTATGAAATTGATGAATGTTAACTCTGTTCAAGCCTGTTATAAGCATCTATTTGTTGTTTGCCCTTAAAGAACTTTTGAGGTTCTTGCACAACATCAGCTAATTTCATGCATGCTTCAAATTAGTAGTTTAGCTAATTGGTTTAACAAGTTCTTCTGTTGCTATGCAGCACACCAGCAGATCGAGCAAGGGAGTAAGTAGTACAGTTGGAGGATGGCCTTTGTCTCAAGAAGTTGGACGCACATATCTGAAAGTGGTAGCAGTAGCAGTAGCGGTATGTTTTGAGTACCAGAAACTTCCTGCAGTTAGAGGAGAGCGTTGGTCTGTAATAATATTTTTTGCACTCTCCGTTCCCTTATCCCTTCTCATCACGTATTCGCAATGTCGGATATTTCTCCAATATTATCAGCAGAATATACCCTTTTTGCTCTACTTGCGGTCTCACTCACATGACCATATCTTGATTGTTGGCCAATGCATCAGCATGTCATCTCCACAAACTGATACCACAAGGAAAGCAAGAAATGGCACCATGAGGAACCAAATCGTGAGTTTGGTTAGCTGAAGACCACAAACACTACATGTAGCATATGCACCCTTGAAGCAAATAAAAAAAATTGGATAAAAAGAATAGAAAAAATTTGGATAAAAAAAGTATTAGTTCATTCCGTAATCCCACAATGCTTAAGACGCTGGACTTTGTCATGATCGCCTTGTCCAGAATGACGCTGCACCATATGGCCTACCACTGTCTGATCTGGTAAATCAAACAGCTTATTAAGTTATAATTATTCGGTCAGTCCGCTCCCTAAATCAAATAGTTAGGCCTAATTTAGGACTTTCTCTATCCCTGAAAAACTGAACTGACTCATTTGAATAGACAAAATCTGGCAAATTATTTCAAGGCCTCAAGATCCTAGCCCGGGGTTGAGGCCCATCTAAGCTTCATGTGGCTGATGGGTTCACGGCAAAAGCCGGCGGCGGACAACCTGCTGAAAAGGCGCTGGCTGGACGAAGCCGTGTGCCTACTGAGCGCTGCTGCACAAGAATATTGCTTTCATCTTTTCATCAAAGAATGCGTTTTCTCATCATCTGGACGGTGTTCAACATTTCAAGAATGGGACAGGCCAACCTCCCCCTTTCCCCAACTCCACAGCAACAAGACGACAGCATTGCGAAGATGCAGGTTATTTGCGAGGAAGCGGATTAAATTATGGAGCCCAAGAGAAGAGACTTCGACGCAATAGTAATTCTTCTTCATGGTCAGTCCAGAAAAGAATGGAATAACAGTGTATTTCAGTCACTGTCTGCATCCCCTGAAGAGGTCTCGTAGCGTGTTAAAGAAGAGCTCTGATCCCCTAGAAGGCAGCAAGTGCAATATCCAATATAGGCTGCTTTCCTCGAGAACTAGAGCACACACCGGTTGGTCATCATCCACACAGTATATGCATGATCTTAAGTACTCCCGCGAAATACTAAACCATCAAATTGACATGAGTAGCTCGCCAAATCCAAACTACATCTGTCCAAAACAAAACAGAACAATGTTAACACCATATGATGGATGTGCGCTTATCCTTAAAAGTCAAACAAGTTCAGAATATGACATTAAAAAATTGACCCCGTATACGATCATTCGTTAGCTACCGTCTATCCAATGTATAACATTCTCCAGTCGTTGGTAAGATTTTACTCCCAAGCATGTACGATTCTCATTTGAATACGTACATTGCTACAAGTTGGATGCAAACACGTATAAATTGAGCAGCTCCTGGAGTGATCAACGCATCTCATCTCTAAGGAAAAAGTCACTCGTCTTACTGGGCTTAGCAGTTAGCGAGTGACCTAAATGGCGGCCATGACAACAACGCTCATCCACGTCGAGTCCATGCAGACAGCCGTGCCGACGCGAGTCATGGGGGCGGAGCGGACGCTGCCCATCTCCGTGTCCGGGGGTTCGCCGCTCACCGCCGTCTCGCTGCAGCGCCGGTTCCGAGCGGTGCTCTACTACCGCGACGCGGGCGGCGTCGAGCAGCAGAAGCAGCTTGTGGAGAAGGAGCGCGCGGCATGGGTGAAGGAGTCGCTCAGCGCGGCGCTGGCCGACCACCCGGAGATGGCCGGGCGGCTGCGGCGCCGCGACGACGACGGCGAGCGCACGTGGGAGGTGAGGCTGAACGACAACGGCGTGCGGCTGGTGCAGGCGTCGGTGGCCATGCCCATGGCGGTGTTCCTGGAGGCCAAGGACCTGTCGCACAACGAGGCCGCGCTGGCGCTCTGGACCGACGTGGACGTGTATGAGCCCGAGTTTTGTGCCCCCTTCTTCATGCAGGTAGTACATTTTTACGTGCTTCATGTGTTTCGAACCTTGTGACATGTTGTAATCTCACATCGGTATGCTGGTAGTTAGGGCCAAACCAAGCACACAAGACAAAGTTGACACGGTCAAACACTTGGCTCGATACGAACCTGAGATTAATTTGGTTTTTTTTCCTTTGCAGCTGACTCGATTCCAGGACGGAGGCTACGCGATCGGCGCGAGCTGCAGCCTGCTGCTCGCTGACCCGCTGTCCCTCGTCGACTTCCTCAAGGCGTGGGCTCGCACGCACGCGGAGATGCAAGCGCGGAGCAAGCCCGTCGCGCCACCGGCGGTGATACGGTACACGCGCTACATCCAAAGCCCAGGCGCCGTCGTCAGGCGCCTCAAGTCCGTTCCCCTCGACGCCTGCTCCGCCGCCGCGGCAGCCACCACGACTGTGCTCTTCAGGGCCGCCGCCACCGCCGATGCGCACGTCGACCGCCACGCGCTCGCGGCGGCCTGCGTCAACCAGGCCATCGAGAAGCTGGGTGGCAACGCCAAGAAGCCGCCGCGGCTCACCGTCCTCGCGGCCGATGGCTCGGGAGGGCTGGGCGTCCAGGCGTGTGAATACGGGGACGGGGAGACGACGATGGCGCCGCCGCCGCGGGGCCACGCGCTCCGAGCCGCGTACTGGGGTGACTTCGGTTTCGGGGAGATCGCGCTGGACGGGAGCGAGCCCGTGCACGTGTCGTGCAGCGTCGTCTCGCCGTGCGCCGACGAGGGCCTCGTCGTCGTAATGAAACCGGCCAGCGGCGCCGAGCTCTTGATCAGCGCGACTGTTCCGAACTAAGAAAGATCAAACAGACGTTCCTACGTGGGAGGAGATAGAACATGTCGTATAGTAGTTTGAAGATTTGGATTGGTGATGCTGCATGCAACGCCGTAGTTGAATTGGCGTACGTGTTGTTGTTGTTTTTCCAAAAAAAAAAAAACAGGTGGCCTTGCTTTTTAATGTACCGCGATGGTTTGATGATGATCAGCGAAATATTAGTTGCACTAATAATATGCAATCTATTCGCATTAAAAGAGGGCCGCGATATTTGGGTCTTAGGTTTCATCGTGCAAAAGTGACAGATTAGACACCATTTGATGAAGGTGTAATCTTATCCGGGCCGTGGACTACGGGTAATCGTGAAGGTATGAAAATCCTGTCTTCTTCGGTGATAAGCCATGTTGAATGACTTGATGTACGTACGTCTATCTTACCGGTTTAAGAAGCAAAGCAAAACGTTCGATGACGACTCATACGAAAAGCCTAGCAAATTTGAAGCACACATTTAGTCTGATTGGTTTGTTCAACCAACTCTCCTCCGCTTCACGGACTTCACCTCTGTTAAGTACACAATTTCTAATTCTGTCCCTTTTCTGCTCTTCATCCATGGACAAAGCAAACGTTTAGGCACTAAACACGTTCGTACGAACGCATTAATTCGTTAATTAGATGAGTTAAGTAAATGCAATCAGTTATCAGCTACCGCTCTGTCCGCTCATAACTAAGCTTGCACAGTGTACAGCTCAGTTCCCCCCAAAGGCAAGGCGAGGAGAGCCAATCGACACGCTAATTGGCAAATCGCCCTATATAATGCGCTGAGTTCTCATGTGTCAGATATACCCTGCAGTCTCGGCCACTCACTGAACCATATCTTGGCCATGCAAAAACATACAGGCACGTCTCCTCAAATGGCTGGCCTTCTCCCCGGCGTGCTCGTGGCCGTTCTCCTTCCTCGTCGTCGCCGCCGCGCCGGCGTCCGCGAAAGACTACACTGTCAGCGACTCGTCGGGGTGGACCACACCGCCTGGGCCAAAGGCAAGACGTTCAACATCGGCGATACGCCATGTAAGTGAAGGCTTCAGTTACGTACACCAGTGGGTCCCGGTGTCAGTGGCCTGTTTTCACCGTGCGAGCTAACTTGCGGGGTCGTCGTAAGTGGGCAGAGTTCCAGTAAAACGGCGCGGTGCACTCGGTGGCGGACGTGACCGCGGCGGACCATAGCTCGTGCTCGGCGGGCAATCTGTTAAATAAAAAAATTGGTTTAAATAAAATTAATAAAAATGATTTATATTGTAATTTATAAAATTATTTTATATTAAATTTAACGTTGTTTTAATTAGTTTATATTAAAGATATTTATAAAAAATGTGATCAACATTTATAAATCATGTTGTAAAATATGTGATGGGGAATGTTTTTTTAATTTATGTGCAGATATTAAATTTAGAAAATATATGAAAAATCGCTAAAAAAATTTGTATAAATTTCAAAATTTGCTAAAATGGCGTGCTAGAACTGCACCAAATAAAAAGTATAGATTCAGCCTAGCAGAAAATGGATTGAAGGCGGTACGTGAACAGCGTGGGCTGAAGAAGGCCGAATGAGCGATGGAGTGTTCTAACAGTGAAAATCAGCCCAACAGTGAGGACACATGTGAGCGACGAGAAAAGAAGCTGACAGGTAAGGAGATGCTACAGATGATAGATGGGCTAGACCTGTCAATAGGTGTGGATATGAGTGTGTGAAGACACTACAGCTAATAGGTAGGTTAGAGATTTGAAGAAGACATGGCACGATCAGATTGATGCGGAGACGTGAGAATAGTGTCCGAGTTAAATTCTTTGCATAAATGTGTTAAAGTGATCCTCGGTATAAAGGGTGACGTGTGGAGCATTTATTTTGAATGCGACGACTGAAAATTAATTACAAAATCTCGAGGATATTTTTTCTTTATGATTTTTTAATATAAATAAATGATAAGATATTAGAGATTTATACATAGAAAGATTAACACTGTAATTAATCTCTTTTATATGAAATAGTGTTCAATTTTATATTAATTTATTTTTTATTTTAAATTGATTTATTTGTTCGTGTTTCTAGTATGATGAAAAGTTTGATTAATTGATTATTTTTAAATATTATGTTATTAATTAATTAGTATTTAATTAATTTAAGTCGACTTCCAATTTTATTTTGTTAAAATCTTTATATAAGTCCGACTGATGTGATTGCTTTGCTTGTAAATTTTGTGAGTTTATTTTACAAAAATTTCACTTCAATCGAATCTACGGTTATAATCTCTTTATCAACAAAAACAATGTAGAATGTAGAGTACAGATTCGTAAAATGGTTTTGTAATAAAAGAAATTGTTAAATTTTATTTTAGACTTTTATAATCATTTATTCCTTAAATTACCTATGTGACGATTCTACAAATCCGCTACTGTCGTACAAGGACGGGACGACCATCGTCACGCTCATCAGTCCGGGCACCCGCTATCTGCTGCAGCACGGGCCACTGCGCCGCCGGCATGAAGCTCACCGTGACGGTTGCCTCCCCCTCCGGCAGCAGCGGCAGCGTTGTCGCGAGGCTGGCGAAGCCGTCGTCTAACCCCGGCGAGGAGGCACCGTCCGACGCGGACCCGGCGGCCGCAGGGCCCGCCGGGACGACGACGACCGGGACCTCGTCGACCACGAGCGTTGCAACTGGAAGGTGGACCCGCCTGCGACGTGGCAGCTGCTCTTCGCCGCCGTGGGCCTTGCTGTGATGGGTTGACATGGCCGCTGGGGAAGAGGCATTACTGTTCATGAATCTGCTTTCCTTGTGTTTGTCTGAGCGGCATATCATTTTTAGTTTTGTATTATGAGACACCTTCGCCTGTGTTTCTCAAATAATCTTTGTGGAGTGTCCGTTTATGGTACCGCATTCTTGTATCTTGTTTCTTGGAGGCAATAAAATCTGTTGAAACATTCTCCTTAACAAGTGTAGTGATGCAATGCTTGGTGATGGAGGTATGCTCATCGTAAATTGCTGTATTGCATTCTTTACTAGAGAATCAGTCATCATCGTTCTACAGAGAATCTTATTTGTTTGCAACATTCATTATTTGAACCCAGTCCAATACGCAAGGCAAAGTAGTTCACTCGAAAAAAAAACAGAGAAAAAAGTACATAGTAGGTGACATATAAATAATAATTAGAAACCTAAACGATGAACCATATTATAGGACCAACTATGAGCGATGCTACCAGACTACGAGTTGGTTCAGCGACCAGCTCGTTCACCCATAACAATCTTGAGAGCATGATTTGGAGGGAATGCCAGAATAGTCGGAAAAGGCTGATATTTCATACGGGACGAGCAGCAATCAGCCATGGTGTGGCCGAGTGGACCGTGTGGCCCTATGCTGAAGCCCGTGTGCCTTGCAAGCTGCGACATCCGCTGTGTTAAGCAACAGTTGTGCTTTCCGTGGGTAAACTGGGTACTCAAAAGTAATCGGAAAACTACTCTTTTGATAAAAAAAAGTTTGTTTGAACTTAAAAGCAAACTGCATTTTGAATAGAAGGATTAGTTTTCTTGCACGTTGAGCCCCAAGTCCCCGGACTGTCTCACTGGACCAGACTGTGTTCCTTTCCCCTCTGATTGGAAGAGCTGTCAGTTACAACCAGCAAGACTCAAACATTAGACAAAAAAGTCCAATGTACCCCTCCTAACTTTTGGTGTAGTCTAAGTTACCGTTAAAACTCTAGATATTTTTAATCCTAATGATATAAGTCCAATCAGTTAATAATATTTTAAAAAAATATTCAAGTTTTAAAGGTGTATTTCGGACTATTATAATAATTTAGAGATAATTTGAACTTTTTTTTACATAAAATGCACGGAGGAGATTGCCTACAGTCATGGCCATGGCCATGACCATGACATCAGCACACAAACACGAATCCGAAACAGGGGAAAACCGCTTAACCATCGATACTTTTTGCACCAAACCTCACCAAACGAACACCGGAAGACCACCTTTTCAAATCAAATCACCTTCGCCTTCTGAACCATGCCAATCTGAGCTGACTTGTCTCATTGTCACCATCTGTCGCTTGCAGCTTGCATACGACCTAGCGACATCCTCTGCGATACAATATTGACAGTTAGGTGATCCATCCTCAACAAGAACTTTATCGAGGGATTTGGCAGGCATGGACACATTAGATTCCTAGCGATCCACGCGCCGCGCATCACCATGCTTCGCCCGTCCATGGCTCAATCCTGCCCGGCTCTCGCGCTGTGCGTCCTGCTCATGCACGGCGCGGCGAGGAGAACCGAGGCGGCGATGTACAACGTCGGCAACAGCGCCGGCTGAGACATCAGCGCCGACTTCCCGTCCTGGCGCGACGGCAAGGCGTTCTACGTCGGCGACACGCTAGGTATGTACGAGCTCTAAGCCCTTGATTTACCAGAAGTGTAGTTGCAGTTAAATTGTTTGATATCCAACTCCAACTCCCTTGTGTTTGTGATCGATGCAGTGTTCCAGTACTCGAAGTACCACACGGTGAACGAAGTCGACGAGGCGGGGTACAAGGACAGCAGCACGGCCAACGCGGTGCTCTCCAGCAGCGACGGCAACACGACGGTGCCCCTGACGGCGCCCGGCGACCGCTACTTCGTCTGCGGCAACGAGCTGCACTGCCTCGGCGGCATGAGGCTGCACGTGCTCGTCGCCGAGCCGCCCTCACCGACGGGTGCCCCGGCCGGCGCGCCGCCGGCGAGGCCTGGTGCCGGCGCCCTCGCGCCCGGCGCCGGCGACACGGGCGTCCCGACGCTCGACTTAGGCGGGTCCCACCGTGTGACGGTGGGGCCCGCGTTGGTGACATGGCTTTGCATAGCTGCTGCTCCGTTTGTATTGTGACGAAGATTGAAGGACAAAGGAGTCAGCTACGAATTGCACAAAATTTATTCATGCGTTTGCAAATTGCAGTTGCTACTTGCGAACGATGAGTTTGCCATGTTTTTTTTTTGGCCCTGTCGGTGTTTTTTAGGGGAAAAAGTGTATTTGAAATGTACCAAATTTAATTCGTATCACTCAATATATTAACTCATTAAACTAGTAAAATTAGATTAATTGGTATATAGTTTAAAGAGTAATTTCGACTGACGTCACGTATATATTCTATTTATATAGCATTACAGTTATATATATATATAAATATATATATATAATACCACCGCTTCTTTCTCTTCCCTCTCTCCTTTAACTTCGGCCATCACAGGACTGCTCGCCGGTGGTGATGGCGCTTGGATCCTCACACTAGAGCCTCAACTCGAGTTTTGAGAGGCAGCTGCTACAGATGTCACTGGTGGAGCGGCTCCCGTCGGTCACGGGTGTTGGGGAGAAGAATGAATCAACGGGAGCCGAGCTTGGTGTGCCTAGACGGCATGGTGCGGAGCTTCTTGGAGGACGGCGTCAGCGGTGAGTGTCCAGCGGTCGCGCGCTGCTGCAACTGCTTCCATGGAGGAGAGGCGTATGACAACGCCGACGATGGTCCCGCTGCGATCGAGGCATCGTCGATCAACAACGTCACCGCGCCGGATCTCGCCCTCGCTCTCCAGGCCCCGGTTAGGGGGCCGGAGCACTGCCGTCATCTTCTTCCTGCGAATTGACTACTCCGTGCACTTGACCGCCGCGCGACCACGACCTTCGCCGCCGCCTCCGGCTTCACCGCCGCGCGATTGGAGACGAGGCATCAAGGCAGGACCTAGGACGGACATCCCATCATGCTCGTCCTCCGCCGTGTCGGCACTTTCCTCATCGGCTGGCGGAGGGAAGATCGTGGCTCGGGCGGCCGCTCGAGTCGCTACGACGGTGTGGGCGCCGGTGTCAGGGTTGAGGAAATGTCGGCCTCCAGATTTAAGACCAGAAATCTATAGTGATTATTGTATCAATCCCTAAATCAATATATTGATACTCACAGGTAAAAGTTAGATCATCATCGCATATATTTGAACGGTGTGGTTAACTTTACAATTAAAGCTATATAATAGACCATTATAGGATTAATGTAAAGCTCGCTATTTTTTAAAATTTTAATTTTAAATTTTTATTTAATGATGCCATTAAATCTTGTTTATACCTAAAAAACTTTAATCATTAAAATTCCAGACGCCAATTTTCCGGTTCCGTATTGATAAATAATTTTCTTTTCATTCAAAAATTTTAAATTTTATTTTCATATCTCGATCGTCCAATAAATATTTTCTCTCTATTTTAATGTTTTCTCTCATTTATCTTCTTCACTTGTACATGTGCAGGTCGAACCACATTTTTTTTTCTCATCAAATTAATCGCATGTGGACAAATACTTGCACAGATAGTATTAGCCATTTCTCATCCATACTTTCAACTAGATCACCTCCTGTCCTGAGATAGAAATTAGCTAATTTGTTGGCTTTCCTCTCACAACTTTTTGTATGAGCAATGCAGTGGTAAACAGAGTGAAGAGCATAAAGCAAACTACCTCATAAACACATTCATTCATCTGTGAAGCTCTCCTTACTCTATCATTTTAATTCATCTTAGTTACAAAACATTACAGGACAACCTTTGCATGTCTCATCTATCTTTTCAAATAAAGACTCACGCATGAATCTCCTTTACCCAAACCCATAGTATGACAGGAAATAAGTTAGGATAAGACTACAATAAATGTAGTGCAACGTCTTGTCCTATCGTGACAAATGTGGAAAGACATTAATGAAAAATTCACACGATTTACGATGCCACATAGAAGTTTGTCATCACTCGGATTATTGCGAAATGTTGAATGTGGCTACAAAGACCTTGGCCATTACCCACAATATCACCATCCTCTTCGTATCTTCTCTCCTCTCCTTGGCGACCATAGTAAAAACCCTAGCCACAATTGTTGTTCTCCTTGAGCTCCCTCCTTGTCTCCGTCTATTTTCCCACCATTCACTACACCATGGGCTAGCTAGATCCCTCAACCGTCACCATCACGTCCCCCTAGTTTCATTTTTTCACCACATTGAGCTCGGTCGACCACCGGAACCGCTATAGCAAAACAGAGAAGCTCTGCCGTCTATTGTTTCTACAAACAATGAGGCCATGATCCTTTTGCTTCCTTTTCATGACCTCAAGACATTTCTACAAGTTAGCTGATAGCTCCGTTGGAGCTCCCGACCACTGTTGTGCCCTAGTGAGCCACTGTCACCCTTGCTTCGTCACATTGAGCAACAAAGAAGAGATGAAGAAGAAGTGAGAAAGAGGAAAGAAAAAAAAGAAGATAGGATTCACATGTGCCCCATCCTTTCTAGCTGGCCCCATAGACTCGGTCTACTGTAGACCATCCTCTTCCTCCCACTGACGTCTATTCCCCACATGTAAGCCATGGAATATTCTTAGAAATATTCTTTTTAGAATTCTTTTTATTTTCCAGAAAATCCTTTTAACTTCAAAAATTCATATCGTTTTATGTGTACTTCCATTTAACCTTATTTTAGTCCCAATTTTTTTCTAAAGTCCTCTACGTAATGACACTATTATTTTTTCTGTTTTGTTACTTTTGTTAGTACCCCATGTAATATTTGTATTTTTCATGTGTAAAGGTCACAACTGAAAGAGTGTTTGCGTTGGATTTTGTCGCACCAGGGACCATTGTGCACCAATGCAAACCATGTTTGGACATTTTGAACATATATCTATGAATTACTTTATTTATAAAGATATATTGTTAGATCACATTTTAATTATATTTACCCTCGGTTTGTGTAAAATCGATGGACTTACCCAGTAGTTGCACTTTTATTATGTAGAATATTGATGACCCCATCCCTGTTAACTCCACTAAACAATCACCACATCATCTCTTGGATGCAATTATCGAGGTAGTAATTTAGCCCGCTTATAATTATGATGTCGTATGTGAACTTGAGACTTCTAAATATTTACTTAAAAATTCAATATGATGTTAGCTTGTTTGTAAAATAAAAATGGTTTGTATTACCTAGAGTCTATGCCTTTGTGGCTTGGCTACATATTATCATTAATGACCTATTCCTTTGGAAAATTTATTTAGTCATATTATAGTGCAAGCATACAGATGTTATGGGATGCCTCTGGCTAATTAATTAGCTATCAAAAAAATCTTATATATCAATAGTTGTAAAACATTAGGGATGAGAAGATTGGATTATAGATTATTACTAGCTAAGATGGGTGCTATTCTAGCTTCTCATGAGGTGACTGGTTAGGTATAATAGACATCCCGGTGTGTCCTGAGTAGATGAGGATATGAGACTTGCCTAATACTCGATTCGAGAGATTCGATCCAACTATATGATATGAGATATTCATGAGTTAGTTTTGCAAAAGGCTTATAGTGGGTCCTCTTGTGCCAACCGTGTTTGATCGAAAAATGTTGTATGAAGAGTGTGTGTGTAAAGCATGCAACATTTATGGAGTTTAACTGAACTATTTAAACAAACATTACTGTGGTTATGAACGGATGTGAGGTGTTTCTCACAATGTAGTTTTGTTTTTACCAAAGGTTGATGAATATGATTATTATGATGAGAATCATTTCCAAAGTCTAACTACGTGGCATGCAGTCAGCCTTCGTGGTCAAAAACAAGTCTGTGTGACCTAGTGTGTCTTATGACACCATAGTGCTGTAGTGCTGAGAAGAGAGAGAAATAGTTAAGAAATGATATTTGATTAATTGCTAAGGGTTGAGAAAGTAAAAAGAAGCTAATCAAGGAGAAGATGAGAAAATGTTTAGAATTTTGCTTTTGCTTATAAACATTGTGACATGTTGTTACAAAGCAATATATGAAATAGATCGGGGTGTGAGCCTCTTTTCGATAATTAAAATTTTGGCTCACTAGTATTTTACAAAATAATTCTGTTAAACAAAAGGCTGCTATCACAAATGAAAACCTTGGTCTCCCTCGTTAAGCCAAAATATGTAATCTTTTTCCTCTGGTTTGTTGAGTATGTAAAGTACTCACCCCTACTTATATATATGCATAGAGTTTGGAGAATATAACATCGGTCCATCTGCTGAGGAGTTCCTTCAGGAGCTGGCGGAGTTTGAAGATTTCTAGGGTTTAGGACTTAATTTTTCAAACCATGTATGTGGAATAAACTAGTTGCCCTGTGCCTAGTGCTTAGCTGCTTAAGTTGCTTTCCACTCTAAGATTCCGCTTAGTTGCCATTGTTACTTTTGCTTTCTGTATTGTGTTGCTCATCCGGAGTATGTCTATGATGGCAAATTATGTAAGTACTACTCCCAATGATATAATAAAAGCTAGTTATTTTCAATTCCAGTAGTATTCTATGTATACTAACTTATGTATCCTTAGACTGGTATAGTGTTCACTAGTAATTAAGTTGACCTCCGGCTTATGCTAGCCTATGCTTTATGGCTAGCAGAGTTCAAAGCGTCTCAATTAAACCTTAACTTTAGCATGATCTAACTTGTATCTTGGCAAGGATCATTAGCATGAACCCCTTCTTCTTTAAGAAGTAAATTGCATCGAATCAACTCTAAAAAAGATATAATTTGAGCAAGAGTGAGTATAACGTACTCAACAAGTTATTATATTTAACATGTGATGCATAAAATATAAGGTAGAGGAATGACTACTTGCAGAAAGTTGATTTTAGAAAGATGCTAAACATGGAATGTTTGTGATGCTATATAATTCAATAAAACCTTCAACAATAATTAAGTTTCTTGCTAAGGGACATAAGTGAGTCTCAGTGCTCATAACCGTGAGTATGGCTATTCAAATAGATTAAAATACTTATATTGCAATAGATGTACGTTGTACCCGCAATCCATGACATGTCAAAAACCTTAGCTTAGTAATGGCCCAACCTTTTAGTTTTCTAGTATAAGTGATATCCGTCCCATGAACTAAATTCTTCATGCACTCTTAATGTAACCGTTTTATCAGCAGTGTGAAGAGTTCTAGCGCTCTCAGGATAAAAGGGGTAAGCATAATTATATGACACCACGCCATCACAATTAAGTTTTTCAACAAAATCTCCTTTAAATGTTTAAAGTATGGATTCCAAAATCATAATTTAATAAATTACCATACCCTGATAATAATCACTCTAATTTACCTACCTGGTAAATGCAAATAACAAACTCATTCAATCTACCTAAAGGAATGAGAATCTTCATTTAAAAACAAAACTACTATGTGTGGATATCACTTTTTATTGGATTGCTTATTTAGCTAGGTTTGTCTCTATTCTAGAATTGCGATCGTAACTCATTTCCTTGTTTACAATTCTTGGCATCCTTATGTCTATTAAGATAGCACTAGCAACCTGGATACAACCATTTCATGTGTACTGCATTAATATAAGTTTATTATATTTTATACATAGTCTAAGCTAAGCAAGGCAAAGCATAATTAGCATATCTAGTTTACTAGATTTAGGTTGTGCATAAAATATTAGAAATAATGTATTACCAATGCATACAATAGAGTATTTTAAAGGCATAAGAATAATATGATCAAAAGGGAAGGATAATAACTTTGTCTTGCTCCAACGTATAGAAAATCATGGTGGATAACCTAATTACCTATCCATAGAAGAACATGGGTTGTCTCAAGGTAAAATAGACTCTACTAGGCAAAGAAGAACTAAATTCAATAAAATAGAAGTAGAGATAAAACATAGCAGACTGACTATGGTTTATAACCTTTTTTTAGAGGTGTTAGGATAGATAGGATGTTATTTTATGTGTATGCTATGTATGGTTGGAGGCTAAATGACAAATAGGTGGTATATAGGTATAGTAGCAATTGATATGGAATTTGTACAGCATGGCGGCTATAGTTTGGTTATTTATTAGTTGGTGCTAAGGTTTGGTAGCATAACGGTTTAGGTTTGGTGATTTCTAGTCGATGTTAAGGTTGGGCAACATATCGACTAGATATGGATATTTTCTCTAGCCAGTACCAACAGACAGCATAAAGGCTAGAGGAATAGGAGTTTTGTATGGGTTTTGTGGGACAAGAGTGTTACTTTACAAACATAAGTGGTGGCAGAGCAGCTATGATCACATATAGCCCAAAAGCTAGTGTGTGACATGTTGTGGAGACAAGGAATTAGTGAACCTCCAATCACTGTATGCATCAAGGTGTGGGAAGTGAGCACTAGCACTTCGGTCATGGAATTAGGTTTTGCTGGGTTTTACAACCAATGATTCGACATTAGGGCCCATGGACCACACTAACATCCCCATGAAAGGCATAAAGCTCTAACCAGTGGATTTTTGGTGGTTAAGGAGTAATTTTGGATAAATGAAATAATATTCAAAAATTCAAATATAAATTCAAATTTAAATGACATTTAAATAAAATATAAAAAATGGTATTAAAATAAAGAATTTTAATTTACAAAAATTTAGGTCCAAGTTTGACTGTGTTTGGATCTAGGATGAAAAAGATATAGGCTTCTAAAGATTGAAATTTAAATAAATACAGAAAATAAAAAATTGGCCCACATATCAGTCACTCTCTTTTCTTTTTGTTTTTCTCTACTTCTTCTTTCTCTCAACACCTCTATCTCCTTCACACTGCCACCGGCTAGGGTTGGAGATAGTGGTGGCAATAGAGCTCGAAGGTCGATGTAGCTTCGAATGGGAGGTAGAGGGGAGATCTGGTGAGCAGTGGGTGGTAGCGTGGTGGTAGATTTGGTGCGGATGGAGTTTAGCAGTCGGGTGTGGTGGCGGCAAGCGGAGGCCGAGGAATGACACGGCGCTCTGGTGGTGGTAGGATCAATTCAGTGGCATGGGAAGCATTAGGTAAACAAAGAATTAGGGATTCGGATGATAAGTTAGAAATATAGACTAAAATAGGTTGGAAGTTTAGAATTATAGAAACTCTTGGACCTTATTTAAGAAGGGCTAAATTCAAACACTTCTAAATTAAGCTCAAACTATTTTGAAGTATTTTTAAGAATAAGAAATCAAAATAACGAAATAGCTATTTAGGAAAAACTTATAAATTGAGATAATAAGAAATATTTCAAAGTATGAAGATTTTAAATAAATAAAAGATTAAATGAAAGGAGAAATCCAAGAAAGAATTTTTTTTGAAACTAATAAAGTTATAATTTTTTGAAATTATAAGATTGCTTTAAATTTGATAAAGTTAAAAAAAATGAAGAATCAGCGTGAGGCAATATTTAAAAATTTAGATTTTATGGATGTTATAGGAAAAAGACTAGGAAAATGGGGAAGATATATGGGCCCATATAATTGTTTCTAATTATTTTAACTAGACTACCACTTAGGAAAAAAGACATGGTCAGTCATGTAGAGGCCTAGCTGAAACCACTTTCAAAACTATCAAAGAGGTCAATTGATTTTTTAACAATTAAGAAAGAAAATATACGTTGAGGATACAAATTAAACTCACTCTGCAATTAAGGGACACAAATTGGACTTTTTCCTTTTTTTATTTAATTCGCGTCCATCAACCATAGGCTCCTCAATTATTAAAACATATCAAATTATCTTATTAGGATGGTTTTGTCTTGTATGTGCCTATGTAGCATCACTGCCTCAGAAAAATAAAGTCCTAGTGGGACCCACATGTTAGTGGGTCTTTCATTCTTCACCTCTCCCTTTCCTCCTCTTTCTCTAGACCGATGACACCATTGCTCACCTTCATGGAGGGAGAAGTCATCAACGCTAAGCATTCTTTCTCACCACTTGTTGCTATTGAAAAGAAGTCAGATGTCACCGGGGTGGGGATATGGGTGTCGCCGTCATTGGTCACGACTGCTACTCCTTCACACCTTTACCACCATAGCCACATCTCGACTCTAGAGTGGGTAAGGAAGAGAATTGCATATCCAATGACGCTTCAATGAGCCCCACTCGCGGAAGCTTCCCATCACCAATGCAACACCAACTAGGAGCTTGGCATCCTCTTCAATCCTCATCCATCACCACCTTCTCCCAGGTAGCCGACAACAGCCCCGTCTTCGACTCCATATCATGGCGGTGGTGGTGGTGCAAGGACTGGTAGCAGCGCGTGGAGCCTATGACCATCCAATCCCATCAACTCGTGCCAGTTGGAAGCCATCAGATCCGCAGCTTGGGCTAGAGGCAAGATGTGGATGTGCTCCGATGGCGGTAAGAGGAGGAGCAGGGGTGGTCACAACCAACATGGAAGAAGGGTGTACGATGTAGTCGTCCGCGATTAGGCTCTCAAAGGTGCTCAGCATCCTAGATGTCAGTGGGTTGACGCAGCTCATGCATATTTGGGCGCGCCATCACTCGGGAGGAAAAGGAAAAGGAGCTCAGGCCATCTAGTTACCAGTGTAGCTTGGGCTCCATAGCTCACTAGGTCAACGCCAACCACTAGGACTCCACCATTGCCTTCCACGGGAGCTTGGCTATCTCGTCATTGGAAAGAAGGAAAGAGGCGGGAGAACCAAGGTGATGGTTTTTTTTCCTCTTTTATGTGACTGACATGTGAGCTTCATGGTTTTTCTAATTTTTTCTTAGTAGAATTACATGTAATTACTACATCAGTATGGATGGATCAAGTCAATATGTCACGTTAAACAAAACCACTCCAAAAACCACTGACAAAGTTGATTTGCACCGATTTTGATAATTGAGCGATATATTATACTTTGTTGGTTTTACGGTTGAAAGTGTGAATTAATCTTAGCCTATAGTTGAGGGAGGAAAAAGTCACTTATTCCTTCGTAGTACTTGCTTGGGCCAGGTCCATGTTTTTCAGGCTGGTCTGGTTTGAAGCCCGATAGGAATAGCAGAATTTGACCTTGGCAATCGCAGTCCGGCACCGACACGCGGGCGTCGTTCGCTGCCTGCCTTTGGTACTATACCAAAAGCATACCAAATGATCATGCGGATCCGATGCATAGGTGTGTCCATCTCAGCTGCTCTGTTCGTATGTTCGTGGTTTGTACGATTATGGCGTCTCCCCCACCAGACCACACACGTACACCACCAACCGGGGTGAGTGACAATTGCACGCATGTTCTTCTGTCCCCCAACGAGCTACCATCTGTCACGGATTAATCCATGTAACTTTTGCTACGGAGCTTGGTGTAACCTAGGCATATAGCTATGCCTGCGTGCGTGCCTGGCTACTGCTGGTTAATTTACTTACTGTGCAAACACCGTCGCTTGTTCGCTCTGTTATTGAGTACGTTTCGGCTCTGAGTTGCGCACAAAGCTTTCTGCCCTGCTGTGTGTCAATTGCGAAATGCCACATGAGTATATCAGAGATGCACACAAGTTTCTATCTACGGAGCAACTGTAGGATATCCCGATCCATAATTATCATCCATAAATAAAAAGAAATAAATAACCAATTTATCGTACACCAAGAATTATACATGCAGACACGCAAAACACAAAACCAACGGGATAACGATCGAGTAACAAAGTTAAACAGAAAGGCGAGAGTAACGGTGATGCGACTCAGCTGTTCCTAAAACAAGGCCACGAGCCCGGCCGCCACCAATGCCACCAACGCGGCAATGCCGGCGGGCGCGCGCGTCGCCGCCGACTCATCCTCCGTGGCCAACGCCGGCGCGAGCGAGGGCCCTGGCGACATCGAGCTGAGGGGAGATAGCTCCGGTGCCATCAGGGGCGACAGCTCGGGCGCCATGATGGGCGCCGGGGTCGGGGCGACGATCGGAGCCGGCGCCGGCGATACGGGCGCTGGCGCGGGGGCCATGGTCGGCGTGGCGACGGGCGCCGGGACCGGGGCGGCGAGCAGTGGAGCAGGCGCCGATGTCGATGGCGCAGTGGTCGGAGGAAGCGTCGCTGGAGGAGTGGCAAGGGGCGGGGAAGCCATTGGGGCGGCGACGGGAGGTGCCGTGGCTGGAGGAGGCGCGGAGACTGGTGGCGAGGAGGTGGCGGTCGGTGGTGACGCGGTAGCCAGCTGTGGCGCGGCGGCTGTGGTCGGTGGAGCTGCGGCGGAAACCCGTGGCGCCGAGGCGGCATTGGTCGGTGATGCGGCGGAGACCTTCGGCGAGGAGGCGGCATTGGTCGGAGCTGCCGCGGAGACCTGCGGCGCCGAGGCGGCATTGGTCGGGGCCGCGGCGGAAACCTGCGGCGCCGAGGCGGCTGTGGTCGGAGCTGCGGCGGAGACCTGTGGCGACGAGGCGGCGGCAGAAGTAGTAGGCGGTGCAGCGGACACCTGTGGCGCGGCAGCACTGACCGGAGGACCGTTCGACGCCGACGGCGACGAGGCTGGCGACTGCGCGGCGCAGGTGACAAGTAGCAAGCAAAGCGCGAGAGGTCGTAGGAGCGCCATTGCCGTTTCTTTCTAACCAGCGACTAGCTAGCCCGAAGCCGCGAAGCGGTTCTGTGCAAAGTGGCCTAAACGAATGGAGGTACCGAGATCTCAAGTGACGTATATATATATATAGAGAGAGAGAGAGAGAGAGCTTGGCGGCGGCGATCGTGTGCTCTCGTAAAATCGAAGTGATGGTGAAAGGAAGATCCAAGCGGCTTAATTTGGAACGCGAAATGAGCTACCTACGTACTCCGTGCTACCAGTGCAATCTTACTTACAGCTCAGTGAGTCAGCGTGTTCACTGGTCTTTGTGGTTCAGAGCAGTTATTCATCAGCATACGCCGTGTGTATTAATTTGTAGCGTACGATGGCCAACCGGCACATGTTCATACGTATTTCTTTCCTCTGCCCTGCACGCGAATACATTTCAGATCTCATGGCCAAATCGTACGATACATCATCGATCCTCCTCGATGCACTACAGTAGTACAGTCAATGGAAAAATGAATCCATTCCAAACTAACCATTCCTGATTGCTCGGAAAATGCGTGCGCTTGGAAACGAAGTTTGACAGAGAACTGTGCCCAAGCTCAACCCCCTGGTGAAAGAGTCCACCTACTTCTTTCAGCATTCCGTGGCAGTTCTAGATTGTTCATTTAGGAGCACTCAATGGATGCAGTCACTCAGAACCGAAAGCAACATGCACGGCTAGTACCAGCCTGATCCTGTACACATCTATGATCGACGGTACGTTGCCTTTGGAGCAGGGAGAGGGTACATTAAAGCGGCAAGAAACCGCAGATTAAGCTGATCGACCGAGCAGTGGTTATGCTGTTGCTAATGTGCCATAATTTTCACAGGAATTTTTTAACTTTTTCCTGAACCTCCTCGTACTGTCCTCTTGCCATTACGAATGACAGGGACTCGCAAACTAGATCCCTGGCCCAGAACGGCAGCACTGTCTCTATGGACAGTCTGGTTCCTCTTAATAAGGCCTCTTCCTCCTTGGCCACACTAGGGCTCACTTGAATTCAAACCTCTGGTACAATGATTAGGCTTATGCATTGGTGCACCAACACGTACCCCGTAATCGAGCGCATGATTTCCTTTTCGCCTTCCTTTTGTTATCTTACCGTGGCATGGCATGGCAAGAGGCAAGAGTCATGCCAATATTTGGAGGCTAGGGGTCGGGGACTACATTGCAAGGAAAGCAACACCATCCTTTGTTCTTTTGCCTTCTCTCCAACCACCATGCTTGTACTATGATCACCGGTTCGCCATTCATTTTTAGGCGGTGATCACTACACCCATTAACATTAGTGGCGCACTACTGATGGTAAATTGGTAATGCATATCAGCATCTGATCATCTTCAGCCTTCCAGTGCATAGAAAAATTCCTACCTGTGGTCCTTGGAGGCAATTCTTCGGACCTTCCAAGTACTAACCATTAACAAAGCTGCTTCATTTAACAGTTCATGCTTTGCTACACTAACAGCTTGCTTGATTTCTTTGCTGCAGTTAGTATTGCCAAAATGGTCATGGACCGACGCAGATGCCGGTGTTCGAAGGTTAACTAACAACACCTGCATGTGCTGATGTGGAGGTTGCACAAGGCGATGCTTTGGCTTGGCCAGTGCCATGCCAGGAGTCAAGCTAACAGTAGTCATTAGTTAGCACCCGTTAAATACTGTACTGGGGCTCCCAATTAACAATTCTGCAGCGTTGTCGGTGGCCTTTGTGCGTGCAGTAGCCTGTAGCTAGGTAATCAAATCAGCCTGAATGAATGGACATGATGGGGGCAGATCATGATCGTATGCTGAGTAAGCTTCCTCTCCAAATAATTGGTCCGAATAGACGTGTCAGACGTCGCTTTTCAGGACCAAAAACCGCGCTACATTGATCTCGCGAAAAGCCACCGGGAGCTGCTCGACAAGGCTTGACCACCCGCCGTGCCATTAATCGTCGATGATCGACCTGTGCAATTGCGATGTGCATGCATTGATGCGCGCACGGCGGCGGCGGCGGGGGCGACGGCGTGGCGCGTGGCGCCCGGCCTGCTCCGACGGCGCGCGTTGGAAAGCTTGGATTTGGAGCCGTCGGCTGCATGTGGCGGTGGCCGCGGTGTGACTGCTCGGGCGTTGGTGTCAAGGAAGCTGGACTGATAAAGGCGACAGCTGTGAGCCACTAAGCTAGATTTGGCCATGGCGCCGTCGTTGTCTCGTCGAATCGCTGACGTGGAGTTCAAGTTCAGTAGGCGTACTTCAGTGTCAGTGCAGGCACTACCGCATTACGCAGACATGCTGTTCACAAGTCGCAACTGACGAAGGGGCGCCCTCATAGAGGTTCGCGTAAATGGAAATCGTATCCGCAGGCAGGAAGCGTATGGAAAAGAAATACGTTTTTAGGACGGAAAGGCCCTTTCTTCCCTCGGTCCCTTCTCCCTCTCCTGCAAGGGTGGGGCCCGCATGTCAACCTCACAACGTTCTCCGGGGCACTATCCCCAAGCCATAGCCTCCCGCTCCGCCTCGACGCTTCTGCACACTCGCCGTCCCCAAGCAACCGATCGAGCGATAGCATGCAGCCGCCGTGTCTGGGCTCGTGCAGCGGCGGACTTGCCCTCCCGGTCCACCGCCACCGCCTCTCCTCGGCGTCCAGGGCCACCGTCCCGTGCGCCGCCGCCGGGGGAGGGAAGGCGTCGCCCAGGGGGAAGGAGAACGTCTGGAGCGTCGACAACGACCGGGCCGCCGCCGCGGAGGCGGCCCGGGGCCCCAAGCACCGGCGACGGGGGCGCCCTGGCGGGCGCCTCCTCCCGCCGCCGCCGCCTCCGGGGAGGAGGAGGGGGAAGGATGCGGGCTCGAGGGTTTTGGTCTCCGGTGCCATGCTGATGGAGGTCGAGACAGTGCTTCAAACCCAGGTTCGGCACTAGTACAGTAGTACTAACACACGAGCACGACTAGTTAACGCGAACGTAGATGTGTGTCATTGATTTGTGCGTGCAGTCTTTATTGTTTGATGGTTCGTGGTGGATTGTACAATACGTCCCGGAAGATCCTCTTATCGATGGGGATGAAGCTACACGTGCATTGACGTATAATAGTAATACTGCTACAAAATGATATGATATTTTTTGAAGGGTAAGCATGCCAGTTAATGCTGAGTTTGATTCAAATGGTGGGAAATGGTTGATCATAACTTGGGGGGGGGGGAGCATTCTCAGTTGCTCAGCACCATATACAGTGTACTTAGCATGTATATGAGTACAAATTGGCTGTGTACATCCGTGTTGGATGTAGTATGTAGGGGCCGGATTTTAATCCATTATCTGAAAAAATGTACGAGTACAAATTAATAAAGGTTGGTGCATTATTATGATGTTGTTATTTTCAATCATAGGAACCTGTTATAACGCCGTCTTGGGATACATTTGCGAGCAGCTTAAGTGGCATCTGGAAGGGTGTTGGAGCCGTGTTCTCACCTATCACAGCAGAGATGGAGCCTGTTGGAGTGGGAAGCAAACAGGAGTACCTTTATGATTGCTACACTCTTTCTCACATTGCGAAGCATGCTGATAGTGATTATGGATCTGTGATCCGAAGGAAGACAAACTGGGTGCAGCTCAATCCTCATGGGGAAACTGAGAAACAGAGTGCTGGATATGATAGCGGGGATCAGTACAATTGCAGTGAAAAGAGAACTGATGATTTGCCTGCCCATGAATCTTTTGATCTTAAAAGGAGCGATGTACTTGATGAAGATTCTATTGCTCAGGAGCCAGGGATTGTATATTTTGAGGTTGGATTCTTTGTCTTCTCCCCATTTTATTTTCCGTTCATCTGAAATACTCTGAATAATTTTGCTAATCGACTCTATACAAAGCATTCTAAAAACTGAAAGACTAGCATACAACTTAAAGCATACTGCCCTGTTCTACTGTCACAAGCACTATGCTTCCTTAGATTGGATATTTAATATGGACATAATGGCTCCAGCAAAAATAGGATATTGTTTTGTAGCATTGGGTCTTTAGCATAGCAACTGTATATCCTGGACCCCCCACCCACCCAGCCCCCCCAAAAAAACATTGCTGACATTTTATGTGAACAAAAAGTTAAGTTGTGAAGTTAACGCCATAAGATGATTAGAACTATAGACTATTCAGCACTGTGTTAAAGACAACAGTCTTGATGCTTTATGGTGTAATTGTACTCACAGAGCATGCTTGCATTCAGAACTGACAGGAAAAAAACTTCATGTGCCAGAATGACCAGTATTGTAGTTTTGGAATTGTTTGCTCAGCTTAACCTTAGGTTTATTTTATTTGAATGATTAACCGTAAGTTCTTACCATAATGACTTCAACCAAACAGTTATGTTACATTTGAGCTTAATTTATTAAACTCAAAACTACTCTGCAATATAAACTGAAACTGATGCATGGATCTTCCAAATGATCCAAACAACGTCTGGAGTGTGGCATGTATCTCATAAGCTAGCTGTACCGAGCTAACGACAATGATACGAATAACCTTGATCATCACATAAGTTTGATCTAGGTCAAATTATCACTGAGAACCACTGAGAAACTCTTTCCTCCTTTTGCGCTAAAATGCTGTGACGTTTGTTGTATCCATTCTTGTTCAGGTGGTTTATTTTCTGGTCATTATTCTTTCCTGGGAGATTGGACTATACTATCACTATTATAATTCAATATTGTTATGCTATTTATTCTTGTTTATGAACCCTAGTATTTATTTTGGCTGCTGCTGCTTCGTTTCAGGATGGATCATACTCTAGAGGTCCGGTTGATCTAGCGATTGGTGAATCTGATGAATCTAAATACTTCCTTTCACCAACATATAAATTTGAGCAAGTATGTTTACTCTGCTTAGTGCTTAAGTTATCTTATCATCTTCTGCAAACATGCTCAGGTTTTGAGTTAGTCCATTGATAATAATGTTTCTCTGTATATGCTAACATGCGCAGATCCAGACTAGAAAATATTTCCTATAAGAGATTTATAAATGAGATGCATCCCCTGAGTTTACTAGTTAGGCTTTGCTAGTGGACCTTTTGTCTAATCAAGCACAGTACAACGATGATGTTGCATGTTTGATCAAGAGAAAGCTAAGCTGTTGTCATATTCTTGATAATAACCACCTTTTGCTCAATGTTTTCTTCTGGGTGGTTGCACCTTTCTTCATTCTAGAAAGAAACCCATTTTCATTTATGCAACTATTGGCAATTAAGGTTCTTCCCAGTGTGCAGCGAACCGATGACTTATAGGACAACAATAAGAAAAGTAAACAAGTTTTCTGAAGAAATGTACGTCTTAAAATGGTGTTGTAGGTACTTCAACTTCTTTTTTATATATTTAAATTCCTTCTCAACTTAGTTTACGAATTAACTGGTTGGTCTTTGAAGTGTGATATAAAGTGAGGCCCCTGCAATCCCACGGCCATTATGACTTATGACTTGTGAGTGAGATGTGATTTTGCATGTATGCATAAATTGAAACATTTTTTCTTTTACATTGCAATGCTTCCATGGGGTTTCGGGTAACCAATTGATAAATTATCCATCTCTGTTTTAGTGTCTGGTGAAAGGGTGTCACAAGAGATTGCGTATTGTACATACTATTCAGTTTAATGAAGGAGGAGCCAACATACAGATCGTAAGGGTTGCTGTGTATGAAGAACAATGGGTCAGCCCAGCACATCTTCATGTTGAAGAGTAAGACTGTTTTATTCATTGCAAAAAGTTTATAATTATTAATCTGCTTTTCTGCTCATGGACCATGACATATATTTGACTGCTGTTCAACAATAATGAGTTATTAGTAATTCTAGATTGGTATAAAAAATTGTGTAACAGTTTTTTTACTAGCTAAATACCCACGTGTTTGCTTTGGATTAAAAAATCATACATGTTCTAATACAGTCCAAAATAAACAAATGTCCTTCACCATTGTTGGTTAGATCTCACCATTCGTCCGTTTTGGACCTTTATATAAAGTTGTGTCTTTCTAGGCAAATAAGGAGAAAGAAATATGTGGAAGATAGTCTTTCTAGGCAAAAAAGGAGATAGAAGCATGTTGTAGAATTAGTGTTATATTGAAGAACGTGAGGGGGCAATTCATTAAAACACACTGCTACTACCTTCTTTTTTTAAGGAGCAAGGAAACCTTGGATTGCTCTTCTTCAGTTATCCTATGGAGACATTTTTTTGTATAGTTCTGTCAACACATGTTCCTGATTATCTCTACTGTTCTCCAAAACATATCAGCATCCTTGTATTTTGGGAACAACGCAACATAACCTTCATGACTCTGAAAATACCGTCATCATATTGCTTCACCATTCCTTTAACTTTAGAGTTAGTGCTTACTTGCTTAGTATGATAATAAACTAGCACATTAGTCAAACACACACAGGTAGAATATCGGAATCTTCTGGCCTTCAAATACCAAAACCAAAGACACCCCTGCCTGATAATTACATTTTTTGCTGTTTTTCTTTTGGGTGGAGGGGTGGGTAGGGGGGATGGGATTACCTAACTGTTTTTTTTTTAAAAAAATGGAAACAGTACTATGTCTCCTTAAACCCCTAACAAAGACAATTCCATGTCGTCCAGGAGACCAGGACTCCAGGTGGACAGGCTATTGTAGTATTGTTTACTTTTGAACAATATATCCTTGAGGACTCATGAAGAATATTTGATGGACTATGTATTTGTTTGATGCAGTGATACACCTGTTGACGTTAAACCTTTATCTCAAAGAAAGCGGACCAAACCATCAGACCTTACTGGCTCCTGGAAAGTATATGAAGTTAGTGCAACTCCAATTTTCAGTGAGGAAAGGCAAGAAATAGAGGGTGGTGCCCTCTTTGTATACTTGTGCATGGAGACAGTGAAGAAGAGAAACCTGCCAGAGAGCTCAGTTTTTTTTGGTGAGGAGGAGATGCTTGACATGCAAGATGTCACCATGCTTTGGTTACCTGGTGGTGTCACAGCCTATGTTGATGTGGACCAAGACGGTATACTCTGTATTGGAGTTGGTTGGTACTCAGACGAAGGGATTAATATGGTGATGGAGAGAGACTATGGAACTGATGGAAAGCTCAGAGAGGTTCGATGGAAAACTGAAGTCAAGCACAGGTGGAATCAGTCAGCTCTACCATAATTGAACTAACCCTCGCCTAATTTCTCTGTTTCTATTAACCTTTTGTCCTGGCCAGAAATAGGATCACTGATATCATGTGCATCAAGTATCACTTGTAAATGTCATCGCCTCTGTGGAATGTGCATGTTTCTGTTTTGTCAGTAAGAAATCAAACTCGTGTGCATTGCCATATTTTATGCCATGGGCTAACTCATTTAGAATGTCTTGTCTATGCCACTTGATGTATAATTTGGTTACAATCTTTGGGAGAGCACACTGCACGTGCAGTAGATTTTCACCTCATGGGAGGCAATAGTGTGTTGTTGGTTACTGGGCAGCAGTGATGGAGAGGATCATATCATTTGCATTGGTTTATGGCAAGTGGCCCTAAAAAGGCCATCCCATTCCCATATTCCCATTAGGTGAAATGCTCCATTATCTTGGAATGCAACCATGTTTCGTTCTGCCCTCCAAAATTATCTTGGAATGCAACCATGTTTGTTTCGTTCTGCCCTCCAAAATTATCTTGGAATGCAACCATGTTTCGTTCTGCCCTCCAAAATAGTCATGAGCAAGAGCAAAGCTTCACACACTAAGGTAAGCATTTTTTTTGACCGGGAAGCTAATCATTATTAAGCACAACATAAAAAGCAATATGTTATCAGTTCTCGCTCTCGTTCCTTTTTGCTGGGTGCTCACTGACATCAATCTTGCTGAATTAAGATATGGCAGCTATTAACAGGTCAACAATCAGCAGACCATGGGATGATGGGGGGTGTTGATTATAAATTGGACAGAGCAATAAAGCAGAACTCGACTCTAGGGTGACTATCTAAGAAAGGAGGAGAGGAAGAGGGAGAACTGAAGGTGGCTACAGAAAAAGTGCAGGCAGCAGGTCGAGCACAACATGTCCAGCACCACCTGCTCGCTTCTTGCCAATGTTAATGTATGTGTTTACTACCCAGTAGATCTGTAGACAGTAGATGCATGCATAACTCTGGATCAGTATGCCGTGATTGCTAACATGACTGCATCTCGAGGAGGCGCTCCAGAACGAATACGGAGGACAGGGCAGGGAAGGAAGCAGAATTTTTCTACAGATGGATCGCATGACATTACGACAACCGTTACCACATGAAAAATCAATGATTAGCTGAGCCTAGATCCCATCCTTTTCTCCAGTGGAAAGCGGAAGGGATCATGCAACATGTATGAGTAATACAACGTGAATTTCCTGCTTAGAGTTGGCTGAATTGAAAGTCTGAAAGCAATATATGTGAATGTGATCATATGTTGGGGATTTGAAGTTGAAAAAGGGGAAACAAAACGAAGTGGATGCCGGTGGTATGGCACCCATATTTGCAGAGAATTTCTAGTTAGGTTGGCTCAAACATACTAGAAGCACACAAATTATCCACCACAGCCACCATCTGCGCAGCCAACCAGCCAACCAGAAGCGCCAGGCGGCAAGCCCCAACCGAACTAACCGAACAAACGAAAGATAGAAAAGCGTCGCGGCGCGAAGGCGAAGCCTCTCTCCTCGTGATCCGCCCGTGGGATCTCGCGCACGCCTGTATTGGAAGCCGCAGCCTCCCAGCCACTCAGCCAGCCATGGGTGCCCGCGCGGATCGCGGCGCATAGGCAGCAGGAGAGAGAGGGAGAGAGAGAGAGGGGGGGAGGGAGAAGAGGGCGGAGCGCAGCGCCACCGCCAGCGCGGCATGGACCGGAATGCCGGTTCCTTCGTCGCCGTCCGCAGCCTCTCCGGCGGCGCCTCCTGCCACCACCCCTCGCCGGGTACGTACGGTACGTGCTCGCTGCGCGATCGCATGCCCTTGCTTGCTGTTTTGGTTCAGGGCAGAGCCTGACGGCGACGATGTTTTATTCTCCTTTTTTTTTTCCAAAGCGGAGGTCGTGGCGGGGTCGACGGCGTGGATCGGGAGGGGATTATCCTGCGTCTGCGCGCAGAGGAGGGAGAGCGACCAGCGCATCTCCTTCGATTTGAGCCCGGCTCAGGTGAAACCGTCGTCTCGCTCCAGCATGCAACAAACAATATACTCTGTTCCTCGTCAATGCTGATGAGGAGGGATAAAGGGTGATCGTTTTTTACGTGCGTATGTATGGATGCAAATTGAGAGCCAGGGCTTCCAAAGGAGTTATTGTGACTCATTAAACTTGGGGTGCATAGGGCTTACGGTACTATTGGTATGATCTCGCCCTGCAAGCGTAGATTGTGATTCATTAGAAAAATAAAATTGAACTAGGTTAATTCTCACCTTATTGGCTTTTGGAGAGATGGCTAGCAAAGGTTATTGTATTGTGATAATGTGATGCCATGTGGTAGTAAGGCATGGAAGTTCTCTTCACGAATGACAGAATTTTGATCTGCCTTGCAGGAGTGTTGTCTGCATAGATTACAGAACCGGATAGAGGTGCCGTACGATAGTTCAAATGGAGAGCATCAGGTATGATAAGCGGATAGTGTCACCCACGGTGTTTGTTTGTGGAATTGTGGGTTCTAAGGTGCTATTGCAGACACCCATATTGTCATACTATAAATGAGCACATTTTAGTCCTGTTAAATATGCCATGGAGAGTTTTATTTTCTGTCTTTTTGTATGGGTAAATTAGCCACTGATCATACTGCACAATACCATATGCTCGTCTATGTGTTTTCTTCTCCATTTTTTCTGGTTAATATTAGTTGCTTCCGTTAAAACTGCTTCCTTTCCCCTTAAGTAAATAGGTATTATATTTTCATTCTCCACTTCCTCACTTGTCAAAATTTTCATCACATTACTGGTTAGTGAGGTTAATTACCCTTCATCAAACCATTTGTCCATTAGGAAGCATTAAAGGCCCTCTGGCATGTTTCCTTCCCTGGAACTGAACTTTTAGGACTAGTATCAGACCAGTGGAAGGAGATGGGATGGCAAGGCAAAGATCCATCTACAGATTTCAGGTATTTCCCCTAGATTAAATTTTAGAACTGAACTATCTTGTATGTCCTTAGTTACCAATTCATAGTTAAATTTCAGATAATCATATGTGTAATCTCGTGTTGCATTTTAATTGCAGGGGCGGTGGCTTTATCTCTTTGGAGAATTTACTATACTTTGCAAAGAACTATACAGTAAGTACTAATCCCCCTGACTCCAGTGCTGGTTCTCACTTATGATACTTTCTTCAATGCTTTTCTTGTGCTAGAGCTGGAAAGAATGTGTCGCTTATGTATACACATCTGTTGAAGTAGCAATGAGTCATTGAGACCTTCTTCCTTGTGTTTTCTTCATCAAATGAACAGTTAATGATCCATTGACAATGAATCCATAAATATCCGATGGACCTAATACTCTAATAGAAATCTTATATTTGTAGATAGGACCTAATTCAGCTCAATAAGACCTCTTTTTCCTTTTTTGCAGAAATCCTTCCAGGAGCTCCTTTGTAAGCAGAATGGTGATAGAGCATTGTGGGAATATCCATTTGCTGTTGCTGGTGTAAACATTACATTCATGCTCATTCAGATGCTTGATCTTCAAGCAGGTTAGCTGATCTGTTTCCTATGCAATGTTTTCTGAACTGTGAAAGAGGATTTGTCATTGCAACAATGGTTATTCATGTCACAGTGACTGGTCTTGATTACCTCTGCAGCTAAACCAAGGTCGTTGATTGGAGCGGTGTTCTTAAATTTACTTTTAGGTACAGTGTAATTTACTATTACATTTGTACAGGACTGATACATACAGAACTATATATGGGCCTAGTACGGTATAGTATTTCAGTAAAGCGATCTGCATCTATTCTACGTCCACGATATCTGTAACTAATAAGAGTCGGTTCTTTTAAAAAAAACATTATCCTTTTAGCTGATACATGCTTAGCTGAGTGCCTGAATGGGCTAACTCTGTCCACTTTCCAGAGTTTAATGTACTGCGAATTGGCAATGTACTAAGACCAGCCAAATTCTTGGCAAACAAAATCAGTTTACTTTGTTACATTGAAATCTATATCCTTAATACCGGATGACACTATATGTGTAATCATTAGTAAATTGGCTTTAGTGAAGGTTCGTACTCTTACAAGTTAAGAGGTGTATATAGATGCTGATATCTATTCTAACCTTTGTGTTTATTTTTCTTCAGAAAATGATCGAGCTTTTGACATTCTCTATTGCATAACCTTTAAGCTGATGGATCACAAATGGCTTGAAATGCACGCCAATTATATGGATTTCAATGTATTCCCTTTAATTCGAAGTCTCCTGGTCACATTATTTGTAACTACCAAGTGTTTTCCATACTGACTAGATTATGAAACTCGCGCTGCAGGCAGTTATCAAATCTACACGACGACAACTCGAGAGGGAGTTGGTACTTGAAGATATCCAACGGATTGAGGACATGCCATCGTACAGGTTTCTCGACCGCTAGTAACTGAATTTTCACTTAACCTCACCGCAGGTAGTTAATCTCAGCATACAGTCACCTGCAAACCAAGTATAGTGAACTCGATTCGTGGGGACTCCAGGATCATGGACGTGTAACGTGTGCGGATTGTTTGTGTTTTCACGTTGAAACTGTGACGGGCCTTGTTTGTTTATAAAAGGAACCACTCAGGGTAACAGGGTATCTGATCAGCCAATGGTTTAACTAGTGCATGTACAGTGTCCAGATTTTCAACGAGTGGTTTTCACAACGCAGAGCGACAAGTTCTTAGATTTCTTTGCAAAAAGGAAGATTATGTAAGCTAATCTGAGTGAAATGCTTCCTAGGGTCCTTTTTTTCTTCACATAATATTGTTTTGAGTGTATGGTGTTGCTATGTTGTTACAGTATCTACGTGGGCATCAGCCAATCAGATTTATTGGCGAACCAAAGCCTAAAACAAGGAAGTACTACTAAGGTTATGTTTAAAATTGCTAAGAGATAGAAGATTAAAAATTATTTAATTTTTATGGTAGATATTTAATGATATAAATAATAGAATAATCTACTTTATAAAGAAGAGATAAGATAAGGAGATTTTGTATATAAACTTTTTTAAAAAAACACATCTTTTAGTAGTTAAAAAGTGTATCAATAAAAACCAAGAAAAAAGATTTTAAAAAAAGCACAAACTATTAAGCAATAGATTGTCTAACTTACTCCTTTTTTGTATTTCGTTTTTTTATTTCGAATGGTAAATGGTACATTTTAAATAAAAAAATTATATATAGAAGTGTTTTTTAAAATTAAATAAATTTATTTTTAAAATTTATAATGATTAATATTCAACTAATTATATGTTAATGATTTGTTTAGTTTAGGTGTAGTGAAATTGCCAGTTGCGTGCCGTGGATTTGGAAGTGCGGTGGGCAGCTGATGCTTCACGACGAAGGTTTCAAGAGTTTCTACCTCTTTTGGAATGTTGTTCCAGGCTTCCAGCAAAGCATGCCGCTGAACTACTACAGTACTAATTTAACAAAAAAAACCCGGTTACTATCTCTTTCATTAATGCAAGCAAAATTGGCAGTCTTGTTTGGTTGAAACTTGATCGGTTCAACCCATCACTTCAGTGATCATTGATCAGTCTGTGACTGTTCTAACATGATCTTGTTTACCCACCTCCTGTTTCCTCCCTCTGCGCCGCCAGTAAGGCTTTCGATTTAAAGGAAAATTATAGAAATTTTAGAGGATTTTATTTCTATAATATTTTTAGTTATATGGTTCTTGAAATAAAAAAAATAGACACAATTAAATCCTACGAAATTTATATAGAATGCCTCATGTCATATAAATTTTACAGAAAATTTAATATGAGTAGAACCTCATGAAAAGTTTTCTTTAAGTATTTATCTCTCCTTAAATTCTTATATTTTTTATGGTCAAATTAAACGACCATTCTTGTCTTTTATAATTATCTGTTTTATACTTATTAAAATTCTATAATTTTCTATTACTTTATTTTTTAATCATGTGTTCGCTAAGCCGACAAAGCAAGGGATAAAAACACTACTACTCTACATCAGCAGATGGCTTCAGTAAATCCAGGGCTGCAGATCGGATGGGATCACATCAGACCATCAAGAATAGGTCATCTCAGGCACGATTGACAGGCGAGGCTCAGATTAGATATGAACAATCACCCCTTACCTATCCTTCCCTAGCTAAAATGCCACACTACCAGCTTCTACTGGCTGACATCACCGTGATTTGAGAGGCATATCATGATGAGTAATCTTAGGCGCTGGATCTCTTCCGTCACCTACTCCTTGGCTTCTCCTTGACAGTCGATACCTCTTTTGCCTCTTGGTTCTTGAGTACTGTAAGGACTAGAAACTATTATATTTATCTAAAATATATTTTTAGAGCTTTTTTTTTAATATAGCTATTTAGTATTTATAAAAAATGATTTTACTACTACTAAATCCATACTATTTGTTGCCTTGACGAGTCTGTTTATATATCTTATCTTAAGAAGACAATCAAAACTTTTTACCTCTCCCTTAAGTAAAGACTAAAACTTATTATATTTTAGTAAAAAATAGTATATATTCTACACTCTTCATTTCAAAATATAGCAACTAGACTTCTTCTTTCCGATACATTTTAGATAAAGATTAAATACACACATAAAAGGAGAAAGTCATTAACGTATGATTAAATAAGTTTTAATTATTACAAACTTAAAAAAATAGATTAAAAAGTTTTGGTACAAAACGTATTATTTAACGGTTTGAAAAACGTGAGATAAAATATATATCTTAATAAAAAAATGTCACTAATAGTTATATTAGATGTATTGTAATACTATCATTCTAAATAGAATATATCTAATACAATATTTAAGTAAAGATAGAGAACTACCTTACCTACGATCCTATACTATTCTTTGTGCCACTCTAGACGGAGGACGGATGGAGTCCTAACTTACCTACGATCTTGTACTATTCTTTGCGCCACTGGAGTAGTCTAATGTAAGGACACCGTCCTCACGGGCTGTCCCCTGCTCATCGGAGTACCGACCGGCGATGCTCTCCCTGGCTTGGACCTTGGACCTTGGACCTAGTACCACTTTCTGTACTTCCCCTGCATCACGTGCATGTGTTTTTTGAACCGTTGAACGCACACATCGGTCCATATACATTACATCATGACTGCCGTCTGCGAGAAGGCCGGGTCCCCCGCCGGTGAACAGCGGTAGCCGCACGCGACGCGACAGACGGGACGAGCAACCGAGCAGCGGAAGCCCCAACGCCACCTGAGAATGTTGGAGCCGGCTGGGCCGGCCGGCACCACTACGTGATGATTCGACGATCCAGTAGCGGGCCGGCCGAAAAGAACGAGAAGCCGCGCGCCGGCTGCCGTTGAACAACGCCGTGCTCTGGCTTGCCCCTGCGTTGCCGCTCGCGTCCGTGCCGCGGCCTCTCAATCGTGGGGAGCCCCGCGCGCTACGCTGCAGTGGAAGCACCTCCTCAATTCGGGCCTGTCGATCAGGGTTGTTCGCGTTAATTCCATGCATTCTCGCATCGATTCATCCCTCTCACCCGCAAAACGGAAATTGATCATCGGCAGCGCCCACACACACTGTACGTGTGGGTTCATCCGAGCATTGCCACTAGCTCCAGTGTCCAAATTACCCAATTTTCTCTCGTCTACCTGATGGTGTGGTTGGAAGGGAACACGCATGTGAGAAACTTAATTGGGTTTATATGAAAAGAGATATAATTAATCTATTTTAATATATAATAATTTATAAATTATTATACTAAGATTATTTTTTAAGTTTTAAACTACTTAGATTTTCTTTTTACAATTTTAATTGGCTTCAAAATCATTGAAAAGATACGAATCATATGAATCAGCACAGATATCCTCATATTGTGGCATAAAATTTAAATTCTAAAATTTTTTATATTTTAGAACGGAGAAAGTATTTATTATAGAAAATCAAAATTCCAATCATGCCTATCAAAATTATAATCACTTTAAGTATTTCTACTCTCTCTTTTAAAATATAGCCATTTTTAGCTTTCGACACTGTATCAAGAAGAGAAGTGAAAAGACTTAGGTGTCTTCTCAAAATAGATAAGATATAGGACTAGTTAGGCTTTAATGAAGACAATGAATAATATAAACAGTTTAGTCATAAAAGACTCATTTTAGTACTAGTTTTAGTTTGTTATATTTAGAATAAAATTTGAACACTAAGTTATTATATTTTAGAGCAGAAAATATTAAGGTTAGTTAAAAAAATTCCTCTTTAATCACTTCAATTATCAAGTTTTGAATTTCAAATTACTTAGATTCCTTCACCAAGCATATGATTGGATTTAAAATCGTTAAATTGATGGGAATCAAAGGAATAAGTAAAAATATACTTATATTACAGTTTAAATTTTAAATATTAGAAATCAATATATTTTATAACGTAGATTAAAATTTTGTAACTAGTTTGTTCATTTTAGACATTAATTCGAGATAAAGAGGTGTTCAGACCAATGGTGGAGCCAGTATTGGATCCCTTGCAACGAGGGTCCTTATTGGCCACTCGAACATAGAGCTAACTCTGCGTCTAGTTTAAATTTAACCTAAGGTTTTTAACATAGAGCTAGTCAAATTATTTATAGCTAAATTTTTTTCATTAATCTGCCTTGCAAAATGTGTTTACTGCTATATAACATTTCACGTATAACTCCATTCCTCTATTCATATGTTTTAGAAATGTAATATAGTTTCTGGTGAGTAATACACACAAAAGGATATTATGATTTACTCCTAAAATATGTAGCTAAATTTTCACAGGTACTGCTTCATATGCCCCTTGATCAGAAGAACGATCACTAGAATAGAAGTTGCTGTCTCTTTCTCATGTACCTACGAGGCTACGTGACTGCTCACATCTCACCAACTATCTTTCTCTGTATTCACCTTCTCCCTCTCCTTGTCAAACTTATGCTATCAACACAACCTTCTATTTCTCCTATCGACCAAACTTATCAAACCAGTTCTTCTTTTGTGCATAGTTCTTTTGATTCGAGGTAGCTTTACTAGCCTGTCTCTATAGTCTGTCACCAACAGTTGCACTATTGACGTATTAATGTAGTGCTTGCTGTTCTTATGATTTGAGGTAGCTTTACAAGCTCGCCTACAGTTACACTTTGCATTGACACATTAATGTATTGCTTGAATTTTAGAGGCTCTAAAATTCAAACGGGAACTTTCCACAAATATCTCCAACTCAAGTAACAAACTTTATTTTTTTATCCCTATTTCTCTTTTTCTTCCATTTCAACATATATTTATATGTCTACATCTAGTTTAACACCATAATAATCCAAACATTTACTAATCCAAAATGTAATACGTTAAACATGAAATGTTGCTTCGGAAGTACCTCAAGAAGTAGTAATTGCAGAGGCTAGCGATAATCCACATGTTTAGGAAAATTCCGATAAGCACAAGAATACAACAAGACATATTATTGTGGAGAGGGAGGTTGGCAAGGGTGTGGCCACAGCATAAATGAATAGTGGCAATAGAGTAGAATTTATACGAGGCGTTGTAGGAGACTTAGGGAGTGATGGTGGCAAAAATAGAACCGTTTAGAAAACATCCAGCAGCATGCTCAAGATGAAGGTCTGGGAGGACAGTAGCGGCGTAAAAGGATAGGAATGATATATGCCATTGGGAAATTACCTCCCATGCCAAAAAAGAAAGAGAGAAAAGGATGGGTTGTGGTCTAGAGCCCTTGATATATAGAGGACTGGTTGTTTTAAGATCTCTAGTGATAATTTTATTGGAACTTTTTTTATCTAATCTCTAAAAACTATTTAAGAGGCGTGTTTACGGCCTACTGAAGATGCTCGTAGGATATGCTCGATATTTTCCTGATGTTCTCATTACTAATATAGAGTTATCATAGTTTTATAAAAAAACATAAAATTGTTATAATCTTTTCAATGACTCTAGGAACACGACAATTTCAAAAAAAAAGCTATTTTTTTAGTCTTACAATGAATTTCAAAGATGAACCATCTTATCATATTTTAGCAAATCGATTAAATTCAAACCAATCCGTAAGATTTGCCAACTAGGATCATACTCAGTCTCAGATGAAAGAACGTACTCCTATAGTTGATGAGCGTTACACAATAGGGTGACCACGTTGGCCACAGCTACTCCCTCCAAGCGTCCGTGAGGCGGAGCTCTCGCGAAAAAGCGCTATAGGAAAAAAAAATCCCCTCTCCGGCCCCTCTTCATCCTGGACTCCGGCGGCTCGCCGCCGGTGAAGGGAAGGAGAGGTGTCGGGCTCCTCTGCTCTGGTAGGGTATGTTTAGGTTAGTTGGTTGGTTTTCCCGTGGTTGGGTCTCCCCCATTGTCGGGTTGTTCCTGTTGTTGAATTCACCGGAGTTCGGCGTCTTCGTCCCGGTGGCGGTGGGAGAAGCGTCTCCTTTGTGTTGCGGTGACACCTGGAGACTCAGATATAACGTATGTCATGGAGTCTCGTTGCGGAGGCGGATCTTGGAGACGGCAATCCAAGTGGAGAAGGCGCTTGTGGTCGCCGGTTCCCGCCGTCCGTTGGTAGCCTGAGCGGCGGATGGCTATGCGGCGACCGGTTTCTGCGGTAAACCAACAGATCAGGCGGTCTTGGTGCTTGCGGCCCTCAGATGCAGCTGCAAGACAGCAGCTCAAGCGGTGGCGGTGTTGGTCGTTGAATGCAGCAGACAAGCATCAGATCGGGAGGCGGTGGTGCTCACAGTCGTCTGATCTGGTGGTGGCCGGGCTCAGGAGAGGCCGGCGTCGAAGGTATTTGGTGCCCTATGCTTCGGTGATGTCCAGCTTCTTGAAACGAGAGGATGGCCATGCCGACTTCTTCAATGTTGCCGTTCCCCTCTCAAGCATGGTGCTGTTCTCCAGTTCCTCTAAGTTGTCCAGGAGCCGATTGCATCGCCACCATCCAGAATCATGCACGAATGAGGTATACTGGATTATTGGAGGGTCTTTTCTATTATTGCAGTAGTAACCATGTTGAAGTCTCTGTTCGGGTTAAGCGCCAATAGCCTGTGAGACATTGGTCGGCAGGTTCGTTGCCAACGCTCCTCAGATTTGATGGAGATTTCCATGGAAACCATGGGATCAGTCCGGTGAAGTCATAGAAAATCAACCGCTCAACTATAAACCTGGAATTGTACCGTTGTCCATACAGGCAACCGAAGGGATCGTCGGCTTGTTAAGTGGTGTACACGTTAGTAGAGGCCCTGTGAATAGAATCATCGCGGCAACGCCGCTGCTGCCTGTTGACTCCATCCATTAATACTGTATGGTCTCATTTGGAGAATAGTTCCTTTAGTTCAGTATCTTCACCTTCCACAGGGATGGTTTTATGTTTGTTCTTCAAGTTATATCATGTACTGGGGGATTTATTTCCCCTAAACTTTGTGTTTAATCTATAATAATAATATTGTTAGTCTTCTAAAAAAATGAGCGTTACAATTTATAAAATCATGATGATAATTTGAATTGTGTAATGAATGTGTTTTATTGAGATTAAAGTAAAAATTTTGTGTTTAAATTAAATTTATAAAATTGGTTTATAGGATCGGTTAACTCAGTGATGGCCATACTGATAAAATGTTTACTTTATGTTTTATGTTTATAACTCATAACTTCTAGATAATTTTTATTAGTGAGGTATTCTGCTATATACTAATATAAGTTAAGTTAGATGATAAATTATGATTAGATATTGTTTCTTTAGTTATTTATGTGATATTGCGTAAGCTCTTGAGTATCACTGGTGATGGATCAGGACCTTAGAAGAAGTTGAATCGAGATTCAGACGATCAAGAAGATCATGTGAGATAATAAGATAGAGAAAGTGAAGTTTTTATATAGAAGTTTGTATTTGGTATGTATGAGAGAGTGAGGCTAAGTGATAAGTGTGAAGCTAAGTGATAAGTGTGAACTGAAAAAGCTGACATATTTGAGAGAGAGATTTTATATAAGGGCTTTTATATTAGGTTTCATAAAAATGAGGGTGCAATATCATATTTAATCATCAATATATCGATGCTTTTTTTTGTTTAATAAGTTTTATATTTTTATTTAGTTTTGACATTACATTTGTGTTTCTTGATTTGTTTGTGATTTTATTTAAGTAAATCCATCTTGCCTGATCAAATCTAAAAAGTTCCGATAATTGTTTTTTTCTTAATTTGCAATTATACAAGGTTTTATTTAAATTTAAAACATTTGAGGCTTTAAGGTAATTTTTCTTAAACTATTTATTTTATAAATCCCTCACATATAGTTCTTACTTAGTTTATGTATTTTATTCTAATTAAGTTTAAATATATCTAACAGATTTTAGAAAAATTGCGTTTCTAGTTTAGACCGCTAGTAGAGGTCAATTAGAACGTTAGAAATGTGTTATTTTGACTTATGAGTTTGAAATTAGTTTTAATAATTATTTGATTTTTGTTGAGACAACCTATCATTTTATTTTTTTAAAAAATTTAATTCTTATGATTCGATCTAAAGGTGCAATGATAGGAAAGGAAAGCCAACCCGGCCGGTCGGGAGCATGCACGAGCACGACACCGCTACTCTCTCTCTCTCTTCCTGGTGCCCCTCTCCGTAGTGAACGGACATTGGTACCGTCTATCTGAGCAATGATGGCCATTTTTTGCCATCAAGCAGGCCAAAATGACTCGAAAGCATCAACTGGCCAGGGATGAAAAAGTGAGCCCAAGGATCAGACATAACAGTTGCACGCAAGAACACCACCGCTACAGCTAAGCTAGCTCACCTAGCTGCTTCCCTCCTACCGCCTACCACCTTTCTGATTGATCCGTCTCCTAGTGCTTGCTTTGCTACTCGTCTTACCTCATGTCTCTCTTTGGCTGTGTTTGAGAGACATTTTAGCAGTTACAGCTTTTTTAGAGATCTCTAGCTTCTTTAAATAATCTAGATTATTACTTGAATTCTAAGAACTATAGAATATAAAAAATAAATTAAAAAACAGAAACTAAAAAAACAGCTTCTCTATAATCTTAGAAGCTGATTGACAGTCAGCTGCTTCTCACGCTCCAAGGCCTTTCTTATCCACTCCCGCCTGTGTCCTTGTACAGTACCTGTATGGTACCACTACTCCTTTAGGTTTCTATTCTTTTCTTGCCGCTGCCGCTGTAGTAGTAGGCTCCCAGTACGTACTAATGTCTGCTTCTCTCCCTTTGTAGGGACACAACGAGTCGGCAACTGAACTGTACAACAGCACTGCTCTTCCCATGCTTCCTGCCTTCCTGTCCGTCAATCTCTTGGCCGATTGCGTTGGCACGCTGCACTTTGATCGATTATCTCCAGTTCACTGGTGACACTGATGATCGAAACACGCAACCAGCCGTACAAAAAAGAAATGCAGGGTGTGCATCGATCTGGGAGCGCAATGTGTATTACTCGTTGATAGATCATGAATAGAGAAAAGAATATTTGCTAATAAATTAAATATTATAAACATCATAAATAATATAAAAAAATTATCTAGCCGCCGCCATCCCACTCCCACTGGCTCTCCTCATAAAAAAGCAATATTGATATGTAATATTTAAAGATTAATCAATCGTATTTTAAAAGCCTGGCGGGAGGCAAATAATAGGAGCCTCAGGTAGTCAGGTTGGGTGTATAGATATGCATGGCCTTGCACGGTTGCACAGGCTAATAGAGAGGATGGCCTGAAGAAGAGGCTTTTCTTTGCTGTTTGGCTACAGCTGCAATGATAAAAATTGGGATAATTATATGTTTGACTACATTCTAAGGCCAACTACAATTTAATCTAGTTTTTTTTATCTTGGCTCGTTTGACCTATTTTTTAAAAAAACAAAGATACCGTTTTATTCTAATGTAACCATAAACGTTAAACGTTTGTAGCTAGAAAATACATTTAGAGATAAAAAAGACTGAAATACCCCTAGATGGAAATAAACTCACATAGGTAGGAGACCTTATCTCTCATCTCTCAAGCAGCCACAAGTTGAAGATATAATTTTTCACATGGCGAAGAGAGGCTCAGTGGCGATAGGCTATGGGGTATGGATGAAGAGGAGCGTGGGGTAGCGCTCACTGCATGCACACAGAAGGTGGCGTGTAGCGTGGAGGGACTTGATGTGCAATTGTCTTCGTTAGAGGTGCGTAGAGGTAAGGGCTTGATGTGATGTACTTGTGTGGCTCATGGCATGAGGAAAGTATTTGGAGTCCTCGAGCTACTTACCCACATCCTTGCACGCTATCTCGCTGGTGAGCATCCCTCTTACTATACCCACACGAAACTAATTTTCTCTTTTGTACTGATTGAATAATCTTTTTTATTATGTTGATTGAAAGTCGGCTATTGACGTGGAGGTAGGCATGAGTACTTGATGCTGTGGTCCACTACCTGACCGGAAGTACACAAGCCATATATATTATATTGCCATGGACATACTAATGTTGAAAATATATGTTCACTACTGTTCGACATGTATTAGTGCTAAGTTTGACACGTAATTTTTTGGATGGGCACTAATTTATGCTTTATAATTTGCTTGGTACAATTGTTAGACGTGAAATAACATGTGTGCTTTTCTTCGATATATGCAATTTTGGATAGATAATATACAGCCAAAGTTTTATTAAAATTTAGTCGAATTTGCACAAGTTTATCAAATCTAACTCAAGTTCACACATAATAAGTAATTCCAAGTCAAATTTATCAAAAGTTACATCACTGAGCGCATAAAAAATAGGCCAAATAGATAAAAAAATCTAAGAGAATATGGTCAAATGAGAAAGAGCATAAATGATATTTCGGTTTTAAGTTGACACCATTATATTGACTTTAGATAAAAGTGCTATAGCTGATATCCATATTTAAAAAGCTAGGTTAAATAAGTAAAGTTAAAAAACCATATTAAATTAGTAATTAGCATTTAAAACAAGATCAAATGTGCAATTTCACCATAAAAATTCTCTCGCCCCCAGCAGCGAGCTGTGGCCTAATCCGGAAACATCAGTGTGAGTGCTTGCAGCTGCTGCGAGCTGTGTGCGCTGCTGCCGCTGCAGTGCATCTGGTTGGCCATGGTCGCTGAGATCGCTAGCTGCGGTCGATTAGCCCCACCACTCGATCGGCCATTAAAACGCGACTTCCAAGTTTTCAATCTGTGTATCATGCATATGACCATATGACCATATGCCTGAGCAGAAATGCATGGCTGCCACAGCTGTAGCCATTGTCCCCACTGCAGATATTTGATTGGTGAGAGTACTGCATCCGTTTTCCTAGTATCTTGTACTACTCCTACACGGAGTACAGTGTATGTATGATTCAGGTGAGCTAGTAGCTTAGATAAATCATTAACAAGATTCCATGTGCAATTAAGATGGGTTTATGTGCAATTGTGCCTGCATGTCAGGTATGGTAGCTCCAGACATGAGGGCTGTGTTCTTTCAATAATTAATTAAGCATCATTTGCATTTGCATGCACACGGGCATGTATCGTCTATTTTATGATCATACTACTGGTACTAGTGTGTGTTTACATACACACGCACACATCTCTGGTAGCTTTGGAATTTGGATGGATGATCATGTTGTGTCCTGGATGATGCATGTATACAGGCAGATGGATGGTGATGATTCAAGAAAAGGAACAGTGCGGATGCGCATGTGCTACAGTACATGTATGCAAGGCTTTTAGTGGAGAATGCCCCCACAATTATTGAGCAATTGCAGGGAACAAAAGGTACCATGACTGCAATCTTGTACCCGGAACAAACGCTCCTGCAGTAATATATGTTCCTCCTGAAAATTTTTGCTCAAAGTGGGGGAAAGCTCTGCTGAAAACAGTGCTAAAGCTGTGATGGAAATGATTTTTCATTGAAGGTGTGTAGGTTCCTTGCAATCTCAGTTTGATTAGAATTTAGTATAAAAACGACCACATTACATAACGATTTAAATTTTTTTACACACAAGAATCCAAGCATTTTGTTTAAGGATTAAAAAATCCAAAAAATACTATTAACAAGCGAACTATTTTTAAAAAATAGTATTAAACATAAATTTTAGAGAATATTATTATACAAATCAATTTATTTAATGCTCTCGTCGTCAATTGTATTCCGTTGGACATCATTAATTTTATCAAAATGACCGAATTGCCCTCAACCCAGAAACCAAATCCCCCTCACGAAAATAGAGTCGAGGTCGACGGCCGGCCCACATGGAGGCAGCGACGGCTCGGCTCTAGGCAGCGCGGAAGACGGAGGCGAGGGCGGCTCAGTTGTGGTGTCTCGCTCCATGGGGGCGCGGAAGGCAGAGCGCGAGGACGGCTCGGCTACTGTCGGTGCGGAAGGCAGCATGGAAGCGGCGCGCAAGGCAGCGTGTAAGGCGGAGGCGAGGGCGGCTCGGCTGCTGTGGCTCGCTCCAGGGGGCGTGGAAGGCGGAGGTGAGGCCGGCTTGGCTACCGGCGATGCGAAAAGCAGCCTGCATGGAGGTAGCGCGTGTACGGCGGAGGGGCCCGCGTCCGTCTCGGCGGAATCACATGAAAGCTAGAGGAACTCGGCGTGCGGCAAGGTGGCGGAGTCGGTGGTCCTGCGGCGACGGCGGTCCCCATCTCGAAGCCAGCGGCCACCGCTCGTCCCCGCACCCAACCTCTTCAGGTTGACTCGTCTCCGGCGGCGACGGCAACGGCTCCGGTAGGGGCACTAGTGGCAGGCCTTCCCAAAGGCTGCGGTCGTAGTTCTCCATACAGACACGATGCGCTTGAACTCGGGCCAGCGGAGGAGAACACTGAACATCCTATGGGTCGTATGATGATTATGTGTTAATTAGATGTAGAATAGTCCCATATGTGATAGTTACATATAGGCGTTATAACTTGAGGGTTAAACTAAAAGATCTTTTTTAAATATAAACTTTTTATACATATATAATATATTCCTATACATAGACAATCTAGATCTCTTGGCTTTTGGCACAATATGGTAAGATAAATATATATGCATCTAACATTTCTATCTAACAGCCTCTCTTAATATGATAAGGTAAGCACAATATAGTAAGGTAAATACACTAGCATCTAACCTTTCTATCTAACAGCCTCTCTCAATCTTAACCGCTCGAGGTTCAGATTGACTTTGAAATTTTCTAACAGCCGAACAGACAAGGCCTTTATAAAGCCATCTGCAATTTGATCTTCTGATAAAACAAATTCAATCTCTAGTAATTTTTGAGCAACTCTTTCTCTGACAAAATGATAGTCAACTTCAATATGTTTTGTTCTGGTATGAAAAACAGGATTAGCAGGCAATTACTTTGCACCAATATTATCACACCAAAGTTTTGCTGCCTTTGGACTAGGAATACCCAATTCATGTAGTAAAGTTTGTATCCACATAACTTTTACAGTAGTATTATCAATTGCTTTATATTCTGATTCTGTACTAGATCTTGAGACAGTAGCATGTTTTCTTGCACTGCATGATACAAGATTAGAACCCAAGAACACAGTAAACCCTCCTGTAGACCTTCTGTCATCAACACTGCCAGCCCAGTCTGCATCTGAAAATGCACTCACCAAAGTCGAAGGAGACTTCTATATTTTCAAGCCCAATTCTGTGTATTGCTTCAAGTATCGTAATATTCTTTTAACTGCTGCCCAATGTACTATGATAGGTGCATGAAGAAATTGACAGACTTTATTAACAGAAAAGGCTATATCAGGTCTAGTGAGGGTTAGATATTAAAGAGCACCAACAATGCTTCTATACCATGATGTATCATCTGGTCCCAACAATGATCCTTCATATAATGATAATTTTTCACTAGTGGATAATAGAGTATTAACAGACTTGCAATCTGACATACCAACTCTTTTTAGAAGATCAGAAGCATATTTGCTTTGAGTGAGAACAATGTCATCTCGTACCTTGGCAACTTCTATACCGAGCAAATAATGCAGATCTTCCAGATCCTTTAGAGCAAATTCCCCCTGCAAATCTTGAAGTAACACTGTGGTAGCATGTGGTGTAGAGCTAGCTATAATAATATCATCAACATAAACAAGGAGATACATGCTAACATCATTCTTGCGATAAAAGAACAAAGAGGTATCAGCCTTTGAAGATTGAAAACCAAGTGATATCAATTTAGCACTTAGTCTAGAGTACCATGCTCTGGGCGCCTGTTTCAGACCATATAAGGATTTATCTAGGCGACAAACAAAGTTTGGTCTTGAAGGATCTTCAAAACCAGGTGGCTGTTGCATATATATCTCTTCTTTAAGATTGCCATGGAGAAAAGCATTTTATACATCAAGTTGTCTGAGAGTCCATCCTCGAGAAACAGCAAGAGACAGAATAATACGAATAGTATCAGCTTTAACAACAGGACTAAAAGTTTCCTCATAATCTATTCCATATCTCTGCTTAAAACCCTTTGCTACCAATCGAGCTTTATATCTATCCAAGCTACCATCAGATTTTCTCTTTATTCTGTATACCCATTTGCAACCAATAATATTTCTACCCTTTTGAGGTGGAACAAGGTGCCAAGTTTTATTCTTCATTAAGGCATTATACTCAAGATCCATTGCATTTTTCCAATTACTATCAGCTAGAGCCTCATCAGTATTACTGGGTTCCCCTGTAGTTGTCAAAAATCCATACCTGACAGTACCATCTGTGTATATTTTCTCCTTGCGTATGCCACTTTAAAGTCTGGTTATAGGTCGTGTTGCAGCTGGAGGTGCCGCAGACGATCTCGCATGCGGATCTGTTGGCGCAGCAGCAGTCTGGCCTAGCAAATCTCCCGCGTGTGGGAAAGAAGACGTGGCCGCGCCTGGCTGGTGTGGCGCGTTGTCCGGATCGGGCGCAATCGCGAGAGGGAAAACCGGAGATAGCGTGGCGTCTGGCGGTTGGCCAATGGACGCGCCCGAATCAGACTCCAATCCCGAGCCCGCATGCGAATCGCCTCTGGAGTTTGCACCTGTCTGGTTTGCTCCGTGTACACCGGTTCCTTCTGAATTTTCACCGGCTTCTCCCTGATTCTCATCATGCAACTCAGAGGAAACATTAGAAGAATTAGATGAACCATTAGCACATTGATCTACTACATGTTCGCCCCCTACATACGGATAAACAAGATCAGAAGGAAGACATAAGATCTCGGAGCGAAGACGGGCACCGGCATTGGGATGCAGCTCGGTGAAGGGAAAAATATTTTCATCAAAGATCACATCCCTGGAGATGTAAACACGGCCAGTGGAGATATCAAGGCACTTGTAGCCTTTGTGCAAGGTGCTATAACCAAGAAAGACACATCTTTTGGATCGAAATTTTAGTTTATGCTTATTATAGGGGCGAAGATGAGGCCAACAAGCACATCCAAAAACTCTCATCGAGGAGTAATCTCGTTTTTTTATTAAAGAGACGCTCTAGAGGCGTAGCATGACCAATCGTTTTGCTGGGTATACGATTGATGAGATAAACTGCTGTTTGGAAGGCTTCTAAAATTTTAGGGGCATAGCCGCATGAGATAAGAGAGAGAGACCGACTTCAACTATGTGATGGTGTTTTCTCTCAGCTGACCCATTTTGCTGATGAGCGTGTGGGCAAGAAACAAGATGAACGATGCCAGCTTTATTAAAAAAGGAATTAAGTGTCTGATATTCGCCTCCCCAGTTAGTTTGCATGGCAAGAATCTTATGATCAAACAAGCGTTCAACAAGAGCTTGAAACTCTTAAAATTTTTGAAATACTTCAGACTTGTGCTTAAGAAAGTAAATCCAGGTGAACTTGCTAAAATCATCAATGAAACTAATATAATATCGTTTTCGACCAATTGATTCTGGTGCATGACCCCAGACATCAGATAACACAAGTTCTAAAGGAGACTTGGAAATACTAGAAGACTTGGGATAGGGCAACTGATGGCTCTTCCCTTGCTGACAAGCATCACAAACTGACTGACTCAACGACTCATCGATATATGGGAGACTATTATTACTGACAACTTGCTTAACAATTAACGAAGATGGATGACCCAGCCTACTATGCCATCGAGACAGGGGCAATCTGTTAGAGTTGTAGGCTTGCTTTATTGTTGGCGCAGGTAAAGGATAGAGACCCCTATGACACCTTCCTCTAAGGAGCGTATTCTTCGTTTCCTGATCCTTAATCAGAAAGAAATCAGGGTGAAATTCTATAAAGACAGAGTTGTCAGCGGTAAGACGATGAACTGAAACAAGATTTTTCTTAGCTTGTGGAACGTAAAGAACATCATTTAATTGTATGTTACGAGTGGGGGTATGAACTGTAGTACGACCAATGTGACTAATGTTCATACCTGTTCCACTAGCTGTGTGGATCTGATCACCGCCATGATACTTTTTCTTGAGAAACAGCTGCTCGAGATTGCTTGTCACAAGATCTGTAGCACCGGTATCAGTGTACCAGTTGGTGTCCACGCTATACGAGTTTGTAGCTGCTGCAACAAGACGCTGATCTGGCACAAAGTTCTCATCGAACCTGTGCCAACATTCAGCGGCTGAGTGATTCTTCTTGAAGCACACTTGGCACCTGTTGTCATCTGAATTGGGCGCACCACCAGATGTCCCGCGACTATTGTTGTTGTAGGAGCCGCGGGAGTTGTTGTTATAGGAGCCATGACCTCCTGCAGGAGGCCCACGACTGGACCCGCCGCGGCCAGACTGTGCGCCCCCACGCGAGGGGCCTCTCCCACGCGCCTGGTTCTTCCCGCGCCACGAGCCACGACCACGAGATGCCGAGTTTGCCGATCCAGACCCAGGGCTGCCTCCATAGATCAAGTCCATTCTAGTTTCAAAATTGAGAAGTTGTGAATAAAGCTCACCAACAGAGATGGGTTCCACTCTAGCGCATAGAGCAGAGACGATGGGCGAGAAATCTTCGCCCAAGCCGGTGATGATGTACTCCACCAGTTCTTCATCTTCTAGGGGCCATCCTGCAGCCGCCATGTCGTCGCCAAGAGCCTTCATCTTGGCAAAGTACTCGGCAACGGACGAATTCTCCTTCTTGGTCGTTGCCAGAGCAATCCGCATGTTGATGGATCGCGCTCGTGTCTGTGATGCGAACATGTCTTCAATGATCTTCCAAGCGTCCGCCGCGGTGGCACTGGTGGCCACCTGCGTGAGGACATCCTTGGTGACCGACGCGAGGAGGTAGCTAAGGACCTGTTGGTCCGTGGCCTCCCAGTCTTCGCGCGCCGGATTGGGAATCCTCACTTCCTTCCCATCAGCGCCCTTCTGCACAAGCTCCACCGTAGGTATAGGGGTGGCACCCGTGAGGTACCCCTGAAGACGAGCACCACGGATCGCAACACGTACCTGTGCCTTCCACAGGGAGTGATTGTTCTTACTAAGCTTTTCCGTGATAGGCTGGGCGAGGAGAGGATTGGAGGAAGCAGATGATGATGCCATTGTAGTTGCGGAGAGGAGATGCAATCTACTCAAAAGCGATGGCTCTGATACCATGTGAAAGTTCAGAGGAGCGGAGGAGAACACCGACGCCCTATCTGGGTCGTGCGATGGTTGCGTATTGATTAGATGTAGAATAGCCCCGCATGTGACAGTTACATATAGGCGTTACAACTTGAGGGCTAAGCCAAAAGATCTTTTCTAAATATAAACCTTCTATATATAGATAATCTATTTCTATATATGGACAATCTAGATCTTTTGGCTTTTGGCACAATATGGTAAGGTAAATATATATGCATCTAACCTTTTCATCTAACAGCCTCCTTCAATATAATAAGATAAACACAATATAGTAAGGTAAATACATATGCATCTAACCTTTCTATCGACCGCCTCGCCTGCATGGGGCAAGTTCTAGAACGGCACGAGGTCGAAGCAGTGGCAGTTGCAGAGCTTGTCACGATCATCTCCGGAGCCTTCCACCGGAACGTGCCCGTCTTGGATGAGCACTTGTCGCCGCAGCAGGTCGCCTCGAGGCAGGACATGCCCAGGTCGGCGACCTTGACACGATCGCCGCCGTTAAGCAGCAGGTTCTGCGGCTTGAGGTCGCGGTGGATGACACCCTGCGCGTGGAGGTACTCCATACCACTCCGCCTTCGCTGGCCATCGATGACCTCACTTCGCCATCAACATCGTGCATGGGAGCGTTAGGCTCAGTTTAGATAAATGCACCGTACAACATTTAGAAGGGTAAATGGTCTTTTAAATAATGTCTAATGGAGAAAAGTGACGTAATAGTAATGGTCATAAGTTGGCTTATATGATGGTATTTTTTTGGAAGTTGTGTTCATCGATGTATTTTCTTGGAATATGGTATTTATCGATGGTATTTCTTAAAAAAAAATTCGAGGCATCTAATTAATTTAAAATTTATATTTTCATCAATGAGATGACTGAAGAAGAATATTTCTTTTTAACCTTAATATTTACTACACAACATAAAAATAATTATATATTACAGAGGGAGTGCTAATTCTTTTGGGAGAACACACACCGTTACACCTACTAGTAGTAAGATTTAAACGAGAGTTGAATTTAACCACATTAGTTTAACCTCAAAACTTCATTGAACAACTTATTAGCTATTCACTGCACCTGACAGAGATCAAGGAAATAATCGGACTAGCTGTCAGTCAGAGTTATACTACGCGCTCTTTGCAGCATCTCGGGCCAAAACAAAGCTAGCGTGCAACCCTAAGACAAAGCACATGTGGACAACAAGTAGCGTTGGTTTGTAGGCAACATCAAATAGACGCGCTAGCGAGCAGGTGCCGATGAATCTGCAAGCACTACTCGTACGACCGAGCTCCAGCAACTACAGAAACACGTACAGCCATCGCACCACCATTTGAGCAAAAGGCTCTTTAAAGGGCTTTGTCCAGTACTACTCTCTTCTCCCCCCCTCCCTTTCAAGCTCTCTCTCTCTCTCTCTCTCTCTGGATTGCATGGTCACCGCTTCTTTTTTAACCTAAAGAAGAAATCTTTCTTGCTATCTCGATCGTTCGCTCCAGCTACCTCACAGGCCAAGCTGCACGATCTCTTGTAGGAGTAGGTAGTTGCTGCATGTATGCGTGCATGGAAGGGAGCCAATTGGAGACTGCTTGCCTCCCTGCCCTCTACGGGCCGCTCGGTCCGTACACGCCGCCTTCTCCTTCCCTTCTTGCTCCATTACCGAGCCTGCAGCACAAGCTTCCCCAGCTGCCGCCGTTGGTCCACGAGCAGGCCGGGACGAACCATGGCGTGATGTTCTCGACGGACCATGGCTGCCTGTACCCACTGCTCCCGGGTATCCCGTTCTGCCACGACTCAGGCGCCGCCGCCGCCTGCGAGAAGCCCGCCGGTTTCGCGCCCTTGGGCGCCGCCGAGGTGATTATCCTTCACTCAATTTGGGTCATGCCATGCCGTTCTTTACTTGTTGCTTACAATCTTGGATCTCGTTTACCCCCTCGATCAGGCGGGTACATCGGCGGCGGCGAAAGTGGACAGCGAGATTGCTGCCGCTGCCACCGCAACCACTTGCCATGGCCCTAATTCATGGTGCGTATGATGATCACCTCGGCCTAGCTAACACCTCAGCTAGAGTTTTGTGTTGAGGTTGTTGCCTTCTGTTAATTAGGGTTTGCTGAGGTAAGCTAGATTAACTGATGGGACAGGTGGAAGGGGTCGGCGGCGGCGGAGAAGGGGAAGATGAAGGTGAGGAGGAAGATGAGGGAACCGAGGTTCTGCTTCCAGACCAGGAGCGATGTGGATGTGCTGGACGACGGCTATAAGTGGAGGAAGTATGGCCAGAAGGTTGTCAAGAACAGCCTCCACCCAAGGTATACATGAAACATAAATTAAGAGATATGCAAGCCCTAGTAGTTCTTCTACAGCTGCCAATATAACAGAAGTCTACCTGCTGCCACCACATATGCTCGAAACAAATTCAGCGGGATCAGAATCCATACACTGATTGACTTTTTTTTTTCAATTACATGAAAGATGCATACGCGCATGCACTACTACACACGCACACAACACTTGCACGCTCACAAATATACCTTCTACACACGATCAAAGAAACGGAGACTAGCGAGCGACAATTCCTGCACTAATTGCCTATCTTAGATCACATTATATATATATAGTTTATTTGGGGTGGGGATTAACTAGTTTTGTGACGATATGGTTGTGTAGCTAGTTGAATTACATGCTTCACAAGAGCTAATATTAAATGGAGAATTGTTCCGTTCATAATCTTGTAGATCAAATGAAAGAACTGGCCTGGACTGGGACCAAATCTAATGACTTCATTAAATGAGCGTGAATTTCCCCCCTTCAAAAGAAGAAAGATATAGGGAATGCAGTTTTTTTGTAGTTTAATTGACAAAGGATCAATTAGCACCTAGCTTACTCTTGTAATGATGTTAATGCAAATCCAATGATTCACATTGGTAATGAACCATTGTTGATCGACGCATGCAGCCTCACTGCGTGTTTGCTAGGAATTAAGAAACACCATGTATACACGTTAAATTGAGTACAGTATGTCCAATAGATTCCTACATGAATTATGCAAGATAGATGCCCAAATGCACTAGAGGAACCATAAAGGAATAATTTTTAATAGATAAAAGGGATAGAGAGAGTTGGAATGCATAGAAATTTTTAAATAATTCGTTTTCAATGAAAACGAGGATCCGGAGCTTAAGCCCTTTGGTTCAATTTTTTTTCCAAATAATTCCAAACATGATACTTGAGTTCATGTTTAGAATCCTCCAAAAAAATGAAGGAAAGGAAAGTTTTCGTAGGAATCTCGCCAACCATTCCTATAATCATGATAATAGAGGGGATTCAGTACTTCCCACATATTTTTTCCCCAAAATTCCTTCATTCAAAACACAAACATGATAATAGAGTGGACGTGTGTGTGTGTGTGTGTGTCTGTATAGATGATGGTGCTGGAATATTGCTTAAGGAGTGATGGCATTGCATCTACACAAAAAATTTGAAGAAAAAAACGGCACTCAGTTATAGAATTTGTCCACCCTAATTTGTCACACATCGATCATCCTATGGTATGAACAATATTGATACTGAAAAAAAAATCAAATAGATGTTTTATTATTCACAAATAAACGAGGTCGATTTAATTTGCCACATATCTTAATTTGGAGTATGCTTTACACAATAAATTTGGAATGAATTGCATGTAAGCTGTTTTAGTTAAGATCTTAACAAACACGCGCCCATTAATTGCCGGCACACATTTGATTTGAGCAAAGATGGAAGGCATCCTTATAATGACAAAAAAACATAAAATGTTCCAAAAATTTAACTACCCATTAATTAATTTATTGATATATGGCTGAAAGAGAGATTTATTTTACAGTAATTATAACCGGTCGTACTAAGTGAATCTAGCTAACTTCGGCAGAAGATATGGCATATATATAAATTAATTCTTGCTGACAAGAAGCCTGAACTTTATGTATCATGTTGCATTTGTTGATGTCCGAAGATAGGTAATGAGTGTTTTTATGGTCTTGAGAAGATACCGGAAATTATATTAACACTATAAAATATGGTACATCCTTAAGGACAAAAAAAACTCCTAAATATAATAAGTCGATATCATATCAGTGAAACTACGTGACCATTCATCAAAGTTATTTACATATGTTATGTGTTTTTATACACATATAAGCATGCATCAGCATGAGTTGTGAATTTTTCTGCAATAGTACACCACGCAATAAGGCACCATGCCGCAGTTTGATGCATATATTATAAATAAAAAAACAAAGGAGATGCATATTGCTGCAATTTCTCTAGAGCATCGAATCTGCAATGGACTAGTGATGCAGAGACTAATTATTGTCCCTGTACACCTATGTTTAACCCTATGTTTTGGCACGGGTACCTACCGAACCAGAGACTGCTGATTCAGATCAGCCGATTTTGAAAAGAAAAAAAAATAAAGCCGCTACTATTCTCTTTTCTGCTTGGTCTAAGTTCTGATCATGCGTCATCTATATGGCACTAGTAAAACCTATCATGATTTTTGATCTGCAGCACTAGGACAGGCGCATGCACATCAACCTGTGTGCATATGGATGCACCGGGACAAATGGTGCACGCATTTTCAGATTGCAATGTTTTTCTTCAGATACTTAGTACCCGTAAGAAGGGGAAGCTTGCTAGCAGCTTGTGCATGATTTCTTCCCGTAGTATCTCTGCAATCCTATGATGACGATTTGGTGTAGTTCTGAGTGATAAAATTGATATCCATGCAAGCACATAATTAAAGTCCAACAAAAACCGTGTATATTCAATGAAAGCTCATAGTAATGGAATAGCAGAGCTCCTGCGCTTCACGTTCAAAAATAAAATTGAAAACTCATAGTCTAACTTACTACTCCCTCCATTTTTCAATAACCGATACATTCACTCTCATATTGTCTCATGTTCAAAGTTCTACCGATAATAATTTCTAGTGTATTATTATGTTTATACATCAAAAGTCATATTATTAGATTTATTAGTGTCATATTTTCATAATAGTTGAAAAGATCCATCATAGAAAAAACATGGTCAAAGCATGCATATCTAGGTCAACATTGTGAGTTACATTGTTCAGTCTATAACCCATTGGTTGAGGTGGGGCAAGGCAGGACGTCGCACCTGGGTACTTGAACAATTAATGGTGTGATGTCGTCTACGAGAATTCCACGTAGGATTTTTTTAATGATGTAGATGTAGAGGCAAGTGAAAAAGGACATAATAATGCTGATTACTAGACGGCATAATTAATAGGCAACTTAATACTATATAGAAATTTCGTATACTAAATTATTGATTATACTACGGATAAAATTTGTAATGTATAAGTTGTTTGTGTATCATCTAGATATAAAATGAAAAGATTATATAGATAGCAGCCATGTGAACCATTGTGCATACCTTAGAACTCACCGTGTTTTTAAAACAAATAGAACTCTCCATCATGATTCCTATGAATTACTCTAGGAGAAAACAGTTTTCCTTAGTAAATCAATTGCAAGGATTTTGATTTTATGTAGAGTAGTTCATAAGAGATATTTGGCGTTCTAGTCGTGATTAGTGAAATAGCATCCTCAAATCCTAGGATTGGTGTGGGTGTGCTTGATTGTCAGTCTAGTTCCTTTTGTTAATTAATGATGCCGTCCTTAGCTCTTTTCTGAAAGAGAGGATGCATGCAGCATGTGTCCTTCCCCAAATTTGAGCTCATTAGTTAGTACTCCGTATATGAACTTAGTATTTAGATAGATATATGATCAGTAATGAGTCGGTGGCATGACATGAGGAAATTACATACGCATTAACTAATTTTCTATCTTATTTCTTTGTGAATGTACACACAGAAACTTTTTTTAATAATATAGAAAAAAGGTTCATGTTAATTAACCTTGTCCATTTTTTGTTTACAATTAACATTGTCCTTTCATCCTACTTGCATGGTAAACTCTTGCCGAGTGACAGTAGTACTAGGAATGCTCATCAGTTATTTGAGCATGCATGCATCACCAGTTCCATTCAGATCAGCTAGCATCACCAATGCTCTTCTTCATTTGTTGTTGCGATGTTCCCTTTTCGGCGTACTGCATACATATACCAGCATATATGCGTTAGTAGAGAACCATATACGATAATATCTCTGTATACAATGAATCAGTCTCAGCTCGCAGCTGATCAGTCTGCTGTACTTTGTTTGGTGTGCGTGTGTGCAATTGTGCAGGAGCTACTACCGGTGCACCCACAACAACTGCCGCGTGAAGAAGCGGGTGGAGCGGCTATCGGAGGACTGCCGCATGGTGATCACCACCTACGAGGGCCGCCACACCCACACCCCCTGCAGCGACGACGCCAGCCCTGCTGCCGGCGACCCCACCGGCTGCTGCGCCTTCACCTCCTTCTGACGCATGCATATATATTTGGATGATGATGAATTGTTCTCTTCTGATGGCATGTTGGAAGCAGGGATCGATGTAAAATGTAGTAGGAAGCTAGAACTCTCACCTGCATGTTGTTTCCTAGTAATCGATCGAGCAATCAATCAGCTGATGAAGTTGCATTATATTCAGTCTAATATGAATGGAGACATACTCCTACCTATATCTGACGAAGTACCAAGAACACTACTGCTAGTCTGGGCATTGTATCATGCCTGCTTAAAAGCCTTGGACATGGCTGCTGCAATGCATGCAATGCACCGAAAGCGAGGGCATGCACCTTGCTCTTGCTGTCTGTCGGCCATATATACACAGTTGCAGTGGTACTGTAGTACGAGCACCCTGACGAATCAGGAAGGCAAGCAGTCGTCCTTCCACTTGTACTCGCTCGTCATGCATGTAACCGCTAATGATTGTGAAACTGCTCCTCCACAGCGCTTAAACGAGCATGAGCTCTCGGACAAACTCCTCTTCTTCACATGTTGTCTGACTGATGACAGGCTGACTGACACTGCATTCAACTGCTGGAAGAAACACGTTGCAGACAGGCCAATAGGAACACCTCTCGCGCGTTTCCAGTCAAACACTTGCATGCAGTGCAAGACGAGTAATTATGTCGTAACCTGTTTATTTAAGTTCCAGTTTTTTTTTTGCCATTTGTACCTATCTTAAAGAGGATATGCATCTCAAATTCCCAGGCAGAGTAAACTTGGTGAGAGAATATACGAGTAAAAGTTGCCTAGAAGAATTGTTGCCTCGAGAAAATATGCGGTAAATACTCGTCCCTTTTGTTTGTGCGAATCGAATTTATTTAAAAAATTCCAAGATTGCACGAGATGTCGTGCTGAACCACTAAATCTTTTTTTCATCAGATGCCTTCTTGCTTAAGGTGATAATAGTACACGATAACACTGAGGGCCTGTTTGGAAGCCCGGTTTCCAGCCCAAAACCAATGTAAAATACCGGCCCGTAAGTTTTTCGCGTCGGGCTCAAACGGGTGCTTGGATGGACCGTTTCCGTATTCAAATCCACCGGAAAAAGGCCCATTACAACCGGAAAATAATTAAAACCTAAGCAGGCCACACTAAAAAAACGACAGAGATCGGGCTCACCTCAACTCCTCGAGCTCCTCCGCTCCGCACCCCTCCCTCCATCGCAGCCGCTGCGCTGCTTCCGACGCCTGACGAGATCTTCTAGAGCTCGGGCAGGAATAGCGATCCGTACCCTCTTCCACCTCGCCGGCGATTGCCTGGCTTGCCCCAAGCTTGCGCGGTGCCCCTCTACCCAACACGCCGGCAGCCGTAGGGCTCGGCCGTCCACATTAACGCCTGCGCTCCCTTCCCCTGGGTGCTTTTCTCCACTCCCCTCTAGCAGTTTACCTCGTGCTCTAACTGAGCTCCCTTTGCAGTGGTCTGCTCCGCCACCACCCGCGACTGGAGTACGGAGATGGGGAAGTCGGCCACTATCTTCCTCTCGCCATTATTTTCAGGGCAATCTGGGTGGTGGTTGGCATTGTTTGTGATGATCGGTATGTGCTATGAATTTGGATTTCAGGCAATCATCCAACTCTATTGATTCCTCGCCGCCATTAGCGCCCAGGAAGCTTGCAGAGCAACAGGGACAAGGACAAGGATGACATCAGCAAAATCAATGGGGACAAGACGACATTGGCAGTGAACTTTGAGGCCCGTCTCTTCCAGGTTGGCGGGCATGGTCTGGTGTTGATGCTGCTGGATGTCATCTGGAAGGACGACGGCTGCTGCTCCCTGATAAACCTCCATTTCTTTTTCTCATTCACGCATCTAAACTGTAGAGAGCTGCTGCTTACTCTACCCAAGCAGCTTTTCACGGGGGTATCAAAATATGGTTGTATTTTCGGTGACCTTACAGGCGGAAAAGGTTTACTGGTGAAAAAAAAACTTAATTCCCAAACGTGCCCTGAATATATTCAGGCGTTAGGTACTCAAGTATTTGGGCCTTAGAACCGAATTAGCTGAGTGCCACTCATTCGGCCTAGTCCATCATGGCCTGGCTATTCTACGCTTACTAGGTGTTTGGTTAGAGGCAGGTAACGTACGGATTAAATGTTAATGGGACCAACTGTAGCGTTAATGGATAAGAATGTACTGTATCAAATTTCTGGGTTTGTTTGGTTGCCCACTATAACCCTGCTGCTCAATATGGCAACTCAACGAAAAAAATCAAATAGCAGCAGCTTGCTTGTTAGGTTGAAAAACAGCTGAAGAGGATATAACTATTTCTTCAGAGTTTTCAGTTAAGCATAGAAAAATGGTTCAGAATTTCACTGAAGGCGACATGGCAACCATCACCAATTTTGGCTGAATATCATATCACAGTTCCTACTCTTCACGATGAATTAATGCAAGGAGCTGTTGATGGCGAGAGAAGGCTCCTGGATTGCCTCAGAGTCACCCCCTCGGTGGAGTGGCTGGAGAATATCAACCTCTGTCCCCCACTGACAAATTTTCGTCTGCCATCTACCGGCGTCCGCCGCTACCTCCATGTTGAAGTTCACTTCACCAGTAGAATCAGCTGGAGGCTGGAGCTTCTGCAAGAACTGACTCAAGAGTCCTCTGAACATTGCAGCTTGTGGCATGATGTCTGTTACGCGGTAGAAAAATTACCCCAATCGGTTGAAACCTGCTATGCTACAAAGTGAACATTTGAAACAAGAAATGAATTCGAATTTTGGGATAACAAGGCGTTCCCTTGGAAGCCATTGAGGCACCACTGTAAGCCGAATGGTCCACCGTTTCCCTGAGGGCAGCCGTGACCAGAGCACCCTTTTCCCCGCGAAAGGTGAGATCGAGTCTCGTCGCCAGCTTTCAACCGCCGTTTCCCACCGTCTTGCGTGGCGTTTCTCCGTTCTAACCCCCGTTCTACTGTCGCCAGGTCGAGAACTCGCTCGGCCATCACTTGCCCGCGCCCAGATGTCGCCGAAATCGCCACCGTCGACGCCCTCCTTCCCGAAGCCCTCCGCCGCCAAATCCTCAACGCCGTCCTACACTCGCCGATCTTCTCCACTGCAGGCCCTCGGTGAGCACCCCCTTCGCCTCCCCCTATCTTTCGCCTCTTTCCTCGCTCACCGCTGATGACCATCGGGGGCTGCGCGCCGCCGCCCGGTCGGGTTGGCCAGCGAGCCCCGCCCCTTCGGTCGCGGCCGTCTGATTCACCCTCGGGTGAATTTGGGCTGTCCAAGTGGCCCGTCAAGTGGCTGCTCTCGTCGGCGCTACCTAGCCCGTTTGCCCGACATGGCTGCCACGCGTGCGCCAGTTGGCGAGCCCGTGTGGCCATGCCGCCTAGCTGATTTCATCTGTCCAATCGGCCTCGGCTGATCCGGGCCGTCGGCTCCCCTGGACCACATCCGTCGACTATGCTGGCCTCCCCTTTCGCTGACACAAGTGACCCGGCTATCGTCATCTCACCATTGACGCAATAATCTTGGTTTCTCTTCAGAAAAATAATTCGTAATTGCGTCATAAATCGAATAGATTTTGTGATTAAGGTTTAAATCGATTAAAACTTTAAAATTCATAACTAATTCCTACAAACTCCAAATTAAATCATTCAACTTGCAAATATCATCTAAAATTAATCTATATAAGGTTGTTTACTTTTTATGTATTGCTTACTTGGTTTTCATTAGTATTTTTTTTATCGTTTTGCATGCTACCGTATCGATTCTGATGTTTTGGAGGATCACGACTACTAGGACACATATTTATCCGTGAACATGTGTGAACATACTTTGTAAAATATTTTATTATTTACAAATAAAATACATGCTTTACTAATTACATAGGGATATGGATTACCTATCTGCTTTGCCTATGACCCTATATTATTTATATCTATTCTTGTCAAATTTTGGGTAATCCCTTATATTGATCTAGCTAAAAATATGATATGCTTAGTTATGCTAAGTTGAACCAGATCACTAATGAAATAATCATTTTATTCACATTTAATATATTGATGAGTTGCATGCTCATGACATGTGGCAGTAGTTCTTTGGTCTTAATTATTACTTGACTAAAATATGATGTAATGGTGGGCTATGGGAGTATTGTTTTGATAGTCGCACCCATGCTAATTAAGGACAGTTCGCGAGAAAACTTTGAGACATTCTCATACTTAACATAAGTTAGCAATGGCTAGATTTTTAGTATAATTTACTCCTTTCCTAGACACCTAGGAGAGGGTGGGTGTGATAGAGTTGAGTTGGATCAGGGTTTGGCATTGATCGCTTTTGGATCCACTGTGATATCAAAGGGGGGCTGCCCACCTAGTCTTGATAGGGGTGAAACCTCAGTATGTTATGAATGGTTATGAAAGTTTTATGTGAAGGGTCCTATCGCAGCCTCCTTTTAGGATGTCGTAATGGCATGTCGATGCATGAAAACATGTTGTAGTGATGTGTTCTTGCGGTATAATTTTATATCTCTGGCCAGAGTTAAAATCTATTCAAATAGACACACTTAAATAAACATGACTTAAATGAACTGTTGTAGTTCATGTGGTTAGTTGAATCTGTTCAATATGGTGTAATGTTGTTCAATGAAGAATAATCTTAACTTAAATAATAATTATTTTAATATTTTAAAATTCAAATGTTCACAACTGCTTTTATGCAAATAAGCCATATACCCTCCTTTGTCTCTCGTACACGAATCTATTATTGGTGTGAATTGCTGAGTACGGTAAATGTTACTTTGTCTTGCTATATTTCTTCTTTTTAGAAGCGCCACAATGATGAAAATGGACTTTGAGCACCAAGTCTTATACCCCTTATTTTAGTTTGCTTGTGGGGTGGAATTGAAGCCATACTAGAATCATATTTTTGCAACTATTTTATTTTTAATGTAAGGACTAAGTGTCTCTTTTGTAAATATTTACGCTTTATTTTTTTAGATCTATATATTAATTTATCATTTTATATACCCCTGGCTTGATTTCTGGACAGTGATTTAATAGACAAAATGAATATGAAAATTGTCTAAATTTTTGGACGTTACAAAAGCGACTAAATTGGCTAAACTACCCTAAACCCAATCCTTGCGTTGTACCGTTGCTACAACATATATATGTTGTTTGCTTATGTATAGGTATATGGTTTATATCAATGATGGGATGTAATCATACTAGTTGTTTGACCTATAACAGATCAGTAAAAAAAAAGATAATTAAGGTTATCTTTAGTGTAACCTGTTTCTTTCTCACTCTCTCTCAATATCTTCCAACCCTGCAATGGATGGTTAACACATCGAACAAAGGTTACATAGAGCACAATAATAAGGGATCAGCATCTTTAGCCAATGGACCAACTTGAGGCAACATTCTACCACTACTAGTGGATCCAAGTATTGATGAATCAAGTCCAAGGTCAGAAACATAACTAATCTATTGCAGCTCAAGAATCAGAAACTCAATCGAAGCCGAAGCTGTTGTTTGTTATGATACAGTCCCAGCTATTCCAAAAGCTAGCATCAAGATCCCTCCCAAGGTCAGATTCCAACGGCTCTAGTCCAGGTACTCATCACCCGTCCCAGTCCAAGCGGCTGTGACCCAGAATAGCTCTTCGTGAGGGACATTCCGCAAGGAAATGCCTACAATCGAAGAGCGGTTCGCACATGCACACCAGTCAGTATGCAGTGCATGGACGAACCGATTGAATCATCATTGGAGTCAATGCAGTACCGATCAAGACTTCGGCTAGTCAGAGACCACAGGAGTCTTCCAGTGTGTAACGTTCAAGAGCTTTTCTTCTGTACCAACGAGTTTAAACAGAGACGCATAGATGGAGTTAAATGTAACAAACTGAAGCATGAGTTCGACAGTTGTTGTTCTTTATGGTCTGTCTCGAGGATCCAGATGTTGACTAAAATGGTGTATCTGTCATCGGCATAAGAGACCTAGAGTTTCTCCTAAAGTCAAACCCAACATTACAGGAGCTAACGACCTAACTATCAGCCAGGAAAGCAGGTGGTTAGCCAAGAGATATAGAATGGTTGGACAGAACCAACACCTTATAAGCCCATGGAGTTATTGTTGTGGTACCCTAATGAACATAGAAACCTAAAAAAAAATCAATTGGGAGTTTTAATAATATCCACCTAGAGGTCAATATGAATGGTTGCACAAGAGAATGACAAGAGTGATGAAGCCTTTGGAAAGGATATTGTGGAAAGAAAATCAAGATCAACTGGCATCCGAAGTTTCTATGAAATCAGAAAGTGGCAACTGCATCCTAGGGTTGCAATCACAAATCAAGCTTAGATTCTTTACCTTTAAAGTTTCTCTGAAGACAACAGATGAATTGTATAATCTACATGAATGATAGGATAAGAAAGACATAGGTAGAAAGTTGATTGATAAATAATTCCGACGCGCGGATCGTGAGAGCTGTATCGCTCCTAATCTGGGTCGGGTTCCCCGGTATCTAATTACGGCCCACCTCAAACAAAATGACAGGATCTGCTAGCTCTGGAAACGGATACGTCCTGAATTTAGCCCAACCAAACAGCAGCACTTAGATCCCTAAGATAGGCCGGGCCCATTAACATTGAGGCGTCAACCAACCGGACTCGCGCACAGGCTGCACGCCTCGATCTGTCTCTCTCTCGTCGCACGCGCGAGCCCACTCTGCCGCCGGCCACCGAGATGGCGCCGCCGCGGCCTTCGCCGGCGACGAGGCTGCTGAGGGAGTACGGTGAGTGTTCTCTCTCCATACCGAGCTCTTGGGCTCGCGAACCCTCTCGAAATCAGGGTTCTGCTGCTGCGGGAGGTTTTGGGGATCTGATGCGTCGGGGGGACTACTCTCGCTTGCAGGGTGGGACCTGTTGCTCGGATCGATAGCCACGTTCTAATGGTGCCCTACACCAAGGTGGAGGACAGCTTCAACGTGCAGGTTCCGGTTTCGGCTCCCTTCCTGTTGAGCGTCCTTTTGGTTGGATCACACTGTAATAGCTGTGTGGTGTGCTTTAGCGTAGTGTTCTGAGTTGTCCTTGTGGTGCTCAGTTTCAGTGGGGTTTGCGGTTTTTTGCTCAAGTAGTAGTGTGTGTTTAGTGTCTGTCCTTCTTCTCTGTTGTTATTCAGTTACTAGACACGGGATTCAGGATGATTGCTTGATAATCTGCTAATGTTCATTTTGGTTGAAACTGGTTGCTAGATGGTGTGCACATGTGATTTGTAGGATAGTATGACTTAACAACAATCAGCTTATGTGAACTTATTTACATTTTGCAGAGCAGAATCCATGCTGAATATTGATGAATCTATGATGAATACGGGCATCTTTTCTGTAGACATCCAAGATGCATCCTTTCTATATTTGCTAGTTCATCCTGCATATATATTCTTGTCATATATCATGAGCATTGAAAAGCTGAAATTGCTCAGCTTCAAGTGTCACCTATGCTATAAACAATGCTCAGCTTCCAGTGTCACCTATGCTACAAACAATGTTAAAAAAAGGGAGAGGAAAATTTTTAGGATAATTGTGAGTTTCAACTCTGCATGTCAAAAAACTAATGCTTTATGTTAGATAGCTTTCCCTTAGGCTCCGCTTGACAATCAATTTGAATGAATTTTGCTTTGAGAAATTGTTTCATTCTTTACTGCTCATTTATCTTTCCTTTACCTGGTATCAAATCTTTTACTTGGTAATTCTTGGCTTTTCCTGTTTAATTTGGTAAATGTTTGTTACCTATTCCATCGTGTGTGCTTGCACTTTTACTGTCATGTCGTTCCAGTGTTTGGCCTAACACTTTGCTCATGTATGTTCTAGGCCATGCATGATATTCTCTACCACAACTATCATATTGAGAAGGTAACCATTTCTGCTAGTCTATCAATACAAAGTATGTCTCTCATTAAGAATATGTACAATAATGCTATAACTAGTGTTTAAATAAATGATAGTAACACATATTACTTTTCGATTAAAATAGGACTACATCAGAAATCAACATTAAGCATTTATCTCTTTGCATTGATAATAGGTTACGAGAAACATATAAGTTGATATCTCTTGGTGTATACTCTTTGCAAATAATGTAGTATTAATTGATAAGAGCCACACAGGAGTAAATAAAAAACTAGAGTTGTGACGGTAGACTTTTAAGTCCAAATGTTTTAGAGTAAGCAGAACTAAGACTAAATAATTGAGATGTGACTTTAACACTATCACATACGAGGAGAGAGATGTGAGTTTAGAATGCCAAGTGGTGCCTAAGAAGAACACTTTTCGATATCTAAAATCAATGCTATAGATGAATGAAAATATTGATGCAGACGTTAGCTATAAAATCAAAGCGGGCTGGTTGAAGTGGTGTCAAGTATTTGGTATTCTTTGTAATAAGAGGGTATTTCAGAAGTTAAAAAGTAAGTTTTATAGAACGGTGATTAGACCTATTATGCTATATAGAACAGAATATTGATCTACAAAACAATGTTATGTTCAATAGCTGAGTGTTGTAGAAATACGTATGCTATATTGGATTTGTGGTCATATAGGAATGGATCGAGTCCAGAACGAAAAAATACGTGATCAACTAGGGTAGCACCAATTAAAGAAAAACTTGTCCAACATCGGTTGAGATGATTTGGCCATGATCCAGGAAGACCCACAGAGACGACAGTACATTATAAAATCTTAAGTTAAGATAATAAAAATGAAAAAAGCTAGAAAAAGACTAAAACTAACATAGAGAGAGACAATAAAAAGTGATTTGAAAGAGTGGGATATAGCTAAAGATTTATATTTAAATAGGAATGTTTGAAAAGCAGCTATTGACGTGCTTGAGCCATGATTTAAAGATTATTGTTGGGTTTTAACTCTAGCCTATCTTAATTTGTTTGGAACTGAAAGACTGTGTTGAATTGAGTTGAGTTGAGTTGTTGCAGTATAATCATTTAGAATTTCTTGGTGTTGTCCCTGGTCATTTATAGGTAATATTATGTTGGCTTGAAGCCTTGATCTGTGCACTATGCTACAATATTTCCTCAAATGACCATTGCTTGGTTCAAGCATAATGAAATGGCAAGTAGATGGTCAAGGTCAGATGACATTACCATTTTACCACAATATACTATATGCGCTTGTAGTGTCTATATATGGTATGATTGGCCTTTCAGGTTGCAGATTATGTAATCTGGACATGACGCAGGTCATTAACATCATTTACTACATATGTTCTTCAGGAGCGTTGGTTGTATCTGTTATCTCATCTTCTGCAGTCTTCATAACGCATTTATGTCATGTTCCAAAGGTTTATGGTCTTCTAGCAGGTGAATGTCAATAACTTAAATATCTTATTGCATGCTGTATCTGTTTTTGTTGCAATATTGATGTTCTTCTATTTTGCCTTTTTAGTTCGGATAATGTTGGGTAGTATTATCCTGATGACTTTGAGACTTCTCCGAGTTCAGGTATCCTTTTTAACTTCTTGTTATGTTTAAAAGGGTTTATTGCAAGTATGCATTGTTTCTCAATTCTCACAGGACCTAATATTCTGAAAATGCTCTGATTCCCCTGAAAGAATGAGTACGAGCTCAATCCTTTAATCTGTGTAATTTCCTCTTGGCCTTGAAAGACAGCAACTCATAGAATGGCCACCAAATTTTAAAAATGAACCTTGCTTGTCAAATTTGGATTTTTTTTTGATGCAGTGGGTCTTTAGTCCATGAATTTGCCAAGGGCCTAAGATGATGGTCCCCTTGGCTGTGGCATACCTGCTGCAGTATGCTAGCCTCGTTTGAATCTTTTTTTTTTTTTGTGGGGGGGGGGGGGGGAGCTTGGTTTGGGCCATATTACCTTATAAGCTGTACCTCTCACCTCCATGCCATTTGTTAGAATTTCTCTTTATATTCCTCAGAAAGTTTAAGCAATCCGGATAGAAGAGAACTTAGTTTTTGTTCTATTATCTCATGCACAAACTTCAAAGTGTTGTATATCATCAAGATATCCCTTTGCCCTATGTGTTTATGTCAAATTGTTCTATGCCCATCTTGAGTAACATTTTTTCTAATAATTTGCATTCAATTGTTCTGTGAATGAGTCTGTTATTCTGTCCTTGGACATCATAACGTTTTGCTCGGCTCATTACTGATATGCTGGTAAAAAGGAAGTTTGGTCATCAAGCTGAAGCATTCTATGTGATACTAGCTGCTATCCAGTTTCACTTATTATTGTACTCAACTCGACCCCTTCCAAATATCATAGCTTTAGCTTTTGGTGAGCACATTTTTTAAATAAGACACAAGTATGTCTGAGTGTTACTGATTTTTATGACACTATTGGCAGTAGTGTTAATCTTATGTGTGGTTTGTTGCTTTCTGTCTCTCAGTTAACTTGACATACTATTTCTGGTTCAAGGGAAACCACTGAAGCAAATTACTGGTATGCCATTTTTTAATACCCTTACCTTACCTTCACCACCATTTTGTTTCCATGCTGTTATTTTCAAATTTTATTTCCAATTTTCTATAGACTGCAGAAAGCAAGAATTTATTTCCAGTTTCAGTCGCATATATTCTTGAATTTAAAATCTGACTTCCTGCATTGCACACAATAACTCCAAAGAATCTGAATTCTGGACATGACATTCTAGAGTTGTAAGTTCCAACATGAAACTGAGATATAATTATAAGTTATTTATTTTTCATTCAGTTTAATTTCTTGTTGATTTACTAAATTGAGAAATGATTTTCAGTTCTTTATTTGCAGACCAGTAAAGATTATAAATTGGTTCTATAGCATTGAAAGATTCTGAGTTCCGTTTTATGCTGCTGAAGTAATTCTCTATTTTGCTTGCAGATTGTTGTAGCAGTTATTTTTAGGTGTGATATGATTTTGCTTCTTGGTACAATAGGACTTGCACTTTTGCTGGTGAGTTTCAACTACGAAACTCAAATTTCTCTTGGTAGTTGCATAGTTATGTTATACTCTTTTATGTAGTGTAAATCTTTCAGGAAGGAAGGGCCCAAAGTTTATGTTACTCCTTTCTTGTAGGTTATGCACAAATAACTCTATCACGTAGGCTATGTACAAATACCAATTGTCAATACTCTATTACTCAGCAAATTTGGTGCTTGTCTTTGTTTGAATTCAATGCAAAGTAACTTTGTCATAGAATCATAATGGCTTCATGGTTCAAACCAGATTTTGCGGTTTCATGCTTTCATCATTCATCATTTGTCTCTGTAGTGAATTAGTGAAACTTGTTGTAAGGACCATGAGGAGAATGTGGCTATTTATCTCTAAAAGTTGTTTTTATTGAGGCGTGGCTAATAATCTCTTAGTTGGTATGCCACCAGGCTATTAAAATAACAGCACTCACTTATACTGTTATACATCAAGTTGTTACATGTGTTTGGACTTTGTATGTATTCTTTTGCTTAATTTGTCTGGAAAGTTGGGGCTGAGGTACAATTTGACTATGCTGTGACAGAGCAGGTCTACTTCTCTATTGGAAGCAATCAAATGTTGTGTAAGCACTGCCATTATATGCATTTATGTTGCTTTGTACTTCCTTGAACTTTCTTCAATAGATTAACAGAAGTCCATGCAAATCTGCAAGAACCATTTGTCTCACTATGAATAATTTGCTTAGGCTTCATTGTACTGGTTGACTCTATAATGTGGCAGCTAATCCTGTGGCCAGAATTTGAGGTTTTGTGGTTTAATTCAGTTCTGAGCTGGAGTTCAGAGTGGGGTGTATCCTTTTCTTCATTTTTGTGCATGTGACAAACTGCACTTTCTTTTTTTTTCTGTAATAAAAAACTGAGTTAATACGTTCAATGCACAGTGAAACATCCTTTTTTTCTCTTTAGCCAGAATTTCATTCTTTTTTCCTACCAAATATATGCATCTGTTTTCTCTTTCATTAAGTCACTTTATGTAGACATTTTCATATGCACTGAGCCATCCTGTTAATCTCTATTAGTCACACATGAATGCACAAAAGGCTGAAACATAATATACACTTGTTCAAGTCTTATCCTTTTCTTCTTTTTAGATTTATGTGGTGAAATCTCTGCATTATCTGCCTGAAACTTATGTGAAGCACCCAGCCCTATTATCCATGACTACCATAAACTTAAGACGCATTCCATCCATTGGTACTTCACCTCAGCACTTCCACGCTCCATGCTGGTAGCATGTCCTCTTTGCATGCTGAGATGAGAAACTTAAATACAAAAATTTGTGTTACTTACTTGGCTAAAACATGTATTGGCCTTTTGCTTGAACAAATATATAACTTATTTCATCATGCATTTACTATGCATGAAAAATGATGTTTAGCTAGTAATATTTGATTAGCTTGCCAGTTGTGACCTCTACATGGGCTTTATATCTAAGTTATTTCATATTTGATTGAGTCAACTAATGACATTTTTATGATGTATCTTTTCTGATGGTGGTACTATCAATGGACTACTGATTGTTGATTTTTTTTATTCGATATTTTATTGGAAGTAAGAAATGTATCTCGTGAAGCCTTCTCAATGACAGGTCAGTGCTTTTCTTGACAGAAGGATAGTATCGTACATACTTCCAGTCTTCTCATTTGTTGTGCTTTATTCAAAACGTCTGCATCAGGTATCTCTACGTCTGTTGATACTAGTTTCATCCTTTTATTGGATCATTCTTGTACATGATGACTGATGTTGTTATGTTTCAGGAGCTTCGCTTCATTATTGCTTCAACTCCCATGCCTAATTTGTCTTCTTCACTAGCAACAAGCAGAGTGTGAGCATAACCAATCTGCTATCATATCTAACTCCTACTATTTTATCAATTTACCAGTGCAAACTAAGAACGTTAGCTTCATTATCAGAACTCCTTTTATAACATACCCTTCATATTGAATGCCGCTTCCTCTCTCTTTCTTGGCTTTGCAATTTTGACTGGTGAATATATGTTTGCATATCTTCAGATATAATAACAGAAAGAAAACTGGGTGGAAGTTACTATATGTTCTCATGATTGATGGTTTTCTTTCCAGGTACAATAATTTAACCTTAATTGTTATAAAATATTAATATGCTACTGTTTTTCAAGTAGCACAATATAAACTACTGTTGGAAACTCACATATAATTATATAGTCTAGATACTCTGCTATAACTTTCATGGCATCCTACAATAATTATCCTGGTGGATATGCTCTAAAGGCTCTACATGAAGCAGGTGAGCCCTACATCAGTTATGTGGTACATGAAATTATGATAGTTCTCTGTTGACAAAACTGTCTGTAGACCATATGCTTATTTATTTTCAATACAAGGGCTTGGCTGAATCACAAGCACAATATTACAATTGAACAGCTCGGCTACTGTTTAGCGATTATAGGGTATGTTGACAGTAATATCTTTATTGATGGCACATACTATTTGTTGATCTGTGCATTTATCTTTTACCAGGTTCTTTAATGAAGGAAAAAAATTGTTCACATTGATGCCTTCACTGCAATGAGTGGAGTTTCACGTTTCTGTGAAAGTGAATATCCTTGGAGGTATGCTCTGTAGTGTTTTAGTATCTTTGTTATTTTTTTATCATGCCATTTATGCGCTTTCAGGACTTCATCTCAATTTTTTTTCACTGGCAGATATTCTAAGGAGGAAAAAAAATTCCATCGAGGAATATCAGGAAATAAATTTCACATATCTGCTGAAGTGAGTTTACTTATTTGCTAAAAGACTTTATTCACTCATTTTTGTTACTATCTGTATATTTAAAGATTGAAACTGACTTTTGCAAGCACCACTGAGAAGTGGGGCCTGCATATATGGGGGAGTTCATGCTGGCGCACCTAATGTTGGAAAAGTATTTGTATTACCTCCATTTTGTTTGAGTAGAAGCTTGTTACCATTTTCGGTATAGCATGCATGAATGAATATTACTGATGGCACAACTGATACTCATTTCACGCTGTAATGCTTTCCTATTTCTTATTGTTGTACCAAACAGTGAACACCGCCACATCAGTGGTTACAAGTGCTTGTTTGCCGTGAATGGATTCTCCAGAGCGAAAATTCAACCTCGACTCCCACCACTCTCACTGGTACGCTATCTTTCTTTACAGAGAGCTATCTACCTTATCGTCATGCAGATATACTCCAGCCAAATGACAAATCACCATCCTATGTCTGGTTCTGTCAAATACTGGCTCAGGTCGCTAACGTCAGCATTTACCACTGGTGAAAGAGCCAAAAGTGTTTGCACATGGGAATACGAGAGATCCTGATTTCTTTCGCTGAATTGGCCTGGTTGCCCTTGAGGTGGGGATACTGATCAGATCTCTACCACAGGACCACTAACTGCCAATTGTGAAGATGCCTAGCCTGTGTAAATCACTGGATCGAGCCCCTTCCCAAACCCCAGCTCAGAAGATACTACACCTTGCCACCTTGAGCTATTCAAAGATTTCATAAAGGTTCACACTTTAGCGCAAAAAACTCGCGTTTTTATGTTGAAAGCATGTGCTTCGGTTTCTGACCCCGTTGCTCGTATCTGGTGGCCAAAAGAAAAAAAGAGGATGAATAGGAGAGGCCATAACAATCTTGTGCTCTAGCAAGTTGCTCCATTTCATACGAGTATCCTGTATCCTATCTTACATTAGGTCAACCCACTTGCTGTAAGACATCTCTGCCGCACCATTTTCCACGCATTGCCCTGAAAAAAGAAAAAAAAACATAATTCGTTGAACCAGTGATTCAATGTATAGCCATCGACAAGCTTGCTCCAATTAAGGTTCAACACAATTTCGATCGAATCTACCGTCTCATCGTGGCTCGCATTTCAAGTTTTCAACCCAAAACGAGATCGCAAACCCCGCAACCGGTCTTAGCTAGGGCGCCACCGTGCAAACCGGCCGGCGAGCACCGTGTCGCCGTCGTCACTCGGGACGGGATGGAAGTCGTCCAGGTGATTAGGAACCGGGGAGCCAGGGCCCCCACAGGCTTCGATTCCTCAGGCCTGTTCATCATTATTCCCTCTCGTGGTCGGTCGCCATTAGTTACGACGAGTGCATCGACCTCTCCTCCCGTTTTTAATTCTCGAGCTAATTCAGGGAGCAGCCTCTGCCTTGGCCAGCCTCCATCCAATCTCCACCGCCCGGGATGAACCCAACCCAAGCACCCAACTCCCGATTTGGTACTCTCCACACTGCTGCCGCCGCCAATAATTACAACAAATGGTGGCATCCGACTCGTTGGCGAGAGCGAGATGGGATCGAGCCTCTAACCACCGCCACCCAAAAAACGCGCACACATGAAACGAAACATGGGTTACGCTTCACGTGGTGATTTTATGTACGGCAGATTGCATGCTAGCTCCGGCTCGCTCACACGTGACGTGGTGTAGCGCGCGTTGGGGGGTCTACATCTACCTCTCGCCGTCTCGTCAGATCCAAGCCGAGGCGAGGCGAGGCGACGCCGCGTCGGTCACGTGGAGCGGGACGCGACGAGCACACGGGACGCAAAGGGGCGGGTTGTGCTTGCCCGGCTCTCGCCGTGCAGCGAGCGAAAGCCCGAGCCACCGCAAAACTGAGTGATGGGAGGGAGACGCCTAATCTGGTCGAGAGAGTAGTAGCTTATCCATCTAGTGTCTAATTACCATCTAATGAATCGGCATCGTCTCATCGTGGGGTCCCACCGGCTTCCAGGGAGCAAAACTTTTCTTCCTCGTGTTATTTTCTCCTCTTTTTTTCCACCTTTGCGTACTTGCCAACACTACGGATTTTGGGTGCGTCGTCCATACAGTAAAGTTTAATTATTTGACGCTCTGTTGTTATCATAGCGCTCGTGACGGTGATATATAGGGCCATATAAGTCAATAACAGTGGGTCATGATGTCAAATAACCAAAGCCCACTTTATAAAGTGCTAAAATATCAAACCTCTCTAATACATATACGTATTCGATGCATGCATAATTGCGTAACTGGTCATCAGTTTCCGTTTTCGTTTTCATTTGGGGCATTCTCGGTTTTTATTTTATGGCTTCATGTTGGGTGAGGCGATAGATCAGAGAATTCAGTCGGAGACGTTGAATGTGTTGATGGTAACACGCAACCCTTTGACCCATCACGAACATCACAAGAACAGGTGTTTCCATGTCAAGGTTCCACGCTTTGACTGATGGCCACCTTATTGGGAGCCAATTAATAGCAATAACTAATTAACTATTGCTACGTACTAGAGGTCACATTCTCACAGCAATTAGCAAAGTGTTAATAGAATTAACATCTGAAACCTCGATTGCAACATGGAGTTTTCCCTGGTCATATGTGAATAAGGTGGGAGCATCAGGAACAGTGGCGGAGCTTGAATGCAAGACCAGGGGATATTATTATACAGATACAGGCTCCTATGAAGATAAATCACTAAAATAAACTAAATTTCTAAATTTAGTTTGTTCCATTGACATTTCAAACCTTACCAATATTTTGCTAATGGCAAGATTTGGCATTGCCAAAAATTTTGGCAAGAAAAAATAGTTTATTTTAGTGATTAATCTTCCTAGGAGTCCCTTGTATGTTTTCATATATATGTTCATGGAGTTGCTGTAGTTAATATATATCTTTCATCTCTTATGAAGGCACGTCATCTCAATTGTTTTAGCCTTAAATGATTAATATATAGTCTAAATTGTTTCCTTCTTTCTCTCTCCTTTTCTCTTAAATTATATCATCTCACTTTGGATGATCATGTATGGCATAAATTATCCCCTTCTCTTATAACTGTCACCTCAATTGTTTCTAACCCTTCTATATGATTGATCAAAGAACAAATCATACAGAGTCTTGTCATTTACCTTCAAAACAAATTTATATTGGACCAATTTTTTATCATTGTCATTTAATATTTTTTAGCAACGTGTGAGGTATCATTTATTTTCCACAAAGCTTTTTCTCCCTTCCCACATCTGGAGAATGAATTTGAGTATGTAAAGATATATCCAAAAGATAAAATATTTCTATTATATAAGTGCAACTCTCGAAAATCACCTAGATTCCCATGGCTGGTCTTGCTACCCCTCGATGCCCTCACCTGGTCTTGCTACCCCCTCGACTTTAAGTTTTTCTTTGGAAATGTTTTGAGTTTACTCTAGCCCTCCTTTGACGACAATGTCGGCTCTCCTGGTGGTGTGGCACCAGTCAGGTATACTTCCGGTACACTTGATAAACTCAATTTATTCTATTCTATTTTTCCCCTAGATTGGATTTATGATTCTACGTCATCCAGTGATGACAATTGTGCCATTCTATTTTCACCAGTTTTTTTAAATATATATATACCCGACCCTAAGTTCTTAGTCTTAATATATACATTCTTAATTAGAGCAAGTCTAGACATCTCGACACGCTAGCATTTTCCTACCGGCGAGCCGACCTTTTCTCCCTGTTGCCGACCTTCTTCCTGTTACTCCCTCCTCGCTATCTCGTCTTGATTCCTTTCTTCTTCTCGTCTTCTCCACAGACGCTTTTTCTTTCTCCTTTCCACCACCCTCTCCCATCCCTTACTTCTCCATGCGACAAGACGACAGTCTCCATCTACCTCCTCGTCTCGCCTCACACCCGTCTTCACCCTTCTTCTTGCTCCATGCATCCTTTCTCCTTCGACACTGGCGCACCTCTGCGCTCGTCGTCTCCATCGACTGGAACCCTCTCCTAGTTCCCACTTTTCCGACACGCTCAATGGCTCTCAGACGCGAACCTTCTCCCCTCACGTCCGAGCCACTCTAACGTGTCCACGGACATGAATCTCTGCCTCCCGGACGCGAACCTCTTCTCTTCGCGTCCGACCCCTCTTCGCGTTTTTCGCGTCCGCTCCACTCCTTGGCCTCTACGAGTCCACGGACGTGAATCTTGTCTTCACGGATGTGAATCTTCACACGTCCGTGACCCAACCATTCTCTGACCTACCTATTCTGCCACCACTTTTTCCCTCACTACTCCGCTGCCTACATCACATCAGCCAACCACTCCCCATCGGTTGGTTGGCCCACTCCCTATCGGCTTTACACTTCTCTGATCGACCGATCTCTCTTCTCATCGGCTCCCTCATCGGCCGCTGCTGAGGACTTACTCTTCAGCTATCCTACTACTATTCGGTCCGATGTCCCTCCCATCGGACCCCCATCGGCCCCACCATTCTCATCAGCTTCGGTCGATCCTGTCCCCTTTTCATCGGACACCTTACCCTCATTGGCTCCCCTCTTTCCATCGGCTGCTCCATCTCCATCGGACCGATCGAACCGATCGGCCCATCCAACTTCATCGGCTCAGGCAGATCTAGTTCCCCCTTTCCTCTCACATACAGTCACCAATCCCAAGCCGATGACGCCCCTCCCCAACCAGTTCTCCCCACTCCTACCACACTCCCATCGGCTCCCATCCCCTCCACCTCTTACATGGTTACCCGCTCATAGACCGGATCTCTCCGCCCCACCAAGCGTTATGGGCTCTCCGTCGTCCACTGCTCTATCTCGCCCATCCCGGCGACTTCTCGTTCCGCCCTGGCCAACTCTCAGTGGCGCGCGGCCATGGCTGACGAGTATAAGGCCCTCATGGACAATGAGACCTGGCGTCTCGCCTCCCATCCTCCCAACGCTAATATTGTGATCGGCAAGTGGATCTTTAAGCACAAGTTCCATGCCGATGGCTCCCTTGCCCGTCACAAGGCACGCTGGGTAGTTCGGGGTTTCTCCCAACGCCCCGGTGTCGATTACGACGAGACTTTCAGTCCCATCATCAAACCCGCCACCATCCGGGTCATTCTCACCTTGGCTGCCTCGCACTCCTGGCTGATCCATCAGCTTGACGTGAAGAACGCCTTTTTTCACGGTTATCTGACGAAAACGGTCTACTGTCAGCAGCCTCCAGGCTTCATCGACCCCTCTCATCCCGACGATGTCTGTCTCCTTTAACGCTCTCTCTACGGCCTTAAACAAGCTTTTCGAGCCTGGTACCAGCGTTTTGCTGCCTACCTTCGGCACATCGGCTTTGTGGCCTCTGCGTCCGATAGCTCTCTATTCACTCTTCATATCGGCAACGCTATTGCCTATCTACTTCTATACGTCAACGATATTGTTCTTATAGCGTCTTCGACGTCCCTCCTACACCAGACCATGGCCCAACTCTACTCCGAGTTCGCCATGATTGATCTTGGTCCCCTTCACCACTTTCTTGGTATCTCCGTCACCCATTCTTCTCACGGGCTCTTCCTTTCCCAGCGCCAGTACACCATCGATCTTCTCCAGTGTACGGGCATGGCTAATTGTCACCCCACGACCACCCCGGTCGACACTCGAGCCAAACTCTCTGCTGCCGATGGCTCACTCGTCGCCGATCTCTCTCAGTATCGGAGTTTTGCCGGTGCCCTCCAATACCTCACCCTTGCACAGCCTGACCTCACCTACGCTGTCCAGCAAGTGTGTCTTTTCATGCATGCTCCGCGCGAACCTCACCACGCGCTGCTCAAGCGCATCCTGCGTTATGTGAAGGGCACACTCTCCAGCGGGTTGCACCTCAGCTCCAGCTCCGTCGACTCCCTCACCGCGTACTCCGACGTGGACTCTGCAGGCTGCCCCGACTCTTGACGCTCCACGTCCGGCTACAGCGTCTTTCTCGGCGACACTCTAGTCTCCTGGTCCTCAAAACACTAGACTACAGTGTCACGGTCCAGCGCCAAAGCCGAGTACCGTGCCGTCGCCCACGCCATCGCCGAGTGTTGCTGGCTTCGTCAGCTTCTTCAGGAGCTCCGTGCACCCCTCTCCTCTGCGACCGTCGTCTACTGCGACAACGTCAGTGCTGTCTACATGACCGTCAACCCAATTCATCATCGACGCACTAAACACATAGAGATCGACATCTATTTTATCCATAACAAGGTCATATTAGAATAGATTCGGCTGCTCCATGTACCATTGGCGCACCAGTTTGCTGATATTATGACCAAAGGACTCTTCATGTCTTTGTTCACTAGTTTTTGGTCCAGTCTCTACGTCTGTTCCCCTCTCGCTGCGACTGTAGGAGGTGTTAAACCACTGGACCACTCATCATATATAGACTCAATCCCCTTAAAGAGTTAAGGTCTTAATTTTACTATACACATTCTTACACTATCTATATACACATATATATTATACACTACTATAAAAAATCATCTGCCCGTCCCTCCCGTACAGTTGCATTCCCCAGTCGTAGTTACATTGGCTCATAAAATAAATTTATTCTTTATAAATTTTAATCTCCGTTATAATGTACGAGGATCTTGTATGAACAACTTCACTATGTTTTCTTTTTATACGTAAATTCAACATCTCTGGTTCTAATAAGAAAAAGGCGAGCAATTTGATGGTGACAATGTCAGATGCCTGCTGGAGCATAAATCTGGACTATATCGATAGATTGGCGAGCCACGAAGACTGTGGTCATGATGTGAGCATACATTAACAAGGCCAACCAACCAACACCTAGACCTCTTGGAACACCTCAACTCCTAGTTATTAATTTCCAGACAACGGCAAATCAAGGCAGCAACCGGCAAATTTTGACCAGATACCACTCTGTACCTCGCCGTTCTGTGCATACCAGAAATAAAAAAAATCATGCGCTGTACATGTACCACAGGTAAAATAAATGTAAATTGTAAACTTACATCTTCTTCTTTTCCGAGATACTAAATGCGAGCTGGATTAATTGTCTGTGCAGCAGCATTTTTCCTGCTAATTCTGAAGAGAGTGACACTGCACGGGAAGATCGGCTCTTCCGGGCTTGAGGCACACGCAGGAAACGGATTGGTCTCCCTGTCAACGAAAGCTCCGAGTTCCCAACTAATACGCGAGGAAATGAGAACCCTGCATTCCACAACTTGAAAGTTCTTATCAGGCTTTGTAGACTCAAAACTCACGGGATATTTAGCTGGCAGCAACCTCTGGTTGGCACCTAATCCTGCTATTTTCGCCACACCTTTACACTTATCACGAACAATTTGCAGAAGTAAAAATTAAATAAAATGTACTACTTCCGTTCCTTTTACGAACGGACGACACAGTTTTATTACTCACTTTTTCTAACTATATGTTTACAATAGTTATTAAAAATATAACAATACAAAAGTGTTTTTCATAACAAATGTATCTATATTATTTTCTCATGTTAAATTTTAATATTTGTATAATAATTAATTACCTAAAGTTTTAAGATTTGGGTATTTTAGACCAACAATACCATTTGAGAATGGTGGTAGTAACAGTAGACGAAATGAGTTGAAAAAACAGTAGAAATGGACGGTTACAGCCTAATTATGAGCTGGGTAGGAGACAGGGGCGAGGAAAGCAGAGTGCGAGTTTGGTGGTATTTTGCTTGCATCGCATGGCATGCGGATGGGGTGATTGGGTGAGTTGGCACCACTGCATCGTCCGCTCCCTGTTCGATACCTCCATTTCTTATCCCCTCCAAAAGAGAAAACAAATAATACTATCCTATCTATCGCCAATGGATAAAGGAAAGGAGCATGCTTTGCTTTATTTTCTCCCTCTCTCTTTCCTGTCTATCACCGTCTCGTCTTCGGTTCTTCTATCTGAATTTTGCGTTCAACCGAAAGATAACAGACAAAAGGCGAACAAATTTCTCATTTTTTTCATGTGTTTTCTAAACTATTAAACGCTATGTTTTTTAAAAAAAATTGCTATAAAATTATATTATTTAGTTTAAAATAATTAATACTTGATTAAAATACACTAATAGCTTATATTATTTTGTGTATCGTCTTATTCTGTTTTTTCTCCTCCAATCAAACACACATGATGTCACAATGAGCAGTCACATGGGTAATGAATGATGAATTTCTGATTTATCTGCTGGTTCGTGTGTGGTTATCTACTCGCTTAACCCCGTCTTCGAGATAAGGAGAGGAGCTTGTTTGGAAAGCAGTACGTAAATGGTTTTATTGCCTCTCCGACTTTACAAAAGATGTGACTCAGCCCTGAGGCTTAATCTAGCACTTTAAGAAAAAAATGTTAAATTCTGTATGGTTTCTGAGATTTTGTTCAGGAGCATCTGGATTGATTTGCGGCCGAAATGGGTATCCTGATGACATTTTGTTTGCAACTAATTTTGTTTGGTATAACATGCAAAGTTTAGCAGCAGCCTGGCCTATGCCAACTATCACAAGTGTGGTCATCGTGTTAACTGACAGAGGACTCTTTTTTAGTGGGGACGCAGCAAGATAATGCCACCATGAGGCAACCTCCGTGCTTTACCGTTTCCTACTTTTCTTGAGTTGTTAAGATTTTTTTTGCGTGGCTAATTTCTGAAGCAACTTTTGTCTCGATTGTGTCATCGCTGGATTTAAGTATCGCCTGGTTGTTCCGATGTGAAAAATGCGTCAGCTGAGCTACTATTCTTGGTGCTTAGCTAGCACTTGTCAATGCTCTTAAGCGATGACGATGTGGTTATTATTGATCTGGTGTGATATGGCCATATACTCCTTTTGCATTTAACATTGGAGATAGATGGATGAGATAAGATGAGATAAATGAGCGAAATATTCTAAAAGAATATATGTATGAACGAATTCTAAGGCCTTGTTTAATTTGGAATGGAGATTTTTTAAATCCCTGAATTTGTGTGGCAAAGTTCAATCTCTTGTGGTCCAATATGTGGCGTAATTAAATTCTGGAGCAATATAAGCATGTTGGATGGCATATTGGCATAGTTTTAGAGTTTTAAAACTTACCAGAATGAGAAGAGATAAATGCACGTTTTTATTATGTGCCGTTTCATTGTTAATATGAGAATTGGCCAAAAAACAGAATGGAATTTCTTTTGCAGAGATTGGAATCCCGTGTAATTAATTTTACAAACAATCAAACATGCGGTGTGAACATGTGCAGGTTGGGATTTGGAGGGCTAGCTGCTTTCCACCAAACCAATGCATAGTACGCTAAGCCGTTGAAAAAAGAATTCCTATATATTCCAGGGAAAAGCCTGAAAAATGATGCTGGCATGCTGCGGCCAGGAGGGAGCTGTTCCTTTAGTGTTCACTATTTGGTCCCTGGAATAATGTGGGGTCTTATCTTCTATATTATATTCTGAAACACCCTCAATTTCTATCTTATTCCTGTTTCTTGAAAATAATATATATCTATTTATCATAAAACTATGAAAATTGGCACAATAAAAGTTAATCAAGATACGTTGTAAAAAATAAATGCAAGTGCACACATATGTACTGGTTATTGTTACATTAAATTTACTTTTATTATCAGAATTAAAATAGAACAATTATTTGGTATTTTTTCGTGCTTCCTCCCGACGACATGCAACCATTTATCATTATAGTTTTGTGTGGCGCTTATTGATCACTTTACATCTATTAATGTCACGTTTAAATATACATGGATATATTTTCCATGCTTTTTAAAGCTTACTTTTATAAATCCATATATAACCGTACTTTTTTAATTAATAGAGGATTAATTTAAAAGATGATAATTTTATCAATAATGAAAATTAATCCAAACAATTATTATACATTGTATTGCGCTTATTAGGAACACCGTTTTAACCTATCAAAACAAACTTTTGTGCATCAAACTTAACATTCAACCACCTCTTCATTGAGCTTGTGTTTGGTGCTCTACACAAATATTGCTGCTTTTTCTTAAGAGGCAAACTACAAAGGTCCTAAGGAAACTAATTTTCCAATGCCACCAGAAATGGAAGGCTTTAAAGTTAATCAAATTGACTAATTAGTGCTCGATATGTGCTGCACTTCTTCTTAGTCATACCCAAGCAACAATAATGAAATGGGATGAAACCACCCATAATGAAAGGTTGAAAGAAACTAGAGAAAAGAAGGACTGACCTTTGCTGTATAGCCCCAAGTCCCTCGTCTCCTTTTCCTACTTTGCCCGGTTCGTAGTTGCTTCTCTCTCCCTCATTAATAAAAGACATTTACAAGCCTTTAAACTATATTTTCTTTTGGATTCCTCCCAATTGGCTTTCACCCAAAGACTCACCCGGCCTTTGTAAATCTCCTCCCTTCCGTCTGCATTCCTTCCTTCTCCATTATTTCTCCAACCCTTTCCCCTCTCCTCCTCTCCTCTACCCTCTCTCTAAAAGACTTGGATACAGAACAAAAGGGAAAAACAGAAAGAAAGAAGAACACCTACCAAGCAAGTCTTGGACTTTGAGTTCATGGGCTGTGGAATTGTTCCCATGAATCCCCTCTGGCTCTGAAAAGATTCACACCAAGCAACAATTCTCTGATTTTTCCCCTTGGTTTGCTGAAGAATTACTTGTACAGAACTGCTTCTTTCTTGTTTCCGCTTGGTTTTCCGGTTTTTATTTTGTTGAAATTTTCTTGGGTCCTTTCTTCTTCGCTTGTGGACGTGAGGGGAGAAGAGAGTCATGGGAAAGCAAGGGCCTTGCCGTCATTGCGGAGTCACAAGTGAGCTCTTTTTTTTCTTTCATAAAGTTGGATTTTATTTCTTTCATAAAGTTTGATTTTTTTTCTCTTCCTGCAGTTCTTTGTTTTCTTGTTTTAGTTCTGATTCCCCTTAGCTAGTTTATTTTTTCGGTGATGTTTTCTCCCAATTATGCATCTGGAGTCTTAGATAAAATCGCAAAATCTTACGAGTTCCTTGGGCTCGGATTCCTAATCCTTGTTCCTTGTCGTTCCCTCGGTTTGTTCTCTGATAATATTAGCTGAAATTCATTGAACTATCAGAAGAGGTTAAGAGAACTGTGTGGATATGGTTGAGGTCTCGGTGGCCTTTGGGTGTAAAATTCTGGACATGAGGAACAGATTATTTGATTCACATAGACACATTTAGATTTGACTATGGCAGATGTATGCTCTGAGATAATTTGACAGATAATGCAAATATGCAATTATATGCAGTTCAGAGTCTATTCTTCAAGATAAAAGAACCACCTGCTTTTGTCAATCAGACATTCAGAGTTTCATGGCAGCTGCAACTGCAGAAATGCAACCCAGACCTACTAAAATGAAAATCTTTGCTATGCTAAGTAGTTTGCACAGGCTGGGTCTTCCCTTTGCTTAAATCTCAGCAGCATTATAAGTTCTAGAGTTATTAGCTCTTACTAGAACAGCTGCTCAATTGAAGTGATCATCTGCATTTAGTATGCCTCACTTTTTAGATTAGCATATGAGCAACTACATGCTTGTGCTAAATATTAAAAATAACGTCTGAAAGATGCAATTTGAGTATGTATGTGATTAATCACTCATTGCCACTACCTTAAAGATATATGCTTGAAAATCTCTAGTTTCTGACAGTTATTCTTCTAAGTTCTCTTCCCTGATGCGATCCTATCCAGTAGCTTCACAAGCATGATTCTTGTAAATTTGTGACAAGAATTCCTTATGGACACTCTACTAATAAACTCTATACTTGTATACCACACGTATTACTGCATATCAATTTTGTATTGTATATCCTGTTTCTCATGAGAAATGATGGAACAGGTACTCCTCTCTGGAGAAATGGGCCACCAGATAAGCCAGTGCTCTGCAATGCATGTGGCTCAAGATGGAGAACTAAGGGTTCACTGACGAATTACACACCAATGCATGCTCGGGATGATATTGATGCTGACGAACCTAGAGCTAGCAAGCTGAAACCTCCGACTTTGAAGCTGAAGGAACAGAAGAAACTGAAGAAAAAGCCAAGCCACATCACAATGGAGAATGGGCCATTTTCTGATCAAAACTTCCGTAAGATGGGAGATCCTGACCTAAGTAATCGATCTGGTTCTGGATCAGCACTATCATACTCAGAGAGTTGTGCCCCCTATGGCACTGCTGATGCAAGTGAAATGACTGGTGAGTGATATCCAATTTCTCGATGTTTTTGTGTTAAAATTGCTCTGATCTTCTCATTCTTGATGTGTGTACCACATAGTATATGATTTGTTTCAATTCAAACAAATATTGTTTTAGGAATTGAACTTGAGCCTTGAGATTGATGTCAGAAGTACATCGTTTAACATTGTCTGCAATGTAATGCTCATGCAGCGCTACCCTCTTGTAATGCATATGTGGTTTTTCTTTTCATTGGACACAATAATGCTATGGAAACATTTTTTGGCAATTCCTCTTCAGTGTTGTTTTATTTTTTAGTTCAGCACTATCAATTCATAAGAACTTACGGTGATTGTTATATCATTAAGAAATTTGTCCATGCATTGTGTTCAGATAGCATCAACCCTATAGTTTGGTGAAAATTATGTTTTAGTAAGGACCAGCACGTGGAACATCATTAATAATATTTATGTATTTCTATACTACATGTTAGTACGATGAAGCACAATAAAGTCCCTCAGAAAAGGGATATTACTTCACCACACCATAAGCATCAGTTTCCATTCTTGAGATTCCGTATGTGTAACCAAAGAATTGTTTTTTAGCTGTTCTTTTACAAGTTTGCTTGATGTATTAATAATGATTTTCTGATATCTTGCCAATTCAGCTTCAGCACAATCACATGCTTGGGAATCACTTGTGCCATCAAAGAAAAGGAGTTGTGTCACTCGGCCTAAGCCTTCACCAGTGGAAAAACTTGCGAAGGATCTTAACTCCATAATGCATGAAGAGCAGCTACTTTACCTTTCAGGATCCTCAGAGGAGGATCTAATTTACCATAGTGAAACTCCTGTGGATTCCTTTGAGATGGGATATGGAAGTATGCTTCTCAGACCAAATTCAAAATCAGTGGAGGAAGAATCAGAAGCAAGCTCTGTTCCTGCTGATAATAAGTCATATATTACTAGTGATTCCTACTCAGGGTTGGCCTCACTTGTATATAGTGAAAGCAAGGCAACAAGCAACCAAAATGTTATAACTGAACAGCCAAAGAAGTTTCTGGTGCAAACATCAGATAATGCTACAAGGTATTTTACATCCTTATTAGCATGGAAGTTTATATTGAGCGTTGTTGTGGACCAGTCTAAGGAACCTTTTTTTTTGGGATGTCTATTTTGCAGGGCTAATGTTCATACTGAAAATCAGGATACTCTAGAGAATGCAAATCCACCTTTAGTTTCCCTAGATAAGGAGGTATCCAGCTTATGCATCCTTTTCTTGTTCAGTTCAATTATCGCTATATGTATTTGTAGAACACGTCTAGCCTGCATATATGAGCTTCCAAACCTTAGTTGTACATTTTATAGTTGTTTCTCTTTATACAGGGAAAAGACAGTGAAGAAACAAGAGAAAATACCAGTACTTCAAAACGCCTTACAAAGTCCTCCATGAATCCTCTGAAAAGGCCTCATGACACCCACTTCCAAAGCTCCATAGGTCAGCAATACTGTTCCTATAATTGGAAAAAAATCCTATATATTCATTTCCTATTTCATCCTTAACTTAATGTAGGTGACAGAGAAGCCTTCTAACTTTATTTTTTATCTATTATTTTCTTTTTGCACATACAGAACTAAGAGGAACCATGAGGAGTCCTAAAAGAGTTTCTAAATTTGGTGGTGCTGTGGGTCTAAATTGCCAAGCGCCATTTATGCCGAAACCAGGCAATGCCAAAGATTTAGCCTGTAGTGACAGAGCACTTAGCTTATTCATGTTACCCCCAGACAAACTATCCATGCTGGTTCCTCCTCAGTATGCCAACAATGATTCTGATCAAGACCTGTTGCTGGATGTTCCTCTTAATGCTTGGCACCCAGAGGCCGAGCTTCTTTGCCAGCCATCTCAACTGAGCTCAGTAGCCCACAGCTCCACCTCAGAGGGTGGGAATGCTGAAGGAGAGGGGAGCCTTAAGCAGCCCTAGTTCCAGTTCCATTAGCAAGCAACTTAGGAACAGGAAGTAGCAGTAGTTTACTTTAGCTTCCCTGGATCATGGTAGTTTACTTTAGCTTCCCTCGATCATGGTTCCCTTTATTTACCGACCACCGATGGGGCGTCCTGCGGTTTGTTCATGCTTATTGTCGTTGCCCTGGTTTACCTGACAATGTGCGTCTGCCAAGTTGGCAAAAATTGTGCGTTCCAGCTAACGTTTCTAGCTGTGCTTTTGGAGTAGACTTGTGCTTGTTTGTAGCATATGGCTTTTGGAGAAGGTATAACTCAACATGGCTGTATGGAAAAGAGGTAATCTCCTTATGGGTGAAATGGAAAAAAAAAAGAAAGAAGTTGTTAGAAGTTTGTGTGTGTTGCGATCAGTGTTGGGGCTTGCTCACTTCTTTTTACAATTGAGCACCGTGGTGTTTTGATGGTAGTTCATCTTGAACAAGAGACTGAGATTGATGATATCATTGATGAATGATATGTATATTTGTACATCATCTTTGGTTCAAATAGCAACATCGCGTATGATTTCGGTGACTCGCGTCAACAATCTCCCAAATATTGAAGCTACCACTTGGCTTGCTGTGGTTCCTCAGTTGCTTCGCTCGGTTTGACTTTAGGCCATTGGACAAGACTTTCCTTGCTGTGGAGGCTTCGTTCGTTCATGCTGATTTCTCGTTTTTAGTTAGTATGTTGTTTATCTGTTAAACGGTATGTTTTTTATAAAAAAATTTAATATAGAAGTTTCTTTAAAAAATTAAATAAATCTATTTTTAAAGTTATAATAATTAATATATAATTAATCATATGTTAATAATTATTTTATGTGACATTAATTTACTCAGTGCCGCTCTAACGAAAGAAGCCTGAGTCCCTCCTAGCAATCTTTTCCTTGCCCATCTTAACTAGGCAAAAGCCTAACATCTAAGCCCACTAATGTTCGCTGCCAATTTTTCATCTGCTACTCTGCCTTTCAACGCACTTTCAAATAGGAGCCAAGACGATGTGGTCAGGATGCAAGGACCACAAATGATTGATGTGCATGAATAATTTCTTTAAAAAAGGCTCAAAACATATTAAAAAGTATTGTCGGTCCATTCCTCAATTGTTTCTTTGAACAATTAATTTCTTTACATTCAACGGTCCACCTCATCCTCCTTCCCAATTTACCTAAAACTATCCGTCGCTCACCCCGTTGATCTCCCGACAAAATGTTCGGCACTTCGGTGATGGTTAGCAAATCCTAACAAAATGTTATTTAGTTTGTTGGTAAGAGAAGTACAAAACTATGATAAGTTTTGCATAGGATGGAGTATGACAATCATCTAAAAAAAGGAGGGAGTATGACATAATTCTCCATTCGGCATCTGTTTGTCTTGATGCTAAAATTTTAGCAGGAGTTCGTTCAAGTTGGCTCCATAGTTCATTCCGGATCCAGCATCTCAATTTATGTAACACTAGCATTTCCCCCTTTGTGCTTCGCTTCCAAAATTTGGAAATATTTTGTTACAATTGCTCTCTAGCCCAAAATTAGCTCATGCATCCTAATCAGAAATCCTTATCATCCAACATACTCCATCTATTTCATATTATAAATCATTTTAGCTTTATTTGGAGTTAAACATTTTAAGTTTAACCAAGTTTATAAAAAAGTATATCAACACCTACGATATTAAATTAGTTTCATTAAATCCATTAGATATATTTTTATAGTATGTTTATTTTGTGTTAGAATTACTATAAACTTAGTTAAATTTAAAGATGTTTGATTTATTACAAACGTAAAATGAATTATAATATAAAATAGAGGAGTAATTTTTTTCTTTGAGTGGAACGAGCTTTCTTTCTTTTTCAGATAGAATTGTAATTAATCGACCAGTAGTCTAATACTAGTGCACTCTATGGAGACAAGTGGGCCGTAGTCGGCCCATATAATAATAGATCACGGCCGACTAATACGAATCCGCGCGGGAAGATGCGGAGGCAGCGAGAGGTAGGCTCGGCTCCCGCGGATTTGCGCGCACGAATCTCAAGGCACGGAGCTCCATTCCCACTCCCCTTCTTATCCCCTCCCGTGATCAATCCTCCTCCTCGCCGCACTTCCACCTGCGCGCTCCCCGCTGCCGCTACCACCGGCGACGCCATGCTGCTCCACATATTCGGCTCCTCCTCTCTGGCCCCGGAGAGGCCCTCCCCTCTCCTGCAGAGCGTCTCGGGGGCGGGGCCGGCGACGGTGAGGTGCACGTCCTCCTCCTCGGCCCCGCTGCCGTCGTCGTCATCATCGGCGGCGGCGGTCGCGGCGGGGAAGCAGGTGGAGAATGTGCACAGATACGGTACGATGGACTACGATCGGAGATCCGCGCTTCGGTGGAGCAGCCTGTACCGGCGCATCGCGGTGGGGCACGGCGGCCGGCCCATGGGGCGCACGCTGGGGGCCTGGGACGAGGGCGAGCGCCGCCTCGACAAGTGGGAGCTCTGTTGCGTCGCTAGGGAGCTGCGCAAGTTCCGTCGCTTCAACCTCGCGCTCCAGGTATGCAGTCGATGGTTGATGCCCTGCTTTATCGCGTCTCTCTGCCGTCTAATTACATTTTTCCCCCAAACTAGGCACAAGGTACAATTCTGTTTTTTTACTGGTTAATAAGTGATTCGGCGATGTTGGGATTTTTTTTCATGTTAGTTCGAATTGTAATAGGTTAAGGTCGGTAGTATTAGTCCAAATACATAATAACCTAGTACTGTATTAACTTTGCTAAAGATGTAAAATGGGAAATTTCTTATCTGATGTGCGTGGTAGATGCATAGATATTTTCAAATCTTATTGGTAGTTGCGGTACTATTTAATCTGTGATTAATGTAATGTTATGTAATGCTAGTAATTGCCGTGCGAAATATACAAGTTAGGAGAAGGCTAATAATGGATAAGGTTGGGTCAAAGTTGGAATTCTTCCCATTGTATTTTAAGCAGATTTCTGTTAGCGAAATATTTTGAGTAGATTCACCACGGATCATCAGCAAATTATGAATTCATTTATCAAAATATATATTGCAGATATGTAATCAGCTAAAAATAGAAAAAAATAATTTTGTGCTTACTCCAATTCTACCAATGCGTCAGTTTAATGATTATCAAAAGGTACATATTATTCTTTGTACCTCTTCGACATGCGCAGGTGTATGATTGGATAACAGAGCGCAGGGATAGATTTTCACTCTCATCTAGTGATATGGCAATCCAGTTGGATCTGATTGCAAAAGTACGTGGTGTGTCATATGCTGAAGAATACTTCGAGGAGCTTCCTGATCCCCTGAAAGACAAGCGGACTTATGGTTCTCTTCTCAATGTTTATGCCCAAGCTATGCTGAAAGACAAAACAGAAAGCACATTTGAGCAAATGAGAAAAAAGGGATTGACAACTGACACATTACCGTTTAATGTGTTGATGAATTTTTATGTGGATACTGAAGAGGCTGAGAAGGTGTCGATAATTACTGATGAGATGATGGACAGAAATGTTGCTTTTGATGTCTGCACTTACAACATTTGGATAAAGGGTTGTGCGGCTATGCAAGATGCTGATGGAATGGAACAAGTTTTTAACCAGATGATTCGTGATGAGACTGTTGTTGCAAATTGGACTACTTACACAACTCTTGCTAGCATGTATATTAAGCTGGGCAACTTTGAGAAGGCAGAAGAATCCCTGAAAGGAGCTGAAAAGAGGACATCAGGACGGGACAAAAAATGTTTTCATTATCTCATCACACTCTATAGCCACCTCGGCAGGAAGGAAGAAGTCTACCGCATTTGGAATTGGTATAAAGCAACTTTCCCCACAATTCATAACCTGGGTTACCAGCAGGTACTATCTGCCCTCGTTAGGCTAGGAGATACTGAGGGAGCTGAACTTCTTTATGAGGAATGGGCATCCAAGAGTTCCCGTTTTGATCCAAAGACTATGAACATTTTATTAGCGTGGCATGCCAGAGAAGGCTTTGTTACCAAGGCTGAGCAAACTCTGAACAGATTTGTTGAGAAAGGTGGAAATCCAAAACCAAACACCTGGGAAATCCTTGGCACAGCATACCTGAAGGATGGTCAGTCATCTGAAGCTCTGTCATGTTTGGAGAAGGCCACTGCAGTTGCAAGTCCAAGCAAATGGAGACCAAGACCCACCAATGTTGAGAACCTCCTTGCAAATTTCAAGGACAAAAATGATGCAGAAAGTGCAGACAGGTTGATGAATGTACTTAGAAGTAGAGGGTGCGAGGAGAATGAAGAGTACAAAGTCATTGATCAATACCTATGCCTTTCAAGAAACATAATTGAGAACGAACATCAACAATCTCATGAGCATTACACCCTGAACAAATGCATTACTTGCTTGTAATGCTTTTCAGATGCTATAGCTGTGTCTGTTCCAGACAGGATAGATCCATTTGGCAGTTGATTCCTTAGACAAAATCGCACGGCGTACAGAGATATACCTTCTTTCCCGTTCACTTGGCTCAGCTAGAAATCGCCGAATGGCGGCCAAGTACAGTACTCATTTGTATTTTTGTGCGTGTATAATGAGCAATCGGAAACCCAGATATGAAGACTCCAACCGTAATTGTATGTTGCGTCTCGGCCGAAAGGACCAGTCGAGCGCAGCACAGGGCCCAAACTATCTTCCGGTTCTCGTATGGCAACAATGAAGGCCAGCCCATCATTGACGCCGAGGGCCAGGACGCAGCGAGCTCCCCTCGCCGATTCCCCGGACGACGGACGTCCCGTCGTCTCCTCCCCCTGCCCATCCGCCTGAGCGCCGCCGAACGCCGCCGCATCTAAATCTGAAGACGGCGATCCTGAAGAGATGATCTACCCAAGCACCAGCCACGTCGAGACCGTGCCACGAGAGGTTCGTCGTCCTCACCTCGTCCCAAAACTATTACTTTACCTCATCTGCCACGAAACTGCCAAGAAGTCGCCCTCCCACCACCTGACTGATCAGTTCATCTGACTGATTGCAGATTGCCATGACAGTGCGAATTAGAGCGTGTGGGGATCACTCACTAGTCACTAGATGGACTGCACGAGGGGTGGTGGTTGCAGTCAGCCACTTCACTTGATGCCTTTGTTAGCATCCAAATTCAGATCAAGATGCAGTAGCACTAAACTAATGGTCAGATTCCTTCACAAGCTCACAGCTAGGTGACAAACCAACAAAGAGAGGACTCACATAAGGTATATATGAACGATCTAATGCTCACTTTATTCAGGCTTAATTGCCCATTTATTTTCCTGAACGGAGTTCAGTTCAGGTAGAAAATTGTGGTTCAGAGTAATGAAATTATGTCGTGGTCTTATGGACAATTATTCAGATTATGACTTTAGAAGTTAGAATGTGATCGAGACTTTCTACTGGTTCTCTCATTAGTTGGCGAGAAAATTAGCAGGGACACGAAATGTTTTGGTTTAATCCTAACGATTATTAAATCAAAGCAGACTCTAGACTCCAGAGTGCATAACAACATAACTACTGATTAGCTCTCTTCGAAGAAGAGACCAAGCATCTAGCGAAATAAGAATTTTCTCTTCTACGACCGGAGAGTGGAGAGAAATGCTAAGAACAAACTATTAATGAATTTTGCACGTCAGGATGAATTTATAGGTTTTATAATTTATGTCTGAAACAAAGTTTATAGCATAAGGTGTATTGTGGTGCACACTTGTCGTTTGACCTTTCAACCAAGCAGACGTGATCAGCATTTCCGCCAGAAGAACGTCGTCAATTTGTGATTAGCACGTCCGGGGCTGATCAATCCTGTGCATGATTATTTTTCTTCGAATAATGAACACGAAACGATGAAAAACAAAACGCTTTCACTGGCTGGAATCACATGAAGAAGTAAGAACATTATTCCTTCCTCTCGCTGCCAGATCTTAGCTTGCTTGCCGTGCATTTTTCGCGCTCTTCCAACGTCACACCTCTTATCGTTTTGACACTCGCTGAATGTGCCAAGTAGAACAGCCCAGCATGCAACTATTGACAGTAAAGAATGGATTCTAGTCCCTTCACTTCACAAAGATACTACCTAGAGTACCTAACTGATCAACAGCCAGCCATAAATTAAAACCTACTGCGTCAAAAATACAACGAATATTCAGATAGTAAAAAGAAGTCTAAATGCATTGTACCGAGGTGAGAGATGAATTGAGCCGTTGGATGGTGATCCCAAGGCTGAGAAAAAATGCTCGATTTAAGCACCAAACTACTCGAATGCTTGTGCAGTAGCAAGTAGAAATTGTGCGCGCTGCAGCCACATTCCCTCCATTTTATATGGCGAACACTTCCGCCATCCCACCATCAGGTCAGGTTCACTCCCCTCTCCGCCAGCTGCAAGAACTCTCCACACGCACGCGCGAGCATCCAAAAGGCCAGTGATCCTCTCCGATCGATCATGGCGGAGGAGGAGGACCTCGCGGACATGCCGCGGGTGGTGGGCGTCCTCGCCGCGCTCCTGGAGCGCGTCACGGAGCGGAACGACGCCGCGGCGGAGCTGGAGATGTCGGTGGCGGCTCCGGTGGCGTCGGCGTTCCGGGCGACGACGAAGCCCGACATCTCGGTGCGCGCGTACATGGCGCGCATCGCGCGGTTCGCCGGGTGCAGCCCCGCGTGCTACGTGGTCGCCTACATCTACCTCGGCCGCCTCCTCCGCCGCCGGCGCGCTCACTCCGTGGACTCGTACAGCGTGCATCGACTCCTCATCACCGCCGTGCTCACCGCCGTCAAGTTCATGGACGACATGTAAGTGCGCCTTCCACTCGGCCATAATTGATGCGATAGCCATAACACGCGCGTGATCGAATCGAGTTTTTGGGTTCTTTGCGGTGTTCCCGTTCTTGGCTCCAGACCTCCAGTTGGTGCTCGAGCCTAGAAGGTTTACGTTACACAGCAAGAACCAGAGAAACAGAATGCTCTGTTTTTTTGATGAATTTTGATCCAACATACTAGGTAGATCACACTGAATTTCCCAATTTATTCAGAAATGTGCAAATTGGCATGCTGTTTTCTACAGTGCTATTCTTTGCACAATTACGGGTTTTTTTTGGTAGATAGCTTGGTTTTCGGTCTATTTACGTTTGTTATGCTTAATTTGGACGATTCAGTGTAGCTGCTGATTTTCTTGGACCAAACATTCTTGTGTAATTCTTATCTTGCTTCATTTGTGCCTGTCCAAATCACTGTCAACCAAGAATTTGTTGGGAGTTAAAGAGTTAATACCATCATGTCAACCCCAAATTTTGACTGTTGTGTGAGCAATAGTACGCAATCTTGGTGAATTATGGATAAAGAATCTTCTGATGAGATAAGATCGTCATCAAATTTTTGGAATTCAGTACCACGTAGGAAGCTTTTTAAATTTTCAGGAACACACCAAACACCACCATGTAGGAACTAGGAAGCATCAGCACAGTGCATTCTTTAAGCATCAGAAACCAACAAACCCTTCCCTAAGTCCTAACCAGCACATCCAATTGAAAATTTCATCGAACTGTTCATGACAAAGAACACATTGCAGTGCAGAAATTTTTTATATTATCTCACGGCCTCAAACTGAACGCACCAAGTGCTATCTTCTCTGTGGGGAGAGGGGTGTGTGGGCAGCAAAATTATGCTTGTCGAACAAAGAAACCATGGTGGTTCCACTGTTCCTTCCATCCAAGCCACACATACACTGGGGACCCAAAGACATAAGATAGGATTTTTCATTTCTTTTCTCCCCCTTTTCCCTATCACCACTTTTTTTTCCACTTTTTGGAATTTAATTCATTGCCAAGTTGTGATGTCTAGCTAGTAGCCTAGGATGGGGCAATGTCAACTTGCCCTCTTGCTGATGCTTATTAGCCCAACTCCCTCCTGCCAGGAGCATCTCATCTAACCCCAAATCTTTTTTTCTTAATGAAATAATTACACAATTGATATTAACCGTACCTCTCAATTGCCCAGTTGATATTAATCTAGAAAAGAATTCGATTTGGTGTGTGCCCCTTTGGCCCATGGTATCATCTGGCTGACGTTAACTGCACGTATGTTCGGTAGCCTACTACCACTAACAGTACAGCTTAGCTTGTTTCTGCAAACAAGATATGCATATGTATAATCTGATCTGAAGAAAATGCGTGCACTGCAGATGCTACAACAACGCCTACTTCGCCAAGGTCGGCGGTGTCAGCCTCCCGGAGATGAACTACCTCGAGGTCGACTTCCTCTTTGGCGTCGGCTTCGACCTGAACGTGTCGCCGGAGACGTTCGGCCACTACTGCACCGTCTTCCAGTCCGAGATGCTCTGCCTGGAGCTGGAGCCGCCGACTCCTTCCCATGCTCCGGCAGGGCTGCACTGCTTCCTGGCCGAGGACGACAAAAGCAGCAGCAGCAGCGCTCAGCAGCAGCTGGCTGCGTGAACAGTCGACCAGATGCAGGGACTGCAGGGATTGCTTCCAATCAAGCAGGCGAGACTGCATACATGTACAGGCACGATTGCTTGGAAGCATCAAGCAATCATTGCTAGCGTAGTACTATCACTACTGTGATGTTCTGTTCGCTGAAATGCTGCTCAGATCTTACTACGTAAGTATAGCTTGTTAGGTGAGGTGGTACATATGTAATCGCTGTACTCTTGCAGTGCCATCGTTTTCTTTCCGCTGTAGCTAGCGGTGTTAATTGTGCTTCCTTTTGATTTCTCATGTTCTCTGCTGTAGCAAATTAGGTTGGTGTGATTCACCATAATGCAAAGGAGGGCGGAAAACGATGTGATGATCTTGGCTGCAGCGGCAGCGGTGGTGATGGATCCGGGCAAACCGCAGCAGATCACGCGCAGATCGCCGCATGCCGTGCACGGATGGTTCTACTAGCATCCTAGGTGCCATGCTTGCCCACCAACTGAGTACTGATCACCAATCTGGGAGTAGATCCAGTATGATTACGTGACAGGAAACCCCCTGCTTAATTAGATACCCACTATTTCGTCGGTTCGTCTCCCTCTCTCTCTCTCTCTGTTGGTTTGTGAAACAGAGCTGGAGTAGCAACTAGCAACTACTTGAGTAGCAAGTCGGTAGAGCGATGTGATCGTGTGAAACGGAGAGACCGAGAGATTGAGAGCAACGACGACGGAGAGAGAGACTGGCTGATCGCAATGGATTATTGACCGGTCAAAATCACCACGAGTGTGGCAGTGAATGCCAGCGGCCTGCGCCACTTGGGCAATGCATGCGGCCGGGCTCCGCTCCCGGTGATACACAGTGATGCGCGCCAAAACAAAGAAGGCATCAGTTGTCGGTTATCGCTGGGCCGAAGGGGTAGTCAGTTGTTCTATTTTACCCGCTACTTTTACCTTACCTTGACAGCTTCAAATGCTTGCCTCAAGGCTGGAAATATTCCAAGCTCTTTAGAAAAGCAGCACATATACAACATACGTACCATATATATATATTAAAAATGATAAAATCACTATAGAGCTTCCCGCGCTCTGTCTATGGATATGCCATAACAAAATAAATGACATTGTTTTTTTAAAAAAACCTAATCAGCCGAGCTGTTCTCCGTCAGGGGCAAACCCTTGATTTGAAAATTAGGGGCCAGTCATGAGCCAAAATATATTAGGGAGAACTCACCAGCAGTTCGGCGAATGGTAGTGTGGTCGGCGTCGTGTGTCATAACGATCGGATGCAAGAACCAATAATGAGAACCCACGGACCACAATTCATCTCAATCGGTCGCTCGGCAGCTCGGCCCCTACGAAGGAGATGGTCACCCCTCACTGCGTGGTGAGACTGAGGTCTTAGAGACTTGGCAACGACAATGCTGCTATAACTACAATTATTTTACTTGCTTGAGTTTAGCTACAAACCATATAGACGCCCCGCGCCCTAGCCCGCTCCCGCCGCGTGGTCCAGTCCGATCCACCACCCCGGTAACCATACCGCCGCCCGTCCCGAGGCCGTGGTGGCTCACCGCCTCATCTGAGTCACCTCCCTTCCCCTCTCTGACCTGGGCATCGGCTCTGCCCCCCTCTTTCCTGCTCCACCATTGTAGGAGAAATCCCCCCTCCTCCTCGCGCCGCGTCGCCGGCCCTGGTCCCCTCCCCGCCGGAGTCCCCGAACCGCTGCCCGCTTGGAGCGCGTGGCTCGCTTCGGTTTGACCCGCCCCGAGGCGTTATCTCCGCGTACAGGGGCGGAGGCTTTTGGGTGGGTGGGGGTGCGGGGTTCTGGTCCCGAGCAGGCGGCGCTTGGGGATGGGGACCCCGGCGGTGGTGCCACCGAGGGCGGCCGGCCCGCGGAGGTACAAGGCGCTCGCGTCCTGGCGCTTCCAGCCGGGCTTCGTCAGGCAGCAGGTCAAGCCCCCTGCCGCCGCCGCCGTTGCCGCACCCAGCGCCTGCAGCAGAGGAGGGGTCGCGGGCACGCCCGGCCCCAAGGGTCGCGGATTGGGTGCGTCGGGGAAAGGCAGCGGGACCAGGGGAGGTCGGGGAGATACAAAATCGAGGAGATGCACCCGCAGCTCGAGTGCGAAGACCTCTGATGCGAGGAGTATGGAGAAGGGTGGTCGCCGTGTTGCCGGAGACGACAGCGATTTGGGCAAATCCGGCAGCAACGGCGGCCCGGAGGAATCCGGATTGGAGGGTTTGAGAAATGGCAGGGGCGGTGGTGTTGGAACAGCAGCCAGAGAAGATTGTAGTTTGGGGAAGTCCAATCCCAATGGTACCGTGAGAGATACTGATGTGCAGCATCTTGCGAGCGGCAGCAATGCAAGAGGTGGGGAGCGCATTCCTGAGGGTTGGAAGAAGCCTTGTGTAAATAATAGCAATGGTTCTTCTGCTGCGGATTGCATGCTGAAGGAGACAAAGGGAAATGACAGCAGCACGCCCGATGGAGCTGCCGCTGAGAGTAATGCTGCAGTCAAAAGTAGCAACTCGGCAGTTCCCTGCATCAATGGTGATGAAACAAATCTCATGGATGCTGCTGATGAGAGTAATGCTGCAGTCAAAAGTAGCAACTTGGCAGGTCCCGGCAGCAATGGTGATGAAACAAATCGCAAGGGGCGGAAGGTAGTAGTTCCATGGAGGTTCCAGGTTGGGTACAAGCGGTCGTCCTCGAAAGCTTTCTGCTCCGATTGTGAATATTCTGGGGCCTCTGGTACTCAATTCTACAGAGTCCAAGACACTTCGACACAGTGCACTCCAGCAACAAGAAGTTCTGTCCGGTGTTATGCAAGTGCTCATTCTGGTGTTAGAGTCTCAGCCATGCGTGATTTCTCAGTGAAAGGTGAGAAGGAAACATCAACCCCATATAAGAAGAGCAAAACTGGCAAGGATGGTCCTAGTCAAGTGATGCCAATGAATGGAGTTGTCCTTGCTAGAGAAAACATTATGAGATCTCTGCAGGATTTTCGATTAATTTACAGGGGCCTTTTAGATGAAGAAGAAGAGAAGTTGACGGAAGTAGTGATTAGACCTGACCTACAAGCTTACAGAATTTTCAGGGAGCGGTTCATCACAGCCTGCGATGATGAGAAATATATTGGCAATGTGCCTGGAATCGAAGTTGGTGATATCTTCAACTTGAGGGTAGAGCTTTGTATTGTTGGTCTTCATCGCCCTCACCGGGTAGGTGTCGATCATATCAAACAGGAGGATGGGACTTGCGTAGCTGTTAGCATTGTGTCATATGCACAATCTTCTGATGTTAAGAATAATTTGGATGTCTTAGTGTATTCTGGAGCAATGACAGCTCTAGCCAATCAGAAGATAGAGGGTACCAACTTAGCACTCAAGAAGAGTATGGACACTAACACACCAGTCCGTGTTATCCATGGTTTTATCACTTACCTCAATGGAAACTGCCGGCGAAAGAAGTTACCTACTTATATATATGGGGGTTTATATATAGTCGAGAAATACTGGAGGGAGAAAGAAGGTAAAGATCATTATGTTTATATGTTCCAACTGAGAAGAATGGCAGGTCAGAAACACATTGACATCCAAGAAATTCTGAAATCAGGACAAGCTGAATCATATGGTGTCATTATCATAAAAGATCTATCCCGAGGATTGGAGAAGATCCCTGTATCTGTTGTTAATTCAATATCTGATGAGTACCCAATGCCCTATCGCTACATTGCACACCTGCAGTACCCCCGTAACTACCTGCCAGCACCTCCAGCAGGCTGTGGTTGTGTTGATGGATGCTCAGATTCTAAAAGGTGTGCATGTGCAGTGAAAAATGGTGGGGAGATTCCTTTCAATGACAAAGGCCTCATCTTAGAAGCAAAACCTCTTGTTTATGAGTGTGGACCTTCATGTAAGTGCCCTCCTACATGTCATAACAGAGCTGGTCAACATGGACTTAAGTTTCGCTTGCAAGTCTTCAAAACCAAATTGATGGGCTGGGGAGTAAGAACTCTTGACTTAATACCATCTGGAAGCTTTGTATGTGAATACATTGGAGAAGTGTTGGAGGATGAAGAGGCACAGAAAAGGACAACCGATGAATACTTATTTGCTATTGGTCATAATTATTATGATGAAGTCCTTTGGGAGGGCCTATCAAGATCCATACCCTCACTTCAGAAGGGTCCTGATAAAGATGAGGAAGCTGGCTTTGCTGTTGATGCTTCAAAGATGGGCAACTTTGCAAAATTCATCAACCATAGTTGCACCCCTAACCTTTATGCTCAAAATGTCCTATATGATCATGACGACAAGAGTGTACCTCATATTATGTTCTTTGCCTGTGAGGATATCCCACCCCGTCAAGAACTTACATACCACTACAACTATACAATAGATCAGGTTCATGATGTCAATGGTAACATCAAGAAGAAAAAATGTCTATGCGGCTCTATTGAGTGTGATGGCTGGTTGTATTAGGCTTGAGAGTGTACAATTTCTGGGGGCATGATTGAACTTTTTTCATTGGCATGGAGTCGTCTTCTAGCTTACCCTGTGATTACAAATGAAATTGAAATAATTATTTAGGTTAATTTTTTTCTTTCATTGCAGTAAGCAAAAGTGCCAAGTCAATTTTTTTATTTGCACTAATCATTTTACAACTTACTAAATCATTTTATATTGTGCTGATCGAATATGTCTGTCCATAATTGTTTCCAACATTTCATTTGGACTGAGAACATAAGTGTAACACATGATAGTGGTTTAAATGTGTTGTTTTTGAAGGGAAAGTTTAAATACGTTGTTTCATGTAGCTCAATATATGCCAGAATATGTTCTTTTGATACGATTCCAAGTCTGACACAATTTGTTAGTTTAAATATTGCAGTTGTGGTCAGTACATTACTTATGGTTCTTCTAACATTTGTTTTGGACTACTAAGCTATTAGGATATTGTAGAAACATTTTAAAGAAATACTGAAACCAGCAAAGAATAGAAACTTGAGATGATTTGGAATAATGACTGTTCGCTCTTATTTATTGTAGTTAGTTCTACAATTTTGTCCAGTAACGAAAAATGCAGGAGAAGATATGATTCTATTATGTCATGGATTATTTCACATAAATGAAGGATTTAGAAAATAGAAATGAGAATTGGGAAGTCTGAAATTTTGATATATTGCGGCAGGAGTTTCCTTTTCTGCGCCTTGATTTGGAGCAGGGTTTCAAACGGCTGGTTTAAAATTAGAAGACCAACATTTGCAGCGGAAGGTCAAAACCTGGTACCACTGATGCCAAGAACGTGCATGCTTTGTACTGAAACTTCTTGTCATAGATGAGTTTATGTGAAGCTTGAAATCTGTATTCTGATGTCTGTAGCTGGGCCACGACTGCTTTACCTCGAAAGAACGTCTCTTCATGAACATAATTGTTTTTTTTTTTCAATTCGATTTTGTATTTAGTTAATCTTTTTATTTTTCTCGAAACTTGCGTTGAACTAGCTTGATATTGAGACATGGTAGGTTGTTCAGTCCAGAATTAAAACATCATCAACACGATCCGGAATATACACGAGCATGATCAGCTCTGCACTTACTGAAATGGAATCCATACATGTTATTTCAGTATTTCAGATACAAAGCTCAACCAAAGATGGCAAATATTATACAAGAACCAGAAGATTACTTACGTGCGATGATACTATCCAACACACAGCTACTCACTGTCTACTGATGTCCAGCGGTTTCAGTTGCCGCCACCGCGCTGTCACCACCGTGGAATCTCCCGCGCACGCTCCAGCCGCTTGAGCCGTTCCCGCCTCGGAACGCCCCACCGCCGGCTCCCCATCCGCCGTAACCCCCAGCGTAGGCGTCCAGACCCTGCCCGCCAGAGCCCCAGCCGAAACCACCAGCGTGGCCGCCGCGGCCGCTGGACCCACCGCGCCCGCTTCCTCCTCCTCCACCACCGCCGCCGAAGCCAAACCCGAACGCGGTGCCGCCGGGGCTCTGCGCCGAGCTGTGGCCGTAGCCCCAGCCGCCCCCGGGGCCTGAAGCCCACCCCCACCCGTACCTCCACGAACCGTCGAGGCCAGAGCCCTGCCCAGACCCGGAGTCACCGGTCCATCCAGGCGGCGCCGCCCGCCCCCGCCTTCGCCCCGGCGGGTGATCCCGCTGTCCGTCCATGCCGCCGTCTGTGGCCGAGTCGCGAGGGTCAGCTACTCCGCTGAATATGTGCAAGCCTCGGCTTCGCATGTGCTCACTATTCACACGTGTCAGTTTTGTACTTCTCGCAGTGGGTATATGTCCATGGTTTTTGGCCGCTAGGCTCTGAACTGAGCTGCTAGTGAGCTTGGTCAATTGCTTCATCACTAATCAAAACCAATCCATGACTTTTGCGTCCAGCTTGTGTCACATCCAGAATTCAGTTTTGGCATTCAGGACAGCAGGCGAAGGTGAAAACCACGAGCAAAAACATACAGAATTCAAACAAAAAATACTGTATATTGATGCATAAAACTTAATTTTGACATTCTGAAGGGGCACACGTTTTACATTTGGAAACTATAAACACTTTGGTACAAACCACACTATTCAGTTCCTAACAGCATGAATGTCTTGTTCCTGTTTTCTGGTATTGGAGGAGCAGAAGTAGCTCTCCACTCTTGGAATCCACATGAGGACAGTGATCTCAGTCGAAATATCACATGTAAACAGGGTTGTGTTGAAGAGCTCGTTGCCACGCTTGTTGTGATGGCCGCCAACGTTCAGAATTGTACTGCTGAAAGATTTGAATCATTCATCAGAATTTTTTGTGGCTTTGACCTGGTAATCGGAGGCATCCCATGCATGATAAAGTTGCATATCATCTCTCTGAACATGTTTCCTAACGGCATGAATGCCTTCTTCCTGTTTTCTGGTATTGGAGTAGCAGAGATAGCTCTCCACAGGCTTGGGATCCGCGATATATACGGTCCTGCACCAGGATCTGCTCGTCGCCAAAAAATCCCACGACCGGGGAGGGACGACGGCTCGGTCACACAAAGGCCTGGGAGATCTGCTTATCTCCAGTGCAGGTCCTTAGGTCTCGAGGTTTACGGGCGTGCCAGTCAATTTGACTCTGAAATTGACAAGGAGGTGAGACGAGCGGGTCCGATACAGACGCTCGCTATCGGCTGGCTGCCGATAGGTTCGGGATGCCGTTTGATCGGCTGGAGAGCCGATGTGGATAGGTGTCAACGAGCGGTCGACCGTAAAGCCGATGGAGGAACCAAGGTGTGCTCAGAGGATATCGAGGCGCACGGGATCCCTCCGGACAGCCGAACAGTAATTCATCGGTTAGAAAAACCGATGAAATCGGATGCGGCCTAGGCGATGATTAGCGCAAGAAGACACGGGCTGCAAAACCGATGCCGCTCCGGATATGACAGTAAGAGACCCGTCACCCACCGTGGCAGCACCATCAACACCGAATCTCGAAGATCGGATCTAACTGAGACAGTACGAGACCGAGGCCAGCAGCGATGATACGGAGGACGCCGGATCGGCTATGCCGTAGCAAGGATAGGAACGAATCCATCGGCTAGCTAAGCCGATGAGGAGATGGCTCTCTGAAGGCGGGTGCGTATCGGCTGGAGGTCCGATACGTTTGGCGTTACGCGTCGTGGGACGTCTCTGAAGGCTGATGCATATCGACCGAGAGGCTGATGCGCTGGGCGTGAAGCACAGAGCATGGATAACTCATCGGCTAGCACTCCGATGATACGTCGTGCAGAAGCCTATAGGCCTGAAGCTCGATCTACCGTCGGCAGCCCCGTAGGTCGGACCTAACCGATGTAGCACGAGACCGACAATGGCAAAGAGAGCTTAACGGACCGATAGGTCCAGCATGGACGTGATGCAATACATCCGATCGGCCTAAGAGGTCGGACCTAACCGTTGCAGCCTTAAACAGAGCAAGACATAACGGGATGGTGGCGGGACTTACCCCTTCGCTGAAGATCGAACTTAACCGATACAGCCCCACGTCGAGAGCCAGAACCCGCCGGTAGAACCTAGATGAGCGATGCGCCGAGTTTGAATATGATCAAGAGATATTTTACATGTTTCCAGAGGGTCTATATTTATATTCTGGATTTACAGACAGAGTCCGACGCGTCTACGACCATCGGACATTATTTCCTAGTAAGAACAAAGGAAAATATTCCTAAAGAAGTTAACTAACCAGCTAGACCTCCCTAATTGAGTAATGTTATAATTTACAAAAATAAACACCCTACCGTGGAGTCGACGGCTCCTCCGCAAACCCGGTTTTATCTGAATAATCTTCCAATTTGTAACCGAGTCTTCCTTTGCTGCTACCTGATCGGCTTCTCCACTGCCACGGCTCCTCCGCAAACCCGGTTTCATCTGAATAATCTTTCAATTTGTAACCGAGTCTTCCTTTACTACTATCTGATCGGCTTCTCCACTGTAGTTATCGGATCTTTTTTAGTCAAGCCGATCCTTCTCCTTTCTTCTCTCGGGCTTCTCGGACCTGATCCCGATTGAATAATCTCCTGTCTTCAAGCCGATCTAATCTTCTACTAATCTGATCGGCTTTTCTATAGCTTTCCATCGGTTTTGTCTCAGGATCTCCATCGGCCGATGGATGTATCAAACACTCCAACGGACCTCTCAGCCGATCGGCTTTAGCCCTATCGGATCTCCCAGCCAATCGACTTTAGCGCCATCGAATCCGTCAGATTTTTGCGTTAACAGGGTCAAAACTGCACAGCAACAAAGCACATTAACAGAGGTGCCTAAATGTAAACAGCGAGTCCTCAGCCAGTCTCAACTAGGCAGAACTGTCGCAAACCTGTGGACAGAAGCTGCATCTTGTCCATCACATGAGAGCATGAGCAAACAGAAGGAAATAAGGAATTGCGCTGAAGATGATATAATGAAGTTTTGTATACAGAAATACAGAAAACAAGCATCAGTGTCCCCTCAGACATCCAAGGAAGGATTGAGCAGCATCAGCTCTCAAACCCGGCAAGGCGAAAGCTCTTAGGCGGCAACTGCGAATGTTATGAGAAACAAGCCTTGCTTTCATCATCAGTGGGCACGCATAGCAAGCTCACTACTAAGATCTAACGAGTCAATGAAACATGCAACATGAAACAGCTTGATCATCGCACGAGTGAAGTTTACTAGGGGCCTGTTTGGAGAGCTTCTGGCAGCTGGAGATCTCATAAGATCTCCGGCTGCTAACAGTGACGTGGCGTCACCGCATCAGGCCCAACCAATACAACCGTACGCGATTAGCATCGCTAAACATAAACCATGCAGAACGAAACGGAAAAGGTAATATATATATATATATATATATATATAGCAAAATACGCAAACGAGCGAGTCTCAAGTAAGAATCATAGATGGCTCGGCTGAGCAGAAATTCGGCATACAGATACATCTCCAAAGGCCTGGAGGGAGACCTGTGATTTGGTCTGTTGAGCTTGAATTTTTACCGAGTCGTCACAGCCACGAGTCCATGAGCATACAAGACAATGAAGAGATGAAAACGAAGATCATACAAGAGATTATTATGGGGGTGAACTGACGGAGACGAGGGGCTCGGGGGAGTGTTATGTTTTGGCGGCGACGGTGAGCTTCCGATTGGGGAGGGGAGGAGTGTATATATAAAGGAGGCAGGGGTCAAAGGTGCTAGGGTTCGCGGCGGGGACGGAAAGGCCGTGGGTGCGCCGGCGTGCCGGAGTCTTGGACCTTAGCCGCGATGAATAGGTCCAGGTTGCTTCTTCTTTGGAGTTGGGCTCTGTCTGGTGTGCTCAAGTAATTCGGCCTAGTGAACTGTATCCCCATTTCTCTCTGTTTTCTTTTTGCAATTTTTTAGTACATTTCTCTCCTTGCCCCCAGTGTAAAACTTATGCTGTGTCAACTGAAGCAAACGATTCAGTTATTTGTACCACAAACACAAAGCATTCTAGTTCGCATTCACAACTTCGTGATGTCGTTTATACCCTTCAGTTTTCTGCGGTAGCTTTGAAACTGAACGTGGGTATTATCAGTTCATGTGAGTGTGTTTTGAGCTTTGTTGGGAATTTCTCATATAATTCTGATTTGGGGGTCATAAAATCTCACAGATTTTGATCCAGAATAGATTCTTTCCCATTATTCTGTTTGGGATCTTAAAATCTCACAGATTTTGAGCCACAGAATGACAGTGACAGAACGTGATAATGCCACAGCCTTTGCGAAATTCAAATTGCCTCTAGAGTTTACACCGTTTTGTCAATAATACAATCACGCAGGATTGAATTGGCCTTTGTAAAAACGAAAGAAGAAACACCACATTTTGCCATGAACCCCGATTTTTTTTTTTTGGCCGGACCGGTGAAAGGACGCCGATCGACCCTGAATATTATTTCAACTGAGCTCCTTATGGATTTATCAGATCAGACATTGGTCATCCAACATTTTCGGACATGAATGAGTGTTGTTAATGGCCTCATGCCTCCCAGCCCCTGAGGAGGGTGGCACGTGCAACCCGATTGACTCCCAGGGTGAACGCCCCCATCCTCAGGTTGCAATCTTGAGATTTACACATGGCCTTGATGTGCTGGAAAGAATTGTTCATGTACTTGTGGAGCTCCATGTTCACCTTCTCTTCATCCCACATGAAGCCTTGAATGTTCTGCAACAGTCCAAAGAGCATAAGGATGCTGTAGTATTCAACCAAGCTAATGCGAAACAAGATGGTAGGAACCAGCATGTTATACGGAGCAGTCAATTACCTGAACCCACTCAAAATAGCTAACGATCACACCACCGCAGTTAGCGTAAATGTCAGGTAATACAGTCACTCCCTTCTTGGAAAGAATCTGTAGTGTATACAACATCAATCAGAAGTTCTTGAAACAGGAACTGCCAAAATTGGCAATACTTCTGATATCTCTCAAAGATAAAAGTTACAGTACAATGTTTTGTTCTGTGCTTACCTCGTCAGCTTCTGGATCAGTTGGATGATTAGCAGCTTCAATTATAAATTTGGCCTTCACATCAGGTGCATTTTCCCTTCAGAAGATCAATTATATGTAAACCAGCTATTTTTTCCTCAGTGTATACTACTGTTTAACTTGGAAATAATAAGATAAAATAGGTTCTTCAACTTGTAACAAGATTGCCATGTAAAACAACTGTGTACCATTTAATGTCAAAACTAAAAAAAACACCCAATAGATATGTAATCAAGAGAGAGGAAAATCGTGATTTTGCGGTGAAATGAATGAAAAATGCAACTGCAACCAGGTCAGGAGAAAGTTTCAAGAGTCATCCCAACAAACAACTCATTGGCAAAGAGTTAAGGATCGACATGGGCACTAGTTTTTACCTGTTGAGCACTCCACCTAAGGCACATGGGATGAGAACATCACATTCATGCACTAGAAGCTCTGAAGAATCCATGACTTCCGCATCATGAAAATCTTTCAAAGCACCACCCTCATTTCTGTGCTTTATCAGAGCACGTATGTCTAACCCATTCTTGTTTCTTATTGAGCCAGTTACATCTCCAAGTGCAATCACCTTGCCACCCTTCTCATGGATGAGTTGTGCAGCCCATGAACCAACATTACCAAAACCCTGTAACATTCCATTGATTATTACAAACAAAATACATATGTTGTTAGCATACTGATAAATTGATAATGAATATATTGATTTGATAGTTGAATTGCAGTTTTAAACTTTTTAGGAAGAAAGCTAGATTTTTGTTCTGTTTATGATAATGCATGATGTTATCCTTCAACCATCCTAAAAATTATCCGCATAGCAAGAATCAATCAATTATTAATTATGACTGACCTGGATAACAAAGGTTGATCCAGAAATGGATTTTCCATGTTCAGCCAAGAGAGCCTCAGTAGCATACATCACACCTCTTCCTGTAGCAGCATCTCTACCTAATGATCCACCAAGATCCTACGATAAAAAGATCCAAAATACAATCACAACGTGTAAATAGTTTATTTACAACAACTAGATTCTTCTTGTTGTATAGTATACTTACTATTGGCTTCCCTGTGACAACTGCTGGTGAATGACCATGGAATTTCGAGTACTCATCCAAAATCCAAGCCATGGTCTGTGTCAGAAATAGGGGGATGTTACATGATGAAGAGAAGTAGCAGAAAAATACTAGAGAGCAGAATATACCTGCGAATTAGTTCCCATGTCTGGGGCTGGCACGTCAGTATGAGTTCCAATAAGATCATGAATTTTCTGTGTAAATACACGTGTCAAACGCTCCAGCTCACTTGTGCTTAATTCACCAGGAGAGCATCCAATCCCACCCTTTGCTCCACCATATGGAACTGCTGCAACAGCAGTCTTCCATGTCATTAGTTGAGCAAGCGCATTTACTTCATCTGGATCAACCTGCAAAGCAGAATGATGAAACCATAGCTTATCAGTTTTAGTTTTAGTTTTTTCTCATGCACGCAGGAGAGCTGTGTGCCATTTCATTAAGAAGATAAGAAAGTTACAAAGGAGTGGAAACCTCAAACAAAATTCATTATCAATTTTAGTTTTAAAAAGGAGAAATAGATGAATCTCAGACTAGAATGAATAATTTATAAGACAAAGTATGGTCAGCAGAAAATCCTATAGTTGACTTTCTACCTTAGCTTGTGGAAGTCTAAGGTAATACCTAGAGAAAATTCCTTTGCAAATTAACAACTGCTGACATCAATTGCTTACTACAGAAATTGATCGATAGGTTAACTGCTTTTCTGTTAGCTAACTGATAGCAGGAACAAACATCAATTCACCATCAAAGGAAATCCATTTATTAATTAAGCAAAAAGTAGAAGGCGACAATAAAAGTCTCAGAAGCTCATAGCGCTTTTAATGTTTTATATTTAGTATTCCATTAGACTGTTTTTTACCTAAAATTTGAAAATCCCTCATCTTCATTTGTAACCTAAATGGTGTACATATATAACTCTGGCATTTTTCAACAGGAAAAATATCATAAGCTCGCAGTTATGGAAAAACCTAAGGGACTATTCCCTAGGCTTAATCATAACAAGCACAAATCTGTATCGAATTTAATGGCTTCCAGCAACAAGAACCGAAGTGTGATTGGATCAGTAAAGAACAAAAGAAATTATCACAAAAGAAAACAAAGATGGTTGTCTCCAATACTGAAATAGCATCTGTAGAATGTCTAGGGATAAAACTTTCTAGTTTCTCAAAATGCCAGTTAAATAATAGTTCAAGAAACAGCAGAAATTACAGAAACAATTTGGCAGGGCAAGAAGATTGGCATGTGTCCATCGACTTTCTTTTGTCAGTATGGATAACAATTTATTCTGTAGGCTATGCAAAAGATACATTTAGGTAACTTGGCAGTTCAACAGAAAGAAATATAAATCTGAATGTAAAAGCACATAGTAGTACAAAAGCAACACATGCTTTGCAAAATATCAAGGATTCTCAGTTCACGCCATCTGCATGACAAACTGACAGCCCAGACGATCCACAAAATATCACAAAGTAGATTACAAATGAAACTGAAAGTAACATCACGCACATTTCCTAAAAGAATAACTCTCACCGAACTGTAAAGGCCATATGCAAACAAACAAGGAAAAACAAATTAACAAGTACCATCGATCTACCTCACCAAAACGAAATAATGATCCCATTGACATGAAACAGTCACTGTCAAAACATTCGGAATTTATAAGCACTTCACTATTTATGCTTAATCATCTAGAAAACTCTACTACTTGACATATTTTTAGATAAGGGAGATGATTACATCCCTGGATTACTGGACAAAATCGAAAACAGATTCTTATCAGACCAGAATCCTCACCTCAGGGTGATAACGAATACCACCTTTCATTGGTCCGCGGGCATTGTCATGCTGCACGCGGAAGCCAATGAACGACGCCAAGGTTCCGTCGTCTTTGGGGATGGTGCATTCCACCTGAACAGAGAAGTACGCCTGATGAAGCTACAAGCCAGCAACCGCAGCAAACAAGCTGGAAGAGGACAAACATCACACCCGCTCACCTTGATCTCTCGAAACGGGATCAGGAGGCTCTTCTCGAGCTTGGAGTCGAGGCCGAGCAACCTGGCGGCCTGCCGGAAGTTACGGCTGGTGGCGGCGAGCGCATTCATGGCGGGCCAAAGGTGGCGCCCCTCCAAGAAATCAGCGCCGCGGCCGGGAAAAGGATTCTCCTTTCGAACAGAGCACGCGGCTACGGACCGCGCGCGAGCAAGATCCGGGCGAGGCGTTCGCGCCCAAAAACGGCAAGATGAAAAGGTGGAGTTTTTTTTCCTCCGGGGATCGAGGAAGAAAACACGGGAGGAGGTCGGCTGTGTTTGGCTTGGATCGTGAGGAGGAGGAAGAAGACGCGTGCTGTATTAATAGGGATCCAGGTAGGCGGAGAAGGAAAGCAAAGATAGGATCAAAGAGCTGTGCTAATTTGCTAAACTCAGCCAGAAATCCTGATCTGTTGGGAAGGTGACTCAGCCGATTAGACGTTTAGAACCAGCAGCACGTGTGGGCAATTTTGGATAGTAATTACGAGGGATTATGACTGTGTATAAGCAAGAAGATTGAGGACGAAGAAGGTCAAAGATTGTAAATTTCGAAGGCTTTTCCTATTTCCTAGTACTGGTTTCTTCCATCGCTTCGGGCTCTCTCTCCGCTCTCTCGCTGAATCTTCAAGGCTCCACCACTAGCGTCAAGACTCGTCGTCTACTCCTCTTTCATACGTGGGACCGTCAAGCAACTAAACCAGTAGTCCATGGTCCACCTGTCAGTAGAAGTGCAACATCTCCTGCGGTCCTGCCCTGCCCTTTTCGTTTCTCTTTTTTTACTTAACCGCTACTGCCTGCAGCCGTGAACTGAAATGTCCGTGTTTTCAGGATTTTTGTCTGCATCTATCTCACTTCGGATTCTCTGCGCTCCCCAATTGCTCCTTCAATGTCATGTTTGGCCTCCAGTAATGGTGCTAGACTGCTAGTGCTACGATAACAGCCGGACGCCGCTGTTAATATTTGAATTTTAAAATTTAATTTTTAAAATAGTTTTAGAGTATTTTTAATATACTTTTTCAGCATTAATTTTTAAACTAATAATATATATATATTAGAGTCACTAATAAATCATTTTGCAAGCCACATTTGCCAGTTGGTTGATAGATTGGAGTAGCCAACTTGGCATCTCGTTCTTTCTCCCAGAGTGGAGGAAGAGGCAGCATCTGCTTCCCCCGGGAAGGCTGTTAAAAAATATCACTGTAGCCAGTGTATTTCAATGTTATATTAATAATGTAATGTTAACGTAGAAGTAAGTAGAAGTAAATAGAAAGAAAATTAGAGTTATGCTGTTAGATTCTTTAAAGTTTTTAGTAGAACTAAAATTAAATATTTAAGATATAACTTTAATAATATCATATTAGGAGGTCGTAAGAATAACACTTTTCGATATCTACCATCGATAATATAGATGATGAAAATATTAATGTAGATGTTAGCCATATATTTAAAGTGAAGTGATTAAAGTGGTGACAAACATTTTTTGTGATAAAATATATCGTGTAAGTTAAAAGATAATTTTTATAGAAGGACGATTAGACCTATATATTATATGTTGATTATATAAAAATATAAAAATAAATTGAGTACAAAACGAAAATATATGTTATCATTAAATAAAAGCTTAGGTTAAAGTAGTTTTTCCATATCCTAAGATAAAAAAAATTAAAATTAATATGAAGAAAAGCTTACAAGTGTGATTTTTCTATAAAAGTGTAGCCGGTGGATATATATATATATATGGTCGTGGAATTGAGTGCTTTGGACATGCAGCACAGTACCCGCCCATGTCTGTAATTGGTTAAATAAATCACGTGTCAAACAAATCTCTTTCCCATCCCGTAGTGGGGCTCTCTGTTTTCCGGGTGGCAAATCATTTTTGATTGCATCAACTGGAGAGATTTCGATTACGAGTTGCCCATCGATGGTGACAGCACAAAAGTCCAGTCACTTCTAAGTCCAATCTCTAAAATGACATAAGTCTTTATGTCTTAAAATATAATTATTTATTAAAGTTTTTTTAGGATTAGATAGAGAGTGAAAATAAATAAGTACTATTGTGATGAGAAATAGGGAAAGTTCATTGAGATAAAAAAATAGAGAAAATAAATAAGAGGTAGTAATAATTGATCACTCTTATATTCTTATATTCGTATACAAAAGTTATTTCATTTTAAAATAAATAGAGTATATTAAAATAGGTAAAAATAGCTATATTTTTAAATAAAATTTAAATGTTATAAATAATTACTATATTTTAATACAGAGTAGAGCAAAGAATGCATTTTGTGCCACATAATAACCTATCCTACATCAAACAGCTTAGGATGTCTGACGGGAATTAAAAAATAGACGTTCCTGCGGTACGCACGCTACGGCTGCTTTTTTTTACTTAAATTATTTATCTATGATTTGAACACACGGTTGTATTCCTTACAATAAAATATTTATAACAAGATTTCATACAATTATATTTTAATAGAAAATATATGCCAAAAAACGTTTTGTTGAATCGCTCCGAGAAAATAGTTTTATCACTTAGTCAAAATTCTTTAATTCGTCTTATGAAATATTTTAAATATATATAACATTTAAGAAATAATGATGGTAACATGGACAACCCCTACATTAAATATTGAGTCTCAATGAGCAAACAAGAAAAAAAATCATATTTTATATACAATATATATAAATATACTTTTATAAATAAAACATTTTATATCACATATGAAACATTATGTTGTAAATGCTAAAATATCATAAAATACTTTCTAAAACGTATGACATTTATAAATAAACTAGCGAAAAATCATAAAATGATTTTTATTTATTGTAACCTACAAACAAATCTATATGCAACATTGAAAAAAGTCCACCGCGATAGAAATATTAAAAAAATTATAATCATGTAAGATCTTATATAAATATAATCAGATGATAAATTAGATAAGTATTCTAGGTAAAAAAAATGTTTTAAAGATTACTACAAAGTTGTTTTATCCCTTAGAAGAGAGGAAGCAATCCTGACATGTACTGTTGCTTGCTGTACTGGGGCATCTGATTTTTCTCCTCGGGCCGAACTTCCGAGAAGAAGCATTAGCTCTAGGCGTCGGACGTCCGATGGGAATTAGAAAATCGGACGCTGCTGCGGTACGCACGCAATTGCTCGCTGTATCGGGGCATCCGATTTTTCTCCTCGAGCCGGACGTCCGACGAGAAGCATTTCTTTCAGAGAAAGGACTAGGCGTCGGACGTCCGACGGGAATTAAAAAAAAATGAACGTTGCTGCGGTACGCACGCTACGGCTACTTCGTGCTGGTCCTCCAATGCTCTCTCCCCACATGGCCTCTCTCCCTCTCTCTCCTTTCCATGATGGTCCCTTGTATGCAAAACTAACTAATTAACTAGCATTAAACGATTTTTTTAATTATTTATCCAATATTATACCATCGTATTTCTTATAATTAAATCTTTACAATAAGATCTTATATAATTATATTATAATAAAAAATATGTAAATAAGGTGTTGTTGTATCATTTGTAGTGTTTCAAATTATATCATAAAACATTTTAGAGAGATTTAGCATTTAAAAAATAATGATGGTAACACCGACGACCCTCAATGAAACATTTAGTCACAAAACATTAAAAAATAATCATATTGAACATACAACATGTCTGGATATACTTTTACAAAAACTTAATTTTGTTGAAACATTTTTATATCACATATAAAAAATCAAGTTATAAATGTTAAAACATCATAAAATACTTGCTAAAACATTAAAAAACACCACACACAACATTTATATATAAACTATTGAAACATCATGAAATGTTTATTGAAACATGCAAACAAAATTATGTGCAATATTTTAAAAAATCCAATGCAACAAAAATACTAAAACTTTTTACAACATAATATAAACTTTTAATTATAACGAATATAATGATATAATTAAATCGTATAAGATAGTAATTTAAGTAAAACAATATTTCGAAGAGTGGTACGAAGTTGTTTTATTACTTACAAGAGAGAAAACAGTCGTGACATGTACCGTTGTTTGCTGTATTGGGGTGTCCGGTTTTTGTCGTCAGGCGTCCAGCCCGAGGAGAAGCATTCTCCCAATGATACAGGTACCTAAAAATAATTTAAAAAGTCTGACGTGGGGCGCCGGCGGTTCTCTCACGGGTGGAAAGCTGGATTTTACTAGTCGAATAAGGAGACCGGTTTTCCGGACCAAATCAAATTTTATGATGCTCTCCAGGACATACAAGAACACGATGGCACGATACAGGTAAGGACTACACGCCATCCCGCGCGCCGGTGGAATATGGGCGCACACGGCCGCGATCCCCCCCGCGCGGCCGATACGGAGCCCCACGCCATGACGCGAGCGCGAGCCCAGCCGGTGGCGTCAGATTCCGGCGCAGCTCATCTGCACACCTCGCGACGAGTACATCTCAGGTCAAATGGTGGCCGCCTTGTGGGTGAAACCGTGAAAGCGAGCGGGCCGCGCCTCGACCGAGTCGTCGTTCGTTCTCCGCCTCTCGGGCGAGCGCCACGCGCGCTGACACCGCGACACGGCGCCTCGACGCGAGGAAGTAGGAGTAGGTGGGAGCGGATAAGCGCGGCCGGGGCGCCGCGTCGCGGCGGCGTCATGCGCTCGTCTCCGTGGAATATTGCGCGGATAATCCTATATTCTAAGCCATCGCTACCTGTAGCACGCATACTCAAACGCGGGTCCAACTGATCGCGGTGGCACGAAGGGGATAGGGGAAGCAAGCTGAAAGTCAATGGCTTCTGTTCTACCAGCGCTAGGCTAGATTGAAGCTGGCACGTGACGTGGAGACTTTCGTAAATGGCGTATGCTTCTTGTTAACACTATCATTAAGAATGCTAAACAATCATGAGATCACTGGACAGCAACAAAATAAAAAGAGAAACCACAGTCAAACCCGTCCATGGCAGGCTGGCAGCTGGCATGGCAAGCTGCTAGAGAAGCTCGACAAGGCGAAGTTAGAAGACCGTTGCCTTGCATCGGAACAAAAGCCTATTTTGGCGGGACCGACCCCCACTCCAGGCTCTGCCCAAATAGAACCGCCTATCAGGGGCACCGTCCGCTTGGTCCGTTGCGGCCCATATTTAACCTCCGACTCTGAGGGGCAGTTTGGATCGCTACTATTGGTAGCGACCTAAATTCGGATTGGAGCTATGTAAGCCCACCGATCAAGATTGCACGGTCCAGATCGAGGCGGATGCCGTCTTGCGTAGATGGCCCTCCTCAATCGGATCGCTGCCATTCAGAGCGATCCAAACTAGGGCTCTTCCAGCCAATCGATTAGCGCTGGACGGCCTAGATGGAGATGGTATGACACGTGGGGATTGCTTTGCACAGGAAACCCTCTACAATTAAGATTTTCCGTTTGCACACTCAAGATCCGATCGCTACCAGTGGTAGCGATCCAAGCTTGGTCATATGGAATGGAATGGATCAGGGGTTGTAAGATGTAGATGCCATGATTTAGAGTTCATTAGCTCGAGTATGTATCGTATTCTTGTTTACTACTCGAGTATACTGTACATATGCCATTCATTCGTCGTATAACTCCATCCACACGCATACGTATACGTACGCATTTTGTGTATGTCAGAGAGGTCGACCTGTTCGGCTTCACGGGCCCAACGCCGCGGCGGGGTAGACGGCGAGGGGGGTCCTGACGGTGTGCTTCTTGTCGCCCTTGAGGACCACCTCGCCAAAGCTGAAGGCGTTGCCCGGCGCGGTGGTGTTGAGCACGATCCTCAGCGTGGCCGTCGCGCCAGGGGCGACGGTGAACACGTCCGGCGAAACGCGCACCGCCACGCCGTTGGGCGCCTGCACGTGCGCCATGTACATCTCGTTCTCAGCGCCCACGCTCGTCATCCGCAGGTCCATCCGACGCGACCCCACCAGGCTCGCCACCGTCACGCTCGGCGTGTTTAGATCCGAACACCACCGCGCCCGCGACGACGGGCAGGGCACGCCCACCGCGCGCCGTACCGCGGCGTCGTCCACGCCCGGCACGGCGCACAGGAACTGCAGGTAGTCTCTGTACCCGGCGTCCACTGCGCGCGCCGCGTTGATGGCCCCGGCGCCCATGTCGAACGGCGTCCCGCCGCGCCATCAGGGGCCTACCGGCCGGTGACGTCGGCGGTCGTCATGATCGCCGATATGACCATGGCGGGGCTCCACTTGGGGTGCCTCTGCTTGATCAGGCCCACGCCCCCGGCGACGTGCGAGGTGGCCATGCTCGTGCCGGATAGCATCGCGTAGCTTTCACCCTGGAACTCGACCATGGCGTCGCTGATGGCCCGGAGCCATGACGTTCGGCTTCAGGACGTCCGCCACCTGCATCTGCACGTCGTCCACGTCTGGCCCCCTCGACAAGTACTCGGCAACGACGGGCGCCTCCCTGGTGTAGCTTGCGCGCCATCCCTCCAGAATTCAGATGGTTGCGCCGAACGTGGTGACACTTCCTTCGGCGTCTCGGACCGAATTGTTGTCGTAGTACTCCATAAGAGCCTGCATCCGGTTGCAGAACAGAGCCAGTTACTCAAAAGAGACTAAAACCGAACAAGGACATTAACAAATCATTTGGTCTGAAGAAGTGTTTCTACACTCACCTGTGCATCGACACCGTTCAGAACTGGCTGAAGGGATTGTCATCGGAAACGTGGGCTGATATTCAATGTCGATAACTCTGGCAGCACCAATTTTCTGAATCATATCGACAATGCCAGCAAGGAAGTCGCCTTCATAGAAGTTTGACGACACAAACATGCAAATAATCACCTTCCCCTGGACAAGAGATCTTATGAAGACATTCGGATCTTGGCAGTTGCAAGATCCATCAGTCGAATTCGCGTTGCTCACTTCATCACCTGGTGTCGATGCTGAACAGAACAAGGAAGACTGTTGAAACAAAATTGGTACCGGGTGAAGAAATTGAAACAAAGAAACCCCCAGTATGATCTTGTTAACTTTTTAGCTACTTCAGTGCAGCCCTAACAGAATTATACTGTAAGCTAGGACAGAAAGAATCTATCTTGAGCACAATGAACTACAAATTCTGAAAGAAAAAGGAAAAGTTTGGAACTTAGTATCTTCAGTTAAACACTAGAACTTGAGAAGGCTCCAAAGTCATTAATCATAGGTTCATAGGTCGAATAGAATTATGTAAAAGGCCACCACAAGAGAAAATTGCCCATTTCCAGTTATAATTGATTTGTTATAGTTCCTGTCAGTTGTGGATGCCCCAACACTTGTTATCCATGGGCTGAACGAAACTACTGAGTTTGCATCAGGGTCTCCATTGCCAACTGCTTGAACAACTGAGATCCCAGCCTTGGTGGCAAGGAGCAGTTCTGTCTCAAGCAAATTGAGGAATGATGCTGGCCCAGATGTAATAGAAGTTGGTCCCAATGAAAGACTGATAATATCAACGCCATCTTCTACAGCCTGCAGATAAGTTACACAGGCATTTTAACCTATGGAATAAAATAGTAGTTATGCAAGAAGTATGATTTAAAAACCTTGTCAACTGCAGCTATAACATCTGACATGTATCCACCAAAAGAATAGGCAGCTTTGTAGATTGCAAGACTGTCACATAATCAAAAGACAACACAACATAAGAGTACAAAAGGAGCTTTTTTGCTTTGAACATAATGAAAAAACTTGTCGCGCATAGAGAGTTGAATGTGCCTACTTTTAATTCTGAAATAAGAAATTAGATTTTCCTCTAGAGTCTCTAGTTCTAATGTTTGAAATATCTGGATCAACTTTTCTATCAGACAGAGAGACTAGTCTAAAATCTCCGGTTATATAGTCTAGAGATTATGGATTTCCTTCAATTCAAAATATCCAAATGATACTCAAAAGAGACAAACCCTAAGGGTTGAGGATAAAGCAAATATAATAGATAACAGGATACTAGGAAATAAGCAATTTTTGGCCGAAGTTTGAATCAACCGATCCTAGGTCTTCGTTGAGGAATTTCAAAGAGTCGAATCTCTTTCGATCTCTTGCAACCTCACCAAATTCAACCCTAAAAACTAGTTTGGGCTCCAAACTCTTACCAAAGCGTAACACTTAGTCTAAAACAACCACCAAAATTTCCATTAGGATAACGTGCTCTTGTTTTCTATATAGCGTGCTCTACTAAACCAAACTCTAAAAAAGAATTTCCTTATAGAGGTGAGAAAGAATTTCACAAACATCCCAGATGATTCACACGTTGATCTTCACAGGCAACACTTAGTCATCTAGAAGGTAGTTCTTAAAGAGTAACAATCTTAAGTCTTCACCGACGTTGATTCATAAGTGCTCACTCAAATTTTATGATCCAATCTTTGATAAATTATTCAAAAAGCATACTTAAAAGGTAAATTAAACTTAAGATCTAAGAGAGTGGAGTGAGAAACCTCTAGAAAACTCTTGAGAGTAGTGTAGAAATGAATAAACAGCCACCTCCTCAAAACGGGCCTACCCCTCTCGAAGCTAGCTATACTCACACAATTCAAATTCTAAAATATTCAGACATTCTGTCTAGAGACTCCGGACATGTCTTTTGGCCTAGACAGAGAGCTCAGTCTAGAGACTCCGACCAAACAGTTCAGAGACTTCGGACAACACTTAGCTTTGAGAAAGAGAGGAGGTTCGGAGTGTTCTGTTTGAAGTTCTGAAGACTCCAAACAGGCCTCTCTGTCAGACAGAGAGCTCAGTCCGAAGACTCCGATATAAATGTTCAGAGATTTCGAGCTGATTTCTCTGTTTAACAGAGAAATTTGTCCACAGGTTTTCATAAAGCCTAGACAAACATCCAAAATACTAGAAGAGAAAAACCAAAACCCCATGATGTATTGTGATGTAAGTATTCTCTTATCTAGACTTGAAAATTTTATTAAGCACTTGTTTTTCAAACTGGTTAAATTTGAGCCTATTTTAATAGTTCGACTTGTCCTAAGTACTAAAGAAATAATAAAATTACATTTTATCGCTTTAAGTTTTTTTTTCTTTTCTAATATCTAAGGGAGTTCTTCTTTTAACCAAAAGAATCTTACTAGACAAATTACTGCGGATTTTCAATCATAACATATTAGCTCTCTAATTTCTTATCATATACACTTAAAATTTATTAGAGGCCTAGGTACATTTTCACATCAGAAGAATGGAAGGTGCTACACGGCTTGCATGCCCAATGTTGTAGCCCTTAGATATTGCTGGTGTATGAAAATTGCCAGCTGCAATTGATGCTGTGTGGCTGTGTAGACAATGTTTTGATCAGTTGGTACTTGGTAACTCCTTCAAGTTAAAAATTGAACATAGGCAAATCGTTTAAAAAAAACAGTATGATTGGTAGTGGTAGCAAAGGAGCATGCACCTGCCATGGCCATCAGGATCATAAGGAGATGCATAGTGCATTGTAGCATTGAACTCTCCAGTTGCTTGACCAGCACGTGCAAACCACCTAGCTCCAACAATCTTACAATGGCATGAATCCGGAGGAAATCTATCGCCAGTTTGACATGTTCCTTTGAAACTGGTTGGTGGTGGCTTTGCTTGGTCAGATGTGCTTAAAAAGCTTGGATTACTAGGGTCAATGCCAGTATCTACCATGCCAATGACTACTCCTTCACCGGGCTTCTTGGCACCACAGAGGAGCGGCCAGACTACATTAGCTCCAATGTACCTCAGAGTGTATGTGGTCGTCTTGGCCATTTTTATGTCTTCTTGGATGAGTCTAACTCCTTTTGCTCCAATAAAATTTTTAATTGCCTATCACACATATAGAACAAATTAGTTTTGAACTACAACAAAGGCAAATAAATATTTTATAAACAGGTAAGCAGACAAAAAAATCAACTAAATAGAACAAAAAAAAGGGCACCTCTTCAGATTTTGCATAGAGAGCAAAGCCATTGAGAAGGTGGGTGTAACTGTATAACTTCTTGTAAGATCCAGCTGGGAGAAATGAATCCAGGAAGATGTCATGCTTCGTTGTGGTCATTTCCTTGTTCTTCTGAGCTTCCTCACCTCTCCTGGATGAAATTTCAATCATAAATGTTCTTTTCCAAAAAGAATTAAATTAACAGGATTCCTACATGGAAGTCACGTACATTACTTTCTTTTGGCTTGATTTGTGGGAAATGATTGGGTCATCCTCCATCACCACCACAAAAACCTTTGCAAATACATGAGATGGACCACCATTTAAGATCAGAAAAGTAAGAACAGAATATAATATTAGACTTGGCTTGCAAAAAGCCATGACGATAGTGTCACTGAATGATTGTATGAAGTTTGAAATTTATATGCCTGAAGGTATGTGTTTATAAGTGCAAGCATAGGGTTGCCTGAAAGAATGTTAGGTGGGGATTAGAGGAAATTAAAATGGGCCGTGCACCTGACACATTGGCAAATGTCTTCCTCACAGCCAAGACAAGCATGCAATAAGCACTTGCCGATCTCCATGGGAGCTTTGAGACCTCGACTACCAAGCATTTTGTTGGATTGTCTTTGTTTTAGTGAAAGTCAAGTTGGATTATCATTGTTTTACCAACACCCTGGAGTTTGGTGAAAACTGAAAACACATACATCTCCAAACAAGATTGATGAATAAAGCCGAACAAGCTGAAGCTGCATATAAGAAATGCTGCTTGGGCAACCTATCAAATTAGGAGGTTAATTACGGGTAAGGCAATGCACTTTGGGATATTAGTTTTCAGAATAGTATTCTAGGGTCCTGAATCCGTTGGTTGATTTTATCGGCGCAATCCATATTGGCAGTAGCCGATAAAATCAACCAACAGAATCTACATGGGCAGAATAAGTTCATATATTGTGAAATATATATGCATCTGATCTGATTTCAAGAAAGAGCAGTCACACTGCAAGAACAAAAATACATTTTCTCAATTTCCTCCTTGGCATTCTTTGTGTGACTGCAATAACCCACCTAGCTTCCGCCACCGCCAAATGACACAAAGATCCATCTGACGCCGTCGTGCTTGTGCCGCGTCACGCGGCGTGCCTGCAGGGAGAACACTCTTTGCGGTCGGAATGGTCGAGCAGGGGTCACGCCAAGAGGGAAAATCCACGGCACCGACCCGCGCCGCCGCAATAATAACCGGAGATTTTGCGACAAGCGACTATCCAGCCATAGCTCTTCGCAAGGACACGAACGAGTAGTAGTAATACGCAATTATGCTAAGGAGGAAAGGCACAAACCATCGGCCCCAAGGGCCTCGATCTCCATGGCTGCTTCCGTTTGCCGTATTGAATTGACACCACGATGAGGAGGAGGAGCAGGAGTCCCCTCCCCTCCCCTCACCACGAGTTCCCCCATTGTTTCCTCGTCTAGCTTGGTTCCGCACCGCAGTCTGACCGCCGCAGCAGAGAACGAAACAAGCGGAGTACGGAAAAAGCAGTGGGCTGCAATTGTTCTACTAGGCCCAACGCCGATTAAGGCGATGGTTTTCTTGGGCTTCGAGTTTATCTTGGCCCACTAAACACGGCCCTTGACCATTGTGATGGTTAGAAATTAGATTGTCACCAGACCAAGCCCCGTCATCGTTTGATTGATGCACGCACGAGGAAATAGTTGAACAATTTAGCAGAAATGAGAAATATTTTCACAAATTAAAAGGACTAGTGCACTCATCTCTGAAATTCCAATAACATGATTATTAAAACTTATAATACAAAACAACATATAGTAATATGGAAATCTATCACCCCAAAAAATTTCATGTACAGATATATATTATGTACATACTAGTTTTTTTTCCAGGGAATCTACATGAAGGCTGAGTTCTTATCAGCTTTTTGGCTTACCAATTTACTGTGAACGTGATTTCTAAACCTCTAAACCGCTAAACAGTATGTCATATAAAAAAATTATATATAATTTTATTAAAAAAATATTTTTAAAATTGTTATAGGTAATACTTAATATCTTATTTAGTCTGTCATCGAAAATCTCATGCCAACTGCTCGAATGGTGTCTTATTCTTTATGCGTTAGCCAGTTTTTTCTTTTGCATTTGGTTTTTCTTTACTGTTCACAGCAACTTGCACATTTTTTTATATAATAGAATATTTCAGTAAGTGAAATGTACATTCTACTTCCATTTCAAAGGAATTATTTCAAACATGAGTATTTTTTTCATGATTTTGATATGGAGGTGAATTGTTCTCTAACACATTTTCCTTCGAAATTTGTGTGCAATTGTAGATCTTTTGTTAGTTTTTGGCCCCGACATATGAACATAAGCTTAATTTAAGTTATTTTTTCAATAAGTAAGATTATTACATCTTTGCCTCTGCAACTCAATACAAAATCTAGAAGGTAATTGACTTTGGGCAATTGGGCCTGAACAAATCTCAGCTTTTCTCAATATATATACTGCACCCCCACATGAACATGGCACAACCTTTTCTGAATTCAAGGTATGGGCGATTAGATTAGGATTTCTACTATCATACACCTCAATATCCCTATTCCAAAGGACAGGCAAGGGTGCATACCTAGGCCTGTAGCATCTAACCTACCCCCTCCACTTTGATTAACAGATGATTCCATGCTAGCCTTCTGCCACAAATCAAAATGATTAATTAGTAGTTGCAAAGCTGCCCTCTCTCTTTCCTTCAAGGACACCATTAGTGGCAGCCGATGTGTCACGTGATACCTTGTGTTCTTTCTTCAGGAACCCATATAGTGCCAGCTAGCTGCTGCTTAAGCCCTTTACATGACCATCGTACGCGAATAGCGCTTAGATCGCGCAGGCAGCAGTGCTGCTCAGGCTGCAGCTAGCTAGACAGATAATTGCATACAGTATTACACCGATCGATCTTCAGTTATGAATAATTCTGATGCTTTCATGCAGCAGCTCGTCCTCGAGTTGCCGTGGCTAATCGTTCCCAGCAGCAATACTGCAATAACCATCTAAAATTTTACTAAAATAATACATTGATATTGTTATATTAATAAGCAGATATTTATAAACATACTCATATATTAATTTTTAAAAATCATATCTATAATTTTTATTTAAATCTATAAAATTACTATAGCCATGTACATGTTGCTCATGTATTTTCGAAGAACTACGATAAAGTTAAAAATTAAAAAAAAATTCATCAGAATTAGAAAGTAATTAATTAACAAAAAAACTAAAATAATAGGCAGTAGTATAACTTAAGAAATTCACTTAAAAAAACTAAAATCACAAACATAATATGCAAAGGTTACAATATGTAAAGCTAAGTCACAGAGAATTGTTGTATACTAACATTCAACCAAGGTGGTACCTATGGAGACGGTGATGATGTTGGTGACGACGACACAATGGTAGTCTTAGGGAGCTCATGGATGACACGAAGGCATGGGGGAGGCGAGGACGGTGTAGTGGTAAGCTTGAGGAGCTCGGGGATAATAAGAGGGCTCGGGGTCAACAGCAATGGTGGCGTAGTGATGGGTTTAAGGAGCTTGGGAAAGATGATAGGTCATGGCGACAATAATGATAGCATCGTAGGCTTGGAGATTGAGCTCTGGGATGAGGGTGTCAGTGGCTTAGATCTGTATATAAGTGACTTTGTTTGAATCTAGATACTTTCAAAAAAGGCATTTGAATTAACTATAACAAATCATACAATAAAGTTCATCATAGATACCTATAATGGACCATACACTAAAATATATCACAAGTAACTTACTTGTGACAATAGTGTAGAACAAACTATCACAAGTTACTAATATCTATTATGGGTCCTTTACTAAAACCATCACAAGTAAATTTGACTAGAAGTCCACCAAATTAAATTTTTATTTACAGGTATGAATGTTAATAACTTTAACCAAACGTTGACCATAGTGTATTTGTAATTTTAGTAATCTCATTGAAATTTAAATTTATTTTAAACCATAAAAAACCATATATATCACATAACATTAAAATGTCTCTAAATCATCTAAACTCATACATGAAATACGTTACATAATAATTCATTCATCATGGTCCACACATATGTACATGGTCTCATCTTAAACTTCTTCAAAAGAAACTTCTTGGTCAATGACATAGACGTACTTATTATAATCGTCCTTATCAATAACATTATTAACCCTAACAATTCTTTGTTTTCCTTTATGAAAAACATGAATACTCTTATTTGTTGATTCGACCATGTAGAACACTTGAACATCCAGTTTTCCGAGAACAAACGGTTCATCCCTATATCTATTGCATTATAGATTTACCAGCGTGAAACTGTCTTTATCAACATTAACATACTTTAGATCAACCCATGTATACCAAAACAGCGCCACTTTGAATTTCATATAACTCAACTCTCATATCTCCTATATGCAGCCATAATAGTGATCACGTCAGTCGAGTTAAGCATTAACTATCTCTATGCGTATTCTACAGTTCTCTACTATGCTTTTTTTCATCCTGATTGTACATTAATATCATTGTCACGTTTCAATATCCCATATAGTCATTTACTAGTCACTTAAGGGTTTTACTTATAACGTTGCTCGAGTTACGTATATGATGTTTGAACCATTTGTTGAAATCCATATTGTGCTTTCTTTGAACCTAACTGACTGATCTGTTAATATTGTCTTATTGGATTTTCGTTTTGTATTCTTCTAAGGACGGCACAACCTCAATCATAGATGATGTATGGCCTTTATCATATTGGACACAATCTAACATGATAGTTTTTCATATGGTGTCAACCCCTTCAAGCTTACATCTGAAGTATGAACCCATGCCATGTGAGCTTCATTTGTTAGCAAGCAGACAAAGCATTAGCTTTTTAGGAGCCATGATGACAGAGTAATTTCCATGGTCAGTCATAATAGAATTGTACTTCTTTTTTAAAATATAAGCATTTATATCTGTGTATTTTAAACATCCATCCGTATATATTTTAAAATATAAGTATTTTGAATGTATTCTCTATGTTTATAATATTTTAAAATAAATGGGGTATTATATAGACTACAGTAGTATCTGGCAGCGTCCCTGCTAGCGATTTATGGGTCATACAATGCAAGTATCTACATGCGGAACACTTAATTTTTTTTTCAACTGTATAGTTCAGACTTTCAAACTGTTCAGACTTGGACTGGATGTACAGTGTTGTTTCAGAGAAGGGGCATTTAACACACCCCAACTGTTGAGCATCAGAGCATGTGCAAATATGGCTTTCATGTGTCCTTTGAGCTCTGAACACGTGTGGAGTGAGCATGCAGCTAGCACTGAGCAGTGAGCCAGTGAGCACTGAGCAGGCTGCTTGAAAATTAAGCTGCAAAAGACAGGTCCTTAATTTGAAGCTACGGCATATGCAAGCTCTAGCTAACTAGCTATGCCAGTAATTGCAGTAGTCAGTACATGTATGCTCTGTCCCAGCGCAACCAGAGAGACCTCATTACCCACCGTCCAAACATGAAACTTAACGCTGAATTCGAATATTGAATGCTCTTCTCGGCATATATATAAATCGCAGTCGCAGATGATGCTCGTCGCAGCAGCACAGCTGAGACGGATCAGTGAAGAAGTTAAACCATGAGCAAATTATAATGCTAGCAGGAGAGCTGGATTAGTTGGTGTTGGTTGGTGGCCATGGCGCTGCGCGACGTGCTGCTGTCGATCGCGCAGACGCCGCACCGGCTGCGGCGGCGGGCGCTGGTGACCTGGACGCCGGCGCAGGAGACGAGTGAGGTGCGGGACCGGTCGGGGGTGCGGATGAAGCGGCGGCTGGAGTTGTACGACCTCGTGGGCCTCGGCGTCGGCGGGATGCTGGGCGCGGGCGTCTTCGTCACCACCGGCCGCGTCGCGCGCGACACCGCGGGCCCTGCCGTGTTCGCCTCCTACGTCATCGCCGGCGTCTCCGCGCTCCTCTCCTCCTTCTGCTACGCCGAGTTTTCCGTGCGCGTCCCCGCCGCCGGCAGCGCCTTCAGCTACCTCCGAGTAATGTTCGGTACGCACGCAACCAGCTATGTGACTGTGTAATACTCTTTACACCACCATAAAATCCGTAGTTAATGGCGCCGTGCAAACGGTTCAGGAACATTATTGGATCAATCCCACTGTTGAACGATGGATCGAGCGGTTAATTGACGACTCTATCTGCATTGATTTCTTATATATTGATCTGTTGTTGGCAATGCCATCAGGTGAGATGGTGGGGTTCTTCGGAGGAGCCAACATCCTGATGGAGTACGTGCTGTCGAACGCGGCGGTGGCGAGGAGCTTCACGGACTACCTGGCCTCGACGTGCGGGATCACGGAGCCGGACGCCTGGAGGATCCAGGTCGACGGTATCGCCAAGGGCTACAACGCGCTCGACTTCCCCACCGTCACGCTCATCTTTGTCCTAACCCTGTGCTTATGCTACAGATAACAGTATATCTAGCTAAATAGTCTCATATTAATTATGAAAGAGGAAGTATGAGAACTCATTTTATTAGTTAGTTTTTAAATTAAAAAAGACCATTATAATTCTACAAGTGATATCGGAAGCTGACTAGTTTAACAACTTTATATAGATAAATCATGGATATCCACTGGTCCATATACCCAAGAGATTGTGTGTAGTGAAGGAGGTATAGAAGTGCATGTATACCCAAGAAATCGTGGGTGTCTATAGGCCCATATACCCAAGAAACCATCGTTATACGGTGGCGGATTTGTATAGACGAGAAACCATCGATGTACAATGAATGACCCGTATACTCAAGGGATCGTCGATGTATGATGAAAGGATATATCCAAGGGATCATTGATATATAGCGAATGACCTAAGGATATGTTCGAGAGATCGTCGGTGTACAATAAATAACCGTATGTTTGAGGAATCGTCGGTGCAATGAATGGCTAAGAGGGCATCAAATATATGAAGGGGGAGATAGTATATAAGTAGAAAAGTCTATTACCTCATTGATTGGCTAGCTTTTTTTACACAGACAGTATGCAAGGAGGCATCGACAGAACTGTTTATTAAGTATAGAAGTGAATCGCTTGTCTTTTTCATTACCTTAAAGCTCAGGGGTGAAATGACTCAATAATACCTCTTGATTTGTCATTTTTACCGTTGGTGTACTTAACCTACCCCAGCTAGATTGATTTAATTAGGCTGCATGCATGTGGCTTTGTGTTTTTAGATCCTATATTTTATGGCAGACATGGTACTCGTAGAATAGAACTACTGTTCCATTGCCATGAGCTAGAGTTGAAGATTTGATATGCTACGTATGTTTGTCGGAGCAATCTCAGTAGTTTGGAAGAAAGAAGAGAAATGCGTTTCGAATTTGCAATTTGACAATCAGCATTGATGGGTCGATCGATTTGGTTTTGAGCCGATGGGTGGTTCGTGTCAAGTGCAGCACCAAGGAGAGCTCGATGCTGAACATGGTGATCACGGTGTTCCACCTTCTCTTCTTCGTGTTCATCATACTGGCCGGCCGGAGGAACGGCAGCGCGCGGAACCTGGTGACGCCACTCGGGCTGGCGCCCTACGGCGTCCGCGGCGTCCTCGACGGCGCGGCCATCGTCTACTTCAGCTACATCGGCTACGACTCGGCGTCCACCATAGCCGAGTTGATCCGCGACCTCACCGTCGGCATCGCCGGCTCCGTGCTCGTAGTCTCCCCGCTCTACTGCCTCATGTCCCTCGCCCTCTGCGCCATGCTACCCTACACCGAGGTCCGTATATACACACGTTGTCACAATCCATCGATTGATAGCTCATCACTGAACTGATGGTGTGTATATGCAGATAGCGGAGAGCACGCCGTTCTCGGCGGCATTCAGGGAGAAGGCGGGGTGAGGAGTGGGAGGGCAGCGTGGTGGGAGCCGGCGCGAGCCTGGGCATCGTGGCGTCGCTGCTGGTGGCGATGCTGGGGCAGGCGAGGTAGCTGTGCGTCATCGCCAGAGCGCGGCTGGTGCCGGCGTGGCTGGCCAAGTACCACCCTTCCACCGGCACTCCTATGAACGCCGCCATCTTTCTAGGTACCTCAAAACACACAAGGATGTTAACTTGTGGATGCAGTTCATCTCTAACGGTTTTGATTGATTCAACTTTTGGAGTAGGATTATGTATTTATGTATCATAAGGTTGTAGTTCTTTTTTTAAAAAAAAGGTTCCCAAGGTTGCAGATAAAGTTCACCCTTTATGTATCTCCTAGGTGAAAGGCGTTGGAATAGTATTGATATTGTCAGTGTTAATACATCTGCAGTTTATGCCATTTCACAATTGGAGTTTAAAAGTGGAGGGTTGAAATTTGTGGAAAATGTGAGCTTGCTACAAATTCTACCTTCTTTCTCTTTGACTTGACGTCTTGAACCCATGTTGTCAACATTCAATCATTTTACCAGCTATATTTTTAATTTTGACATAAACCAGTTTTTCTGTTTGAAACCCTAAATTAGTTGACGAAGAATTCACAGTTTTTTTGAGAAAAAAAGATTGTATCGTTAGTTTTGCCATTAAAAATGCTGGTACGATATTATAATGTGTATATGTACTGTAAGGTTATGAGAACTAATGGTCAAAGTTGTATCTAAAAACCGTGAAAAGTAAAAAATATAAATAGAAAAGAAGAAAAGATATCGTCTAATATGCTTTCATGTACTTAATCCTTAATCAATAGTGATAAACCCATACATATATATATATAGTTAATACACAACATATTACTATTGATTAAATAAAAATTAAAGAATTATATATATCTTAAATAGAAATAAATGGTCAAGACCTATCGAAGGAAAGCATTAGCGGAAACCAAAGTAGTGGCATGACTTAAATTATGTAACTACAAGTAGTCGACTAGAGGCATGTTCTAAGATAGGCTAGCTAGCATGTTAAAATGCTATATTCTGCTAAAAAGATAAATTGAGCCAACAATCCACCAGTAAAAATGCTTAAATACACATAGTTTTCAAGGATGGTTTAGCTTAGTTTGCAAAAAGCAAGATTTTATAATTATTTATATAATTTTTATGACATAGCCATTTTAACTAAAAATAAAGTTATATTTAATTGTTTAATCATATACTGAGTGTCAAGCTCACCTTTTTCTAAACCTCACTTGGGTCGATATGCCCTTAAGACCAATTTTATATTCTCGACCATTCCAACATATACATCCCATGGATAACAATCACAAATCCGCAACATTGTCACTATTTCCACCAAGTCATATATTAGTTTTAAAAATTATATAGACTAGTGAATAGCATTATAAGTCTTAACGCTTCTTTAACTGTGGTCATAACTATTTAAATATACTAGTTCACTTGGACTATAGTGGATGTACGCTTTACATGATCTCTATGACTTACGAGTTTAGCTTAACACATAAAACATATCACCACATGATTTTTTAGTCTGTGATACCCACCATATGGGTTGTGCCACACCCCTATGTACTACCTGTTATTCCATATCAGTAATGAGAAGAATTGTAGTTTTCTGAGATTTTCAAAGGATAACAAAGTTATTTTGGTTTTAAATTTTTATTTGCTATGCCTTGCATGACTCTATCATATTCCACGTGATATGTCATTATTAAGTTTAAAACCACTATGCTTGTTGGTAGCATCTCACTCAGTGGTATAACCATTCAAGAAGAAGATATGAATGTATTTAATTCATTTTCTACCTAGCTTATTTACTCGTCCTTTTAACTTACCAGGTCAACACTAGCCATTATCGAACATTACTCAAATTCTATTCTATCGTCTCTGTCTAAATTAGTTTTTTATTAATTTTAGATTTTTACAAAACAATTATCATATAACACACAAAGTGGCATTACATGTCTCCACCCACTTATTTTCTCAATAATCACCGCTACTCTGATGATTATCTCCCATACATCCTCATATTTATCATCTATTAAGTATAGCTAAACATCGTCAATAGTTAATTATAGACTCAAAGATAATTATGACAAATAAGATATAGGATAACAAATATCAAAGAAGCCTTAAAAACAATGAATGAATGTATGTATTTTAGACATAATATGTAATTTTATTTGTAAACAAATTATTTTACAATTGGAACCAAGGAGGATGTAATGGCTTGCCGTACTTAGAGAAAAATTCTATTAGTACTTGCTCATAATCTTGATTGTCACTTAAGCTCCTCAAGGGTATCTTCCCGTCTCTCACTTCGAAATTGATACAATATATATACATGAGAGATACCAAAACAAGCAACAATTAAAAAAAACACATATATATGATTTTTACCTAAGAGTTAAGATTAAGGTAGGCTGCCATGCTCCTTGTAGATAAAAAGTTTAGTGCTAGAGAGGTTTTTAGTAGTCCATCTGCTTGGGGATTAGGATGGCCAAGTGACCGAGCAGAGCCACCATCAGAATGGACAGTTCCTCTGATGCCATGGTCGGTTGCTGCATCTGTCTTCCTGAATGTGTTCCTGATGACCACTCTCAAGGTGATATCCTTTCAGAGGTTTGGCCTTTGGAGCTTTGTGAACATAATCTTCTATGTCTGCTATGGGGTGCGCTCCACATACACTGCAGAAGAAAATGAGGATGTCAATGCTATGATTCATCATGCCAATATGGACATATCTTAGAAATATCAGCACATAACACGTTGATCTAGGAGTTACTTTGGAGCTTACTAGCCCGGCAATTAGGCCGTCTCCAGAATGGTCCCAAACCTAAAGAGGATGGGGCAAAAGAGAAGCTGCTTTCGCATTAGGTTGAGTCTTCTTTTCCTGCTTTTGTGCTACAAATTGGCCGAAACACTGGCTTGTAACTTGTTTTTTTCTTCAAAGTGCACATGCAGGACTGTGAATGGCATGTGTTTCTTTGATCAAAGACCAGAAATTTTGACTATTTTTAAACATGGAAGGTGACCGTTTCTGAAGAAAGTACCTACCGATGAAGAGCGAGTAATTTTCGACAGGTAGATTTAAGTTGATGTGTTTCCGTTATTTTAGAAGAATAGTGATTAAATTTACAGGTGCAACAGGAAATGCCAATGCAAAAGAAGACAGTCAAATACTGGTTTACTGGCTTCCATGTCCAAAGCAATGTACGGAACACAATTTCCACAGTTTTTTTTTAAAAAAAGATTATAAGTATAGCCATGAAAAGCAACACAACAGAGTCTGAAACACATACTGATTTAGTTATAGCTGAAAGTAGTTGAATGTATCACATGAATATACGAGATATAAAATTTCGCAATATAAGCAAAAGCAAAAGGGTAGATGGCAGATACACCTTCAGTATATAAGCTAATGTTTTGATATATTTGAAACAGAGAACCAAAACGCTATTTTCCTGAGCATTCAAGAACATCGCACTCGGATGTATCAACCATTCAAAATACTCCAATACAGAAACATGTTGATGCTTAAATATTACCTTCTTGTGCTCAGAATATCTGTACCAACATATACTCTGACGGTTCAAGAGAAGACACAGAAGTCCTATAAAGACCGCAAGAGAAATGTTCTTATCAAATAACTAATATTCACAGTCAATGAAAGGATACAGATGAATTATTTCAAAAGATGGCTCTAGTTCTTTGAAAACCATGGGTATATTCAAGGAATATTCGACACAAAGCTACTCTCATCGATTGCAACATTAGATAAATTACCTTCAAAAAGATTTCCGATAAATCTAATCAATGCTTATTCTACACAACCTTATCAAGAATTCAAGGACCGCACATGGTGGAACGCGGAAGTAAAGCCGAGCATCGTGGAGAAATTTTGTGCTTTCAAAATCAACATGCTATGTTGAGTCAATGAGCGTACCTGAATTTTTTTTTTGCTGATGCTCATCTCAAGTGGTTGCCCATTGATGAGCATGCCAGTTAGCTAAAGGGTGAGCAAAGACATGTTAAAGGACCACACTTTGATTTTGGTCCAAAATCCTACTTAAGTGGCACATGCCTTCATCTGCAGAAAATTAGCTGACACATAAAGGAAACACTAGATTTCACTGTTATATTATACCCAGAAAAGTTTCAAGCAGTCATGTGGAGTTCTCATTGGATAGGAAGATTCTAGGCAATAACAAGGTAACTGTAGCATATTGATCAACAATATCCTGATGTTTTTTCCCCTAAAGCAACTAAACTTCCAGCTCAGCTGAGAGCATGAGACTTGGCATGACACAAACAGATAAATCAATAAACTAGAATACTAAGCAAAGGGAACATGTCAGTTGCAAAGGATGGTGGACGCATTTCAGCAATTTATTCACAGATGCCTGTAAAATCTGTGTCACAAGCATGGCTTTATTATTATCAACAAGACAGAAAATAAATATAATTACCATCAACGATCTCAAATTCCTGTGGCAAAATAAAAATTCCAATCAAGCATAGAACTGTCTCGAGGTGTTCCAGTCAAGAAAATAGTAGTTACAGACAATGTTTAAATTTAAAACAGGATTGTTCCAACTACAAGAGAACAGCCTATAAGCACCGCAGCGAATTATTTTCAAAAAAAGGAGCACCACAGGGAATAGAAGCACCTATGTATAAGCAAGTTTAAACAATTTTAAATGGGGGAGAGAATACATTTACTTTTCATGGCATGAAGTAAGACAACCAACAATTTATGAGTAGAACATGCTCTAAAGAAAAGCCTCATGGTATCTTAATATGAAAACAGCCTGCTCAACATTACAGTTCTTCTACAAAAAGGAGAATTGTTATCTATTGCTTTTGATCACTCTGTAATCAAACTCTGCAAGGAATTTTCTGGAGGCCTTCAACTTAGCTGCTACTTATTATCTTCTAATATAGATAACAGGTAACACAATGCATGAATTTATTAGTGCTACACTATCAGCTAACAAAGAAAAACATTATATGGAATTTGAACATCACTACTGCGTTTTCCTTTCACAACTGCTTAAAATAACCACTTAGAGAGGTCCATAATGAAGACATACAACAAATTACACAACAGAACAATGTGTACATTGTAACGTTCAACTGACTGCTGGATATTCATATCTATCCAACAAAAGGACATCCAGAACTAAGGGCATGTTTAGATAATGGATTATGAGAGGTGAGATTGGGAAAAGGGCATGTTTGGATAATGGGTTATGAGAGGTGGGATTGGGAAATGGAAATGAACGAAGGGTTAAGATACAATGAGGTGGGAAGAATGGATAGTTAGGATTTAAATATACCCTTTGGAGGATGGGAAATCATTTCCCTAACCCATTAGCCAAACGGGCTGTAAGATCACATACTCTGCTAACTATAAATATGAGACCACAACATGAGAACTTGCTTGGGCTTGAAAGTTTAGATTGTAGTTTAGCCTCTCAGTTGACAAAGTATCAGCCTCAACCCAGTAAGGATGGACGAATTAGCAAATGAATTCAAAATCCAAGTCACTGGAAAATACTTCTGCCATGAACAGCCAAATCTGATACATTCTGGATACCCCCAAAGCTCGACAACATCAATATTTCCAGTGCATTCTTTTTTTCTTATGCATCCATATTCTACTGTTAGTGCTTCCATTGACTACTTGGGTCGCAGATGTCACAAAGATATCAACCATGTTCACATGCTGCAAAGGAACAGGAATAACTGCTTTTTCTGTGGTCAGAAACTGCAAGTCTGGGGGCAGATGCAGTTAAATTCTATAGTTCAGATATCTTCAAATTACCTTCCTTGCTACACAAAATTGAACAAATTAAAGCTTGAGACAAACAATACACACAGAACAGACTAAGCTATTATTTCCCATGCGCCATACAAAGATAGAGAGAAAAGGTACTACAGGTACTACGATTTGCAAGCTACGCCTACATTAGACATCGATCACAGGTACATATGAACAACTCTAATTAACTCCTAAACTCGCAAGCCGAGCAAGTGTGCAACCAGGACAAGCAAGAAAACCTTGAAAGGGGACACCTTTGCGCCACCGTTTTACTCTAGGGAGTCGACGATGCGGTCGACGAGCGCTTCCATGAGCCTCCGCTGCGAATCGAGGTGCCGGAGTGCCATCTCCATGCGCATCTGCTGCGTCTTCCTCGCTGCCTCCATCCGCCTCCGCTCCGCCCGCAGGAAACCCTCTCCGATCACCCTCAGCGCCTTCACCACGTCGCTCTCCCCGTCATCTTCGGCATCAGCATCAGACAGTCTCCTCTTCTTGGGCGGGGAGGGAGGGGGAGGAGGCGGCGAGGCTGGCGGCGGCGGGGATGGAGATTGCGAGGGGGATGCGCAAGGGGAAGGGCCGTCGAGGAGATCGATCGCATCGAGGAGGGGGCAGGGGCGGCGGCGCTTAGATCGGAGGCGGCGGCGGAGCTTCTCGACCTTGTGGCGGCACTGGCGGGCGGTCTTGGTCGGGGTAGCCGCGTCGGCGACGGCGGCCCAGTCGGCGGAGGTCAGGTGCGCCCGACCCACCGCGAGGCGGCGAGCGGTGTAGGCGCGCGCGAGGGCGAGGGTCTCGTCGGGGGTCCAGCAAGGCGGCGGCACTCGACGGGCGGAGGCCGCCGTGTTGGTGGGGGAAGAAGCCATCGCGATGGCTGAGAAGAGGAGGCGGTAGTAGTGGTGGTCTGGGCGGAGGTTGGGAAGGGACGGTGAGGGGACTATAACGGAGGGGTTCTTTTTAGGCGGTGGGCGGCGGTGGGCAGCGTCGGCGGCGACGCCAACCGCGGGATGTGGGGGTTGACATATTGACCGACGCGCGCCGCGCCGCGCTCGGCGCTAAAGTTTCGAGTCCCTTTTTTCGCTTTTGTGTTTCGTCTTTTGCGTGGCTAAGATATGTTTTTAGTTAGCCCAAGGGAAACTCTAACCGTCAGATCGAATAAGATGGTTCGATTCGTAGCTAATCTTATTTTAAGATAATGATAATTTGTACCTAACCCGAAGTTACTGACGCCCGTGGGGTGTGGTTGGGCGGGCGGGCGCGGCGGCATGCGGTGCGACTTGGTAACGCCCGTACGCGAAGGAGGGGTGGCGTGCGGGAGCGGCAAGGTGGCGCGCGGCGCGGGCGGTGGGGCCGCCGTGTGACCGCGTGCTTCGCCGACGCGGCCGTGACATGACCCCGCATGGCGATGACGCCGCTCGCTTCGCTTGCGGGGGCGGCGCGGCCGGGTCGGGGTGGGGAGAGGATGGAGCGGCCCAGACGTCACCTCACCTCACCCGGGCGGCATGCGCGGTGGGATGCACGACTGCACCGACGGGCCCGAGCCCCGCGGCGCCGCGCGGGTGGTCGCGTGCTTGGCTGGAGGTGGCGCTGGTGCCGTCGTGGGTCGCGTGTAGCTCGAGTGAAACCGTGCAACGGTGGGCGGCGTGTTGACGCGGCCGCCTCAGGACCGGGCAGAGACCAACGCCATCACGGCGTTGCCGCCCGCGTCGTCGACGTGCCTGCTTGTAGGTGTGGCTTGTGCTGGCGTGCAGCTCCGCCCACTTGCCCATGAGTAGCAGTAGGATGACGGATAACACAACAAAATTAGAGAAGATACCAGTGTTAACAAAACCAGCCAACCAGGTCTCCGGGGACAAACTACAAACTATCACCTTTGTAGGGCTCAGATTTGGAACGCATAAATAGAATTCCTAATACTTTCATGTCTCCTTTGAAATACATGACTTTACAAATACGAAAATAGAAAAAAAAACACATAATTATGATGTACGATTCCTACGTGAATCTAAAACTCAGAAACTTGAAAAAAAATACGTTTGGATGACTCATAACAAAATAACACATGAATTTAGATGGATTTTAGAGAGAGGAGAGATAGAGAAAATGTATGAAAGGAAAAAAAACAAGATTTTAGCTCATATGCTATTTTCCAATGGAATGAATGTATAGGAATGTATAGTCTAATTCTTTGTTCCAAACAACATGTATAAAAAAAATTCCTAAGGATTTAAGTCTCCTCTGAAACAAACTAATTTTGAAGGATCGGTTCCTATGTGGACCTTTGGAATGAATTGGTGGGCTCCGATGTAACACTATCGTAATACGGAAATAAAAAACGTAGAAATAAAATATCATGATCATTGAATTTAACACATAAATGTTTTTAAAATTACAATACAAGAAAATGTAGGAATTCAAGACACATGAATAAGAAAACATGAAGTGATACTTCATGCTTACTTTTCTTTGATTTTTTTTAAATAGCTCATTCCATAGGATTTTTAAAAGAATTGATAAAAATCAATTATTTTTCTTAAAAGACTCCATATAATTATTTTTTATAAAATACGAATCATATAAAATTTCTATATATATTTTCCTTTATTTCAAAGGAAGGTCTAAGATTTATTAGGATGGCCTCAAATCAAAGTTTAGAAGATTTTTAACTTAAGGTTGGACCTCTTAGAAAAAGTTCGTCAAAATCTAATTCCTTTTCTGATTCTTATGTTTTTCATGTGTTCTATCTAAACGAACATTCCTTTTTTTCTATAGAATTTGAGATAAGTCACTTGAATCCTAAGTTTTTTCTATCATATGTTTTAAAAATCATACATTTCAAAGAAACCTTAATATCTTCTAAAATTTCTATGAATAGGAACTAGATAACTTGTGAAATCCTATGGACTTGTTGATTTAAACGAAAATAAAAGAATTTGAATTTCTATTAATTAATTTCTATTAATTTTTATTAGTGTGATTTGGTTGTAAGAATAACGTATAGAAAATCCTAAAGAAAATTTTCTTTTCTACAAGTTGTAGAGAGAAAATATAAAAAAAATCCATCCACTCAAATCTCTTAAAAATATTCCTATAAATTAATATATACATACATTTCTATTCCTCTATTTTTCTTACTCCTATCAATTAAAGTTACTTCAAACCAAGCCCTATAAATTTGTGAAATTCTAACCAGCCTTAAAATTATGAGACAATAGCATTCCTAGGCTATTAACGCACTCCTAACAACACCTAGAGGGACTAAGGCTACATTTGATTATCCTGTTAGTGAGAGTTATTTCAGATTTTTTTCTCACTTATAATAAGCACGTTTTTCAAACTGCACTACAGCTCAGCCCATCCTTCAATTCGAACGGAGACTAAACAGACGAGAGCTTTTGTCCGGATATTCAACCCCTGGATAAATTTACAAGCCTGTGACAAGGCGAACTAACGTTCTCGGTGCCAACACCGCAATAGCAAGCCAACAATTTAAGTACGCATACGTTTCATTCTCACCAGAACAGACGCATACCGTACTCGTTCACAATTTGACACAGCCAAATGCGACAATGTGCAGTATGCCATCATCAAAGCCAGACAAGAACCCAGGCCCCAGCAAACAATATTAGATCACATCACAACATACCAGGCGCACAGGTTTTTCATGAAATCACAACGCAACCACTTCATACCTGTACATGAAATATGTTTCCTTGCTTACAATGCTCGTTACATTACAAATCTGAGAAGAAAAAAAGGGAACCCTGATCTGCGTTTAGTATACCACTAAAATATGCACCCTGCGCATGAAACAGTTTCTTGCAGGTTATGGACGAAACAGTTGTACAGCTACAAACAGCATCTTGTATAACTGCACTACGTACTATAAGGTCAAAGCACATCTTATAGCACAACGACGGCAGTGCTCAAAGCTCGCTACAGTTATCAAATCGATCTCACCCCACACGAGAAAAATAAAGTACTCCAATACTTGGCCAAGCAAACAGCATAAAAATAGACAGATAATGAATTTATTAGACGTGATAGAGCTGAGATAAGCATCAACGAAAGATACACTATATCTTTCAGAACTATCAAAATGCTTGTGCAAGTTGATTCTACTGAAACCATAATTCAGATGTCAAAATTAAAACAGTTGGGCCAGTGATTAGATGATACCAGCACCAAAAAAAAATAGTACCGAACTAAATGAATGCAATGGAACTTTGTGAGCATAAGGTATGAAAGATACATTGTATTAAATATTAATCATTCTATCGATTGATATATAGTAGATTAAGAATATATACATACATCTTTTCATTTCTACTTCAAATTGGTATAGTTTTGTAGTTAAAACAGCTGAAATAATCAAATAAATTGCATGGTTGTGTTTTCCGTTCACCAATTCCAGGCCCCCAAAAAAATCGTTCACGTTGCTTTGCATTTGCCACTTGAACAAAAATGCTTCCATAGTTTATCTTGTAAAACTATGATCATGCTGTTTTCTGGTCTATCTTCATTCCACTAAAACCAACCAACTGTCCCTTCCCCTCCCCTTCTATTTTACATAAACACCAAATTATCCAACAACATGGTGCTGATTCCCTTAGATTTCAGTCCAATATCCAAATCCACTTATACCTTCTGTGTCCTGGATAGTGCAAATCTTCCATCCATAAATGGTAAACTAATGCAGTTCACCAAGATCTGAAATAATTGCTGGTTGCCCTTATGGGATCTTACTCCAACAAACGAAACAGTAAACACTAAGTGGTAACGATAATAAAAGAACGTGTAGCTTGTCAAGACTGCCAGAGCCGTTCAAGAGCTGCCTCCAAAATAGAGCATACCAAGTCCACTTTCTAGTTACTGCCAGGGCTGGCAAATGTGGTACACATCAACAATTTCAAGTGTAGAAATGCAAACTTTGATCTCAGGATCCAATAAGGGTTATTATCACTTATATGATGAATCAAGTAAATTTAAGACAATTCAGTGACTTACTGTAGAACTCCTTGCTATATCTCAGAGGATGGTTGTATTAACACTAACAAGTATGCTAGGTTTGTTGCAGCTCTCTATATACTGTGCAGTTCGTATTTGTTAGTATTAACCATCAGTTTCACCTAGTCACTAGAACACCACATTGCATCAGCTATTGCCAATAGATATCGACAAAGGATTGCTTGCTCCCTAATGTGTAAATATCTTGGTAAAATTGTCTGTTACAAAAATTGTTGCAAAAATAAATTTGGTTGTAAGAAATTTGGCACCATTAAATATATCTCCATCTAATGGGATAAAGGGCCCAAATGTACCAAAACTATCCTGTAATCATATAATGGTAGATCAACATAGGTGTCGTAGCAAAACCAGATTTTTTTTTCTGAAACTTAGTCAGTATATCTTGCTTCATGCTTCCTGCAAATTTCTTCAAAGTTTGCAATTGTCCAATTACCAATTTTTTTTCTCAAAGATATACATTAATCCATGCTCCATGCAGCACTTGACAGAAATTACAGAAACAAGTAGTAATTGAAATGTGGTGCTCAATGATGGCATTGCTTGTTAGATATACCTGGGATGCCCTGAACTCTATGCTACTGCTAATCAACAGCAGCAATCCAAGGCCATACTATAGTTCTGTAACTGCAAGTTCTGTTATCTTAAACTTATTATGGCAAGGCCTAAGTAATGTCTTGGTGAAAGAACTACTTGAGCTGTATAAATGGTTTCTCCCAATTTCAGCAACCAACATACCCCTTTTTTGCAGCAGCTACCAAATAACTAGTCCAGAGTTTCAGTCCGACCAATCATCTTTTTGGCACAGAAAATTACTGAACCACCAGAGAGCAGACGCCGAACATTTCAAAAGTAACAGCCTTACACAAAGCGCCCCCTTCTAAGGCTTCATTTGTAAGTCTGATATTTGGCCAGCACATCACAAGATGTTATCTCCAAGGCACCATGTATTTCAGGGAATTACCTCATAGCACTACTTTACTGAAACACTCCATCTCTCTCAAAAATGTTTAGAAACACTGGAAGTAAACATGTCAAGATACCATAGCAGGCGATTATGTTCACAATTCTTGACCAAATAAAGCAAAGCCTTACATTAAAGAAACTAGCCAGAACATCCACATGACTATTGCTTTAACCAACTTGGTGTTTCTGGCTTCTTTGATCATGTCTTATTCGAGAGCACCACACACAATTGCCACTTCTTGTCCAGATCCATAGGCCCTAAATTAAGGAGCTCCATACAATCCGGGGCCTACACCAACCTCCTACGGTGCCAAGTGTGTTCCACAAAGACGATATGATGCAAAATCTGTACCATCAAAACAATTCATGGTTGATCACGAAGGCTGTTCTTTGTTTGATAGAAGGGGAAGCATTTGCCTTCTCTGAAGTGAGCAGTTAAGACGATGATGGCAGCGGTGGTGGTGGTGGTGCGAGAGATCAATTGAAAACTTTTATGCAGGGCAAATTTAAACTCAAGGAGAAGCAGAGCAGATTCAGATTGAACACGCACCTCAGTAATATGAACTAGAACCACTACCACCATAGTAGCCACTGCTGCTACCCACATTACGCCCTGAGTAAAGTGATGAATACGAACTTCCGCCAACCTGCACAAACAGAGGTTTAAATAAATTGGGCGAAATCAACATGATAAAAGGTTTGTGCCAGCAAAAATGAATGTAGATAATGAACTGGAGATAACATTTTGATGAATACTCACATCAGATCCACGAGACATGTAGCTACCACTGAAATTTGATGAGTACATGCCACCAGCATCATTACTGGTTGCAGAAGCTGAAAAGGTGAAACACCAAATGGTGTGAGAATAGAGATCTAATATATTGAGCACATGAACACAGGTACCCTGACATAACAGAGCCTTCAAGAGCATATACCTCCATAACTCATGCCATGCCGACCACTACTGTACATTGAATCATGACCAGAGACAGATCTGCCACCACTGTATCCCGCATGTGATCGGCCAAGCCTTCAAAGACAAGCATGTGTAAGAGCAAGATATTAAAAACAAAATCTAAGCAAAGAGAATGCACATTTCAAAATGTACACCAACCTCTCACTGTATGTATCTGCATACCGGGCACTGCTGCCACCAACGTCATAGTCTAAGCGTGTCTTAGACTGACGAACACTAATGTCATGATACCGAGGTGGCACATCATCCTGACATAACATTAGCAATGTCTTAGTTGGCTGAGGAATAAAGAGCAAGCATGAACCACAAGAGAACAATAATTAACTTCCCTCACCATCTCAGCATATGAGCGTTTTGAACCAGACATTGTATCATAATCACGACCACGACCCTCCCTATATGTTGGTAAAGGACGGTCAATCTTCCCTCCATAACCATCATCAATATATGCTCGCCTATCAGAAAGACGGGGAGCACTACGAGGACCTAGGTCAGAATAGGCTGACCCCCGGGGTGAAAAATCATCCCTATAAGGGCGTCTATCCACTGGAATTCTTGAACTATAGTCACCAAAGGTAGCTCTGCTTCTTGGTGGAGGAAGTTCACCTCGCCTTCCATATTCTCTCCTTGGGCTTCTCTTTGGGTACACAGGAGCTGTATAATGATGAAGCATAAGAAAGTGAGGTAGCTCAGTGGTTTGCACTGCAAAAAGGGAAATAAAGAGAGAATAGATTGCACATAACATCTGCACACCTGGGAGCCTTCTATCATATGATCTCTCTGGTGGAGGCAAATGCCTAACTCTGTCTGGTATTGACATAACAGGGCGCCTATCTCTAATATCAACTGGCCTCTTCAGTGGGCGGCTCCTGACCGGTGGTGGTAAGCGACTAACATCAGGTCTTAAAAGACGAGGTGGAGGCTGGCGAAGTGGTGGAGGATGATCATATGCAAAACGTCCACCTCGAGGAGCACCCTGCCCAACCCTAAAATTTCCTCTTAATCCATGCTTCATTCTAGGAGGTCGCTGCAATGGTCTCGACAATCTGGCTCTCACTTTTGCCTGAATTATCAAGTAGCAAGGTGTTGCCTAATATTAGTTCATGTCCAACAGAATGAGTAGACAGTAAAAAAGACCCAGCAAACTCAGTTGGGGAAACAGACCTTGCTTTCACCTTCACCAATCTCGGAATTAGTTATCCCATCAGCACATGCAACAGCATTATCATGTGAATCAAAAGTAACAAACCCAAAATCCTTTCTCTTGGCTGCTGGCATATTTCGTGCCAGTTCAACTTTCTCAATAGCTCCATATTTTTTAAGGTACTTCTTGACACGATCTTCATCCCATGAGGGAGGAAGGCCATCAATAAATACAGTTCTAACCTGAGCCATAAAACCAGAATAAGGATTCAACAGATTTAATCATATTTGCAATATCAAAAAAGAAAAGCACCAAAATAAATAGTTACCTGTGCCATTATTTCATCATCAACTTCCGGGTAGGAATCAGCAAAGGAAACCTTTGCACTACGATCAACTCCAAAAACTACATCCCTCTTCTGCAATCGCCTAAAAGCATCCATTGCTTCAGGGCGAGTGGAAAACTCAAGTAGAGCATACCCACGATTCATTCCTGGATTATTGCTGTCCTCAACTAATAGTAGATCGTCAAAATTCTCAACACCATAACTCTTGAGTTTCTCCTTCAGCTGTACATGCCCAAATAAGTTATTTATTCAGGTAACAACAGAAAAGGAAAAACGAAAAAAATGTTTAAGCATCTTACATGTTCTTTAGTCCATGTTTTGCAGATGTTGCCAACAAAAAGAGTATCATTGTCATGACTAGGAGCAACACCACATTGTTTGCCTCTCACCTACAGCATTTAATGAATTATGAGATTACTTATAAAAATGCACCATAAATATAAAATATCCATATCTTTAGACCAACCAGTGGATTCTTTAGCTCTGACACAGCCCGCCTTGCTTGTTCTACAGTCGCATATCGCAAAAAGGCAAAGCCTTTATTTTTCTTTGTAACAGGATTCATCATCAAACGAACTTCAGTGATCTCACCAACTTCACCAAAAACCTTCCTAAGATCGCTTTCTGTTGCATCTTTATCAAGCCCACCAACAAAAACTTCAAACTCCTTCCGCTTGCGGTGCTCTTTCACCATTTCATGATGCTCTTCATCCTCCACATCCACATTATGTTCTTCCTTGGCATTTTCATATCCTTCACCCTCCGCATCGTCCCCACCATCCAGTTCCTCATCTACCATATCCGTCTCCTCTTCAATCACATCTTCAGTATATTCCACCACTTCATCACCATCCTCATATTGCTCCATGTCCTTCTCATCGTAGTCCACAGCAGCCTCCTCTTCATATTCTGGTTCATCCTCAAATTCCAGTTGTTCACCTTTATCCTCTTCATATGTTTCTTTTGTAGTTCCCTCATCTAAAAATGAAATAAGCATAGCCTTACCACATGGACAACTGCTGTATCCAATAAAAATATAGCAAAAAAAAACAGCCACAAGTCATAAACATATGGTTTTTAATGTTTTACTAAGAGATGGCTTTTAATGTTTTACTAAGAGAGTGGTTTTCATTGTGTTTGCTTGCATAAAACTAGGAAAGATCGATGCTGCCATTTGTTAAAGTAAAATGTCATGTACTCAAACTGAATCAAATACCAACTACTGGAACAGTACAAAATGATCTCACAGATCTAATATAACGGCTATGCAACCATGCGACCATGAGCCAATGCTAACCAGGAATTAAACGGAAAACAGTCAATATAACAAACATCTATGACATGCTACTTAGGACGTTCATTGCACCCAACATAAAAATTACACTAATGCAAGCAATCATCTTAATCTACCAAACAATTGACACATAGTACAAATCAAAGTAAACGATCTATACACACAAAAAAAAGTAGGCAATATCTTCACCGTGGCTCGCGCCGTTCGCTGCAGCGTCGGACGAAGCCTTCTCTTCAGTGGCTGGCTGCGGCTGCGGCGGTGACGGCTGGCGCTTCTGCTCCTCCACCTTCGGGGCCTCCTCCGCAGCCGTAACCTCCTCGGCGGGCACCTCCTCCACGGCCGCCGGCCCCTCCACGGCCCCCTGCGCCTTCACGAACCTGCCCCTCGTCGCTGGCCCCTTCCTCACCGCGGTGCCCCTCCTAGCCTTCGGCGGCATCTCCCCCGCTCACAACAAAACCAAAAGGAACCACCTGTAGATCACTAAACAAGACGACGGATTTAGACGGACCAAGGATCGAATCGAGGGACGGCGAGTCTGGAATCCATGGGGGTACGCACCTCGCGTCGTCGAGGATCGAGTTGGGGAATCGAAACCCTAGAGCCGGAGAGCCGAAACGTGCGGCCTTCAGATTGCGGGGAGCCAATCTGCGCGCCCTTGGCCTAGGTATCCCCGGGTCGAGTCGTATCTGCAATGAAGCTGCGTTGGGCGCATTTACGTTTTTGCCATCAACGCGTTGACCGCTTCCTGCGAGACAGAGGGTGTTTTGGTCTTTTACTGAACTATATTTGCTTTTGCCATGTAATTTAAGTCGGTGTCGACGAAATTATGGATGCACGCCGGAGACTCTGTAGTGGAGTCTTTCTTTCGAGAAAAAAATATGGAACACTAATAATATAATACTCGAAATAGTCTTAAACGGAATCTAATGGTATTTAAATATTTTAGGGACCAAATATTCAAATTATTAGCTATTATAGTCCGTCCAGAGTACTCGATAATTTCTTTCTTAGCTCTTACACCCTTTGGATTAAAAATTACTATTATTTTAGACAATAACAGGGTTTCTTAAAAACAAATTTAAACACTATTTCCCACTACATATAATTAATAAATATATGATTTTGTACTTTTAAGATTAATCTTTGCATATCGTTCCTATGTTTAAAAAATATTTTAAAAGTTATTTACAATTAAGGTTTTAAAAAGTTTAATATTATACTTATTAAAAATAATATTTTTTTCAACTAGCAGGGAGTACTCACTTTCTTTAACCCAGCCAAGCTCTATTGGGAGTACTCACTTTCTTTAACCCAGTCAAGCTCTATTGACAGCCCATGCTCCATCACCCCTTGTCACCAATGATGTCATGGCTATTGACTCGTGTGTTGGTAGGATAACAACCGATGGCTGGGAAAGATCTAAGTCATTTATTTCGTTCTGTCGATCTAATGGCTTGTATTGTGGGTATGGTATAGCTGATGACCGAATAGACTCTATTACAGGATTAAACGGACGACGCCGATAGTGGGAATCACGAACAATAAAGTGTAAAGCATTTTTTACAAAATCAATGGATGACATTACTAGGTTTTCGATAGTCTTACTTCATTTAAAGAGATTAATATTCTATCAGCATTACCATTACATCACAAAAGTTACATATAGATTTTTATTTGGTGGCTCGCTCAACACTTTAATGCCTACTATAAAGTTTGTTGCCTAACATGTGCTTTAGAGAGGCATATGCTACACTTACACCATTTTTTTATTAATATATAGATTTTATTTCCTTTTTTTATTAAGATATAGATTTAATTTCGGTTTTTATTAGTAAGCTTTCAAACTATAAAACAACACTATTACGTTGTTTTATGTGAAAATTTTATATATAGAAGTTGTTTTAAAATATTAAATAAATCAAATTTTTTAAATTTTTAATAATTAGAATGGTTTATGTTGTTTTACATATCAACACTTAATCTTCATCCACCACAGAATCAAATCTTCATCCACCACAGAATCAAAGGTAGCTTAGTAAATGCCATAACCATCTCACATTTTTTTTTAAAAAAAAGTAACCATCATGTGTTTTAAAAAATTAAGTATCGTGTTTTCTTAAAAAAAGTAACCTTCACGTCTATTTTCCCACCCTCAATCAAATTGCATCTATCAACTACGAAACTAGATATAATGCATCCTTCAACTTTGAAAACCGGTACAAATCGACTCCTTTTGGAGATAATTTCTATTGCCGTGATAGGTTGACCATGGTCAGTCCCACTAAATTAGCACACGTTATGTGAGGTGTACTAAAGAGGTGTCCTTACCGATGTTGATTTAGATTGCCCTCCATCCCTCTTCCTAACTCCCTCCTCACCGATGTTGACACAGTCAGGGTGCCCTAGTTGTAGGAGTTTAAACTTGACAAGGTGGTGGTGAGCGCGATGCTCGATCTCGAATGAGGTGCTACCAGAGACCTAGAGCTTGATCTATTGGAGCTAGCATCTAGAAGCTGTGTACCGCCTAGTCGTCAAATCACCTACAACCCTTATTGCGGTCGTAATCGGAGAGGTCGACGGTGTCGAGGAAGGCCTCAACCATGTCGGATAGCCACACGAAGCAACATCGACGCTCAGCCACTTTTCTAAACCCATCGTCATTTCTCCCTGCTGTCTTTTGCGACTATAGGCTAGTGTGCTTAGTAGCGGGCATCCAAGTGTGGCAATAGCAAATTCGGTAGAGGTGGGGCACCAGGCGATAGGTGACAGGTGGCGGCATCTAGGACCCACACGGGGAAGGTTTGTTCTAGTTCTAGCCATCATTGGTGGACGGATCTTCTTCCCTCTATCATTACCTCCTTTTCTGATCTAGATATGGCGATGCATCTAGGAGGAGGCCATGGTGACCAACGAGCTTCTCCTACACAAGTGGCTATCTCCATGGAGACAGCGGTGACAACATCCTCTAGTTGCGGCAAGCTCTCTCCTTCTTCTCTTCAATCTCTCCGCTACTCTCTTTCGACACCCTCGCCCTAGGAAGTGGCTACTAGGACCTTCGAGCTACTCGTGCACGCGATGGAGATGCAGAAGAGAGGATTGGCTTGGGGACAGCATGACGAGTGCCTCCTCGAGCTCCCGTGCCATAGTGGCCTCCATCTTTGGTTTTGTCGACCTCATGTGACGTCGTGTCCTCCTTCTCCTCTTTAACCTCTCCACTCCTCCTTGCCTCTTGCGTCGTCGCCGTGAGAGAGTGAGCAGCCTCTCGAAGCCCTTTGTCCCGTTGCTGGGAGGTAGCCACTAGTAGAGGGGATAGAGAAGAAAGGGATAGCTTGGGGATAGTGTAGCGAGTGCCTCCTTGAGCTCCTGTGTCGTCGCGTCCTCTGTTCCCGATCTGTCAACCTACTATGGCGTTGTGGCCTCTTGGGGACAATGGTAGATGGGCAAGTGAGCTTGTTTACATGTGGGTCCTATAGTTTTATTTTTTTTATCACTTACATGTGGCCTCATGTGCTGACTCAGTTAGTTGACCATAATCAATTTGTTATGTCTGCAGAAATCATCTTCCAAACCATTGAAGGAGTTGAGAGAGGCAAAATATACCTATTCCCCAAGCAATAGGGATGTATTCAGGCGGGCTTAGGTCCACATACTGTGGCTGGAAGGAAAAAATGATAAAGCACGACAACTTGGCCTGGCCCGGGAAAGCCCAAGGCTCTGGCCTGATTTTTTAGCATCAGGCTTGCATTGACTCAGTTTTTCTTTTCCTAGGACAAGGTATAAATAGGCATACTACAGAATAAGCAAGCAAATAGAGTATATTTTGCTCCAATTAAGACTACAAGTACAATTTGTATTGTTGATTTTAATTTTTAGAATTGTTATTAACAATTCTGAAAGTAGCAAGAAAATGTATTAGTGGATTATATATATAATGTTGTAACTACTAATTTTTAGTTATAGAGGATTTAATTCAAGTAAATCGTTTTACATAACCATTCAACAAAAACTAGTGTTTCCACGCGAAAATCCAACCACCAGAAGAAAAACTAAATCCCATAAAACCATTCGTCCATATTTCTCTATATCCCGTCGCAACAGACGTGCATGGCACTAGTAATATATATAACATGCGCCAATGCACGTGTTCCTGACTATAGTATTTGGAATATGAAGAAATACACTAGTAGATCAACTTACATGCGGCAGGAAGCAAATTTGCCGTGCTACTCAGTTCATGAGACGGCGCCGGTTCTTGGACTGAACGACAAGATAGTCAGCCATGCAGGTCAAGATGGACACATGGTGAAGTAAAAAAGTCAGGACATAGATAGCTCACCGAGCAGGTCAACAACGACGTATCCGGGTCAATACGTTGAAGTATATCACTGTTCGGCAGTTAACAGTTCTTGTCAACTAGGTGCAAAATTTCAAGAGATGACTAGATGAGCAGAAAGATGAAGAAAAATATATGTTAGCAGCATCATTGGAATGGATCACAATCTTTTATCTTTAAAATCAAATCACTTTGTCACTGACATATGGGCCCAATAAATTCTAGACCCACGTATCAGTGATAAAGGCACGGTGGAGGATCTTAATCCGGAGTGTGTCATGTGGGATCATCGTACGCTTGGCCTATTGTTTAGGCATCGGCCGAGGGAGAGGAGGTGGCGGTTGGGAGAAAGCCAGAGAGGTGGCTGCGCATCTCTTTCGTGCATCCTGTTGATTATCCAATGGCCGCCGTAATGTTTGAAGATTGAACATTTCAAAGACCATTATTCTTGCAGAATGAAGATTAGCACGAAACCGTGTGTGCGTTCTGCTTGGTGCAAGCAAAGCGAGTAGGATAATAAGGATAAAAGGGTTGGCCGGGGAGGTGAGAACTGACTGGTTGAACATTTTGATGCTTCGGAACCGGATCATTTAGACACTGTCTCTTACGTTTGGTGAGTTACAGTTCATGGTCTGTGGCTGTTGTATCAAACGATTCAGCCACTTGGAGGCATGTCTCTTCTTGAGTATCTGCTATACGTTTAGGTAGCTGTTCTGCTATTGGGTTTCTGTTCCATCTGGAAGAAATCTAGCTCTCGCTGGAAGTTTTCTTCTCTGACTGATTTGTGCTTCCCGTGTTCTCTTTGCCCTTGGCCTTCTCCTGGTTGGATTTTAATCATGCAGAAGTTCAGACAAGTCATTGTCGATCAACAGAAGAAATAGAAAATATCTCTGTTTTGATCACTAAAACCTGGTTTTTCTCTTTGCAATCGGAGTTCTTGAAGTGACTGGAATTGTGGTAGCAAATAGCGATCGATAGAGAACGCAGCCGGCTTCTTGATCCAAGAAATGGGCTGCCTGCGCCTCTTCCAGGACAAATGCAGGAGCAAGAGGCGGCCGGAGGTGGCGGCGCCGGTTCTGCCCTCCCCGCCTGTCGCTGCTGCCGTCTCCACCGAGGCGTGCTCGAACGTGTCCGTGCCAGCCGCCTTTCCAAGCACGTGCACATCGTCGTGGGCGAGCACGAGGCCGTCGGCGAGCCGGTCCTCGGCGCGGAGCACCCCCGAGCTGTTCGAGGCAAGGCATGGCGCGCGCGGCCCGCGCGAGCTCGCGCTCCGCGAGCTCCGCAGCGCCACGGGCGACTTCAGCCCGCTGCTCATGGTCGGCCAGGGCGGCTTCGGGTGCGTCTACCGGGGCGTCCTCCGGCTCCCCGGCGGGCCGCCCAACGGCACTCCCGTCGCCGTCAAGAGGCTCAACCCCGACAGCCGCCAGGTACCCCTGCACATATGAGTACATGACACACACCCCGTTGATCTCGACGCTTCCGCCATTTGACTCCATCTTTGTGCAGGGGCACAAGGAATGGCTCGCCGAGGTGCAGCTCCTGGGCGTCGTGGAGCACCCCAACCTCGTCAAGCTCGTCGGCTACTGCGCGTCGCAGACGGAGCGAGGCCCGCAGCGGCTGCTGGTCTACGAGTTCGTCCCGAACAAGACGCTGGACGACCACCTGTTCGACCGATCGCACCCAGTCCTTCCGTGGGGCGTCAGGTTGCAGATCGCGCTGGGCGCTGCCGAGGGGTTGCTCTATCTCCATGAGGGCCTGGAGTTTCAGGTAATCATCTTCTCTGAAAACTGCACGTCTTCATCAGAAAAGCAATCTCTTTTATCAGCATCACAGCCTGAACCATTTTCTGCGTGATCTTCCTTGTTCGTCAGATCATCTATCGTGATTTCAAGGCTGCGAATGTGCTGCTGGATGAGGAGTTCAGACCAAAACTGTCAGACTTTGGATTAGCAAGGGAGGGGCCATCAGAAGGTCAGACCCATGTGTCCACAGCGGTACGTGCGAACCTCAGAGTTCAGAAACGTGTCGACACGGATAATCACTTCCGAATTCTTCAGAGATGAATCTATTTTGGCTTTGGTGTTTCAGGTGATGGGGACCTACGGCTACGCAGCACCGGACTACGTCCGGACGGGCCACCTCACCACCAAGAGCGACGTGTGGAGCTTTGGGGTGGTGCTGTACGAGATCCTCGCCGGCCGGCGGTCGATCGAGAAGAGCCGGCCCAAGGACGAGCAGAAGCTCCTCGAGTGGGTGAGGTGGCACCCCGCCGAGAGCCCCCGGTTCGGCCGGATCATGGACGCGAGGCTCCAGGGGAGGTACTCCACGAGAGGCGCCAGGGAGGTCGCCGAGCTCGCGGCCGGCTGCCTCGCCAAGCACGGCAAGGACCGCCCCGCGATGACGGAGGTGGTCGATAGGCTGAGGCGGGCGACGCGGCACGCCGAGCTGGACGGTGAAGTGTGTCCCGGCGGCGAGGAGGAGAGCTCGCCGCTCCGTGAGGCGGCGGCCGTGGAGGACGACGTGGCCGTGGCTGCGGCGGCGGCGAGGCGGCGGATGCTTCATCTTGCTGCCCTTGGGGAGAACGCGAGCGCGGACGCTCACGCGAGGAGAAGGCTCATGCTCATGAGGGCGGCTGCTGCAACCACTGCTGCGACGTGACCTCTTCATTCTCTTGTCGGTGGCCGGCCTCCACGGAAGTTCTGAACCTTGGCTTGTCAAGTTTTTTGTTTCTGCTAGGATGATTTTTTGTTACGGGTTTTCAAAAAGAATATTTATTACGTGACTTTGTGACTAAAAATTGTACAGTATGGTCAATCCAAACAATACAATTTTCAGTTGAGCCTGTTGGCACCTGCAACGTATTACTAGTACAGGCTTCTGCCAACTAGAGACATTGTGACAACATATTGAACAGTATGTTTTTTTTGTGTGTAAACGACCAAATCGAACAGCACATAACTTCGTGAAACTGAAAGCTGCAGAATCACAGACATGCAGCAGGCCACCAAATGAATTCAGTTCTCTGCAACGGGAAATACAGACCCAATTTTGTTGTTCCCCATTCGGTAGCACTTGATGTTTACTCCGTACGGGCCAATCTCGACGCGGTTATCTTCCCCTCCTATAAAGAAGCATAGCGTGTAGAGTGCAACCTCAAACTCAGGGCTGACACCAATCAGAGTGCTGGATACTGATTTCAAAACACCGTGCCACTCAAACTGAGTAGTCAATAGCTGCGTCTCTGAATCAGGCTGCCAAAATGAGTGTTGCACATTTTAGCTGCATTACTCATAAGCAAGTGCATCTTATCAATAGAAATGTTTAGACTAGATATTCTCTCCGTCTTTTAGGTATGAGCCTGAACTGGTTAATAGCTTTAAAAAACACTCTTTTAGAGATGAAGGTAGTACTTACCAATCCCCCACGCCGCCTTGGGAATATGTAACCTTGGTAATCCACATTTCCGTTGGCTTCTTCTAGATAAAACTGCAATTGTTTCACGAAATGCCGATCAGAGTTATTTTTATGCAAGGACACAAGGCAGCTGAAACATTACAAGAACTTACCTGAATCCAATTATGGAATCCTGAGACCTCATTCTCCCCTTGTCCTCGTCCCTTGATCTCACCAACGAACACATGCTCAAATGCAGAAGAGCTGCTAGAACTGCCACCTCTTCCATACAAATCAAACCATAGTGATGTCAGCATTCTCTTGAAGTCCTCATAGTCCTGAGATGCGACTCCCTTCAGCACTAAATACCGGTGCAAGTACTTGATTGGCGCTGTCCTGGCAATCTCTTCAATAAATGCTACTTCCTCGTGCTTGTCCTGCTCAGTAACAACTTCTTTGCACCCTTGATGTGGATTGTAATTGTCAAGAAGCGCGCAGAAACGAGAGTAGGTGGGCTTTCTAAGCACATCATCGCCTAGCCAGCTGAACAAAGTTTCAGATGCCATATCACCCTTCTGATATACTTTCTTCCCTTCGCCACATTCAATTCTGTAGTCCTCACCAGGTGTTAGGCGGTTCATATCGAGCTCCCACAGCCGGCTACAAGCTTTTGATAAGCTGTTGAGCTCCTCTCTGGTTGGTTCTACATTTAAGCCATGGTGGATCTGACCAGCATCCTCAGAGTACTGTTGTTCAGACGGTGGCCTTCTGTATGCATTCCATGCTTCAGACTGTATAATACAGTAGTTGTGTAGGTTCTCAGAATTCAGACAGGACAAGGAAGTTTCAGAATATATTAATATTAATGTGGCCGTCAGATATTACCAAATGGAATCTGGCGATCAGTTCATTTATAAAAGGGTAACTGATTCTGATAAACCAAAGTACAATAAACCAAAGCATTGGTAATTGGTTGGTTCCAATTATAGTATCTATTGCTTATAACCTGAGAGAGTATTGATCAACTGTGTCTGACTTGGGCTCATTTTGTCATATTAGAGAAAGCGCAACAGAACACTTGATTCTTTTCAGCTACTAGCTACTAGATTATCGTGTGCATACTTTCCAAGCCGCTGAATGGTGTAATTTCTAAAAAAAAACTTTCTATAAAGAAGTTTTAAAAAAAGTTCAAATAAATACATTTTTTAAGTTTGCAATAGTTAATACTTAATTAATAATGATCTAATTGAGTGCCTTCTCGGGTAAGAAAATCGGCTAATCCGCTGAAACTTTGAAACGAAAGCAGCCTAAAGTTTTCAGGGGCTCCAATCAACAATTTTCAAGCAAAGGGGCTTCGTTGAACAAAATGGAATAGTTTAGGGCCTCAAATGCAATTTTGCCTTTTTACATGCTAAGCAGTTCAAAGACTGCATCAACTGAAAGAAGTTAATGACAGATCCTTTAGAAAATAATACATTAAGTTAATTGATTTTATTCAGCCAAACAAGAACAGTGAAAAAGGGGGTAATTTGATACGGAGTATTTATAGTGGCCAATTGACCTTGATTATAAACATGGGGTCAAATTGACTCAAAAACAGAGAGAAAAATCTCAGAATGTTCTGACATTTGCAAATGCTATAGTAACTGACTGTTAGAAGACCAAACGCATACCTGCTGTGGTTTTCCATGATGCTTTTTCTCGCCAACCGTATGCCACCCTCCATCATTTCTGTCATCTCCATCCTGAGTACCCAAACCAAAGAGGTAAAGCTCCACAAAACACACTCAAAATACCTGCCCCATCTTCAAACTGATGCTAGAAAAAAATCTAAATAACAGCGGGAAGAACTGTTAAATAATTGTAACTTCGTTTATGAGATTATAAGCATGTATTTTGCGGTATATATTAGCACATTATTAACTTGATCAACTCATTAATCGAGCTCAACGAGACACATCTGGAAATGAGATTATCAAGCTCTATTGAGTATTTAGTCCAAGCTTCCCTCTTTTTCTTTTTCTTTTGCCAAGAAGCTATTGAGCCAAGGTTGAGATATATGAGCTTAAATCGAGCTGTACCATTAGATGAACTCTTTATTTTTCAGGAAACAGTAGGTGAAGCTCGTAAAGTATATATTGTATATATAAGGAAAGAAATTGAGTCATTCTATATAACGTGCATATACTACTAGACTTGTACACTCTAAATCACTATTCTGTGACTAAGGAACAAACTCAAAATCTACCACATACGATTACCAAAGCACCAACAAGGCTACAACTCGACAAACACATAACAAGTCAATTGCTCAGATTCATGTACAGTAAATTGAACAGAAGTACATATCTGTATCGCAAAAGAAAAGGAAGAAGATAACCGAATCAAACCTGTTGCTGCCTACTGTAAGCCGGCGCTTGCTGCTGCTGTGGGCGTTGGCTACTACTATCCCTCCTATCCGCTTCCTCATACTACAGGAATTGAGGCCAGCTACGTGAGCAGCTAATTATTATTACAAAAACGAGTGCACAAATCTGGAAAACCTGGTTGTGCTGATGCTGCTTCCTGCCATCCACCCTCTCCCAATCCCCATCCTTCCTCCTCTCTTGTCTCCCCTCCTGAGTTCAATCAGAGAATTATTAAGCACTTAATTAACCCTACTAAACAACACTAACTGCAAACTACAAACTGCCGGAAGAAGAATAACTAAAACCAGCTAGCGGTGAAAGGTTGAAATATCCGGTTTAGATTAGAGTTCATCCAGCGAAAAAGAAGCCGTCAGCCCGTCACTCACCCGCCCCGAATTCCGATGGTCCGGGCGCTCCTTCGGCTCGCCGCCCTTGTGATCGGAGACCACCTGCAACACCCCCAAAGCACTAGACGCTTAGACCGACAAAACCAACCAATACATACTAGTTCTTAATTTTTTCCCCTTCTTCCGCAATCGCGCGAACAGGTGGCGCTCACCTCGGCCCACGTCGACCGCGACCGCTCGTCGCCGCGGCCCTCCTCCTCCTCCTGCTCGGCGTCCCGCGCGGGGCGGTGCCTTCTCGGCGCGTCCTCGTCGTCCCGCTCCCCTCGTCCGGCCCCTTCGACGGCGTCGATCGCCACGTTGATCAGCCCCTTGATGAGCCCGTCCATGGCGAACTAGGAACCGCGTCTCTCCCGTGCGCGCAGACCAGCCGATCTCTCCCTCCCTCCTCCGGCTTCACCCGTGGCCACGGGAGCAGTAGTAGCCCAATGGCCGAGGGAAATAATGGAGTCAGAGATCTGATCGGCGGTTGGGATCTACCTGGATGAGGAGGAATGGGGCAGGGATCGAGGGGTTTAGGGAGGATCTGCATGTGGGTGATTGCCATTTCGACAATTGGGCTTGGCCGGCGGGTGGAGTAACTGCGAGGGTGATGGGGACGGAGAGGCCGTGGCAGGTTGACTTGGTGCCCTCCCGCTTCTGTTAATTATTAACCGCTGCTGCCGACGCCGACGATCCGACGTGTTGTTCCGCTGACCTGTACGCGGCTGCTGCATGCGCTGTACCGGACCGAGCCGGCGCATCATGGACCGAGCCCGAGTAAGCCGATGAGGTTGGGACGTTGGGTCCGTGGCTGAAAACACCTGACTGCCACCGAGTCGACACGGAAAGTGTGATATACTAGTTGTTACAGTTTGGGCCTTTTCCTGATTCTTCACGGGCATGATGGGCTTTCGGGGCCAATTACTTACGGGTCTTGTGTCACCAAGTTGTTCATGTGCACATGATATTATAAAATCGTTGAAAAAAATATCATTATTATTTGTTAAACCACTTAATATTGTAATATTTTATAAAATTTAAACCATGTTATTATACATGTGAGTGTCGTTAGACCAGTTTTTTATACGGTAGTCATTAGATCAGTTTTTTTTACTGATGGACCAAAATACCTCCAGCCAATCTTCTTCCCCAGAATTCTCTCTCTTCACCGTCCCCTCATCTCTCTCTTCGAACAGGCGCTAGAAGGGATGCAGCCGTCGGCGACTGCGACGCGGAGCGGCGGCGAGGTGACTGCAATGGGCACGGTTTTGTTGTTCGTGTCCATGCTTCTCCGGCTGAAAGGTCGTCGCCGTCAATCCGGCGCCGCTCCTCGGCTCCCCGCTGGCACGGGCGCGTCGACGGCGGCGAGGCAGAGGGCGAGGAGCGTCGTCACGGTGACGATGGCACTCGACAAGGATGATCCGGAGGGCAGCCGTAGCGGCTTCGCAGCCGGCGGCGGCCCGAGCTGAGACCCCTGGCTAGAGATCAAGCCTATTTCGAGCAAAGACCTCACGGGATAGTATAGAACTGTGCCTTGCAGGATGGCAGTATGCTTAATTAGCAATCGATTAAGGATTAGTGGTGGATTAATCAGTAGACTGATCTGTTCACCGGTGAAGGTTGTGCAGGTGAACGAGAACTCCGCCCTCAAGGATAGCGTGCTCTACTCGTGGGCAGAGCTGAGCACAAAATCAACCTGCCGCCGCGCCCATTGCAGCCACCTCGCCGCCTCTCCGCATTGCAGCTGCCACCTCACTGCCGCCGTCGCGTCGCCAGTGGCTGGTCGGCTGCATGCCGACGAGCGCCTGTTCGAAGAGAGAGAGAGAGATGGGGATTGTGAAGAGAGAGAATGCTGGGGAAGAGAATGGCTGGCCGGCTGCATGCCGACGAGCGCCTGTTCGAAAAGAGAGAGAGAGACGGGGATTGTGAAGAGAGAGAATGGCTGGCCGGCTGCATGCCGAGAGAGAGAATGCTGGGTGTATTTTGATCATACAAAAATACAGTAAAAAATAGTTTAAATATACGTTTGATGTATATAATTGCACGTTTTATTTTTTTATAAAATAGCAATGATACTAAGTCAATTTGATAAATAGTAATAATATTTTTTAATACGATAAATTTATAATAACATTTATCAAATTAACCCTGAAAAAAATGGATGGTTCAATACAACCTAACAACTACTCCACCAGTGTACCGTCAGGGAGCTTGACAGCCCACAAAGCACCTGATTGCCTGCGTGTACTTTTGAAATTGGCGCCATCCCACTAACTCCAATAGTACACAGGCAACAAACACGGTTCAGGGGGGAAACCCAGCTGCTAGAAACTAGAAAGAAACCATCTTAGTACAGCTGTGGGGAGCCTAGAGATAACAACTAGGACTTGGAGACTGATACATCTTCCTGGAGTAGAAGCTGAGCTCTTGATCATCATCATACTGAAATCATCCTTCCAACCGTCTTCTGTTTGTCTTCCAACCATACTTCCAGCTAAACACCTTCTCTGCCACCCGCTTTTTAAGTTGCACTCTCCACAGAAGCTTTCCTTGCCTTCCCTCCAGTTTCTACAAAATAGACCGAGAAGTAACTAAGGAACAGACGAATTGAATTGTTTCAATTGGGTCACTAGGCATCTCTCCCTGGAAGCAGGCTTTATTCCTTTCTTCTAGATTGCCCAGACCACAGCAGAAATACCCACCACAACCAAATCTTTTGTTTCCTTTTCAAAATTATTCAGCCAAATAAATGTTTTATGTTTCTCACTGGTTTTAGACCAAAGCACATGTTATCACATTCCAGACAAATCTAGTAAGAGAGCAGTGTATAAATAAGTGATACATTGTTTCTTTCTCATTACAGAACTGGCATTTGTCTGTGCATTTCTTCCACCCTCTTCTCATCAGGTTATCTTTGGTTAAAATGCTATTTCGTAGCATTAACGAAATGAAAACCTTAAGTTTCAAGGGATCTTAAATTTCTACAAACATCTGTATGGGTATTTTGTGTTCTGCAGCTTTCAAGCCTTGTAGAAAGAGCTTACTGTGAATTTACCATCCTTTGTCAACTTTCATATAAGCTTATCTTTTTGATCAGTTAGTACCACCCTTTGCCATTCATTTATTATTCTATTCCATTGTTTTTTTAATCTCCCAGAAGGGTCCTTCTAAATTTTGTACACCGTATCCCTTTTTGATGCACAATAGGCACGGTAACTTTTTTTAAGAGTTATGTTATATAAAGCTGGGAATTGCTCTTTTAAAGGACTTAGTTATGCATATTTGACTTGCCATTTAGAAATATTAGTCTTTGTTTCCCCTGTTCTGATCAAATCGTTTCTGTCAAGTTGCATCTTAGGAATGCTACTTTACCTTATCTTTTTTTTCTTTATTAAATTTGGAACGCCATACACTAGATTAATGGGAAAGCACGAGGTCATGTATATGTGAAGTGATAGCATGTGGCTATCTCTAAAACACATTTTAGTTTCAGCAGTCCAATTTGTACACGTAATCAAAAAATAAAATAGGTATTTTTAATTCATATTTAATTAACTTAGTACTGAAAATATATCTTTAATATCGATTCATGTAGTCAATCAATAATAAAATATTTTTACCGCTTTTTACTGTTTATTCCACGTTATTTTTTTATTGTTATACTGCTTTATATATATAAATTATATATATATGATTAATGACATTGTCTATATTAAAAATCTTATAACTTATTTTTCTAATAATTCTTGTTTTGGGAACAACGGTGGTGTTGGTGGTGGCATCGATGGTGCAGATGGAGACGATGGTGATATGGAGGACGACATCTTGGTGAGAAGGCGAGCGTGCACATGAAGGGCATTGTTGTTGGTGGAAAGGCGAGCGTGCAGCGGTGTCAATGAGGATGGCATCAACGTGGAGGACGACGGTGTAAAGATGCAATAAGAATGCAATCTAAGGCTTAGATTGGAGAAGACAAGATAATAATAAGAGTTTTCTCGCTTAGCCAAAATATTTTTAGTCTCGGTTGATATTAATAAATGGAACTTACTGATTATTCTTAACAACCGATACTAAATTTTTTTCTACTTGATTAAAATATGTATTGATTATTTTGTACAATAGGTATAAAATATTTTTAATCAATTAAAATATGATAGAAAAATAGAAAAAAAAATATAAAAACATAATTTGAAAAACCAAAAAAAATTACAGGATAAATGCATTTAAGAAAAAAATAGGATAATTAATTTTAAAAACTTTGAGGGTAAAAACCTCATGGTTCTAATTTTTCTATTCATTTTCCTCTATTTTTCTCTAATAATTTTCCTTTGTTTTCTCTTTTTAAAATTTTTTCGTATGTTTCTTGTATTTTCCTCTATTAAGACATATTCTTATTTTCTCAAAAATTTTATTATTTCTCATATATTTTTATATATTTTGGAGAAGATTAGATATACATATATAGAATGATAAAGTTGTTAAACTTTTAGATTTCTTGTATGAGTGAAATCATCAAATAAAAATTCTAAATTTTTTTGGCAGCACATACCTTATACTAAATCATTCCAAAAAGTCTTTAGTAGCGATTAAAAATACCAACTGATACTTAATAGCTGTACAATAGTTGATTGTTATCTTTAGCCAGTGGTAATATGTTTAGCAATATTGGTATTGGTTGTTAACACCATTAGTACTAATACATAATATATAGATGATCTTTAGTACCGATGTCATCAGTCGATACCGTTGAGAAAGTTTGAACGTTATAACTGGTACTAAAGATCAAATTGGTATTGGTAATACCAATCAGTATGCTAAGCCTTTAAACCCATCACTCAAGACTATATTTAGTAATTGGTCTTCTCTTGGTATATTTGTATTTTGGGTTGTTCCATCAAATACCATTTTTCTCTCTAGTAGTGTGACTTTTTCGAGAGTGTTGTGCCATTTTATAATTAGCCATATCAGTTAAATAATAAGCCAATCAAACCTATACAAATTCTTTAATTTTGACAGATAATCAGCTCATTTAATAATAGTGATGCAGATGCTCTATCACAATAATGTCTCATGTATTGTTCATTCTACTATTAATAAACTGTTGCTACCGGCGTAGTCCAACGATTTCTGGGACACATAATACTATACAATAGAGACACAAGATGTAGGCCAAATTAAAGCTTCTCTCTTTAGGAATGTATATCCCTTTATACATGCAAGACAAAATAAGGAGTATCCCTCTTTTTATATGGAAAAGCCAACAAAATCTTAGAGCCAATGGGAAATCTTAATTAAAAAATGAGACAGATGCACCGGATTCCTTAACTACTATCTGGGTTACGTAACAACTACAAATTGATTGGAGGCTCGGCGATCTCTATCTTATGCTATTTGACTTTCGATTTGGAAATATGAGTCTTCGTCTGTACAGCTTCTGATCATATCTTTTCTGGCAAGTCGCCTCATAAGAATAATACTTTACCTTATATATTTGTTAGTATTAAATTTCGGAACACCATACACTGAACAGGCATGGGTTCATGCTACTTCACTTTATCCATTTCTTATTAAATTTCGGAACACCATACACTGAACATGCATGAGTTCACGCGGCTAACTCTATCATGAATTTGACTTTCCAAAAACAATGTCTTAATTTGCAATTAAGAATATTAGTTAATTTTTAGTTGGGAAAAAGTTGAATGCCAAAGAAGAGCTTGGTATCAAATGAATCAATAGAGAAGGGTGAACACGCACGCTGACCACCGAGCGGGGTTGAACGCGGGTGAGAGCGCATGCACGACAGCATCCTGGCCATCTGCACCCAGTTAAATTTTAGTCGAGTATAACGCATAAAATTCTTCTTTTATTATAATTAAAAAGTTACACACTCACAATTGAGAAGACCTACACATAATCAAAGAGACGGATGTTAGTGACAAATACTTTACTAAATTTATTGAATATAGTAACTCAAATTTATACACATGCAACTCTACCACCACAATTTTTTTTCCACTCATAAAATTCTCTTTACTTTCAACATAGAATATTACAGCTCATTTAATGATATATGACTTCAGTACTATTTTTATTTTTTTTCTCATGCTTTAAATCGTGTGCCGATTTGTGGAGACGGGTATGAGTGACAACCAATCTCATATTCCATGAACGCACCCAATCGCATGATACTACTACTCCTATTAATACACGAAATCAATAGATACCGGATCTGTTCCATCTGTAGCAATCAATATGGTACATGAGATTTTCATTTGCACACACATACAAATTCTTCAATACTGCGGATGCTTGCGATACGACCTGACGACTCTAAATCACACAGATCAAAACTGGACAAGCAGTACATGAACATTCAATCCAACCACGGAAGGAGGGGAAAAAAAATACAAGCCATGGGACATACTCCCCATCACCAGTTTATTCGAGTATTCCACACGTCGCGATCCCTCACCCAACCATGCAGAAGTCAGGTGTAGGGGAGGAAGAGAAGAGGTTGCTGCACGGTCCAAACGCCAACCCCTCATCGCTGTTGGGGAAAAAAAATCGCACATCACTGACGGACCCCGCCATTTTCGTCGCCGCCCGGTCCCGTTGTACTGCACCTCTGAAAATTCTCTACCCCCCCCCCCCCCTTTTGTACTTCTCCCTACGTCCACGCGCGCGCGGGCGGCGTGTACTGGATACGTCGTGCAGAGGTGCAGTACAGAACCGAGCTGCTTAATTGACCCGTCCGCGGTTGACGCCAATTTAATTGACCCGTTTGTTGCCTCCTCTCGTTCCCCGGTGTGGCGTTCGTCTTCCGGGCGGTGCTGCTACTTTCGCAAGGACAGGTGAGGTTTCTGCATGCGTGCTCGCTAAAATTTGATGTTGGATTGTGCTTTTTCCCCCCCGCCTTTCTGCTCGTGATTTGTGGTTGTTTGTTCATCGCCTTGGTTGCCCTCTGTCCATTTCTGACCCCGTGGAGAAGAGTGGCAAATGGCCAAATGCCTCTGGCTTGCTAGAAGCTAATTTTGTAAATAATCCTCTGCCTGTCCAAGTATTTTAACGGCCCTTGTACCCTGCTGTGTCCAATGCCCGAGCACATGGATGGGTTGTTGGATCGTGTCGCCCTGGTACGCGTAAACAAATGGACTCACGGTTACATCTCTCCCCTGCAGCCGCCGCCACCGGCGCCGCCGCCGTCTCGGAGCTCGAGCTGCTAGTCCCCAGGGGGGCCGCCTCATCGGCTGCAGCCGGCAGCATGGACCGCCACGCGCTGGGCGTCGGTGCGCTTGAGATCGAGAAGACGCCGGGGGTGGAGGACATGGAGTCGGAGCCCGCCGCGGCGGCTGCGCGCGAGGCGGAGCGCGTCCCGCCGTGGCGGGAGCAGGTGACCGCGCGCGGGATGGTGGCGGCACTGCTGATCGGCGTGGTGTACACGGTGATCGTGATGAAGCTGAGCCTCACCACGGGGCTCATCCCCACCCTTAACGTCTCCGCCGCACTGCTCGCCTTCCTCGCGCTCCGCGGCTGGACGCACGCGCTCGACCGCCTTGGCATTGCCTCCCGCCCCTTCACCCGCCAGGAGAACACCGTCATCCAGACCTGCGCCGTTGCCTGCTACACCATCGGCTACGGCGGTAGGTTCCCCTTCCCTCACCCCGAGTCCCCGACCAATCTTGACTGCTCGTTCTGCTAATCGCGTCGCGTGCCGCAGGTGGGTTTGGGTCGTTCTTGCTGGGGCTGAACAAGAAGACGTACGAGCTGTCCGGCGCGAGCACGCCGGGCAACGTGCCGGGGAGCTACAAGGAGCCCGGCATCGGCTGGATGACGGGGTTCCTCCTCTCCATCAGCTTCGTGGGGCTCCTCACCTTGCTCCCTCTCCGAAAGGTACTAAACTTTCTCCTGACCACCTCTGCTCTTCTCTGATCCTCCCTTTCTATGCCGTACCTTTCAGCGTTTACCATTTCTGTCAGAATCTCTGAATTTTCCGGGATTGATCTTACTTTCAGAAGTTCTGAAAAATTGGCATTAGTTGTACGATCGTTCAGCATCAGAGTTGCTATATTTGACCACAATTAGCAAACTTTAACCATCATTTATTCTTTTTCTCACGGATTAAGGACCCGCCGTTTCTTTCAGTTATGGTTGGGGATGCTACAGTACACTACTGATAAAGTCCAGTCTACGTTTTTTGTTGTCCTTCAGTCCTCGTTTAACAAAAAATGAGCTAATTATCGCAATCGTGTCTAAAAGTAACGAATCTGATAAAAACCGATAATTTGCAGGTGCTGGTCATCGACTACAAACTAACATATCCAAGTGGGACAGCGACTGCTGTTCTCATAAACGGGTTTCACACGCCTCAAGGAGATAAGAACGCGAAGTAAGCTCTTTATTTCAGCCAGTGCTGATGAAATCATGATTGAACCGACCAAAAACGCTGCTGAAGTAGTTGGGATTCCCTGACTTGATTCAATGGTTTCACCTCAATGCCAGAAAGCAAGTCCGTGGATTCCTCAAGTATTTCGGCATCAGCTTCGTGTGGAGCTTCTTCCAGTGGTTCTACACCGGCGGTGACGTCTGCGGATTCCTCCAGTTCCCTACCTTTGGGCTGAAAGCTTGGAAACAGACGTAATTTTTACTGTTTCTTTTTCACTGATCATAGTATTCTTCAATGGTAAAACTTCATCAAAGCAATTTTTTACTTTCTTCCATTACCAGGTTTTTCTTCGACTTTAGTCTCACGTATGTTGGCGCCGGGATGATCTGCTCGCACCTTGTCAACCTCTCTCTGCTGTTTGGCGCTGTCCTCTCCTGGGGAATAATGTGGCCGCTCATCGGCAAGCAGAAGGGGAATTGGTACTCTGCTAAGGCATCTGAAAGTAGCATGTCAAGCCTGTTCGGCTATAAGGTGGTACATTTGTACTAGACTAGTTCAGGCAGCACAATACACATTTCCTAGCTTGAATCTTGCCTCAAAATCGCTACCTGTGCAGTCCTTCATCTGCATTGCACTGCTCGTTGGAGATGGCTTCTACAACTTCGTCAAAGTGATCGTTGTCACTCTCACGAGCATACGCGAAAGATCAAAGCGCAGAGGTCTTAATAACAGAGGTAAATGCACTATCAAAAAGACTAGATCGCCTCGAGCATTTTTCAGGTTCTGGCTGATGCTTACTTGCTAGTGCACCTGCGATGCAGTGGCGGACGCGGACACCATGGCGATCGACGACATGCAGCGCAACGAGGTGTTCAACCGCGACAACATCCCGACCTGGATGGCCTACACCGGGTACACGCTGCTCAGCGTCATCGCTGTGGTCGTCATCCCGGTGATGTTCCGGCAGGTGAAGTGGTACTACGTGATCATCGCGTACCTGCTGGCGCCGGCGCTGGGGTTCTGCAACGCCTACGGCACCGGGCTCACCGACATGAACATGGGCTACAACTACGGCAAGATCGCACTCTTCATCTTCGCGGCGTGGGCGGGGAAGGACGACGGCGTGGTCGCCGGCCTGGTCGGCTGCGGGCTGGTGAAGCAGCTGGTGCTCATCTCCGCCGACCTGATGCACGACTTCAAGACGGGCCATCTGACGCTGACCTCGCCGCGGTCAATGCTGGTCGGCCAGGTCATCGGCACGCTGATGGGCTGCATCGTCGCGCCGCTCACCTTCTTCCTCTTCTACAAGGCGTTCGACGTCGGGGACCCCAACGGGTACTGGAAGGCTCCCTACGCGCTCATCTACCGCAACATGGCCATCCTCGGCGTGGAGGGCTTCTCGGCGCTGCCCAGGCACTGCCTGCAGCTCTGCGCTGGCTTCTTCGCGTTCGCCGTGCTCGTCAACCTGGCGAGGGACTTCCTGCCGCTCAGGTACGGGAGGTACATGCCTCTTCCCATGGCCATGGCCGTGCCGTTCCTCGTCGGCGCCAGCTTCGCCATCGACATGTGCGTCGGCAGCCTCGTGGTGTTCGTCTGGCACAAGCTCGACGGCAAGAGGGCCGCGCTGCTCGTGCCGGCCGTCGCCTCCGGCCTCATCTGCGGAGACGGGATATGGACGTTCCCTTCGTCACTGCTCGCGCTGGCCAAGGTCAAACCGCCCATCTGCATGAAGTTCACACCGGGAAACTAGGCAATGCATCGCTGTAATCTACAGCAGCAATGCATATGTATACATCATATACAAGAAAAACAAAAGATCGTACCAAGCAAACAGCTCGAGCGTTTTGGAGCTAGATTTAGGCGCGGCGAGAGGAAGATCGAGTGTAGCTATGACGGATAAATCCCCAAATGCAGAAATGCTGTTCATAGGAGTTGGGTTTTGTGCTGTGTATATCATCTGAGAAGAAAATTAAAAGAAAAAACAATTAGTTGTGCTTTCTGTCGTGTGCGACGATACTGAAACACAGTCGAGGACAGGTACTAGCACCGTAGCGTCGTCGTGCTATCTCTGTCAAGAGAAATATTGTCATCTCGGCGCGCTGTGCCAGTTCCCGTCAGCCTATCATGTCCTCATCAGCGGCGACCCTTTTCGATCGCCATTGTACACCGTTGCGGTTCGCTCAACTTATCGCCAACAGATTCTCCAGCACCACAGGTTTTTTTTTTTGGGGTGAATTTTTTCACATCGCCTTTTTCCCTTTCGTGCCAGTCTCACCGTCACTTCTTCCACAAAGAGGGGGATTAACTCGCTGATACAAACACAACGAACTGGACATTCATTGAAGCCGGGACCTTTAATACTTTTTCTCTTTATGGTTCCACTGCATGTCACCTCTGACCTTGGCCTGCACTGATTCGTTACATCCTCTGAAGACTGAAGCATAGTGAAAAAGGTTGCCGATGTTTATCGTCCAGAGACCAAATGATAAATGGTGCGTTTCAACGTGCAGTTTGCATCAGCTTTTCGTCGGTAGAGGTTTGTGGGTGTAACTGTCACTCTTGTCACATAGACTCTTTCGTTGCCAATGCCGGATAGATTCGCTGAATAATTGGATGGATGGATTATACGATCATGAGAAGGAATAAAAATCTCGTCCATTAGTCGTGCTCCACTTTCGTTCGCGCCTGCAACCCACGCGGACAGTGGCAGATGGAAACGACAGAAACACGTGCGATCAAGTTACTGGGGCCGTTAAGAGCATCCAAAGACAGATTGAAGAGCTCTGTTGCTTGTTGCTGTTTTTTTTTCCTTCAAAAGACGGTCGCCTGTTGTTTCTGCAGCAAAAACTACTATCTGATTATATCTGTCCTGCAGATCTTCGAAAAGACTGAATCGTTTGTCTGGTTTTGTTAATCCATCACTAAAGAACGGTTTTATTAGCGGGAACCAAAGACTATTTCCGCTTTTAGGATTCCTAGACTATCGTAAACAGAACAGCATTAGTAGATGAGTTGAATGAGGCGCGTTGTAGTGGCGATGGAATCAGCACTGTCCTCCGTCGAGGGAGAAGAGTAACGGGCACAACGGGAATGAGAGGATGAGCACCTGCGTAAGGAAAGCACGCGCCACCCGGAGAAGAGGGTCAGAAGTCACAAGTCACAAGAGAAGATATGCTTCCGGAGACGGTCGCGTTCGGGGTATAGGTGTGAGAAGCAGAGCCGGAGAGGAGGGTGCGAGCGAAGTGTTGCCGGAAGGCCCCGAAGATACCGCGAACGACGGCGGAAGGACGTAACATTTGATGAGCTCGACACTTTATTCGTTGTCACCTTGATTTAATCGATACCTGTGACTTATGAGGATGATATGTAGAATCGTCTAAGTTAATAAAAGTGGATCAGATGTTAAATAATCGAAACCCACTTTAATGAAGTGTTAAATTATCGAATCTCTCTGGAAGGACAGAAGCAGGTTCTTTGAGACGTGATTACTCAGGACGCCGACATGTGGATCCACACAGTGTGAACCCGCCCCTAGCTTGATTTTGCACATGAGCCTTTGATAGGGGCCACAACACTCCCATTGGATTAAACATTAGCGGCCTGGATGGAGCAGGGAAGACGTGCCCGATGCGTATTTTCACATGCCCCCTCGGTCCCTCGCTTGTTCCGCCTTCTTTACTTACACCGACCGACCAAAAACAGAACCTCACCCAATTCTTTACTTAGAAGCCCCGGCCATAGGCGGTAATTGGCTGATTGCTCCCGCGGCGGACTTCGCGAGGAGAGACAGGGTCGTGGCTGGCTATCGGCTTTACTGCATCGTTCATGCTCACGATCCTGGCGTCTGCATCTGTCTCAAGGGCAGCAATGGATTGGAAAAACCATGAAGCTCTCTTCATTGGATTGCAGGGCAATAGGGCATGCGTCCATGCGAGAATCGTGATATGATGCTTCACTGACAAGGTCGGTATGATTTCAGATCGGTCTGGTTGTTGGCATCTCTTTGTTGACTGTCGAACATTTGTTTCCACAACTGTGAAATGATCAGGTTGGTTAACGCCAGAGTTCAGGTTCTTCGTAGAACAATCGATAGTACAGAAGCAATTCAGTAAAAAACTTTAGAAAAATACCAATCATAGTAAGGTCAACCGACTTTCCAAGAATATTCAGGCACTTGTAATGCCTACGTCCTAACTTTGGACTATGCAAAGGTCCACGTTTACTGACAAGTAGCTCTTGTCAACTTCGACTACGAATACCTGCAGGCACCTGGTACGCTAATCTAATAATCACACGAAGACTAGTATACGCTCGTCCAAAGAGAAGTACAACGTACCATTATACCTCTGATAACTCCTTGCAGTACATTCTGTACTGCAGCAGTCATCTCCAAACTTCAGAGAATCGCGTTGTGCTCAAGGAAAATGAACCTACGGGGTGAGGAGAAAATAGAGGAAGGAGAAATATTTAAAATGAGGTGATTTATTAGTATATAATTAATTGAGTATTAATTAATTTGATAAATAGATTAATATTGTTTTAAAATAACTTTTCTATAGAAAACTTTTGAAAAAACATACCGTCTAATGGTTTGTAAAATATGCGCGTGAAAAATAAGAGATTTACTCTTTCTTTCTCACTTAGTACAATGCAGCCTAAGATATTGTTCGATAGTGCGACATTGTGCACATAAGGCAGAATATGGTGGGGCCCATGGCTTGAAGAATTGGGTGCATGGTTGAACAAGCAGTGCATGTGTAGCAAATGGCTCAGATGGCGTTAGGACAGAATAATGCAGCTCATCCACCGTCCCCAATCTATTCATCGCATTGTCTATTTCATTCTCTCTCGTCAATCCCCTTCCCTCTTCACCGCATTGCTCGCCTGTGTATGAGTGGTCACCAAGGGCAGTGAGGAATCACTGCTCCCCACTTGTGCATGTTGTCGTCCTTGGCCTAGGGCTGTTAAGCATGTGGGAAAAAGCAACCACTCCTTCTGCTAGCTATTTAAAAGGCGCATCAGGGAAGAAAAAAGGGGAATCCTTGGCTAAGAGGTCTTCGAGGGAGGTGAAAGACGACCTAAGTGGCCGTTGTTCTTTGCGTTAGCGGCAGCGGTGCAGGCACAATAGCCTTGGCTATGTGGGTGTGTACCTGGTGGTACGCTCTTAAGTGGCACAATATTGGCAACAATCGACCAAGGGAGATGTTCTAAGGAGGAATCTAAGTCTGTGCTGTGCCCAATGCCCATCTATTTGAGGCCTCCCCCTCCGTGCGGACAACGGGCACCAGGGGGAAAGAAGCACAAGAGAGTGGTAGAGGAAGTCATGCCGACCACTATCGGTCTAACAAGGCAGCCTTTTGCTTCCTCTACAACAGTTTTTTGTGGAGTGGTCGTTGATTTGGATTCAGGGATGGGTCCTACAACTTTGGTGAATCTGATGCTAGCTCTGCCCCTCCTTTCGAGGACAATGTCAATGTAGCAGCGCACACCCTAACAAAAGTCTGCATGACATCCCTAGAAGGCGCTCGCTCCTTTGTCCGATGGGTGAATCTGGTGATAGTTTTTCGATCCTTCGATTTGGACCTAGTTTGCTCCAGCAAATCACTATAGGTAATGCACATAATGTGTCTTTGTTCCACTGTATTTGTGCTTTGTTGACATCGGGTGTAGATGATCAAGGGTAAAATTTGTTGATTTGAGTAGGAGCCACACCTATTTCTGTCAGAGGATATGACTGTAAGGACCATCATCTCGAATACTTCAAAGTCGTAAGAGTACACTAAATTGGAGACAAAGATGTAGGAGAGGGCCAGAAAGCCGATCTAAGAAGTGTTAGGTGAAGTACATGTAGAAGCAGTGTCACAAAAGGTGTACCATGTAGACGTGGCTCAAATAAAAGGCTATCGGGCTTGGCCTTGACCCTGCCACTTAGGCCATTGTCACCTCAAAAGAATGATGGGAAAGCATGAAGAAGATGTGTTATCATCTTTTATTTTGTTGAACGATTGAACTAGGTACCGCCGACCTAGGAAGAAATCACATAGACTCCTAAATTTGAACTATGAATTACTATAGACATTATATAGTGATATATTGGTTTGTTATAACAGAAAGATCCATATTTCAGTTTAGCCATGACATTCTTCATGCAAGGGTATGATCAGGTATGATCATAGATATTGATCATTAAATTTATTCCACTTATTGGTTTTGGACTTGGAAAATTGTTTGGTGCAACTAAAATGGTCGGCCCTATATTGTTAGGACCATATTTATTCAATTTATATGCTTCCATTTATTCTTACAATTTTATAGGAATGCCATACTATTCTTGCTGTCCTGTTTTCAAAGGTACAGCAACATAACTTCAATTGTGTCAAATTTCATGCAGACTCCTCATAGAAAATAGATTTCTACTCCCAATAACTTAAAATGCCTAATGTGTACTGGTATTAACACAATAAGTAGTACAGTCTGTTAAGACAAATCATAATCGTAGTTACCTATGATTACCTTCCAGTGCTCCTATGCACATGTCAATATGTAATTCTGATGTATACATCTATGTGCACCCTCTGTTCTATAATCATGGGTCTCATATTTCTTTCTAATCCACAAAACAACAAGTTGTATTATTAGTGCCACATCTTACGATATATTCACCTCTTTGACATAAAAAGAAATTATGAAACAGGGATGATTTTAGATCAATTAGGGATTGTAAAACTTTTACTAGTAAAGAAACAAAAGGCATTTTTTGGTCTTCATTACAGAATAATGTCGTATCCTATGGTGGCTATATATTTCATCTTATGCAGCATTGTAGAAAAGCAGAAATGTAGATAAATTGCTACGATGTCTTGTTTCATGTCAATTTTTCTTTCTTACAAAGAAACATGAATCTTATTCGTACTTAGAGGTCACACCTATCTTTATTTTATCTTCATTATTATGATATTCTATATGATTTGTTTTGATTTCAGTTTAGCTTTGATTAATGTCCTTTGCAGTGCACGAATAATTACTTTTCTGTACTATATGTATGAAGTTTTCAATCAACTACTAATGATTGTGTACTTATATTTTTCACAAAAAAGATTGGAGTTTGTGTCTTCAAGAATGTCCCGCTGAAGCATATTGACCTCCAATGTGCTGTTTTTTGGGTTGCAAAGTAGTCGGGAACCACTTAGATGTGGTAGGCGCAACAACCCTCTCAAACTAAGCAGATTGCTCCTTCACCAAGCATTAATATTGCGGAGTTGCTTGCTCAATAGCAAAACACTTTGAGTCTAGGAAGTTTAAGTGGAGCAAAGGGTAAGAGACCTATAGCTGACAGTGGCACTTCGGGCGGGTTAGCTTCAAATAAGACTCAAAGTGACTCCACCTGTAAGGCTCTCCATAGGCTTGCTAATTTGAGGGTGGAGTCTAGAGAGGGCTGTGCCAGGAGGGAAGAGGAGGAGAAGGCTAGAGGTGCAGCAACGTATATAGAGTTGGTGGTAGCTGATGGATCCCTCTCGAAGAGTCAGGTGTGGTTTAGGACTCTGCAGGTTTTTGAGCTTTCATACTAGTGCAAATGGTTCCTTGAGTTCTGCTCGACTACCAAGGCATGGCTCCAGTACATCCAAGTTACCTAGCAGAGGCAGGTAGGGGGAGGATCTAGTGGACAACCATGGCACAAGGGAGGTGCAACACAGCTAGGGTATGGAGGAGAAGTTGGATAGCCGGGCTACGGGGGAGGAGCACCACCGCTGGTGTATAGGGGAGTAGTTGGACAATTGACATACAGGGAAGGATCTAGACAACCGGCATATGGGGGAGGAGCATCACCACCGACATTTTGTGGTGATCCTACTAGGTTTGGAGCTTGGTATGGAGGTGATCTAGGTGGGGGAGGAGGTCCTGGTGGGTATAGCCTAGGTGGTCTTGGTGGTGCAGATGGAGGTCGTCTGTGCCGAATTGGTATGCAAAAACATTTCCCTTTCATTAAGCCTTGTTTAGTTAATGTTTGCATTGAGATATTTTCATGTTGTATGAAGGTAGTAACTATTTTACATAATTCGAAACTTGTGGTTCCAATTGGTCCTTCTATTAGTTTAAATAATTTGATCTATTTGTACTTAATTGTGAACTAATATTGGGCATTTAATTCCATTTGTTTTCATATCAGTTCGGCATATGTTTACCTGCATTAGTCCTAAGAGTTAATATTAGCTACATTTTATTGTGTTCAAAAGGAATCATACAATGAGTATTGATTTGTGAAGTACCGATGGAACTAAAGAGCACATCACAAACAACAAGGATGATGTTATTGTTGTAGTGCTGGAGGTGAGTTTTGCTATGAACAGAAGAGCTCTGCGTCGAGTCCAAATTCAAATCAGCATCAGTTCGATGCTTAAGACTATGGGAAATTCTGCATAGTGCCATGCCATTTTTGTCTAACGGAGACTTAGATATATGCGCTAAATCAACTCCTCACAAGCAGGTATCATCTGTATGGGAGTAGTACTTAAAATTATCGTTCACAATGATAGCCTATAATGTGAGGGTGACTAACAATTGTTGGGTCCACTCAAACTTAACAATGTCCATCTATTTCAATAGAGTACTTAATTGTATGTTTGCCTTTGGGCGGACATACTCAAGCCAATTGATCCAAATTTTATGTACATCCATGATCGCTTACTTGAAGATACGAGGTTTGGGCTATTTCATAATGCCGTAGGTGCTATCAATGGTACACACATTCTGGTAACTATTTATGTGGAGAGGGCCTTAAAACATAGGAACCATTACAATAAGACAACAAAAAAAAATGTCCTAGTCGGATTTGATAGCATAGTCATATTCGCCGATGCAGGATAGCTAGGATTAATGAGACTAGAGAGTACTAAGGGAAGCAATTGGCTATTGTCCACATGAGTTTGTAAGGCTACCTTGGGGATAGTACAAATTTCAAATTGATAGTAACACTTATACGAGATGTTTCCGTCAATTTCATATTTTGCAAGAAAGTATCTCATTATGGGCTCTAGATATCTAAGTAGGATGGGCTTTTTAGCACCATACCTCTTTTTGTACGGTACATAAGTATCATCTTAGGGGCTATAAAGCTCCACCACCATAAGGAAAGAAAGAGCAGTTTAATTTTATACACATGAGGTTGTACAATATTATTGAAATACAATCTCACGAGGCTGTACAAAGCAACATGATACTTACAGCTTTTGTTTGCATAATTTTTGAATGGAGAGTGTTGACCCTAATTTCCTTACGAATATATACTACCTTATATGTACTATGCTAGCAACTGCGCGGAAGGAATGAACGCTTATCATGATTTCATTACAAATATACCGTACGGTTTATGATGTACACTACGCCTTATAACAATCGTAAAATAATCAGTACCAAATATATTATATCTGATGAATATATAGTCGCAGGTGTTTATACCGTGGTGATTTATACATCGCTACTTTTACAGCAGTACAATCGTGAAGCTCTATATTTTTTAAAAAATATGCAGCCTTTTATTTATCAGATATGAAGCATTGATTATTCATATTATGACAATTTATTATTTAATGTTTTATTTTTCATATTTCGCAACTGCTGCTACTGCAAAACAATTTTCGTCATGCTCGTTGAACCGTTCCAACCTCACACAGCAGCGCCAGCGAGCGAAAAAGGAGAGCAGCAAGCAACGAATGCGGGGGGCAGGCACCCATGTATTCACAGCAGGGCAGAGAGCGTGGTAGAGCAGCGGCAGCACTACGGCGCAAACGGAGTCGTCGACGGCTGTGAGCACGAGCTGGCCGCACATTTCTGCTCCTAATGTTGATAATGTTTCTCATTTCTTCTCTTCCAGACGCTATCGAACGCGCACCTTATCTTTGAGCGGAGAAGTGAAAAAAAACGTAAAATAAGATAACTTGTTAACATTAATTATTTTAAAATTTTAAAAATAAATCAATATAATTTTTAAAGTAACTTAATATAGAAAATTATTATAAAAACATATCCATCGTACGCGAAAAAAAATAAATGATTTTTTTTCTAGCGGCCGAACAATACACCCTAAGCACCTAACACCACCGCGGGGAAAAAAAGAAAAAGTCTAGGCCATAATTCGTGCTCTGCTATCCTCACGCCTGCATGGCTGCAGCCCACGCAGAAGAGCAACGTCTGGAAAGGAAAGAATCAAACAATTATCATGGGTATTGCTTGAAGCAATATGGAGTATCCATGAAAGTTCCTGGGGCCTACTGGTGAAGTGGTGCATGGGCGACTTAAGATTTCATAATGATGTTGCCTGGTACTTCTGCATCAGGAGCCACCAGAAGCTAGCTAGTCCACCAGGTGTTCGAAAAGGGTAAGCTTTTGTTTGTTTTTTTATTAATCCATCACCAAGGAACACCTTTTGCTTTTAGCATTCAGAGCATGATACGCAAAATATTGTGCTCCAAACTTTCGACAAGGTCAGAGCTTTTGATTGTTTTACTAATCATTGATCAAAGAAGGTGATGCTGCAGTGACGATGCTGTTGAGGGAGTGGCCCGGCTCCTCGCAAAGTCATCCTTAAGAATATGCTTTGAAAAGATCCTAGGAATCTTTTGAAGGACACTCGATTCCTGTTATGCTGAAGCTTGACGAGGCTTTGAGGGTTGCAGGTGTGATCAAAATTATATTTATAATAATAAGATAAGTCCATTGAAGACTCACCTATCTAATTGATTTGCATTGGATAGGTGTGACAAAGGAGCGATAGTCAATACCGTAGATACTAAGAGCATGTCATCATATTATCAATTTTAGAGTCCATACACCTATTGGTCACTCATCCTAAAATAATTATGTATATATATATATTGTTAGATAATATATTTTTCAAAGAAAAAAAACCTTAATAAAATACACACACATTTTATCACTTTGAATTTTGTTACAACATATGCGATCAGCATTGTTCTCCTTTTCCTTTCGCCGGTGATTGGATAGTGTATGTACTTTTGCTTAAAAATAAAGAAAAGAACATTGAGCACCTATAAAAATATAAGAATTCATATTCTCAAAGCTTGGGCTGATAGGCTAGGCCGATGCTTACACTTTCATGAAGCCCAAATTTGTTTTGAGATGTCAAGAGGCCCATGTTCTATCAAAAAGGACTTCTGCGAGTTAATTAACTAGGTCCATGTTTTCACAGTACTCTTGTTAGATTAATTATTTTGTGTGAAACTGTTTTTTTACATAATAGATAAAATCCAGCCTTTAAAAACTACAGCCACTTAGTACAATGTTGTGCAAAATTGGTTAGTTTGATTCTTGCAATACACAGAATATATATAGACTGCAATAGCCACCGACATCAAGGAAATGCTTGATCCATCCGTACTAGAGTTAGTAAGATTAGCTAAAGCCGCTTATTAGTAAGACTTATATATATATGTGTTTTACTTAAAAATCCATACTATAAAAAACTACAATAAAGATATTAAAATAAATTCAATAATAAAGTCTGAAAGTTTAAATTTATAAAACGAAGAACAGAAGATGGAGCTTAGAAACCTTAAGAGCGACTTTACGTTCAAGCTCAACTCAAATTAAATATCCTAAAAATCTAACTCCACTAGAAAAACGAGGGATGAGAAACGAGAAAAGATTAGTGTCCACATCTTCTATCTATTATATAAAAAATACATTAAACATTCTATAAACTCTGCATGTCACTCCTATAACATTCCTACGTCTTTCGTTCCCTCTAATTAAATCCAAAAAAATTAACATTAATTTTGTCTTTAAATTGGTTGCCCATTATTTTAAGCCTTTGAATTTATCTTCAAAGAAAAAAAACACCAAAACCACCCCTCTCTCTCCATCGGCTATAACTTTGGTCAGGTCCATGCGTAATAGAGATATCAATCCAAAGCTACATATGGTAATCTAATAATTATAAAAAAATTCTTAAAAGAGATAAAATATTTAACCAACAATTTTTATTTAAATTGGTTGCTCCATTTTTTAAGCCTTTCAATTGTCCTATACTAGTTGGACTATCTATATCTAGGCCACTATTATTTTTCTCAGTCGCTTACATTACAATTGTCGGAATGTCCAAGTCCCACGCTATCTGATATGGTAACATATTGTGATTCCGTTGTAAAAATTTCAGAAAGCACATATTGTCAATAGATAATAATTTAATTATATTATCCATGTGTGTGTATATATATATATGATGTATTTAAATGATATAGAGATTGGCTGATATGAGAATGTAAATAAATTTATAACAAGAAGGAGGAATACATATTTTTATAATGTTCAGACAAGAGTAATAGCACTACTTCTCTTTGGCCAAAGGCCAATGTTATCATTATATGAATCTTTTCATGAGTATAATGTTTAGCCTATAACTATATTGGTATAAAACTTGGGTATAGTTATCTGTGGCCAGATATAATTGGACATCTATAATATTGATTTTATATGATTTGTATTGTTTTAGATATGTTGGGTTGTCCTCCTCATGTAAGTGTTTATATTTATATTATTGGATGTCTCTTTATCGTATAACTAGATAGATATAGATATGTATAAATACTAAGTAAGAATATTTGTTTACTCGACTCCTCCTTATCAGTTTATAAGAATATTTATTTAGTCGACTCCTCCTTATCTGTTTAAAATGTATGGGTTTTTTTTATATATGACTTGATATATGGTGCTCTTATCAAATTAGATATATGTTTATATGCTATTTCATATCTGTTATACTTACACCTATTTACCCCTGTCTAAATGATATATACTATTCTCAAAGGCCTTTTAATATGTACGCACTAGGGTAGAGGCGAGGCTGAGGGCCGCTCCACGCATGCTAGCTCAAACGGTACGTGAGGCACCAAAGCTGGTTGATTAGTGCTTTGGTTGATTAGGTTTTTAAAAGATAAATCTAATGGTGCTAAGTCGTTAAGGCACTCTAAATTAGAAAAATAATAGAAATTTTGAGGAAATAAAATAAAATATTTAGCTCTTAATTTTTATTTAAATCAGTGGCCACATTATTTTTAACCATGGATTTGAACTAACATATCATCACGCATATAGTCCAACGACCCAACGCTATTCTTCGTCTTAGCGCATCGCGGACGGAGGACAGGTTCGTGCCTCCGGCTGCAGGCGGGCACCATCATACCGAGAGGAAAATTGTGTCCTGCATGCATGTACCGATCTCATGTCCATCTTTTCATCCGAGAAGAAAAAACTATATCCAGCATGCATGCACGCCGAGATGCACCGGCTAGCTCTTCAATTAGTTCACTCGATGAGCAGTACGTTCCTTTGTTTCAATGATTGGATGATTTGATAAATAATGTACAAATAAGTATTTTCAATCAATTTTTATTCCTTGGTCAGTGACTTCCTTCCTTTGAATTTGAATGATCTGATTATTTGATAAATAACCAACAAATAAGTATGCTTTAAATCAATCAAACATCACGTTAAACAACCTCTAGAATGCTCTTAGAAACTTCTCACTGCCTCAAATAAATTATAGACAATCTTATAAATTCTTAGAAGAAAAACAAAACAAAATAGTTTCTTCATGTCCATCTTTTCTTCCCTTCTTTTCTAGTGTATTATTGGATTTGACCGATGTGAGATAGCAGTCCTGATAATTTTGTTTGTGATATAGGTATTTTTGCGCTATTACAGTCAACTTCCAAGGGATAATAAACAAATTGGAATGTTCTACTATATCATAAATATGGATAAAAAACCTGTGTGGCCTTAAAATAATTGTATTCTTTATAGAAAAAAAATAAATATTTAGTGTCCAGCCAGCAAGGGTAACACTTAAATAACCTAAGCTATAAGTAGAATGTCTCATCCTATCCCCCACACATTAGTCCCACATATATATCCCTATATATTTACAAATTACTAAGTCACATTTGCCCATGCAAGGTTAATGTATCACATTAACTATCTAGATTTATCGAGTATGCCGCCATCAAGTAGTAGCTAGATTAAGATAAAGGGATATATTAAGCCATGTACATGAGTAATGGGGATACCATCGAGCAACGAGCAGAAAATAAAAAAAGCCATATATGAGTAATGAGTTGTATCTTAGTGTGTGATAAACTTCACTTCAATTATGAGGAATGACGAAGCGCTATTAAGAAGGATGACATGAGATAATTTGAATTGTAAAACCAAATTAATCGAATCAAAATATTTCTATTAAATGGTCATGGTGCTTCATTAGTTTGATTAATTCAGATTATAAACCATACACTTCGCGTGACGAAAAATGACTCTTGATAAATGGAATTCACAAGACAGGAATAAACTACAGTCTAATGCCATTTAGCAACTTAATTCGTCCATAAATATATGTTGGGAGCTATAGGTATTGATCTTTTTTATTTTATAGATAAACGATCTTTCTATGGTCAACCCAACTTTTAAACTATACATCTGGTTGTTCTAAAAGTTCTTAGAATAAGCTTTTAAAAAAATCCAAACCTTAATTTATCATTGAAATCAGTAGTACCGTTATTTTTAGACACACGGTCATGTTCCTTATCCATCCATTTAATTCACTATAAACCTTTCTTTAATTTATTGTAAACTTTATTTAGGAAGCAACTCTATATTTTTCATGTTGCAACAATATTTTTTATCATTGATTCAATATTCCACAGTTGCAAGTAATTCAAGTTCGGTCCTTTCAACAAAATCATTAACGAATTAATGTTCAAATCAATCCCAAACAAATTTTTGAGAGAAAAGATCATAACTTTAAAATCAACTAAAATTAAATATTAACATATTTACAATAATAACGTTTATAAACATTAAATAAGGTTCCGCGCGCATGTGCGCCGGCTTCTAGATAGTTGAATTAAATAAAACAAAAAGGTCTATCAACTAACAGAATGCGGGGGCTTCTAGTTAGTCGAATTAAAGAAAACAAAATGGTCTATCATCAACTAACAGATTCTGTTAGTTGATGTGCCCGCGCAAGTGCGCACGACAAGAGTGCACAGACAGTAGAGGGCCCTAAACTCTCAATGCCTCCAAACCACTCGAGAAACTAGCTAGGCTACATCACCCTGCGCTGTCTGCACGGCAGGACATGGACACGTGAAGGGTTCCGTGATTTAGTCGTAAGCCGATCGTATAGAGCCTCCTCACCCCACCTCGGTTGCTGTACGTGCTGATTAGTAGTCCTTTTCATTCAGTACGGTGCGGCTCTTCTGTGATTTTGTGTGAGATTTGCTATTGCTATACCTTGATTTTTACTACTTGTTCGAGGTTATCTCGCGTTCGCATATGATCCACAAACTATCCATCTCTGCGCCTCCCTGCCGACGCCGAGATGCGTTTCACGCTTTCATCAGGCCTCTGTTGCTACTTTCCGATCTCATGGTTCACGCCGCCCCAGCATACGGGCCCCACTGTTGGTTAGACGGACCGAACAGCCGGTGAATTCCAGGACGCACGGGGTCGTGGAAGAGACGATATGCCACTTAAATCGGTGTGACCGTCACTTAATAGTTATCATCTCATTATTTTATTATTTTATTCTTATTTTTCTTTTCTTCCTGTATGTAATATGACTAAAATACCCTAGACAAATCCTATAAAATTAAACAGATCGATCTATGCTGTGCGTTTGTCATCTTAGTTCTCTCTTGCTCATTCCTTCTAGCTCCGTCCGTCACCGGCGAGTAAACCCACGAGGGCGGCTGCTGTCCGGCTCAGCCCTGCTCCATACTCTCTTTTTTCTCTCTTTCTCCTTTCTCATCGTCCTTTGCGCGAGGTCGGTGCCGTCGCCTGAGAACAGGAGTCTACAGCTCCCCTACCATCGTCCTTGTGTGAGGCCATCACCGCTGCCACCTGAGTGTAGGGAAGCAGGAGTTGTATCTCTATCTCTCTCTTCTCGCTGTCTCTGCGCGAGGCGCATAGAAAGAAGTTGTATGTTGAAGATGGTGGTAAGTGTGTGTATATATATATGTGTGTGTGTGAGAAAAAGTCTATATGCATTAAAATTGTCGAGTGAATGAATAAGATTTTCTTGAAATTGTCTGTATGCATGAAAATTGATGAGTGAATCAATGAGATTTTTATGAAATTTATGTGTGTGAATAAAAATTGTTTGTATTCACAAATCCAAGAGATAAATAACAGCATCAAACTCAATTTTCCACGTTAATAGTAGCAGACCAAAAGTAATTAAGTGCATACACAAGAGTAAGCTACAAATTGTTTAAATAAGTCATGACATATGATTTTTAAGGATAAATTGAAGAGGCAAACTAGGTCTTCTTCATTTCATTAGAAACTTCTTAGCGATAGCAGAACTACTTTCAAATTGCCTATTGCCTTATCAGATGTGCTCGCTCCCAAAGTGCAACTTGCTCCTCTAGAAGTGTTTGCTCCCAAAATGCCTCCTGCTTCTCCAGTGGTGCCTGATCTGTCTCCTAGCAGCATTACAAGGCGCCTAAACACATAAGCACAAAAGCTAAGTTACTAATATGCAACAATATACATGCACATACATACATTTCATTTATCTTCTTGTCACCATTTTGGGCTTTCTTGCATTAATGTATCTCTGTTTGTTGTCATTATTGGTGTAGAAGGTTCATGTGGTTATTCATAGGTTTTCTTTTCCTACCAATATGCATATACAACTGATTAATTCAGGAAATAAAATAAAATAAAGATAGAAAAATTAATACCTTTTCCTTTGTTCTATTCATTGGGCACTTGTAGCTAGCTTGCCTATGACCATTTTCATCACATCTTTTATATGTAATTGGCCTTCTCACTATTTTCTTTTTCTTGTCATCACTCTTTGCACTATTTTTACCAACGTTCTCAAGATAGCCTTTAATCCTTAGTTTCCTGTGTCTCCCTACACTCGTATGTACTCCTATTACATGCACCCAAGTTGAATGGCAAGTACATCATAGTGATTTGTGTCAGCAATCTCTTATATGCAGCTGGTACCTCTCTCTTATATGCAGCGTTGAATTTCTCTACGGTGTAAAACACAACCATATATTCTTCTAAGTTCACATTTTTATGAGTTGTTAAAAAGAACAAGTTTACTTGGTGTGCTACCACTCACACATGTGCATGTTTGTGCCGCAGTTTCAAACCCATGCCTTCTAAAGTCCTTGCCATTGTGTGACACCTCTATGATATTTAAGCTAGCTGGTACAACATTTAAGTGTCATAATTCTCTAATCATTGCTTTGAATTGATGCATTACAACTAGTAGAATCCTACCACCATGAAGCCTTTCTCTAATTCTCCTCTTATCCCATATAATCATTATCATCTCTCTTAACTTGTTACCTAGATCAACAATGGACAAGTCCTTGCACTATGCCAGAGTAGACCACTTGTGATAGGTCTAAACTCATAATTATGTTGGGTTTGGTTTTTATTATAGATAAGAGATCACTGATAACCTCATGTTACCTCTGATAGGGGTAGGCCTATGTTACACGTGATGAGCGCCGAAGTAAAAACCCATCAGAGATTTTGTTATTTGTGAAGTGCCAATATATAAAGTGCCAGTATATAGACCCGTCAGAGGTGACATACCCCTTGACATGCTGATTTTACACCCGTTATAGGTAATATTCTTTGACGGATTTTTATTATAGCATGTTACTTATGATGTCTTTATGTTAAAATTTGATACTGATGTGGTAAACATAAAAAAATTAAATTTATTTTTTTGGCTAGTTTTAAAAATTGCTAGCCACACTCTCTAAAATATAGATAGCAAATATTCCTATAAACCAATTATCTTAGCCACAAACAGGTAATACAATCCACATAATTAAACAAAAACTTAAATATTCTATACAAACTTATAATTTATAATATATATTCAAAATCTACTTATATAGACATAAAGCGATGTCATTTGATATTTTGAGCTAAAAACATTAAAAAATATACTTGACGTCAATGCTTGTAAGCATAAACTCTTGCAAAATATGAACTATAATATTATATAATTATAAATAATATTATTGAGCATCGAAGTGTGAAATTAGTAAATACCTAAATTCCAAAATACTACATTACTAGATTTTTTTAAATACCATCATACTACTTGTCCCATCAATTACTCTACATTCAAAATTCCTTCTTATCTTACCCAGCCGAGGAGGCTAATGTGTAGCTTGAGGAGGCAGGGGGTGGATCTCGTGTATGCATGGGAAGCTCAAGAAGGCTAGTGGCGGATCTCGTGGAGATACAGGGAACTCGACCAGTTTGGTGACATAGGGAGATACAATGACGTATGATCTACCCGATTGCTATGACGGGCCTAGAAGAGAAACCCATCATAGGTGAAAATAAACTCATCATTGGTAAGTTACGTGCGACGGATTTTATTTCTAGGTTCATCATAGGTAACTTATCTATGACGGGCTAGTTTAAAAAACCTATCACAGGTAACTTATTTGTGACGGGTCTAGAAATAAAGTTCGTTCTACTTATTGTCCACTTCATTATCATGAATATTCGATGACTCTTACTCATCATGGTTACTTCATTAATTATAGTTCTTTATAAACCTCTTCGTATCAGATAAGATTGTAATTGCACTCTGTTTACAAACATCTTCTCATTTTTATAGGCTACACATAGATAAGTCACATATTCATTGCTTCTTCTCTTATCATCCTCTGCAGCATTCAAAAATTTAACAACTCCATTTCTATACTCCTGGCTTAGGTGTTGAGTGTTCTACATCCAACTACGATTCATCCAGAGTAATAAAAAAAGATAATAAATTTAGCTACACTAATATAAATTATATTCATATAATAGTTAGGTTTCAGATTATTTTTTTACCCTTAACATAAATTTATAATGAAGATTTACCCCTTGCACTCCCACCTAAATTGTGTGCAGTGCATACGGTGATATAGTAAAACAATGCATCAGTGAAGATATTTATAAAAGTCACCATACCTCTGTTATTTAAAAATACACAACTCGTGTGCCAAGTTATCTCTAATGGGGTGTGAAATCATATACATATTAGAGGTACTCGTTCATCTCAAACGGATGCCATCCTAAACCCATCATATGTTCAAACCCTTACCTGTGATAGGTTTTTAACGGAGACCCATTACAGATAACTGGATTACCTATGACGGGCTAACTTTTGGATCCATAAGAAGTATTATACACTTATCTCTGACGGGCGGAGAAGTAGGCTCGTCATAGGTAAAGCCTTACTTGTGATGGGTTGAGCTACTCAGTCTGATCTACGATAGGCTCTTTTTTGGCTCATTAGAGATAATGCTATCCATGACGAGGCACAATGGCTCATCATAGGTAGCTCGTCCCAGATGAGGAGATCTGTTGTAGTGTTGATGTCCCCAATCCAATTATTGAAAACGTTGGTAATATTGTTTGTAATGTAGTCACACTTGATTGTTGTGTTGAAGTGACACCTCACCCACTTCAATTTATGATATGTTGTAAACAATTTCTAAACATCAGGAGCTCCATTAATAATATGGGTCAGAAGCAACTGGAACACTACATTCTTATAAGCCCTAGTTTCAGGGTACATATTTCTAAAAGTGTCACTATAGAAACTAAACTATTCGCAAAATTCTTCATAAGATGAACGAAACATTCCCTTTGTTTAGCTTTATGGAACACATTCTTCACCGTATTCTCTAACCCCTTACATGTATAAGAACAAATAGAAAGAGGTTCTAGATCTCCAATTACCTTATGCAGCTGTGTCTTGAACCAAATCCAGTTGTCCTCAGTCTCAGAATCTATAAATCCAAATGCAACTGGATACATCCAATTGTCCATTCCACCTACCATTTAGTGCAATTGAATCTACACTAAGGTAAGGTCTACAACCATCCACAATCCCCTCAATGCAAGGACTAAGTGCATAGAAAAACCTATAAAAGTATGCAGTCCCATCAACTACCTTGATGTCAATTTCCACAATACTGCTAGGTGATTTCTTAAGGACATCTTCCTTCCACCTATACAATATTTGGAAACCTTCTTCCCAACATCTATACAATTCAGTCAAAACTCTCTCCCTGTCCTTCCTAACTATATCATAATTGGTCGTTACCCTGTGATCATTCTGTAACTTTTTTGCAACTCATTAAGACCCATGTTAGGAGAGGTGTTAAGGATGTCAATAGCCTTGTTAGCAACCCATGCCTACAATGGTGTAGTTATCTTTATCCTCATGGTAGATGTACATTCATGGTCTTCATTATGAACTATGGCATGCAATACCAATGAGATGCAATCAATTTGAACTATGTAAATAATAATAAGTATAGCTAAAGTTACTATCGTTATAGTTTTATGATCACTCTGCTTGCACCCAACAAGACTCCATGGACATCCCTTAACTCCATATTTTACCTTAAATCTCTTTGGATTAGATTTTTCTATGTGAAGCTCAAATTCCTTTTTAATTGTAATCTGTCTTACAACCAACCTGAATTCCTTCATTGAGGGTTTTTCTTGTCCATACAAGGGTTTTTCTTGTCATACAATATCACAAGTTCACCTGGGATTGTATCATCAATAGAAATGGTTACATCCTCGATGCCCTCAATGACTACATCAACACTTGTTTCAACAACATTATTTGATTCATCAACTTGTGTGAACTTATTTGCCCTTTCCTCTTCATCCCTCAAGCCTAAAAGTACACACAATTGATCATCACTCATGACTTGAATCCTTCCCTCATCATCTTCTCTTTTTTGGATGTCCAAGTTATCCCAATCAACAAATTGAACTAGTTGTTCTGGAATGGACCAATACTCAAGAAATTAAGGCACACTTGTAAGACTTTCTAGATGTTCTGTAGCTATAGCTAAAATTGCTAAAGTTGAACTTATCCATACTCAACCAATTGAACATCATACTTTAGACTGTTGTTTTGAATCCAACCCAAACGAATTGAATCAAGGAAAAATAAGTTAACTCAACTCACTTATGCAAACACAGAGTGACAACAACATTGAAATATTTTACCCTAAGGGCACCTCTTTGCAGTTTGAGCTCATGATGTCAATTTGTTGGATGCAGGTCAACACATGCCAATAAACCCCTAATCCCTAATTAGGATTTCATGCAATTAATCAATATGAAAAATACAATCTCAACATTTTTTGGTTGTGATTTCTCACATTTTGTCAGACCGTCAAACTGGAATCTAGTGGCCAAGCAGTGCCTCGAGTGGCAGGGGAACCATAGCTCCTACTCTCAGGCGATGGCTCTAACCTCGCACAAAGACGACGAGAGAGAGAGGGAAAGGAGTGTGTGGGGAATATCAAGTCAAACGGCGACTGCCTTCCTAGGCCCACTCTCTAGTGATGGGTGGTGTTGGAAGAAACGAGCGAGAGAGAACAAGATGATGAATGCATAGCCATGGATCATTTAGTCAAGTATGGGAGATAAGAAAAAAAAGAGAACATAATAAAATTAGTTAAAACTCTTTAAAATAGCAAATTAACAAGGTGATAATATACTTGAATGGTATTTTAACTAATATATCTTAATTAGTAACATTTTATCAAAACCACAGTAACAGATAATATGCTACACAATCTGAGTAGCATATTGTCTGTTGTCTCAGCCGTGGTAGGTGGTGGCGTACTGGCGTGGGCGAGGCGAGCACACGCCCGAAAGGGAGAGGCAGCGAAAGCCCAAGCGGAAGGCCGGTGTGAAGCTTGCCGCCAGGCAGATAAGTGTACACATGCCACCGCTTGGCATGGCATTTGGCATGCATGATGCATGCGTGTGTTTGTGTTTTTGCTCGCGGCCAGTATGCGTGCGTGTGCTTTGCTTAATAGGCCGCGGTCGCGTGTGTTCCTTCGCCTTAAAGCGCGCGCGGTGCACCGCGCTAGCTTGGCTCTTGCTCAGGTCGTTGTCGATTTCGCATCGAGGAAACCACGAAGGAAAGCAGGAGTACTAGTAGTTGTTTGGTACGCCGGCGAGTTAATGACCACCAGATTCTTTTTCTGTTGCTGTTTATTATACCGACAGTAATGGTTCCGGTCGCGACTTGTGGCCGTTTGTTCACCATCGTTTTCACGAAGCTTTCTTGACAACTTCGCCTTCGCGGTTTTTTTTTCATTTTTACCGGCGTCACGTAGAATTGTAGATTGGCTCTTGAAAAGGTCGTTCGATCTTGCTTGGAGGTCTGATTGACTGATTCTTCTTTGTTGACTTTGTTTTTAGAACCTTGTCATTTCGTAAGCGTTGAGGGTCTGGTGGTTTGCTTGCGTGAGTGGCGGGACTCTGCCTTTGTTTCTTGCACGGAATGTTAATGCTAGCGATTTTTTTAGTATGTTACTTGTGCGTATGTGTCTGCTGTTTAGTTGTTGCACACAGGCTTCCACTAATCATGGTTATTTACTTTCTCTAGAATTAAAATTTTATTACAATTGTCTGTCAGTAGAATCAATCTAAAACGTGCACTCTTTTCTAACCAATAGATTAGAAATATTTTATAATACTCTCTGGTGTACAACCAATCTAACAGTTTATTTTTTCTAATACAATATATTATATCAATTTATGCTATTACGTCAACTATTGGTAATAAAATTTATAAATTTATAGTTAAAATTATATACTGTTAATACTATTAATAGAATACTACTAATAGTACCATAAATATACTTAATTATATTATATCTATTTACATTACTATCTTAATTATTGAGAGTATAATATCTTTTTTACTGATAATATAACTTATAAATTAATTGTTAAGATAAGTGATAAAATATTATCACTCCTGGAATTATGTCCTCCTTGTCTCCTTTTCTGACTAAGAAACAAAACCAAGTATATGCCATTTCTCTTTGTCAATCCCTTTCCCTTTCTTTTGTGACGTGCTATTCAGTTCTCTTTCTCGCCTATAGTTTCTTTTGGCTCGCTGTTATCGTCTTTTCGGCTGGAGCAAGAGCAAGAGAGAGTCCAGGTGGGTCTTTTTTACATTATCTTTCTGGAATTCTCGATACCACACTGAAGGAAAAAAAGCAGTGATTTTCTTTGGAGAATCACCCATCAAAATTTCATCTTTTTTCTTGCCCCCATGGATTTCTTGCACAGATCCTTGGCGAGATAGCACACTTGTTCATAGCTTCGCTCCTAGCACAATGGATGCAGAAGAACACAAGCGAGGAGCTCACTAGCTAGCGCCATATTCGTGCTAACTCATCCTCGTACAGAAAAAAAAAAGTTTTTTCGTTTCACCAACCCCTCATTGTCATTCACATGCTTACGCTGGAACTCGAGCACGAGGGTGAATCTGACGCCGCAAAATTCTTTCCGCCATGACGCAGGATAGGCGGAGGAAGCGGCATCCAGGGCCGCCGCGCCTCGAGCTGGCGGTAGCGCACCTGCGGGAGGAGGAGATGGGCGGACTCGACGGCAGCGGCGACGCCGAGGAGGGAGCCACGCATGCCCGCGGCGGCGGTGCCCCGCCGCCGTGGCGGGAGCAGCTGACGGCGCGCGGGCTGGTGGCGAGCCTGGCCGTGGGCACCATGTACAGCGTCATCGTGATGAAGCTGAACCTTACCACGGGACTCGTCCCCACGCTCAACGTCTCCGCTGCGCTCATCGCCTTCGTCGTCCTCCGCGGCTGGACGCAGGTGCTCGCTCGCCTCGGCTTCGCCGCCCGCCCGTTCACGCGTCAGGAGAACACCGTCGTCCAGACCTGCGCCGTCGCCTGCTACAGTATCACCGTTGGAGGCCAGGACCACTCCCCACTCCCCCCCTCCCCTTCCCCCCCCCCCCCCTCCACCCCCGGGGCCGCGTTGCATCCATTCGTCCATTCGTCGTCTAATGGAGATCCTGACTGATTTGGTTCTTGGATTTTTCTGTGCAGGTGGTTTTGGTTCTTACTTGCTTGGGCTCAACAAGAGGACTTACGAGATGGCGGGGGAAGACACGGAGGGCAACGTGCCGGGGAGCTACAAGGAGCCCGGCATTGCGTGGATGACCGGATTCCTTCTGGCCGTCAGCTTCGTGGGACTTCTCGGGCTCGTTCCTCTTAGGAAGGTCAGTGAGCTCCCCACCGTCTTACTCTGTATCTTCAGTAGTTCTGATATTCGACCACGGTTCGCTGTTGCTCCTTACTCCTTAGAACTGCAATTCAACATTTCGTAGGCGTTTTTGTCGTTCACCAGTTCACTCTTCCGAGAATTTCACATCTCCATTTCAGCCTTTTCTATCTTTTGTCCCTTCAAAATTTCGTAGGCGTTTTTATTTCATTGCACGATGTCATATATTACACAAGCTCGAAAAAAGGACAATTCTGCTTGTGTTTAGCTAGGTGATATACGTTTCTGATTTCGTAGTTTGAAGTGCAGATAGTATTTTAACGTTTCTGATTGATGGCCTTATGGCCCCTGTTGAATCCGGGCTGCTGATTGAATTGTTCTTGTATGGTCTTGTTTGAACTTGGCCCGCTGAATGAATTGTTCTTGTATATTAAATAAATTTGTCCCTATCATGTAACCTCTTTCAGCCTGGCTTTATTAAACTGCCTAGTTGATAATTGATTAAGACACCAACATATTTGCTTAATGGATTGATAGCGATGCTGAAACAAACAATATCAACTCATTATGGCGTGTGGTACTTCTCTAGTTCTCTGAACAAAATATAGCTATTTTACTTCTGGCTTGAGGTGTACTTTTATAAATAAATTAATTATCTTATCCTGGAAAAAAGAGAGCATACTTATTATTTGAATCTTGAGTTGCAGTTGAATTTAATTGAAAGCATAATTTGAAGTCCACACGAAAAGACTTATTATGCGTGATCCTGGACATATTCTCAGCATTTCGCAACATGTTTTATCTTGTGAACACATCACAAATGAACTGCTGGTGGTGCTTTTCCAGATGTAAATGGATGACCCCGTTTGTTATCAAACTTGGTAAAATTCCAGATCATGATAATTGCCATTTTTTGTTTATACTTGGTAAAATTTCAGGTCATGATAATTGACTACAAATTAACTTACCCAAGTGGGACTGCAACAGCCGTGCTTATAAATGGATTCCACACGCCTCATGGGGATGTAATGGCAAAGTATGTGGTTCTCTAACATAACTCGTAATGACTTCTACTAAACATTATAAAGTTTCAGTTAACTGAACACGTTTCTTTGGCACATCAGGCAGCAAGTAAATGGTTTCACAAAATACTTTGCTATGAGTTTTTTCTGGAGCTTCTTCCAGTGGTTTTACTCTGGTGGAGACAGTTGTGGGTTCTCGCAGTTTCCAACTTTTGGACTAAAAGCTTGGCAACAAACGTAACAACGATCACTTAGCTTATTATTCCATTAGATAAATTTTGACTAATAACAATTTCACCTGATTTGTTCAAAAACAAGTTCATCTGATTCAAAGCTTTTTGGGTTATCAGATTCTTCTTCGATTTCAGTCTCACATATGTTGGGGCAGGGATGATTTGCTCCCACCTTGTTAACCTGTCTCTCCTATTCGGCGCCGTTCTCTCATGGGGAGTAATGTGGCCACTGATCAGTGATTTGAAAGGGGATTGGTATTCAGCAGATATACCAGAAAGCAGCATGAGAAGCCTGCAAGGATACAAGGTTAGTTTCGTCATTTTATTTTGGTAGTGTACAAGTATAGTATGATCTTTTGATTCTTACTACCTCATATATATATTCTTTAGGCCTTCATCTGTGTAGCTCTCATCCTTGGAGATGGGCTATACAATTTTGTGAAGATAGTTGCACTCACTATTAAGAGTCTGTTTGATAGCTCAAAACTGAATAATGCAAAGAAGGGTAAATAATCTGACAGAACTCATGTTACTTTGACCTTTCTGGTTTATATATGATCTGATTTGAGTTGCATTCTACTTACAGGGGAAGACATTCCAGTGCTCGATGAAGTTCATCGCAATGAAGTTTTTACAAGAGATAATATTCCTTCCTGGATAGCCTTCTCTGGTTATCTTGCATTAACTGTTATTGCAGTAATTGCCATTCCCATGATGTTCCATGAGATGAAGTGGTATTATGTTGTCATAGCATACTTATTGGCTCCTGCCCTTGGTTTCTGCAATGCCTATGGAGCAGGCCTTACTGACATGAATATGGCCTACAATTATGGAAAGATTGCCCTCTTCATTCTTGCAGCCTGGGCTGGGAAAGACTCTGGTGTAGTTGCTGGCCTAGTAGGCTGTGGTCTGGTGAAATCACTGGTGTCCATATCTGCTGATCTGATGCATGATTTCAAGACTGGACATCTCACATTAACATCACCAAGATCGATGATTATTGCTCAGGCCATTGGAACTGCCATGGGTTGTGTAATTTCACCACTAACATTCTTCTTGTTCTACAATTCCTTTGACATTGGAAACCCAGAAGGGTACTGGAAAGCACCATATGCTCTAGTCTACCGAAACATGGCGATTCTTGGTGTTGAGGGCTTCTCTGCTCTGCCCCAGCATTGCTTGGAGCTCTGCTATGGATTTTTTGGCTTTGCAGTGGCAGCTAACCTTATGAGGGACCTTTGTCCACCGAAGTACGGCAGATGGGTTCCCTTACCGATGGCAATGGGGGTTCCTTTCCTGGTTGGTGCAAGCTTTGCGATCGACATGTGTATTGGGAGCCTGATAGTCTTCACCTGGCACATGATTGACAAAAGTAAAGCAACACTAATGGTGCCAGCAGTTGCATCTGGTTTGATATGCGGGGATGGCCTTTGGATCTTCCCTGCGTCCTTGCTTGCCTTAGCCAAGATCAGTCCACCAATATGCATGGCATTTAGGTCTACACAATAGACTAGCAAAATATTATAATTACAGACGGCAGCTCCATCTAATACAAGAAGGATTCACCAAGGCAATATTGCAGTACCTGTGCAGTAAAATATTGGAAAGGTACCAACCATTATTACCATTACCATGTCAATGAAGTAAAATACCAGATTCAAGATGATTCATCACACAACAATGACATATTTGATTGCCTTATCTCTTACCAATGTGATTGATGGCTTTAGCCTGTAGGCGCTAATAGAAGAAATTTTGTACGGTAGGGAAAAGTGCAGTATATACATGTATATATTTGGTGATAAGTTGGACCTCTAAGGATGAATATTGTAACAAGTCTCCTTCAAAATCAGATGATCCAATTCTTAATTTATCAGTTTCCAGCTGATTTCTGTAAATGGTTTCATCAGAAGATATGTTATAAGATGCGTATGACTGAGAGAGTTATCAAATGATGTACCACATGGATTGATCAATACTGACAAGGTATTGTGAAAGATCTGATCATCCAAGAAAACTACGGCAATGATTGATTATCAAATCCTCCTACAAAAGCAACTACGGCAAAGAAGTGTTGAGTCGTTATCGCCGTGCGACGATTCTTTTTCATGAAAAAGTGACCTGCATTTGGTACCATCAAATTAGAGAAATCAACGAGATCTTTCGAGTATAAGAATCTCTAATTGGCTCTACCTCAAAACGAAAGACGTGAAGAGAAAAAGACAGGACCATCCAATTTGTGACAGGTTTGGACCCTCCATTGCTAGCCATGGGGTTGCTTGGTTGACTCTTCAGCGTTTCACCATAGTAGGGTTCTTGAATCCGAAGCAACTCTCCAACTTGTTTATCTGTTCCCAGCCAGGCTTACATCACTAGACAATAGGGCCATAGGTGAAGTGATCAATAAACACCAGAAAACAATTCAGTGGTCATGCTTGGCCAAAGTTTCCTGCGAACCAAAAGAAACTTGCCTAAAAAATGAATCTTTGACAGCGAACTGATCAGCTACACTGGTACAGCCACCGGGTCGTTTGCTTTTTTGCATTACAATCCAGATGCTGATGCCTGAAAGGGGCACGGCATCTTGTGAATTTCCAGCTTCCACACGAACAGCTCGGTGTGGATCGACGTCGTTCACTGATGTCTCGGCTCACTTTGAGCGCTGAAGATACCTAAACAGTCTCTCAGATGTGCGGGTGGTCTTCAGTTTGTCTGCCGAAAACAACGGATTTCATGGAATCCTATCGTACTGCCTGCCTACTAGTGATGTCCTTTCAGGCCTGTTTGATTGGTGAATCGATTGCTCATGTTCTCTACGCTTTGCTAGAGTGAACTTCCAGAATTGCGTTGGATAAACCACGGAGAGTGGCTTTGTATGCTCGGATTGAACAAGATTCTGAAGTTCTCTGAACGGATGGTTGCCAGAATTTTCCTGCTTCTACCCCTGTTTTCTGATTGACTTTACCTGCATTGCAAAGTGAACTCGAACAGAGACGAACAGTAGGACTTTCTCGATCAGTTCATCCGAACCTCTGCGTGGTCGTAGTACTAGTAACAGAATCGTACTAGTTCGCGTCAGAATCTAGCACGATTGATTCAGAATCTCTAGCCCGAACGTCCGATCTTCGAAGCCGCGATCGCGGAAGAATATACGGAGCAAGGGCGACGAGGCTCCGCGCAGGCGCGCTGCCCATCCCACCCACGCCTGACGCCCCCGTGCACGAGACCGACTACGTGACCGCTCGGCGCGCCTAGTCTCTACTATGACACGGCCGAAGTGACCCGCGCAGCCACGGCCCACGGGCACATCGCCAGCCGAGGTCCCGAGCGAATCGAATCGCTCACATTCTGCCTCTTCAGCTGATCTGCAGAGCTGATCACTGCACCAACCAGAGGAAACACCATTTTCCAATCAAAGCCAGCATCCACATTAAGTTTTATCCATCCATGGGAAGGTGATGTCCATGGAAATCTCCTTGTGTTCATGTTCCAAATGTCGTGGAGCGGATGCAGATCAGAAGGACAAACAGCTTTACCCTTTGCTAAAGACGAGGGTGATCAGTCATAGATTCAGTGAAGCAGGTAGTTCTCCAAAAAGAAAATTTAAAAAAATCGTCGAAGCGGAGAAAATTTTCCTATCCACGGAAATACTTGTGCCATAGCTTTCAAAAGATTTAGTCTCTACTGTAAGTTTATAAGCACTCCTGACCATAAAGATGCTATTTTTCTCAAAATGCTATATGAGTTTATCATCGTTCTCTGTTTTCGAGATCCTGATGCTACGGATTTTCTATGATAAAGGAAGGTTTATCTTATAAGGGTTCATTCTAAGCATATTAGGTTTTAAAGCATCAGGTCAACCACTCTTATAAGCCTAGATCTATTTGCTGGGCTTGAGATTTTTAGCGAGTCAGATCGTATGCAATTATCGCTCCAAATCTGAATGCCGTGCTCACTATTTACTCTCTAGGTGTCACCTTTTTTCACGAGGTCTCGACCATGTTCTATTCCTTTCTATACAGACGAGGAATTTTTCAGGATGCTGGTATCCTGTAGGTTGCCAAAAGGATAGTATTTCCCAAGCAGTTTTGTAGATAGGAGTATATCCATATGGTCTGCTTATAATAAGAGATATGTCGAATCCATATAATAAAAGATATAGTAAGATTTAGTTGTCATATTGTCAGGGTATAACATACTAATCGAATACTACCATATATAGATAAGAAAATATTATGCTGAGTCCGGCTTAGACTTCTTCCTTGTAACCATGCCCCCTACCCTTTATAAGGCAGATAGGTAGTCACTCGAGGGCACATCAACACAATCTGGACAGATCAATACCAATCAATACATCTGACAGAATACAATCCACCAAAATAAGAATAGGATATTACCTCACATTGAGGACATAAATCTGTATAAATCTCTTGTGTTTTGCATCAATCCATTTTATGATTCGTGTGCTATCTTTTTAAATCATTGCCAATACGAAACATCGACAGTTGGCGTGTCAGGTAGGGGTTGTGTTGAGTTTTCCATCAACAAGTGCGATGGAATCATCTTCAGAAGTCACTGGCTTCTTCACTCTAGGATAGGCCTTTTGCTTTGGGAGCCTCGATTTCTTCCTCGATAACTTTGGTAAGCTTTCCCTCTCTAACTCGGATTCAATTTAGCTGGAGAGAACAACTAGCCAAATCTCGTGTGATCTTTTGAATATGGATCAAATCTACTCCAAACTCTTCAACTCGGATTCAATCCAACCAGAGAGAACCATCGACCACATCCCATTTGGTTCCACAAGCATTCATATTCCGCAAGCTCCTCACGCGGCAAGATCTAGCTGCAATCTACAACTTCAAGTTGGAAACAACCCAATCTTCTAAAGTTTGACTCAGATTTGGCCCTGAGTAGCCCAAGTGTTGTCCCTGGGAGGTTGGTGTCATTATTGAATCTATTTCGTTCGATGACTTGATAGCAACACCATCAACTACTCTCCTCCACATGAAGTCTTTATGAACTCAAGTGCTGAAGATGAAGAAACATGCAAGAGGGAACAACAATTTTGGGAAGAAGAACAACGTCGTAAGTAGAAAGAGGAAGAAGAGCAATGCCGAGCTGAATGGGACAAGCGTACCCGCGACTTGTGCCTAGGTTCATGCATGATTCAACAAGAGCTTTTCTATACTTGATTTGAAGATCACAATGTATTTGTTACCCCTTAATAGAACATTGCTACGACTACTCTCCTTGATACGGTACTCGACACATTGTAATCGCCGACTATTGCCAAGATTAAAGCTATGGTGGTGACAACAATAGTACAATAGAATAAGAGGAGCGGCAACACCCTGATCCAGTTGGACGTTATGTCTTCTAGGTCTCCACCTAGGAGGCACCCGACTAAAGAAGGGTCACGGAAGACATCCCACATTAGTCAAGGAGAAGGATGCCAAGCCAATCGGCATCAGGATGAAGAGCAACACAATTGCCAACATCATGAATGTGAAGAGCATAATGACAGACATTGTTATTAGGAGGATGCACGTAGGAAAATTGACTACGATTTGCGGCACCAACTTGAAAACATACACCATGAACATGAAGAGTACGAGTAGCACCAACTGCAAGATTAGTATGATCGCTTTAGCCTACACCATGAACACTTCAATAGAAGAAGTTTATCTCCATGATGATGCCGCTTTCTTATTGATGACTTTGACAAAGGAGTCATAGCATTTACATCTGACCTACGTTGAGTGGATTGGCCAACTAGCTTTGAGCTGACTGGAATCAAGAGGAATGATGGCAAAACAGATCCGCAGTCTTGGCTCACAGTGTACACATTGGCAATTAGAGTAGCCGAGGGCGATAGCAAGGCTATGGCGAAATATCTTCATGTTGCTCTGGCAGAATCAGCAAGAAGCTGGCTTTTAAGGCTTCTTCAAGGATCCATTGGTTCTTGGGGTAAGCTTTGAGAGCGGTTTATTGCAAATTTCCATGAGATGTTTGAATACATAGGATCACAGTATGACTTGTATCACGTTCAACAACGAAAGAATAAGACTCTTCAGGAATATATCAAGTGCTTTTTCAGAGACAAGAAATAAGATCCTAGAGATTAATGATGAGATCATCATCACTGCTTTCTAGAAAGGTGTCAAATACGAGCAATTCATTGGCAAGTTCACTCACAAGCCCTAAGTATGCTCAAGCGACTTTTCAAGATGACAAATTCATATGCTTCATCTGCTGATGGTATTGATGCTACTCGGGAAGACAAACTAAGTACTTTCTAGCCTAGGAAAAAGAAAGACAACAAAGACTTCTCAAGACCTCATGAGTGCAAGCGTAAGCCAGAGGAGCTGGTTGCAACAACAAAACACCCTTGTCCGCGACGCTCATGAGCTAAAGACTATGAGTAAGTCATGAACAGCCTATGCCCTTACCATCCCAATGGGTGGCACACAGCTAAGGATTGTTGTATGCTCAAGATGTTTGGGGGGACCTATTTAAACCCTCTACCAACCCTTTTCTAGGGTTTTTTTAAATTCATTTCATTTAAACTTGCTTTGGGTTGAGCTTGGTGCTAAGATGCTTTGGATCTTTGAGCTCTTTTCTCTCACTCTCTCAAATCCCCTTTGTTCTTTGTGAATCAGATCTTTGTGGTTGTGGATTTGGAGTTTCGGAGCCTACTATGCGTTTCTCTCAATTTTGAGCACTAGGGTTTGTCCAAGGGTTATGTGGTGTTTGTTATTCTTGGAGTTGAGGACACCTAGATGGCTAGGAGTTGCTCTCAAGCCTTCGATCTACTTGTGGTTGGCCAAGGAAAGTTTGTGAAGGTCGGATCTCGCCTCAGCAAGGAAAATGATACCTCTAGTGAAGGAGGAATGCATTTATGCAACCTCACAAAGATAGGGTTGAAATAGGCTCAATTCTTTGTGAGTTCCTCAATAGAGAGTATAATCTACTCAAGGATTTGAACTTCAGAAAATATATCATTGCGATAATCTTGGTGTTCTACTTCCTATATACATTCTTATTGCCTTGGTACTTATGCCGATCTTAGCTATTTGTTGTTTTGGCATAATTATTTGTTTGTATATTGGATTTAGATCTATTAGGGTGTGACTTGCTTGGTTGCAACTTAGTAACTTAGAATATCTGATCCCAGTTCAAACAATCCGATTTACATTAGACTGTCCGACTAGGTATCAGACACTTCGATAGCTTTTCGCTTTTAGCTTTCACATTTATTCAAAAAGAGTCTATTCATCCCCCTCTAGGCCTCTCATGACCCTTTTAGAATTGCATCTACTAAATCCGCTACTAAAAAGGGGAATGAATTGGGCTTCTTGGCTTCTTCACAACCTGAATCCCCATTCTTCTGCAATCGAAGTGCCCTTGCAAATTTCTCCATGTTTAGTATGACGAGCCCTCTATGCTTTTTTGGTGAACACACCTTATTCCAATTTACTTTGCATTTCCTACCACATATCTCTTGTTCTCCGGCCCAAAGAAAACATCTTTTTATCTTGTCCATCTCCTTTAAGTACAGTTTTGGCAGTTTGAGAGCTGTTAAAAAATATGTCAGCATGGAACTTAGTATTGAGGCCACTAGTACTTTCCTTAGTATTGAGGTCACTAGTACTTTCCTTTTGCACTGCATTAGTAAATTGATCTTCCATACAACTAGCATCAATCTCATTTTGTCTAAGATTGGCTACAAATGTACCTTCCTTATTCTTGAAGTAGTGAGTGGTAAACCTAGGTAAGTGACTGGAAAGTCTATTTTTGGGCCATCAAAGCCTTGCAATATCATCAAGATCAATGCGTTTGCACATAATCGACGTTACTAAGCACTTTGATAAGTTAACTTGCAGCCTTGTTGCCTTCCTGAAATTTTAGAGAATGCATATCAAGTTTTGCACCTCTGATGTTTGTAGTTTTAGAAAGATAGCAGCATCATCGGCATGAAGGGATAGCCAGTACCTTGCAAATCTACTGTCCATTGGAGTGAGGGTATTGTCGGGTTGTGACATCCAGTATTCTTTTCAAGGGCTCAATAGCCAAAATGAATAGGTAAGGGGATAGTGGGTCTCCTTAATGCAACCCTCTCCTTTGCCTATTGCTATCCCTTGGCATTCCATTCAAGAGTACTTTGGATGAAGCTGTGGATAGTAGGATGCTCATACAATTTGTCCATTTTGTGGTGAAGCCTCTCTACTTCATCATCTCAAGTAGGTCTCCCAAGAAACTGAGTCAAAAACCTTCGTGATGTCTAACTTGAAGAACATAGTTGGTTTCTTTTGTGCATGGAAACAACCTTGTTAGATTTCTCACATACAAGAAATTATCTTGTATACACCTCTTGATGAATGCTCTTTGTACATGTGAGATTAGTCCCTCCAAGTGTTGGGATAGCCTAGTAGCTAAAACTTTGGATATCATCTTTGCTAGGGGGTGGATTAGACTAATTAGTCTAAAATTTTATACCGTGGCTAGTGAGTTCTTCTTTGGTATGAAGGTTATGTTTGCCTTGTTGATACTTCCAAAGTTCCCTACCAATAGCTAGTGGAAACATTGGAAGGCATGGATTATGTCCGTCTTTACAATGTCCCAACAACTCTTGTAGAAAGCACCTATGAAGCCATTCGAGCCTGGTGCCTTTTTCGAGGACCAAGGGTGAGTTTTTGATGGCATGCTAAATTTCTTCCTTAGTAAAATGATCATTAAGGCTATTATATTCCAACCAACTTATGTTTACTGCTTCCCAGTTTAGCACTATCAACCTATTCATCTTTTTCTCCAAGTAGTCCATTGAATTGATCATGGATTGCTAAGGCTTTTTCATCATGGGAGCTCTTTGTCTGTCCATTATGTTGTAGACAGTGAATGTGATTCTTCCTTCTAGCATTTGCCCCGATGTGGACAAAATTTGTGTTGGTGTCCCCTTCTTTCAGCCAAGCAACTCTTGATGCTTGTTTTTTCCTAGCCTTGTTTACTAATGCTAGGCCTAACATCCTTAGTTTTAGATCCTTTCTAAAAGAGTGTTATATTGGGCTTAGTCCTCTTGCTTCCTGAGCTAGGTCAAGTCTGTAAATTAGTTCTTGCACTATTGCGAACTGTAGCTTCAATTGACCAAACTTGCTTTTACTCCATGCTCTCAAAGCCTTTGCAGTATTCCTGAGCTTGGCACTTATTCTTGACATAGGGTGGTAAACTTGTACTTCTCTGTTTCAAGTTTCTCGAACTATTTCCTTGAAGTTGTCTATCTTTGTCTAGAAATTTTCAAATTTGAAGTTTGGCGTTCTTCTTGGCTCCCTATCATTTGCAAGTAATAGAGGACAGTGGTCTAAGAAAGAAGTAGATAGATCATGGAGGCTGTGTGCTGAAAAGAGGGCATCTTCTTCAGGGTTGCAAAGGATACTATCTAGTTTAGCTAGTGTAAGATTGTTTTGTTCATTGCTCTAAGTAAACCTCCTATTCTGGAGCTTGAACTCTTTCAGTTCTAAGTTGTTTATGGCTGCTTTGAACTGCCCCATTAGCCTCATATCTATTGTTGCTTTTATCTCTTGCTTCATAAATGAGGTTAAAATCTCCAAGGATCATCCAAGGTGTTGGCTATTGTAGCTCTAGGCTCCTTAATTTCTATAGGAAGTTTGGTTTCTCCCTATCATTTGAAGGGCCATAAACATTTGTTAGTAGAAAGGTGTTGTTTTCTCCTACAATTTTCATTGTGTTTGACATGGAGAATGTATTATAGGAGAAATTATCAAGAGTGACAACATTGTTGTCCTAGAAAGTTGCTACTCCTCTCGTCTCAATAGCCAGCAAGAACTTGGAATCACCTAATCTATTGTCTCATATATCTTTGCCTACTCTCTTATCAATGTTACTAAGTTTAGTTTCTTGTAGGCGTAAGATTGTTGCCTGCACCGAATTACTAATTTCCTACACAACCTCTCTACTTGCTAAGTCATTTAGGCCACACACATTCCAATTTAAGATTTTCAAATTAGTGAACATAAGTAAACAAGATAACACCAATGGCTAATATATATTAGGGGGAAGTCTTGCAACACTAATACAACGATTGTGCCTTCTCAAACCATCCAAAAGAAACCACATTATCCTATCACTAGTGTTCTTCATTATTGTAGCTCTGTTGATAGTCCATCCTGGCTTAAGGCTAGTAGTTGTTGGTAGTGCTAATCGCTTTTTGAAAAGAGAAAACATTGGCTTAAGGCCAAAACAGCTAAACTAAAAGTTCATCTAGTCTCCCTAGTGAGTTTTGGATGATAGATAAGAAAATTAAGGGACTAATATGCTAAATGAAGAAAAGTGCAGAAGTTAGTCACTGGGAAAAATTGGATTGATCAAAAGAAACTTCTAACACAAAAGAAATGCATCAAAGACGACTTGACGTTGTACTTTAAATATATTTTATTTTTCTTAAATCCTAGAATCGTTGTATTATCAAGAGGGGTACAAATATTAGCTTGAGTTGCGAAGAAAGTGCTCAATTAGGTCACTTCGTTTTTTTTCTTAAATGAACATTTGCACCACATGCATCTTTCGGTTTGTTTTTTTTCTAGAAAGTCTTTTGGATATTTTGTCTAAGTCGTCAAATATTTTTTAGCATGTATCATTGCCTAACAGTGAAAATGGACCGAAGTCTTCGACCTTAAGTGGCAGAGTCTTCCGGAGAATTTTCTATTAGGCAGTGAAGATTGTCTAGAATCTCTAGAGATTGGATACTGTTAACGTTAGAATTTGGTTAGCCTATAAATGGGATCGAATGATGAAAGACTGATCGACTCGTAGAGAGAAGCCGATTGACACAGAGAGAGAGCCGATCGGATGGGTTGAGGACGGATTTGGTCTGGTTAAAAACAAAAGATTATCTAGATGGGACCGTGTCTGAGGAGTCGTAAGAATCATTGTAGGATGTTTTATCTGTATGGAACATATTATGTAAGCTAGGCAAGCTTAGTTAGCTTTATAGCTTCTTATAGATTAGTTTCCTTATATGTTTAGGAAAAATTATCTAGGTGTTGTTTGTAACTGTGTTAGACTATTGTAAATTTAGAGTATAAATATGGACCCCTGGAAACTATTGAGATATCAACATGATCATACACAATACAACTTCGTCGCATCACTACCCTAGATCATCTAGGTTTTACTTTGGTGGGTTCTAGCTTTGGACGCGGGCTGTATCAGTTAAGTTTGATCTCTGACGAAGGGATAAGTCTCGGCATTATTATGGTTCGTTTGGCTCTGTTAAAGGCTGCATCGGTTAGGTCTGACCTCTTAGTCTAATTAGGTGCACCGTATCACATTTATGTGAGGCTCGTTGGTACATCGGTTTCCCTTCACCGTCCTCAGTACCATGCTACATTGGTTAGATTCAACCTATGAGATTGGTGGCGCTGGATCGAGCCGTTGGCCCAATGGGTTCTTATGCGTATTTCATCGGAGTGAGTAGCCAATGAGTTATCATTACCGTATGCCTCATATCTATTTTACATCTCGTCTAATGATTAATCTGCTAGCGATCGATACGATTAGGTTGGATTCGACCTGATAATGTCTCGGTTAGGTCTGATCTATCAGGTTCGTGTCTAATAAGGTTGGCGTTGAGATCTAGAGGGTTTCGTTCCTCATTGGCTCAGATAGCCGATGAAGTTAGATATAGGCCTACGTCGGACATTCGGCTGATAAGCAGCCGATGACCTCGCCCCTTCCTTTTTTGTCATTACATCTGATCTAGCCTCTGTCGTCTCTAGGCCATTAGCCTTGGCCTCATATTGTCTTGGTTCAGTCCGATCTATCAAGGTTAGTTCTAATAGTGCCATTATGGTGGTCGCTGGTCCTTATGACTTCTTAAGGAACTGGGTCCTACTCCACGCTTTTGTTGCTTACCATATCTAGAGTGTCATCGGCTCATTAGCCGATAAGTAATTTATTTTATTTCACACATCTCACCTATGCCTTTATTGGTTTTTTGGCTGATGCTCAAGCGCTACCTTCTTATCGGCACCTAGCCCGATAGAGTGAGCCATATCGGCACATTGATCAATTGGCTCATGAATCTCATCCTCTATCTCCTTATCAATTGCAAGATTAAATTGATCGGCACGCCCTCAAACCTCGAAGACAAAGGACCTGTACTAGAGCTAAGAAAATCTCCTAGACCTTCGCGTGACCAAGGCGTTGTTTTCCCCAATCGGACCTTCGCCAGCTTGTTCACAACTTTGCCCAATTCGATCGGTCTCCGCGAGATTTGGCGACCATCAGATACTTCGGACTGGCTATGCTGCTTCGAATTCATGTGCGTTCAGAGTCTTCTATTCCTAGGGGAGGATACTCCAGAGTTTGAATCTGTGAATAATGGCTAGTTTTGTAGGAAGTTTGTTTTTAACTCCACTAACCCCCTCTTTGAGAAATAGGTTGTTCATTTATTTCATCTCTACTCACCATAGCCTTCATAGGGTTTCACACATCTCTATCTTAGCATCTACATCAAATCGATATCTTTGTGAGTAATCTTTTAGAGCTGGTGAGTAAGAGGGTTAGGAATTTGATTACACACTTGTGAATCAATGCCTAGTGAGGATTTACATTTGTTACTCTTAGAGATTCTCCTAAACTTCTAGGCGTCACTCATGAGGATTCAAAGTTGTGAGCTGTCCAAAAAAGTTTGTTAAGGTCTTCCTCACATCCGCAAGTAAAGAGGTAACTATAGTAGATACCGAGCTCGTTCTTAGGGATTGGTCTTAGTAGAGTAAGTTTCATCGGAGGTTGTAGCATTGTGTCTTAGTAGAGACCTTAGTAGTTGTCTTAGACCTTGTGCTAGTCTTGGTGAAAGCATGGGACCGAACCTCCTCATAGGATTGAGCATGGTGAGGCTAGGGATCGAGTGCAATTTGGCTTCTTGGAGTCATTCAATGGAAACGTATAATCTTTTGATTTGAACTTTGGTGAAAATTCTTATGCTTGCTTGTGAAGTACTTCTTGCTTCAAAGTCTTTATATCACCCACTATACCCCTTTCTCCTTTAAGGTTGCTCCCTTCACAAATCCTTTTTGAAAGTAATGAAGGAGGATCGAAATATCTAGACCCTAGAACCGGAGTATCCGGTCGAGCGTCGCTGCATAGTAGTAACCCTTGATTGGAGCCTCCGGTAGTCAGGACTGGATACTCTAGAGGGAATTTTAATTTCCACTATGAATTTCTTATAGGTGTTTAGGTGTGTACATTCACTCCTCCTTTTTGCGACTAAAGATCATTTTAATTGGTATCAGAGTCTCATCTTCAGATAGGCTTAACCGCTTGAAGAGATATCATAATTGAGAGAGGGACCCATTGATGCGAGCAAGGAGAATGAGGGGAATAAAGAGAATGAGGATGAGTCTACTTCTAAAAGTGGCTAGAAGAAGGGAGTAAACATTCCTTTTAATTACAATAAGCTCAATTCACATGATTCCTCTATGCACTTTGTCTCCTGCCTTCCAGGTGTGCTCCTCACTTTGAGGGAATACATTATGCTGCTTAGAAGCATAAGATGAAGTTGCATATAATATTATTACATCCTACTGTGTGAAAAATTATACTTATAGGTCTTGACATTCTAGAGGAGGATACTAAACTCACATCTGCTCAAGAGGCTCTCGTACACCGCAACGCTCATGCCGTAAGCGTGGTGCTCGGGTTGTAGAACCCAAAAGAGGTCAATAAGGTGGACCAACTTGAGAAAGCTATGGAGATTTAGGATACCCTCCAATTGGCACATGAGGGATCTCCTGGTGTGAAAAAATCAAGGATCGAGTTGTTGGAAAGATAACTCCGGAGATTTGTTATGGAAGATGATAAGACATCATAAGAGATGTATGATCACATGATGGTTATCATCAATAAAATTTGAAAACTTAGAAGTGAAGACACGATCAATCACGTCATTGTCAAGAAGCTCCTCCGCACCTTTGCTCTAAGGAACTTCACCTTGGTCACACTCATCTGAGAAAATAAGAACTTTAATAGACTCACCTCGAGTGATGTCCTTTCACAAATTATCTTTCACGAGTTCTTGGAGGAAGACACTAAGCACGTCAAGAACCTTACCAAAAACACCGCAATCGCTAAGAATAAGGAGATTGCCTCAAAGGCTAAGGCAAGATCCAAAGAGGATAACTCAAGCAATGAGGAGAGTATAGATGAGGACTTCGCTCTTGTTGTCAAGAAGTTTAAGGAATTCCTAACAGAAAGTGGCAACAGTAAAAGAAGAACGACAATAAATCCAAGACTCGTCAATCCAAAAAGGCATGCTACTAGTATGACAAGTATGGACACTTCATCATTGATTGCCCCAAGAAGAAGGAGTAAGATGACAAGCTTAAATTCCACAAGAAGAGGAGTTTGGGACATGCTCACAATGAACAAGAGTGGATCTCTCAAAGTGAATCCAACTAAGAAAGAGAGAAAAGAGTCGCTATAATCGCCATCAAGTCATCACCTCCAAAGGAAACAATCTTTAACTACCAAAGCAACAACGACTACTACGCTCCAACTTGCCTCATGGCGAAGGGGTGTAAGGCACTTTCACATCCTAAATATGTGATTAGTGATGGAGAAAGTAATAATGATGATTATAAGGATGATTTTGATCTCAAAGACATTAATAAAAGCACACTTAGCAAAGTGGGAAAGCTACGAAGGCATTAGAGAGCAAGGAGAAGACTCTTAATAGGTAAGAGGATTCAAAAGGAGAGAAACCTTTCACTCGAAAAGTCTTTGGCTAAGAAGAAGGAGAATGTTGAGGATTTGATCAACAAGCTAGATGTGATTAATGAATCAATTGCTACTCTAAAGAACATAAATAAAGCACTTGTTAAGATGTTTAAGAGTTTAGACAAGACTTACAAATCTCTTGAAGTGTAATTTGATGCTCTTTGGTCTATCACCTCTTCTTAAAACAAAGCCACAAATCTCTCTAATGCCTTTATAAGCAACGAGTGTGCTAAATGCTATAATCTTTATGTGAATGATATACTACTAACATGCAATCACTAGATGAGCTTAAGAAGGAGAACGGGAGACTTGGTGCTTTGGTAAAAAATGGTTGCATGAAGACGTATCAATCTAAAGATGCTCTCTATAAGGTCCTCATCATAGACAATAACAAGCACATCTTTGGGCTTGATTTTTATCCATGTGAGAACACACCACCGAAGCACAAGGTGATGGAGTATAACAATCCCATCAAGTTTGTGAAGAGTGGTAAAGATCTTCAAGTCCAATAGAATAAGAAACATATGTCTTAATATTTATTCTATGCTTTTTATGTTCTTGAAAGAAACCACCATGGTAAAGTAGTAGCTCAACTTATGGGTTCTCATGGTGAAAAACATGAGAGACGTTTATGGATTCCTAAGTGTCTTGTCACTAACATACAAGGACCTAAACTCCACCAAATTTGGGTTCCTAAATCCTAAGTATAACTTATTTTGTAGGCATACTCATATGGTGGATCGAGTTAGATCGTGGAAAGTGGATGCACTAATTATATGACTAGTGAGAGAAGTATGTTCACCTGCATTAGAGATGATGGAGGACAATATGACAACATTGTGTTTAAAGATAACAACAAAGGAAAGGTGATTGGTCTTGCTAAAATCACCATCTCAAATGATCTCTTAATCACTAATATACTTTATGTTCGATTTTTGAGTTATAACTTATTTATTTCTTAATTGTACAAAATTGGTTATAACTGTCTTTTTACCGACGAGGGTGTGACCATTTTTAGAGATGATGATGAGTCTGTGGCTTTTGTTAGTAAGTTAAAGGGCGATCTCTATCTTGTTAATTTTTCAGGAGATAAGATGAGTTCTAAAGTTTGCTTGATTGCTAAATTTAGCAAGGGTTGACTTTGGCATCGCTGGCTAGCTCATGTTGGATTGTGAAATTTGTCAAAACTTCTAAAAGGGGAACACATCTTTGTTATATCTAGTGTAATCTTTGAGAAAGATTGTGTGTGTAGGGTTTGCCAAGTTGGAAAACAAGTTGGAGCTCTACATCCAGCTAAAAACATCATAACAACATCCTCTCTGTTGGAGCTACTTCACATGAATCTCTTTGAACTAATGGCTTACATAAGTATTGGATGTAACAAGTATGACTTTATTATTGCTGATGACTATTCACATTACTCTTAGGTATTTTTCCTCCATGACAAAAGCGAAGGACAAGCTACCTTTACGAAGTTGCACATCAAGCCTAAAACGAGTTCAAGTTCAAAATCAAGAGAGTAGTAAGTGACAATGGTGGTAAGTTCAAGAACACACAAGTGGAGGAGTTCCTTGATGTAGAGGGAATGAAGCATGAGTTCTCCACTCCATATGACCCATCTCAAAATGGGATTGTGGAGAGGAGAAACTGAACACTCATTGAGGTGGCGAGGACGATGCTTGATGAGTACAAGAAATCCGACATCTTTTGGGTGGAGGACATTAACACCGCGTGGCACGCCATTAATTGCCTCTACCTCCATAAGCTTTTAAACATGACAATCTATGAGCTACTTATCGGTAAAAAGTCAAATGTCTCATATTTTCGTGTTTTTAGAAGCAAGTGCTACATCCTAAGAAAGAGACTTAGCTCATTAAAATTCTCTCCAAAAATTGATGATAAAGAATTCTTGCTTGGGTATGAATTGAATGCTCATGACAATCACATCTTCAACAAAACCTCTAGTATTGTTGAGATTAATATACACAAGACATTCGATGAATCTAATGGTTTTCAAGAGGAGCAAATTAGTGATTGTGTTGCAGGCAAAGAAACTCCAAGCCAAGGAATCCTGAACAAAACAATTAGAGTTGTACGACCACAAGAAGTGCCAAATGATTAAGATGGGGTACTTGATCAAACCTCATCTACACATGAGCAAGTTCTAGAGACATCCTATGATGACATTGAGCAAGACAGTCAAGCATGGGTGGATGCGAATGATGCTATGGACACAATAGAGCAAAGAGACACCGAGCATGCTCACGTCCCCTTGGTGCACCATCCATGAATCTACTAAAGCATTCAATGTGATCACCCCCTCGAGAACATCCTCGATGACATTAGAACACGTCGACGCCTAGGAGGTCTGCTTAGCTCCAGTGCAGGCCGGTCGGCTTCTCTGCGTGGCCTGAGATACGCGCGCCAGGGACCGTAGGGTTCGACGGTACAGGTACGGGCGTGCCAGTCAATTTGACCCTGCAATTGACAAGGAGGTGAGACGAGCAAGTCTGTCGGACGGTAGGTCGATACAGGCACTCGCTATCGGCTGGCTGTTAATAGGATCGAGATGGCCATCGGCCGCGCCCGGAAAGCCCTTCGCTATCGGCTATTTGCCAATAGGAATCGGGAAGCTCTTCAATCGGCTGGGGAGCCGATGTGGACAAGTGTCGATGAGGGATCGGCCACAGAGCCGATGGAGGAACCAGGGTGTACTCAGAGGATAGCAAAGTGCACAGGATCACTCCGGATAGCTAACGGAAGCCGTAACAGTTGTTCATCGGCTGGAAAAACCGATGAAGGCGCAGGAGGAGTGGCAAGGAATAGTATTAAAAGGCACAGACTGCAAAGCCGATGCTGCTCTGGACAAGACAGCACGAGACCCGTCGCCCACCGTGATAGCGCCATTAACACCGAACCTCGAAGATTGGACCTAACCAAGACAGTACGAGGCCGAGGCCAATAGCGATGATACGGAGGACACCAGATCGGCTGTGCGGAAGCAAAGATAGGAACAAACCCATCGGCTAGCTGAGCCGATGAGGGGACGTCTCTCTAAAGGCGGGTGCGTATCGGCTGGGAGACTGATGCGCTTAGCGTTATGCGTCAAGGGACACCTTTAAAGGCTGATGCGTATCGGCCGAGGGGCCGATGCGCTGGGTGTGAAGCTCAAAGAATGAATAACTCATCGGCTAATACTCCGATGATACGCCGTGCAGAAAACTATAAGCCTGAAGCTCGATCTACCGTCGACAGCCCTGTAGGTCGAACCTAACCGATGCAGTACGAAATTGACAACGGCAGAGGGAGCTTAACAGGCCGATAGGCCCTGCACGAACGTGATGCGATACGTCTGATCGGCCTAAGAGGTCAAATCTAACTGATGCACCCTTAGACAGAGCAGAACATATCGAAATAGTGGCGGGATTTATCCCTTCGCCGGAGATCAGACTTAACCGATGCAGCCCCGCGTCAAGAGCCAGAACCCATCGGTAGAAACCTAGACGAATTAGGGTGGCGATGCGCCGAAATTATATATTGATCGAGGGATAGATTACATGTTTCTAGGGGGTCTATATTTATACCCTGGGTTTATAGAGTCGGACGCGTTTACAACTATCGGACGTTATTTCGTAACAAAAACAAAGGAAAATATCTCTAAAGAAGTTAACTAACTAACTAAACCTTCCTAATTAGATAAGATTACAATTTACAAAGATAAAATACCTTGCCGTGGATTCCACGGCTCCTCCGTAATCTCAATCTTATCTGGATAGTCTTTCAATCTGTAACCAAGTCTTCCTTTGCTACAATCCGATCGGCTTCTTCACTGTAGTCATCGGACACCTCTCAGCCGATCGGCTTTAGCGCCATCGGGCTGTTTAGATTTTGGCGTTAATAGTGAGTTACTCTTTTGTGTCTTCTTTGGAGCCTATGAGGGCTGAAGAGGCATTCGAAGATGTCAATTGGGTGATGACCATGCAAGATGAGCTTAACAACTTTACTTACAATGGGGTGTGGACTCTAGTGAAAATACTCAACACCAATGTAATCGAAATAGAATGGGTGTTCTACAATAAGTAAGATGCACATAGGGTTGTCACTCGCAACAAAGTACAGTTAGTTACAAAGGGCTTTACCCAAATTGAAGGACTTGACTTTGATAAAACCTTTACACCCATCGCACAACTTGAGTCCATCTGTATTCTATTAGCTTTTGGTACTAACCATGATTTTAAGCTATATCAAATGGACATCAAGAATGCTTTTCTCAATGGACCGATCAATGAGCTTATATACATGGAACAACCATTGGGTTTCGAGGACCCTAATCATCTACAACACGTTTAAAATCTACATAAGGCACTCTATGGGCTCAAACAAGTCCCTAGAGCTTGGTATGAATGTCTCTGTGGCTTTCTACTTAAAACAACTTTGAGATAGAAAAATCATATATTACTCTCTTCACTAAGAAATTTAAATATGATTTATTTATGTACCAAATACATGTCGATGACATAATATTTGGTTGTAAAAACAAAAAGTTTAGAGATAAATTTAGTAGGATAATGACTAAGCGATTCGAGATAAAGATGATGGGTGAGCTCAAGTTCTGCTCAGGTTTTAAATCAAGCAATTGAAGGAAGGAACATTCATCTCGCAAAAACAAAGTAACTCAATGATATGCTCAAGAAGTTCAAAATGAATGAGACGAAACCCATCAAGACCCTAATACTAACAAATGGACATCTCAACCTAGGTGAGAAAAGTAACTCGTAGATCAAAAGATTTATCGCTCTATGATATGATCCTTGTTTTAGCTTTGTGCATCAATGCCCGATATCATGCTTAGTATTTTTATGTGTACTCATTTTCAAGCCTCCCCAAGAGAATGACATTTGGTGGCCATCAAAAGAATCTTGAAATATTTGGTTCACACTCCATACCTAGGATCGTAGTACCCGAAAAGCTTAAACTTTGACTTGATTGGCTATTTCGATTCAAACTATGCCGGTTGGAAAGTAAATAGGAAAAATACTTCTATAACTTGTCAATTCCTAGAGAGATCACTTGTCTTTTGGTCCTCTAAGAAAATAAACTCCGTAGCCTTATTCTCAGTCGAAGCTAAATACATAGCCATTGGAAGTTATTGTGCCCAATTCATTTATATAAAACAAATACTTCATGACTTCAGGTACAACATAACACATATTCTACTCCTATGTGACAATGGGAGTGCTATCAAAATCACCAATAATCCCGTCCAACACTAAAGAACCAAACATATTGGCATCCACCATCATTTATTGAGAGACCATAAAGCCAAAGAGAATATTTGCCTAAGACATGTCTCAACTGATAAATAACTTGATGATATCTTTACCAAGCCTTTAGATGAGTAGCAGTTTCTGAAGTTGAGAAATGAGCTAAATATTCTCGATTATTGAAATAACACTTGAGGAGGATCATATTTTGAGAACTTGTTTAATCAATAATCAAATACTAATATCAATATATATATATATATTACGAGTTTAAGTGTTAAAGACATCTCACTTGACTAATTATGGCATTGACATAAATTTTGAGCTCAAACATTCCAAAAAATTAATAATCCAAAAGGATTTTTGAAAACTTTCTGTGTGTATTTTGTTTTTCAAAAATTTACATCTTAACCAAGGGAAATCTGATGTGAACATTGTTTTGCAATGTTGATTGTTGGCAAATCACATTGAGGTTCTTATATGGTGCATGTCCAACCTTTCTTTGACACCATGGACCAGCGTCTCCGGACTTTATTCCTAGAGTATCCGCTCCAACCATACCGTCGGCTTGTTATCTTAATCCAGAGTCTTTGCTCAGCCACTGATCCCTCGGTTTAATTCCATCCAGAATCTCCACCCTCTGCCTCCTCTAGAGTCTCTGGATATCTAAATTATGTATGCCTAGTAACCACCACTGCCTACCTTATTCTTTATTTTCCCCCTCTATTCTATCCTCCACGGCGGTGCACGGTCTCTTCTTTGGCAATCTTCATCTTCCATCGATAGTCTTTGGTGTTCTTCATCTCCACTCATCCCTCGATGAGCAGAGACACTGAATCCATTATCTGATTGTTGCTTTGGGCTCAAGATATTCTAAAGTATGATTCTAAAGTTATTAATAAGTACTTCCTATTAGATTTGTGTTATCTAGGGTTGTCGAGGAATAATATACATATTCCTTAGGTACGCCTAAATTAACAAATATTTATGTGGGTAATTTTAATAAAGCATAATGCAATAATTTTAAAAATTTTTTTTTTGCAACTATAGGTTATCAATGTCATCAAAATGGTATGACTTATCTTGCTTGCTGCTGAGATCTTTGATATTGACCTCTATGTACTACAGCTCTTCTGGATTTGCAACGTTTACACAACCAATGTAAATAAAAATAGCTAAAATTAAAAGAAAGCCAACAAAAAATAAGTAAACAAACATTTTATATGCTTTCTACTCATTTTTTGGAAAATTAGAGACTTGAACATGTCAATTTGGAGTCATATGGCTAAGATATAGTTATCAGAAGTTTAAATATTGCTTAAATGGAGATTTTCAAAATTGATAATTATTTTTCTTAAGAAAAATTGGATTATTGCGCAAGCACTGGCATCAGTACGAGTAGTCACGCAGAACAGGTCAACGGGAGGTGGACCCCAGGTGTTAGCCTCACGGTCCACCATGACAAAGCGTGCGCACACGACTCTTCGGCCATGGCCGCTGACCTGTGAGCCTTATCGGTCAGCCGCTTAGAGTGACCGACAAGTAGGCCCCGTGCAGAGATGTAGGGCTAGTGCATGCGCTTGCCATGCAGCACGCGTGCGCAAACACAACGGCCACGCTGGTGCCACGTGAGCACGCCGTCAACGTGTTTAGTGCACATGACCATGTGGTCGTTGCTAGAGACAACGAGCACAGCCATGGTGTCGTAGCATGGCGGGAATAGTGCAGCAGGACCATGCAAACTCACCTTGATTGTGTGGCATTGATGAACCGAGAGGGCAATGGCTGGATAGCTGGTTGAAGTGCAGTGATGGGGAACTCAGGCAAGGGCCTCGGGAGGTAGAGAGGAGCATAGTGAGGATTATGAATGGGAAAAGGATAGGGGAACGACACTGAGAAGGAAGGGATTAGGGTTTTAAAAGCCGCAAGCTCTCTACAGTCAACAAGCGCTAGCGTTAAGGTGAAATTAAGGGGCCATAATGCTCAGGGTTTAGGGGAAACAGCCAAGGTGATTGAGGGGTCTCAATCAATTTGAGGGATTTGGCCATGAATCGCTCGGATTCGGCTAGGGAGACATGCAGCGTTCGCGACGGTAAGGGTGCACGACTGGCAGGAAGTAGGAGACGACCTGACATGTAGGCCCTTCCTACTAGTGGTTGCCTTGTAGGAGGTCTATCCAGGCTGCACAACGTGTGTGCGAGGGAAAACGTGGTGTGGCCCACTTGGGCGGCCTAAGGAGAGAGAGAGCGGCATGACTAAGCAGGCTAGCAAGCCGAAGTAAGGGAGAGGAAGAGGAAGATTGGGTCAGATTCGGTCCAGGGAGGAGAGGGATTTTGAAAACTTTTCTAGATTTAGAAATTCCATTAATAGTTATTGCTGCTTTATAATTACTTAAAGTACTTTGAAAATTACAGTAAAAATTGATCAAATATTTTGAGATATGGGGAATTTATTAAAAATACCCATAAGCCCATTTGAGTTTTTAATTTTAGATTTTTAATTATTGGAAGCTCTTTTAGTCTTTTAATATTTCTAGAAATACATTAAAATGTTAATTAAACTTAGGTTAGGGTAAATTTAAGACATGACAATACCTTGGTCCATGTGTTCTTTCTTGGACTTTCTCCTCATAGTGTATGTTAAGTGCACTCGTATTCTGAGTAGCTCCTCAAGTTTTGAGTATCAAGAGGGAGCTCCTAAGGTGCCATGTCTCACCACAATCCTTCTTAAGCTTCCTAAGCCGATAAGGACAAGGACAAGTTTCGTTGTACCAATAGAGCTATAAAGAAGAAGATGGCAGTCCCCACTCAAGATCAAGACTTTGAGACATCATTTATGGCAAGCTAAATTTCTCAACCTGGTATATTTATTAGCTTGCTTGGCACTTATCTTGCATCTTATATCCAACCTGACTCAAACACCATCACTAGCATTCGCCTTTTTCGCTAGAAGTCTCTTATCTTTTCAAACCAAGATCGGACATATGGTGGTGCAATAAATATCTTTGATTACACGGTGAAAAAAAGATAGACCGGAGAACCCTAAGAGCATAGTCTACATAAATGTCAAGAATATCTACTTCACCATATGGTTTTATCAAAACTACTACAACATTATGATTATGGGGTGTCCAAAGCCATTTTTGGATATACATTAGATTCACTATGTGGCAATGAAAGAAAAGAATAAACTGGTGTTTAACGATGCCATTCGTGTCTATAAAGCCAGGAATCTCTATAACCTCATGGCACTTGAGTATGATTAATGTAAGAAGATAGTTGATCGTTTTTAAGCTACTCTTTTCTTTTAGACTTTAGAGACAGTAGAGCCAAAGATAAAGTAGATGTTAAATGGCCAACCCTTAAAGGCTATTATTTGTCGCTTTGCCTAAGTTTTATAGCTTACATATTCCGATGTTGATATTTCTAGTCTTCACTCTTAGCACCATACTCAACCTCATTAGTCTACTTTGTTGTATTGCTCTAATGGAGAGGTGAAAACTATCAATGGCTTGTCCTTTCACTATGATATCATTACTAAGCTCTTTTATCTCACCATTAATCCTAAAGGTGATGATACTTTAGCGATTTAAACCATTGCTCATTTTGTTTCGTTTTCAGTTTTCACTCATAGCCAACTTGCCTTCCGAGACCTGCTAAGTATTTTTTGGACGTGCAGAGATTTTTGAGGTTTCTATAGGTTCAAAAACTCTCGCAGGTTTTCAGGTGCACGTGTGGGAGAAGGATAGAAGCTTGGAAGTGGAAGAATGCTGGTTGAGACTTGGGAGATGAGAGGAAAGGTGTTTGGGTTTGTAAATATGATGATTGGTGAACACAGTAGAAAGACTAGCAAGGTTATTTGTTTGAGCACCTCTTTAACCATCCGGAATAAAATTACTCCACAACACTTAAATCTCTTCTAGGCAAATCTTAGACAATAGGATCTGTCAGACTCTTACAGAAAAATTACAGTTTTGTGGTCGGCATAACAAATAATAAGTTAATAACAGCCTAAAACGTTCCCTTTTTTCTCCTTTTTTTAATTTTTTTTGTTTCCTTGGAGAAATTAACGCGTGTTAGGATAATTTTCAATAAGGTTCTCATATATATGCAGAATCTCGCATAGATCCTCTCACCACCTCACGTCTAGTTGTATTTTTTTTCTTAAAAGACCTTATCTTTAAAGAAATACAACACGAAGAAGAGAAAATTCCACTTTCAGGATAGCGCTGTAAACATGAAAAGTGAAGAGGTTTTTCTGTAAAAAAAAATCCTTCCCTCACCCCAAATCTCAAACCCTCCCCTTCCCCCCGTTCCACCCACCCCCAGCGCCGCCGCCTGGCCACCCTTAGCCCGCGCCGGCGCCAGCGCTCCCGCGCACGCCACCGCACGCCCTGCCCTACCTCCTGCCACCCCATCCTCCTCGGTCGCGCCTCCTGCCGCCTTCACCGCCACCGCTCCCGCCCTCCGCGCGCCTCACCTGACCGATCCCCCATCTTCTCCTCCCGTCTCCACCACCACCACCAAACCCTATCACGTCGGCGCCGTGACAGCCCGCTGCGGGCGGCCCCCCACCGCCACCCACAAGTCCGGCATCCAGTGCCGCCACAAGATCGAGAAGCTCCGGAAGAGATACCGCGCCGAGCGGGCGCGCTCCGCCGGCCGCTCCAAGGGGCCCAAGTGGCCCTTCTTCCCTCTCCTCCACGGCCTCGCCGGCGGCGGGGCCCCTAACCCTAGCCCCAATCCCATCATCAAGATCAAGTCCAAGGGCCCCGCCGCCGCCGCGGCCTCCCCCTCCCCAGCGTACCCTTCTCCCGTGTCCTCCCCTTGTGCCGTCGCGGAACGGGAGCTCGTCGCAGGGGACGGAGTGGTGCCCCGTGCCGCCGGAGCAGTTGCCGGTGAACGAGTACGAGGCGCTGGTGGCGTCGCTGCCCTTCTCCTGGGCGGCGGGGGACCTCCGGCTCTACTGCTCCCGCCTCGCGCTCACAGCCGCCGTCTTCGCACTCTTCGTAGGGCTCCCCATCGCGGCGTTCGGCGGCCGCGGAGGCGCCAGCGGCGACGCCGTGCACCTCGCGCTCGGGGCCACCGGGTCGGGGATACTGGCCGTGACGCTCGCCGTGGTTTCGATGTACCTCGGGTGGGCGTACGTCGGCAACCACCTGCTCAGCGCCACCGTGGAGTGTGCGGAATCCAAAATTGTCTCCCTTTGTTTCTTTTGTTCCATGTTTGTGTATCTGATTTCAGTGCATGATTTGTCGCAGATGAGGAGACTGGATGGTACGACAGCATGTGAGATACTACGCTTGATACAGAGGATGGCGAGGCTGATACAGAGGATCATCCAGGACAAGAGGGCAAGGAGAGCCACCTCGCCGCCACAGGACGCCATCGACGTTCTCATCGGAGACAGCAGCGACGAGTTCATTTCTGTCAACATGATCGACCTCATGATCCTGGCCGAGGACTCCGTCCCCGGTGCTCATCACGCTTGCCGTCAAGTTCCTCAGTGAGTGCCCTCTCGCCCTTCACCAATTGAAATTAAGCATGTATACCTGAACCTCTTACATAAACATTTTCAGCTTGATGACAGCAATAAGCTCTTAATTAGGTCAATAGCTGTGTAATATAACTATTAGATGCTAGAGCTGAATCCTGAACAGAACAAAGCAAACGGTAGAAAGTAATTAAGGAATATCTGTTGTTAGGCAGGCAGCAAAAAGGGTCCAGAACTGAAAAGAGTTGGATTTTCTTTTTTGTCTGAGAGGAACATGACCAACTAATCATTTTGTCAGAGACGTGTGTTGTGTATGATATGCTACACATAATGGCAGAGGATCTGTGTCCCCAAACAAAAACCAGATAATAAAAGCCTACAAATAAGGGAGAGATACGTAGGTGGGCAGAAGGGATCGGCAGCACAAGGGCTGTGCCAACCTTGGTCCATCCCTTTCTTGTTGGCATTTTAGAACATTATTGTTTGTTATCTATGTGCCATCTGAAAAATAATACTACTGCTACTTGTGGTAGGACCAATCTTTGCAAGATGACGTGTGTTGCATCATTGTCAATGTCAGGTCAGGTACATACATACCATTAGAACAGAGTCGCCTTCTCACAAAAGAAAAGTCTTACTATCATGATGTATCATCTACTTAGTTGTGTTATTATGTGTTTTTTACTGGCTATAAAAACATGTACAATGAATAGCTTTTTCGCTTCAAGTATATAGGGTTTTTGATCTATTGGGGAAAGAAGTTACAGAATTTGTCTATTTATTTGGATGAGATTAGAATGCAACAGTAATATTTCCTAGCTAGCATGTCCTATTACACCAGTAGCATTGTGTCTTATACTGGATTCCATTTCATCACTACAGTGTAAGAAATTACTCATGTGTCGACCATGTTTCTGTTTTGATGCCATGTGAACAATAAACTCATTGAAACCTCTGCATGCCTGCCACTGTTAGAGAACATGCCCTATTGCAGCTGAAGATAAAATCCATCGTCAGTAATCACTTGTTGTAACAAGGATGAGTAACACCAATCACATTCTGATGCTACCAGGAGGAAAACATGCGGTTCAAGAGGCAAAAAAACCGACATGGGTGAGATCTTGCAATGGACAGACTACATGTCATTTTCATTCACACAACATGTAAGTATGGTTCATTAGCAACATATCATACATTTCAATAGCTCAATGTCTACTGGAAAAAAACAGCACTTGTCCTTATGATCTGTGCGTTTTTCTCTCATGACCCTGTGCGATTTGGAACATTCAGAGTGTAGGTGATAACGGAAACGCTGTGGTTGGGCAACATTATAGGTGGGATCATGTTTGACGTTGAGGTGAAGGGGCACCTCATCCCCAAGGGGTGGTTGTGCGTGTTCATGTACTTCCGGTCAGTCCACCTAGATGATGCAAAATTTTTTGATTAAGCCATGTTTGCATTCGTAGCTGTGCTTGGCATGACGCCGCGCCTTCCCTTCTAGTAAATTCAAGAAAGTATAGGATTTTCGGCTGCCATAGGGAAAGCACCTGAAACATTTTGCTGAACTATAGTGTTACCAAAGGAGTAGTACCTGTTCATGAAAATTTTGAGTTTCAAATGTTCAATGGTTTCCTCCATAATGTAGTTTTGTCTGTGCTTGCAGGAACAGCACTATATGGTGAAATATTGAAAGGTGAAATTTTGGCTTCAATATTCCTTTATGGTGGCAAGGATTGCTGCTACCAGGGCATAATGAACACCCATTTGTTATACAAGTTGTCTTTTTTTAATGAAAATTATAGTATAATTCACGTTTTGCACCGTTTGTTTTTATCAGTGAATTATTTTCTATTAAGGCACTTCATGCACTTGCTATTACTACTACGTTGTAATCTGTTTATTTAAAAATGTAAAACGGCTTTGTCAATGTATTATCGCCTACTTAACGAGTTTATACACGCCGCGCGTCCTCTTCTATTAACTCACGGGGCACCACGCAAGTATATGCAAGGAACCAAACTATGAACGTACCACCGAGGCTTCTCTTATACTACTACTAGTAGTAAACTGAAGATAAGTACACTATCGGCAGAACTAATGAAGTACTGCCTGATAGGCAAAATGATGACCGCAATGATCATTGAAGGGGACAAATGAAATGAGAAGATACCAATACATTCCCAGATCGGGCAAGGCATTAGCAATTTCAATCAAGTATTACGAATTTACATTCTAATGATGTTGTGGTCCCATAGAAGATCGCAAGGGGAAAGATGCATTGCACTAGCATTGTTAGCTGTTACGAGTACATCTCATGAGTTCTGACAAGTTCACGAAACACCAGACTTGGGCATAAAATAGCTTCTATCAACTAATCTCATAACTATTCCATCAAAATAAGTTGGAAGGAGAAACGACAGCAACACACAACCTGTAGAAATAGGTTCAGGTGGAGGAAGTATCATGAGATCTCCATCCTTCTTGCATAAAATTCCAATCACGCTCAATCGCATACCTTCAGTGATATACCTACAGGATTTGCATTCACATTTTAAGTTTCCAAAGGTGCAATACGCAAGGATGCAGGCAAAATGCATGTCTGTTATCGAGCACTTAGATTACCCTTCCTCGAGACGGATAAGCTGAGATTCTTCAGAAGGAATATTTCTTTCGTCCAGCCAACACCTCAAGGTTGAAGATAACTCAGTGTTCCCGCTTGTTGTAACCAGAAGATTTTCATCGATCAAAGGAACCACTCTCGATTGGTGCCCAGCTTTCACCAAGGCTGTTTTATCTGATTTTGCATCCGTTATGTAGAAATCAGCAGCAAACCTCTGCCCAACTCCACAAAATATTTGAATAAGAGAAACATCACACTACCTATGGCATCTTACTGCATATTATAATGAACACTGTTTTACAATGACAGATACATAATGACACTAGAGAAATTGGAAGACTATAGAAACAAGTCAACATAACGCAGATGAGCGGTAGATTTAAATTTGTGAAAAATGGGTAATGTCTACTGGTCAATCTACTTATGAAATGAATTTTTTTTGTTCCATTGTACTATGCAGCCAGATCTCTTGAACTTTACACACAGCTGAGAAACTGGATCATGAATTTCCAATTATTAACAATATTGCACAACTCGAATTGGAACTGAAACAATAGGTTATTATCCTTTGTGTACAACAAAGCAAGCACTAGTTTATGAACTAATAATACATTTGTAATCATCTTAAAAAACAACACATTAGCATTACAATTGGATTGAATTGGGCTAGTTTCAGTCATGATAAACAAAAAGGTGAAACAACAAAGAAAAAAACAAAATTTTAGTGATATAAGGTGCAAGATAAATGAAAGAACCCATGTGTCCTGTAGACTCTACCACACATACACAAGCGCTAGAAGCCCTGGAGATGTAACGCAGATAGCAACAAAGCATCCTTACCTCAGCATGTGTCAATTTCCACTTGGAACAGCGGTTCTTAGGATTTGCTACCTCAGAACCCCGTCTGCCACATTTTCTTAACAATGTAGATGTATATACACAATTCTCTACTTTCTCGTATGAAGAAATCAGTGAAATATCACCGCATGCAACAAGCTGCATAAGACAACGGACATCACCGCACATGCAAGAATAACACGTTATGTAAAAAATGCAAGAATAACATGCTGAAAACTGGACATGACTAATGAGAATATTTTTGTAACAAGAGTAAAACATAATAAGAACAATAAATGTACTATAATAGGAAAATTGTGATTTTGTCACAAATCAATGCAATACAGCACACTGCACACCCTCCCTAAGTTAAAAGGCGCAATATTTCCCCTTCAGACTAGAAAATACATTCAATGTAATACCAGTACAAACTTGAGAAACGAAACAAAGAAACTGCCCTTGACAGGTTCGATATAGTCAGTGAACCTACTGCACATAAATCTGGACATTGCTGTGCTTGCTCCTCCTTGCACGATTATGGCATCCATAATTTGGATGCATCCTATTCACACTGAACTATGTGTCTACCAAAAAATCAAGACCATCAAGGTGCAAACAAACTCCACTATGGAACAAGTGCATATGGGTATTGTAGTCCACAATTCCACAAGTTAAATGAAAATATTACATGATGCACAATTACAGCACCAAATGCGTTATTATCCATCCATTTAGTGGTCCCACTAATGCTCCTCATCAATTCAGCAATTCAGAATTCAGAAATTTATCTTATTCGAAAAAAAGAATTCAGAAATTTAAAGATGCATAAAATAGACTTGTTAGATCAACAGCAGCACATTCATGGTAAAAGAAACATAATGTGTTTGCAAATGGCAACCATACACCGGTGATCTTGACGAGCTGTCCGTCGGTGGCGGCGCGGAGGCTGGATGCCGGCATCCCGTCCACGAACCGCCCCAGGGCGCGCCCCGACGCGGAAGCGGCGGCATTCCACAGGAGGAATGCGACCACGGCCGCGGAGAGGAGCACGGCCACCACGAGCAGAGCGGCGCTGTGCACGACGGCGAGGACGAGCGCACCGACCCCGAGCCCCGCCGCGAGCAGCGCCGCGACCGCCCACAGCGCCACCCTCGGGAACTGCGCCAGCACGGGGAGGCCCCCCGCATCCCCGGCGGTGGCGCAGAGGTCGTTCAGCGAGGCCGCGGTTGCGGTGGCCTCCTCGTCGGCGGTAGCGGAGCGTTGCTTGCCGCCGTCTTCGCCTCCCGGAAGCATAATCAGCTCGCACCGCCGGTGCGGTGGTGGGCGTCCCGGGGGCGGGGGCTTCAGGTCCACCTTTTTTCCCTTGGACCCTTTTGTCCTCAACTCGGTATATGGTGGGTTTGGTTTTTGGCGTGCGGTTTAAGGAAACCAACGTGGAGCGCATCGGCTCCGTACTTTAGCGTGACATGTGGGACCATAACAAGTAGGGCCCACATGTCATTGGTACATAAGCGTACTTATCCCCCTCTCACTTTTGGAGCAAAAAGGTAAGCGAACCGCTCTACACCAAGCTAGGAGTATGACATGTGGGGCCAGACGACCTGTACCGAGTTGTCAGCGAAAGCCGTGGTGGGATGCCTCGTGCGTGGAGAACGTGGACCACGGGGTCAGGCATTGCGTGCTCACATGAGCAGCCGCTCCGCTCTCCTCGTCACTGGGCTGTGAGTGACTGACACTGAAGTGGTTGTGCGAACTCGTCTGTCGCTGCCTAGTGGGGCCCGGTTCATGTGCTTACTTATCATGTGTACTTCTACTTACAACTGATTAGCACTAGCGACGAGTGATCTGTAATAGTACGTACTATGCACAGGTAGTAGGAATTAATAGTACTAGTGGGCAACCGGTAGTTATACGTAGGAAGGAACTAAGCAGAAGAATTAAGAAACTGACACTGCTTTAACCTGCGTTTTGGGTGGATTAGTTAACAGTAAGCATATGACCCCCCTTCGATGAGCAATCTTGCGCCGTGGCGGGCAGAGGAAATCACAGGCCTAATCTTTACAATACTCTCAAGTTTGACAGGTCACTTGCCCCGAGACAAGACAGTGGCTGCAGGGACGGCCGGACGGGCAGCCTGCAGCAACCTGCTCTGAATCACCACTAGTAACATGGAGGCGCTACTGCGCTAGTAGTTCTATCGCTGGGCCCTGTATCCGATCCGCATTCTGATCCATTCAATTGCATCGTCGTACCCTCTCTCGGTCAATGCGTCGTATTCTCGCTCGGTCAATGCCACCGTATTCTCGTGGCTGGCTGCTAGCGTACGTACTACGATACCACGAGTGCACGACCGGTCGACGTCGGGCGGTCGTATGCCGTGCGTAGACCAACGCTCCATGTTGTGCTGTGCTCCCCGTATTCTGTTCACAATCCCCACGCAGAAAGCCACACCCGTGACCGCTCCACCGCGACGGTGCATGCATCCGGTGGCCGGAGGAATTTCAAGGGGAAACCGAGTCGAGCACTGCGTGCAGACAGCATTAGTGCGTGACCGGCGAACGGGAAACGCGAGGCCAGAAACGGGTGGTGGCAAGATGGGCCTCCTCTCCTCGGACGGGGCAGATGTGAGGACCGGACGTGGGCCTGGGCGCCTGTGCGGAACAGAGCGTGTGAGGTGTAGGAATTTTTTATTTATATATTTTTATTAAAATATTGAATATATATATTTTAAAAAATTATGGATCTATACTTCGAATTTCTTCTTAGAAGTTTTTTAAGAAAAAAAGTCCACTCAGAAAACGTTAAAAAATGCCCGTTAGCCTCTGCAAACGTTTTTTCTATGAAAAGGGTATATCATACTTCATGCTACATTTAAAAAAACCCTCACATTTTAGGTATAGATCTATAAATTTTTTAAAAAATATTTTTAAAACTTGATACATAGGACGATCTGAGATTCGTGGCATTCACTCGAGTTCCGCTCAGTGAGAGATTCTCTTCATCTCTTAGCTTAACTTGCAGACAAGTAGCCACCCTGAGGGCGTAGTACCTCATGTCAATGATTCATGCTTGCTGCTAAATGCTCAGCTTTAGATTCTAAAATAATTTTATTTTTCACTCAACTTATATATACCAATAAAAAAACGAAAATAATAAAATATCCTCTACTATATCAAATCTAAATATAATCGTCTCCCTCTTAGTTCCAATGTATTTATCCTCTATTTTTTATAAACTCTAATGTAACAATTATTTAAAATAAACTTATTTTAAAATAATCAAAAGTAGAAAAGATTATTTTATTTTAGAGTATACAATATGCTCTGTGAATCTATCGGTACTAGATAATAACTTCTACATTAGTTACACAAACCACCCCCACCTCACAGAAAGCAAGGCTTTGGCCGGTCCATCTGTATCCTCGAGCCTACGCAGGCAGAGAATTGACACTTGCCAACCAATCTCCTCTTTTCTGCCAGCGCGCGCACGCACTCAACACTGCCTAAGCTAAACTCCATATCACACTAACAGCAGCGGGATCGCGCCGAGCTTTAGCTAGGTGGCCGCCGCCGCGGCGCCGGCGATCGGCACGTCTTGTTCGCGCGGCGGCAAAAAGGTCGATGAGATGGCACGCAGAGGGGATGTGAGACGCAACGATCTCGATCGGGAGGATGGAACAGACGGCGCCGCGGCCGCGCTGCTCCGCAATCGAAACAACGACGTCGCGCTCCTCCTCGTACTCGTACGCGCTGTCCGCCTCGTCGCGGCAGCGCGTCGTCTCGCCACGCACGCCGATATATCCCGATATACTTATCGATCGGTGGATGGAGCTAGCAAAGCTTTTTCGTTTGGTCCCTGTCACGTACTGCAGTTGCAGGGCCAGCTCATGCATGCACGCCTCGCCCCTTTCTGGGGTAGGTGCTATCCCAGCTCTTTGTTTTTTGAGATTGGGAGACCCAGCTTTCCGTTGAGCCTTTCCGGTGTTTCTAGAAGATTTCACACGGCCTGAAGCTGGAGCTCCAAAACACCGTTGGTTTTAAATTGGGGTATTAATCAGCTTTCAACTCGCAGATTTAGCCTTCTTGGACTCCTTTTAATCTCCTTTCTTTAAGCAGGTCGCCATCAGGTGTAAAAGTACTTTTTTTTGGGTGAAATCGGAGATGAGAGATGAAAGGATAAAGTTGCCCCCCAATAGCATAAAAAATGGGTCTGTTGGTTTGTCAGTTGTCAGGCTCGAATAGGTGTACAAAATTCTGAACTAGTCGTTCTCCGTCGATCAAAGCAGTGCTAAAAAAATGAGTGCAGCCTTTCTCTTTCACGTACACTGTCGTATAATATTTCCGAAACGGTGTACAGATATACAAAGAATAATTTGAAATTCTGAAGAGCCTTTGATTGAGGATAACCAGTTCGTCATAATTTTGAGTGTCTGAATATCTCTCTGACAGCAAACCATTTGATTGGATACCTTAATTTTCCTCGTAGATGCAGAGGTTTAGACGTCACATGTATTGGGATACTCCTCTACCCGCTCCAATACCCACGCAATGCCCACTAATGATGATTTAGAAAACTAGTAACAACGACATTGCCTGTTGCCTTGACTATAATGATCCTTTGAATTCTCCTACTAAAGCTACGCATTTAAAGAAACTAATCTGTATCGCACCAAACAATTCAATCATAAGTGATCATCAATTCTCTGAGTCTCCCCATGATTGGTCACGCATGTTGAATGCGTGAATGAAGAACAGCAATCCAGACAGGGAAAAAGAATAAAACTAACCAACTAATCACCGGCATATAAGCCATGACTAGTCCCCAATATCAAATTAATTTCCAACATAAACCAGCATGACTTGTCCCATTCCGGGCTACTACTAAGAGTTCTCCATAAATAAGCATCCAGTCAGCCATATGATCTGCACAGGTCCGTATTTGCCAATTAAAAAAAATCAAGTTCCTTTATCCAATATTGATAAACAAACTACCACTACCAAAATATTTGTGCTATCCTACGCGTCCACGAGATAAACGGCGTTTTAGTATCTGTCCGGCTAAAATCGTTTTACGTTTCAATCATGGCACAGTCAGGGAGGACTGGAGGATACGTTTCGGCCACCCATTCGAGCAACCGGGCCACAGCTCGAGAGCTTTCTCCTCGCTGCCTCCTCGCCTGAATTCTTGATCTGTGACGTGCAGGTAGACAGGTCCAGACCAGAAGTACCAGTACTGCTGCTAGCTATCGATCGATGGATGCTGGATCCATCCCTTTGGAATTTCTCACTCTTTTTTTCATGCATTGTGCCTGCACAGTAGCGGGCAATTCCCAAAGCGGCAATGGGGACAAAAAAGTAGACATTGCCGAGCAGTCGAATGTTTGCTAGGCTCCGAAGCGAAAAGCCCTGGCACGTATTCATCTCCTGTTGATAGTATAGCAACGAGACTACAACGACCTGCCGGCAACCGGGTGTAGAACAATGGCGTCCTTTTCCTTGACGTGTAGTGTCGTCTCATCGCAAGCGTTCCGGACAGATCACGCGCTCTATTATCAGCCGTCAACTGAAGACAAATCCAGGGATGATAATTTCATTTGCTGAGGACTCTGGGTCAGTTTGTTAAATTTTGGCACGTTAGAATGAGAAGATGACATTTTTTGTGTTAAAATCGTGCTGGTAAAAGATCAATATGTTCGCAATGCCAAAACTTTAGGACTGTCTATTTGTCGATAAATTTTTTGATTGAGATCACACAAATATAAAAATAGCATAATTACAGTGAAGTAATTTTTTTATGTAACGTTTGGTTTGCTATCCTATATAATTTATTGTTTTAGCTCTACGTGGACATGAAGGTTTTAGCTGGGGCGTTTTTTTTAAAAAAATAAGTAGCCTGTGACTTCGCATGCAAGAACTGAGAAACAGATTTGAACTAAAATTATACAGGTTTGTTTCTTTTAGGATTTGTCCCATCATTATACACCCTTTTAATCAGTAACAAAAAAAAACTATTGCATGTGTGCTGAATGGAAGAGACCGGAGATATAAATCACTTCCCTTATCTAACAAAAATGTGTTTGGTTCTCCACAAGAGTTTAAATGTATGTATGGTTCATTCACTTATGTGAGCAAGAATTATGGAAGCATGCTAAGTAGCATTGAAAAAAAAAAGTGATATATATGGAATTATTAACACCCCGAAAATTTTGAATAATAATTTTTAAAAACTTTATCATCATGTTGGTTCTTTAAATGCTTGAAATAAAATTCATATAAAATTATAAAATAGAGTTGGTTATACTCTCAACCAAAATGTAAACCTTTTTTTATTTTTCTTCCTTTATTTTCTTTTCTTTTATTTCCCCTCTATCTTTTTTTCCTTTTTGGCTGACACCTTGTCGTGCTCCTATGTCGTGGTTGACCTTGCCACTCTGGGCCCACACCTGTAACACCCATCCTTTGGTCTTGGCTTATACAGTCCCATCAATCAATCCCCTCCTACAACTATGCATGCACATAAGTATTTATTTACTTCTCTTCCATCACAAGCTAAACCAACATAATAGCAACAGACAATTAGTAAAGAGTCAATAAGGAGGAGAGACAGGAAGAAGAGAAGCTCACCATGCATGTCTTGTTGCGACGAACTCGATAAAAGTCGATAAAGGCTTTGTGCGATTTACAGCGCCACACGAGCGTTGTCGTCTCCCGACTTGTCGCGAAATGTTGACCACGAATACATAGCGCTAGACCCTCTTCCCTCCCTACCTCTAGGCCGTCGTGCCTTCTTCCACCCAATGTACTTTCTGTATCTACCACCACCTGAACCACCCACCTCCGAGCCTCTCCCTTCTGCTCTAGCTAGCCAATGACCCTACTGCTATTCCATTTCCCCACACTGACCCTAGTCTTCCACAATGTTGACCGCCTTGGGATGCCTCCATGACCCATGTGCTAGGCCATCGGCTCCTCTAAAGCCTGGCCCCATGACCCCCAGCTGTCAGTTGTTCCACTCTCCTCTAGGCCACGCGATGTCTTCCTACTATCGTCACCATCGTCCTAGGCCACCGATGTCTTGGACTCGCCACCACCTGGTCCCACATTCCCTAGCAATCGATAGCCCTATGCCTCCCTAGTGTCGCTGCTTGTGCCCTAGCACCATTGCTTGCGCCTCCTATGCCGTCCCATCGCCACGAACCACCATTGGTCCAGCCCCTATCGTTGTCCCGACTCCTAGGCCACCGCTCCCCTCCTTGCCTCTTCTATGCAGTATGGAAAAAATAAGAAACAGAGAGGAGGAAGAGAGATAGAAAGAAGACATAAGGAAGAGAGAAGAATAAAAAAGAAATAAAGAAGAAAAGAAAGAGAGGGAGAGGTCGATAGGTGGAACCCATCTTTCCTAATCCCCTCCAGACAATAATCCCTCTTCCTAACCCCTCTCTAATTCCTCACTGATAAGTAGGCCTGATCGTGATCAAATTCTAATTAAACTCTCAATTAGGTTATCAATCATTAACAGGTGGGATCCACTATTTCCCAACCTTTTGTGCACTTGGTTCATCACCCTAGAACCACTGACACATGGGCCCCACCGTCTGATCCATCTGTAGGTTTACGATTTCCCGCGTCTAGATGCTCCCAATCCAAGTGCGCCATCCTATAGTAGATTAGCCCTATGGGTTGACATATGGACCATTGACCTAGTCCACAGTGCCACCCCTTTGCTAGCTTGGTAGACACGATCTACTGCGAGCCACCCTATTTTGTGTCTATGAAAGGTGGGACTCACCTATATTACTAAATCATTTCCTTTAGATTAATAATTCAATTTAACTTCAAAAATTTATGTCTCTTAAACCATAAGTCTGTTTAACTCAATTTAACTTCTAGAATTTTTCTAAAAATTAGATCTATTTAATGACACTCTTTTATTTAGCATTTTATTATCTTTTTAGGGTTTTATTTGGATTTCTTATGTTTCACGCATAGTTTGCCACTAACAAATTCTCAAACGCCGATTCTAAAGAGTTTTTCATCAACCACAATTAAGGCAAGTCACTCTTGATCATATTGCTTATAATTTATAAAATATAATTGTTTGCAAAGTTACCTGCTTAGCACATATGATTAAATTAATCGGCCTCAGTTTAGGTGCAATCGGCATATCCACCTAGTAGTTGTATTATTTTTTGTAGTTTGTTGTTAAATTCGATATTTATAATTCCACCATAATAATGCTTGAAAATTCTCGCTTTTTGAAAGGAAATGCCACTACTGATCTTATACTATTGTTTGTCATTATGAAAAAATTAGGTTATGAAACCTTTTGCGAAAACCCGACTCACGGAGTTGGTGGGTTTGAAAAGAGAAAAGAGTTGTGAAAACCCACGATACGGAACCTCCCCTATGTGGCTTGATTTTGTAATCACATGTAAGGATTATATATGAGCATCTTACAATATAACCACATAAGTATTTATAGAATGCTCCTAGCTAAGTAATTAGCTAGCATGTGAAAATATTATATGTCAATAGTTATGGAAAGCTAGGATGAGAATACAGATTGTGAATTTTTACTGTCCAGAATGAGTGTTATTCTAGCTTGTTGTGAGATGATTGGTTAGGAGTAAGAGATATCCTTGATGTGTCCTGAGTAGATGAAGGTATGAGACTTGCCTAATACTTAATTTTAGAATATTCGACCCAACTATGTAACATGAGATATTCATAGATTAGGTTTGGAAAGGCCGTGTCATAAACTTTCAGTGCCGATGGGTATCTGGTATTAGTTTTATATCGTGTGAGTAAAGCGTATATACTCTATAGAGTTTCAACTATTCAAATAGCCATGCCTATAGTTAAGAGTGAATATAAGATGATTTTCTTAGCATATATTTATTTACCAATTCTTTTTATAAACAATGGTTGTGGGGATGAAAACCATTACTAGAGTTGATCTTAGTGACTGACAGATGACCTTAGTGGTCTGGAACGGGTCTATGTGGCCCGAGATGTCATGATGGCATTATAGAATAGTATTCTCAAGAGGAAGCGAAAACTAATGCTTGGTGGTTTCGAGAAGAAGTCGATGAAAAGACATATGTTAATTTAGCTTGAGATGTATCAAGATAAATGTTGTATGTATGGCTTAAGTAATAATGTTGGTTAAAAAGATGGAAGATAAAAGGAAACTATTAATGAAACTAAAAATTTGTTATTAGGTTTGGGTTGTTGCAAAGCAACTTGTATCGAATTGAGACCGTAAGTTTCTTTTCAAATAAATTGTGAAACTCACACTTGGAGATTTCGAAACATTTTTAAACAAAAGATTTACGAAATAAAACTAGCCTTCCTTTATAACTTGCATGCTGACGTTTCTTGTGACTTGCGAGTACGAAAGTACTCACTCTCTATTTTATTATTTTTCTTTTTCTCTCCTTAAGTTTAGGTGGAAGATGCCAAAGAGTTTGATTTCATCTCTAGACCTAAGCTACGATTGGTATGCTAGCTGTGCTAAGTTTCGTTATTATATTTTTTCTGGTAGTTGTTGCTAAGAGTTTACCTGACATAGTAATAAGCTATAATGTTCGCTGTTCTCAACAACGTGCTTTATCTGACACTGGGTTTTTGATAGTGTCAGATCAGAGTGTGACAAATTACAAATTGTGATTCTATGGCTTGTCGGATTATACTATGAACAACCTAGTGATAATGTAAATTTAATATTTTTCTTTATAGCAATTGAAGGCTTTCTTAGAACTCTCCACGTTAATCTTAGATGAATAAAATGCTACAAATTCCAAAATTAATTAGAAATGCCCACATTAATCTAGAAAATTGGAAAATACTAACCATTCAAATCTATTAAACCGGTATATCAATGGATAAGATCAATCTCTTTCAATTGGTGTATTGTATGGATACCCTTAAAAATATATGTTGGTCTAGTATAGAGGGTTTACACTTCCGATTCAAGCTGGTTGGTTTTCATGCAATTTTGCGATTTCGAGGTGGCTCAAAATCAGATCTTGATGAACGTTTTAAATGGTTTTTGAGAAATTCAAATTTGAAATAGTAAATTGAATGGAAATTTAATCAAAATTCGATGAAAATTCTTGGTTTTTGACAACGGTGTTCTGAACCTTGCTAGTATAACTAATAGAACTATCATGCATTCTCCACTAACTGCATATTTTCTTAGATAACAAAAGGCTCACAAACAAATCCCATCTCTATATCAAGAGATGCACACAATGACATAACCAGCAATTCTAAATTACAAAAGGGACTTCAAGGCGAGAAAACTACCCGGCTTGAATGCAACACACTGGAAGAGTGCAAATAAGAGATCGAATTAGTTGTATTAACTTCTTTATTTTAAATTAACGTTCTTGCAAAAGGTAAATACCATGATTACTCAACCCGGAAATCTTATATATGTTTGAGAGAGTGATCAAGTGTGAAATTGATGTGCTAGTGACCTATTGACAAAAAGTAGTAAAAATTCTTGGCCATGCCTATCTCAGACTCTGGTAGTGTTCCTTGTCGAGCCACCTCAAAGCTAAGAAAGATTTATTTCAATTGCTCATTTCTAACAATTCAGAACTTCAATTATGAACAATACATAATAGGGGCAGAAAGCATGGCTAGATCAAGAGGTCACTAGATGGAGGTGTGAGGAGACTGAGTGAATTGGAGTTAAATAAGGGGCAAAAGAGACTAAGGCTATATATAAATTTCCTCGCAACTTTCATCCAAATCCCTGTTTGGGGTCTACCAATCACACTGGAACTATGGAGTATATACCTAAATAAACTAAGCAATGATCAACGTTATCTTGGAGAATCCTACAAAACCCTTATTAGGTTGCATGACTCCTTGCATGCTATCATCATGGTATATTCATGTGTACTTATGTAGACATGATTATATTGTCATCTGAACATGCTTCCAATAGATTAGTAAATCTGAATTCAAAGTGACCACAAAAAGTGCTTCTTATGCAATTCTTCCAATGAGCTCTAGTTTACTCCATCTTAGCACCATCCAAAACACAGCCCATTGGCTTCCAAGGTTTCCACCTCCACTACTCCAACGCTCTTCCTCTTGCAACCCCAATCTACAAATCGGCCCCATAAGTCATTGACACGGTCCTCTTTTCCCTCTCTGTCCAAGGGGGACGGCGGATCAGTCAAGCAGACGTGATCCACGTACTTTAAGCTACATGTACACACAAATTAACCTAGGGTGATACTACTATGTCCTTCAAGCCACCGCATTCCACTCGTCTAGCGGCCACGGCTCCCACAGCTCCGGCGTGGCGCAGAAGGACACTGAGATCAAGCGCTCGTCGTAGTCGAGCTGGTCGTCGCACCGATCGGACTCCACCGACACGTCCGCCGGCGTGGCGCACGTCGTCCAGCCGAGCACGAAGCTCTCCGGCGTCTCCAGGTCCATGCACCCCGCGGCGACGTTACTCTTGTCGTCGTCGTCGACGACCTCCTCGCTGCCTCCGTTGCAGCTGCTGCTGCTAGCTGCCGTCGTCGAGGCACCGTTGCCGCTCCGCTCCTCCTGTTCCCTCAGCCTCTCTCTTAGCTCGTACAACTGCATACATACAGAGAGCAACCTAGTTAGCGTTTGGGTTAATTATGGGACATGATCATCTGAGTGTTCACATGATTAGTATAACTTGCTTGATCGTTAATTACCTGGACGGTGAGAGCGAGCTTCTCTTGCATGAGGGACTCGACACGGGAGTGGAGAGCGTCGTACTTGGCGCGGAGGGCGGCGTAGTCGTGCTCGAGCTGCTTGGAGCGCCACCGCGCGCGCTTGTTCTGGAACCAGATGGCCACCTGCCGCGGCTGCAGGCCCAGCTCGCGCGCCAGCTCCGCCTTCTCGCGGGGCTCCAGCTTGGCGTGGTGCGCGTGGAACATGGACTGCAGCGACCGTATCTGCACCTCCGTGAACCGCCGCTTCCTCTCCCCAGCCAAGCCCTTCGCCGGCGCCGCCGCCCCGCCGCCCACCATGTACTGTTCGTCCGCCATCATCGGCATGCACAGCTGCTGCGGCACCACCGGCGCCGGCGGAGGCATCAAGAACTGGTGGTGCTGCTGCTGGAGGTGGTCACGCCGATCCATGACGATCCTAGCCCAGCTAGCTAGCTGTTCAACCATTCATTCCTCTCCTGGCTCCCGTCCCGGTCCTTTTATACCGGCTCGAGGAGTGGCGTGTCCACGTCCGGACATGCGAACATGTGGTCTTTGCGATTGGGGATAAAGAAAACCGCCGGGCCCCACGCACCGTGACACCGAGCAAAGCTACTTTGTTTCCAGCCAAGTGTCAGGAATCCGGCCGCACCAAAAGCTGTGCGGCTGTGCCCCGGGCGCCCCCAATGGTTGTCTGGCCGCCTCGGGATCGCCACTTGACACGTGGCGCCGGTGACGAGCACGACTGCAAGATATTCTTCTCCTCTTTTCCTGCATGTTCCTTGTGGCCTGCTGCTAATCGTTGGCTGCTACACACCTCCGATTTCTTTTCGTTTGTTTCCCTCGCTCTCTCGATCTTCACCTCGTGCAGGAAATTGTCAGGGCAAGGAGGACGGACCGCTACCACTTCTGCTAAGGTGTACGGTAGTACGTACGAAGAGCGGGATTATGGCGTGCGTGGATCGCTAGGTGGATGCTCCAGCGGATGGCGGAAAGGTGGTGTGCCCGACAGAGACGGAGACGCGCGCAATTGGAACAGGTAGGCCAATGGCCGAGGAGCGCGGCGCCAAGAGTGCGAGGGGGGGGGGGGGGGGGGTGCTTCGCCCGAAAGACTCGTCGAGGTGGCGCTTCGCGTTTGTGCCGTTGCGCGGCTAGCGCCCGGGCCCGACGCACGCGCCAGTACTGTGCTACGTCGTAGTGTGTAGAGCTAGCCAGCGCGCGACGTCGCAGGCCTCACGATGCCGGGTCTCGTCGGCTTTGATGCGTGATGGCCTGCTGCTTGTTTACGTACCAACGAGACAGTGGTGGGGTAGACAGATAATTATATATGGCTAGGTGATAACCACTTCGATGATGAACTCGACCGATCTGATTAGTGCGCAAGGCTTATCTCGATGGATCATTATCGATCTACCGGGTTTTTTTTTCTGCTACTACTCGATAACGGGGAGAGAAAAAAAGTGGTTCGTTGTTCCCAACCTCCTGTCCGATCCATACGTGTTAGAGTATATCAAGTAAGTTAAAGGTACGTGGTGATCCAGTGTTAGCAACAGTAGCACGTCAGTAGGAGGCCATCCACCAACTCGATAACCCAACGAAACCACACCACGTCGACGATTTTCTCTCCCTGGATTCCCCCACTCTCATTCATTAATTAAAGAAAAACTACGAAGTTAACTACCACGTTGATAATTAACAAACCATAAGTGACGAGACTAGGCTGCTAATCTACAGTTACCGGGATATATACAGCCGTGGCGGTGGTAGTTCGTCCCCTCAAGGATGGATTTGATATTGGACTTCCGGCTGGCTTAGCTTGGCTTGCTAGCGCGCGCGTCCACATGCAGCGCTCCACAGGCAAACATGCTTCCGTGTCGGCGTCGCGCACACGGCAGCGAGGCGCTCGGCGCTCGGCTCGGGCACGTCAGTATCTGTCCGTGGGTCACACCGCGATTAATGACGGGTATAGCTACAGCTGCACAGGGGGAAGAGAGGTGTGCAAGGTGAAGGAAACGGGGTTAATTACGTGGACGTTAGGTTAGCCTGCCTAGCTGATGGCGATCAGTGATCAGGTTAGCCTAGCCAGCCAGCCTGCCGGGACCAGCAGGTGACGGAGGAGGAGGACGTGGAGGAGAGAGCGCGCGCGGCGGCGGGGCCCGCGAGCCGGGGAGACAGACGGCGACGGCCGCGGCCGAGCAGCGGCGGACACATGGCGGCGCGCGAGTGGTGGCGGGGAGAGGCGGGTCAGCATCGCGCGGGCACTCGTGGCTGGTGCGAGCGTTGGCGTCCACGACGTGGGGATGGGGCGATTAGCTCGCACCCGCGGCCGCGTGGCCACAACTTCCGTTTCTTTTCGGTCACGCACGCGCCTTCGATTCGCACAGGCTGCCGCTCTCCCGGCTCCAACTCCTACGTCGCCGTTCTGGGCTTCCCGTTTCTTTTAATTCTCGGTGGTCCTTAGACCGAAATCAACCGTTCACCTCAGCTTATCGCCCTCTCTTTCACATGGATCAGTTTAACGATCCGATCCATAGGCACTTGAACTATTGAATGATCCGATCGATGACTCCTTTCTTATCGTTCTTGTTGCTTGCCAAGGCCTATCATGTCTGTTCAGGCTTTCTTCTTTCTTAACCTTCGTTGCTACAAATGCAAGCCCGGTTTTCTGGAGCGAAATCTCTTTCGAGCTGTGTAACACTCTTGAAAATCACACGGCAAAATCATGCATTTAGTCCGAACGGCGACGTAGCTATACAGTACATACCTTTTCTGAGTAACTTCAAAACTATAGTCCAACCAGTTGAAGAAACGCACGTTTCCTAAGTGGTTCGTCCAGTTATTCTGGAAAGCATAGTTAGCCCCTTTGCAGAATTGCGCTAAATCGCACTGACCATTAGAATTTTGTAAGATTATCATAGTTGATTAGCTGGCCCTACCAGATTGCCTGTGCTATTCCCTCATTCCATAGTTTGAGTTTGACCTCTAACAGTGGTTCAACTTTTTCTAATCAAGGATTGGTTGCGTATTAAAGAAACATATCTAAAAAGTCAACGTGGAATTTGGTGTCGACCTAGCCTCCGAGGAGAATAATACATCGGCAGAAACCCCCAAAAGAGACATTTTTACACGTTAAATTCAATATCAATTCTAGGTTTCTCATTCGTGCATCTTTCTTGGTCTCTTATTCATGCATCTGTACAACTTGACATCTTCCAAATCCAAACTGACAGTTCGATGCGTCGATTATTCATGTCCAGGATTAAATAGAGTTTTTTCTTTAAAAAAAAGCAAGTAAACAAGTTTGTACGCAGAACCTTGTGTTCTTGTGGAATCCGACATCCAAACATGTTTGCGAGCGCCTTAAAAAAATTCAAAAGAACATGTTTGCAAGCGGAATTCATAGAATTAGGTTAAGGTATGGAAATCATTCAGGGCCCAGGCTTACCATGGCCTCACAGGCAATCAAAGCCAACGAAGCTCACAGAGTCATAGCTTGGAAACGTAAGATGGGATAAAGGCAAATGCTCTTTAGCAAATATCAGCAAAAACAAGATTAATGAAAAGAATCAAGGTATTCTCCTATAATCACTCGAATATACAGAAGCATCACAACATTGTTTGCTCAGTCCAAATTCTGGAGGTCTGCACGTTCTGAACCCACTCACACACCCCATTAGCAAGTAGCGAAATATAGACAACTCAAAAAAAAGAACAGTTGTTCGAAGTGGAAACAGAAAATACAGTGCCTCAAAAACTCAAAATTCAACAAAATCTACAGCACTTAAGTAGATTGTCTGCTTTGCTGGCCAATAAGCATACATTGCTCTTGTAGCAGGGAGCAGAGTACACGTCCCTTGATGCGGCAAAGATCACCGTCTATTCCACACCCATCGTGCGTGTTTGCACCAGGTTTAAGCTTGACAGACTTTACCTGTGTCAACGTCAGATAAGGAGTAAATTTCTTTTGATATTTATCAGAAAGCTCCAGGACTGCAACAAAGTAACAATAGTTTTTTCAGCTTATTAAATTATGTAATGCTATACTGCTAAACTATATTGCACTGCCGCAAATACTGGAACATAGATAAATAAACTACACTTAAATGAGCAGTCATTGAAGAAACGGAGACAGTAGCAAATTTACCAACGAAGCATACAAGTTATCTCAAATTTACCAATTAAGAATACAATAGGATAACCTGTATGTTGCCAATTGAGTGAAATGATGAAAGTATATGCCAGATCATTAGCTCTTGTGAAGCTGTGGAGGTGAGCAACTGAGCAGATTAAGTGTTTAGTATGAGCAGATTCAAGGTGGCCTAGTTTTGGGTGAACCAAAAGTATTTTAACAACTATCGTATCCTGAAAATACTTTTGTCAGCTAAAAAGTTTACCATTGTCCCAATACAACTTATGAAGCATTCCAAATTTCAAGATTTATGAAAAAAAAGGCAATGCAAGATATAAGTGTTAAGAATATATATGAAATAGTGTGTGAGCTAAGGGCATTAGAGTCTTTTCCTGTTTATTGCATACAATATATTGCCTTTTGGGCCTAATCAATGGAGCAAGTTCATTCTCCAAATTTATCTCTTCATCTGAAATTAACAATAGGAATTTGAGGGATTTAGTGTGTACGCAACTTTTGTGGCCTTAGGATATTGGTGTATACAGTATACATGAGAACAGAAAAAGAAAAAAAATATTGAAGAGCAAACGTCTTGTACAAGAAGTTAACATCACTGACAAAACAATAGTATGAAACAGTTGTCCCAAAGTGTATTAGCCTAGATTGGATCCACTCAATAGACAAGATGTCTAGGTCAGTAAAGCCACCCTGTCACCAAGGAACAATCCTTATGAGAAAAGTTTTAAGTGATAATCTAATAATTTCGGACAAAATCAACTGAAAAGCCATAAGGGTAATGTTGAAAATTCTCTTCCTGTAAGAAGAGGTCAAAAAAAATTCATATTGTAACTTTGTAAGTTATAGCGATAGGCATACCTTGACAATTAGTAATGATGATGAAATAGGATCTTTAAATCCCAAAACAGTCCAAACAAGTGAATTGTGAGATCCTGCTGGGATTATCCCAACTGGAATCGATACAACCTCTGCTCTATCACTTCTACTAAGAAGACCGTTGAAGACCTGCAGAACTATAAATGTTCAGCTATCATATAAGTTTTACTAAATCTCATTAAACCATAATATGATCAAGAAGGACAGACCTCATTTACAATTCCATCATCACCTAAACACACGATTCCTACAAAACATTTTTAAGACATTATCAATTCAACCGGTTGAAAAGGTTGCTGTGTTGACCTACAAAAACTACTTAGCAACATCTGTGCTGTTTATACCATCAGGGAATGTGCTAAAATCAAATGTAGAAGCAAGAGATTTAGTGTGGCCAGCATGAGTAGTTAACCACTTCCATGTGAAAACCTGCAAGCTACATCAGATGATACAAAATTAGTAGCCGGAAATAAACAATATAGAGTTTATTTAGGCACACATGCATAATTAAAACAAGGTAACAGGAAAAAATTCACCAAGTTGAGAAATATGAATGGATAAAAGCAATCAAAATAATCCATTAGCAAATATCTAAGATGAGAGGTGGTGATCAAGTCAGCTTAATTCTCTCTCTTTTTGAAGGACATCTCGAATGAGGCCTATATGTTAACTGGGATTATACACTTTCCATTAAGAGGTGAAGGAAGTGCAATTTTAGTTGGTCTACATTGAAAAGTAAATTTGCAAATTAACAACCTGTGCTGCCAGGAGAAAGGGGGTTAAATAATCTCCCAGCTTTATGTCCAGCTCCGTTGCTGCATTCACAATTGAATCCCATACTGCTAAAGCATCAGATGGAGGCCCAGGAGTAAAAGCTTTGTAGAACTACTAAAATAGAAGGAATGTATGATACCCCCCCCCCCCCCCCACGTCTAAATTGGTAGGGCAAACTAAAAAAAACATAAATTAGTCATTTGCAAATCTAACCATGGACCATTATTTTGATATTTTCTAAACCTAGCACTTCAGGTTGGAACTAAAAATCCATTAAAGAGAAACCTGATAGGCTCTTCGTGAGTTCTTCACTGTTGGAACTAAAAATCTGTTACTGAAAAATAAAAAAAAAACACCAAACATTCCTCTTTAGATGGCACTAAAGAATCTCCATGGTCAAACAATCTATGCATTAACCATCAATATGTTTGGAAGTATCTAGATGGCCTATAAGAGAACTATATCAATAGATTTGCATCATAAATACTCTCAATAGAAACATTAAGTTGTAACAATATCAAGTTCTACAGAGTTTAATTCAAATCTATACATCATAGATCATGAAACAACCAATAATTTCGATACAAAAAAGAACAGAGGTACTATTCTATTCCTCATGACGTCTCCTTGAGACTAAACACCGAATGGTTAAAAGAAAAGCTTCAAAACGAAAATTTATCACCAAGAAGAATAATAGACATACAGTTAGTCAAGATATATGTTGCTGCAGAGAAATAAGTAGAAGCTTGCATTATGAGAGTATCAGAAGGTACCTTTAAAATAGGTTCTGCTTTGTCATGGAGAACTTTGCATGACCTATCATGTCCAGACAGAGGGTTCAATATAACAAGTATTTTTGGTGGAGTTCTACATTTGATGGATGGGTGGTCAAATAAAGCACCACTGAGGGGACCATCAAGGTCTTGCTCGGTACTGGATGTTGGAGGGAGAGGTAACATGTTAACAATATATGTTTTGTTCAGCAAAACATGTTACCCTTGAAATGGCCTCCTCTACGGTAGGGGCTATAAAAAGGAGGTCCTTCCATACTCTCTGTGTCTTTCCAAACAAATACTTCTTAGAAGGGTATGCATGCACAATAAAATGTTGGACGCCAGAACTGTAAGATACCTGCCAACATATAAACAAATCATCAAACAAAACTGGTCAGCCCAAGTGGATCAAATAGCAATAGAATTATAATAATGTCTTGGTCTCTGAAACTTACAGAGGTGACATCCTCAAGACTGAGTAAAGAGGAACCCCATATTAGAGATTTACTTGTGAGTCTTATGTCAGTTGTATCGGCTTTCCCATTTGCTGAAATTTGATCTCCTGTAATTCTATTTTTCTTGTCAAAAAATAGTTTTCCAGAATAGATTTCATAACCTGATAAATTATACTTCTCATCCACCACATCAATTTTTTGCTTTCTTGGAATCTTTATTGTCAAAAACCAAGTGTTTCTGCCTCGAAGATTTTGATTTGCCTTTTTTTCTCTGGAAATACAATCGTGAAGATTGTTGCCCAGATCACTTTTGAGAACGCCGACTACCAGAGCGCCGACTGGATTTCTGGGATGAGCTTCTGGAAGTAGGATTTTCTAGATCAGTTACTTCCATTTCTTTGTTTTAAAGAGGACTTCAGAGCATCAGTATAGGTCAGGAATTTGACATGACCTCATAGGTGCATGAGATCATGGCATCAATGCCATGTTTAAGTTGTTAACAACTAAAAAATAGCCTGCAAACGAAAGGAAAACAGAACAACTATAAGATCCATCTGGCTGGTACATATGCATCATTTGTTGACCAAAAGCAGCTGTTCAGGAAAAATGAGTACATCTGAGCTTCATCTCCACAGATAACTAAGAAGGTAGTCCCAAAAGACTAGCACCTATACAGCTTGGGTCTAAAGAAAAAGCTCCTCAAAAGTTTGCCATACTGAAAGTCTGAAACACTTCTCCAGAAAATAAAATTCTGATAAATATTAAAATCTCGTGAAGAATCTAATAAATGAACTTTTCCTCCATGTTTAACTGTGTGCGTGCCTATTTGGGACATATCAACTACTAACATTTGTATTCATGTGTTGAATTTGAGCCACTACCCTAAGGATTACAATTGTCAATTTTTGGAAGCTGATACGATGTGCTATATCAAACTAGTTCATTGCCATGCTCTAGAAGATGGCATTAAGATGAGTCATCACATAGGCTATGGTGCTAAAATTCACATACCTTCTTTTAGAGGGAATTAGGGAAATAACCGGACACTTACAGGGACATTTACAGGAACATAGGCTAAACTATTTCACGAATTAGTCGGTTCAGTCCTCAAACTTTCTGGGTAATTTGAATGTTTTTTAAGCCAGGGGAAGGTGAGGAAGTGGATTAAACAAGGACCAAGGCGATCTTCTTTGAATTCAATGGTTCGTCAGACCAAACACACTAATTGGTCATTAGCTTCAAACATGGAGATTACCAAATTTAAAATGAAGAATGAGATACCGTTCTACGTCGCCAAAACTTTTTTTCTTCCATCCTGGTGAGAAAAGACTGAAAGAGGGCCATTTTTGAGTGCCTGACCCCAGCGGACCATCTGGGCCGTAAAAGAAAAATAATGACGTGAGTCAGTCAAAGTTTCAGTCTCCCCAAATGGCATCAAAACGATACTGCAGAGCCCGGCCGTTACAGATGGGCTTTTTTCCTAGCACACTGGATTCTCAGGTTAGAAGATTTGATCTCTTGTCCTCGCCGAGAGAGAGAGAGAGAGAGAGGATTTTCCTTGACTCTGCGAATGTCATCAGCCCAAGTTTAAAGTGACGTCACCTAGGCGCACGGCCCAATTTATCTTGTGCCGGAAAATTGCATAGGCTTAACATCCAAAGAAATACAGAATCGCTAGCATAGTTTCCTTCTTCGTTGCTAATGCTAAATGCATACAATGAACTTAAATCAGTCCTTTTTGGCATCGGATCAGGGCGCGTGAGCTGTAAAGTCGTGACACCCAATACCAGATTCTTCTTGTGTCAGAAGCCTGCCTAGAGCATCTACATTTCAGGATAATATGCGGCGTCGGACATTGATGTGATCTCTGTCCACTTTTTTTCTATATTTTTTACATTTTAATCCTTTTAAAAATAATTTTTACACATAGACCCTTAAAAAATTTTAGAATATTTCTGGTCGCTACGTAGCCTAACGCCAAGATCCAATAAATTAGCACCTGTGTCTTTAGCTCAATGCTACTATGGAGCTGACCCTAGCACTGACGCAAGAGCCTAACGTGGCCCTTTTCAATGCCAGCTATACATGCGTCGTGATGTGGTAGCTGGTGCCGACCCTCAACTCCACTACCCTATCCTGCATCAGTTAAGACATTGGTGCTAAGGTATAGTAGGTCGGCGTCAGCTTAGCACTGACTCCCAGACCCTAAACCATTCCAGTCTCCTGCCTAGCACCGACACCAAGCTCTAGAGAGTCGTTGCTAGTGTCCTTGGTATACACTTAACCTCGTAGCCCGCTCCTGAATCATGCCTTGCTCTAGCGTCGTGGTGTATAGGCTCAGTGCCAGGACACTAGTATCAAGCTCCTGACAATCAAAGCTTATACATTTATTTAAGCATATTTTCTAATCCAAGATAAGCCTTTATTCTATTGATTTTTTCTATCTAATCCATTTTTACTAACAAAGGTCGATTGAACATCTAGAATTAATAGATGAATAAGTATCTTTATCCTCACTCCCTATTTGTTTCTCACAACTCAAAATAAAATTCATCACAATACAAAACAAATACCATAACATAATAGAATATACATAACTAGAATTATACAAGTTTAGCACAAAGAGTTTTCACACACATAGTCCATACAATTGCACAACTAGTATATCACACATAAATTTCGATCTCATTTAAAAGTAGTCTTCTGTCACCTCCTACTTTGTTGATGTGTAATAGCGTTAGTCCTCATGATATACCTTTGGGTTTTCTAGTGTGTACGGTAAGTGTTTTAGGTGAGTAGGCTGTGAGGTTTGAGACGCATCGGATAATTATGAAAATCTAAATTCTTTAGTGTCATGTATGGTATAGTCCTTGTCATCCTCATCCACTGCCTCCTCCTCTTTGTTATCATCACTTTGAGTAGCTAGACCCTTACTTCTTGGAGTGCGACAAGAAGATGCGACACCCTCATATCATTGTGAGCCTAATAGGAAGGGTCGAGCAAAACCTTCATGCCGCCATGAGCCCGATAGAGAGGTTCGAGATATACTTGCACATGCGGACTGAGGTAGAGGCATAGGGATTTAGCAAGAGACATAGATGCCATTGTTAGAGACACGATAACCAAGTCCTATCGCTAATTTATGATATATGTTACGTACCTTCTACAACAATTAAAAATCTATGATAATATTAAGTTGTAGTAAAGTAGAATATAAAGTTGTTGGTTGTGGACCAAGCATGTGTCCCACCTTATTAATTGTGTGAATAAGTTCTCTTGACTACATATAAAAAACAAATATAGCACCATGAATATGCATTAAAGTAAACGATAATTAAAATTTATGAATCTTTACCACTTGGTCTCGTACAGGCGCGGGCTCAACTTGGCTTCCAATATGAGATCTTTGGTTGTGTTGGTTGTCTTCTTCTTCTAAGGATCTTTCTTGTGCTATGTCCTTGCTGGTCCATCAAGGTTGAAGAACCAACCGATATGTCTGGTTGAGCCAACAGAGGTATTGAGTATGATGAACATAAGCGCTATTTTCATCTGCATTCCTCCATTATGTTAAATAAGCACGGTGATGTGAGTTCCAATCTTTGATCTTTTAATTTTTTTGCCTATCCAACTTGTACAAATATATATAAACCAAATTAGTCAATGAAATGGCACATAAAGATTGAAATAATTAACTATTTTGCATGGTATATGAAATATTACTTGTGGAGCTCAATGTTCGTAGAGATGTCCTTAGGTGGGTAGTTCTGAAACTTTTCAAACTGTCTTAGGACGCAATGCTAGAGATGGAACTAAATAGCCCAAAAGCAAACAAGAGGACAAATATATGTCCACATCTCTTGATCACAATGGCACATAGAGTTGAACCACAGTTGCTGCACCTACGTAGTCATATACGGTAGCCATATGACCTTAAAACACAATAATCAAAGTGTAAATTGATATAACACATTAATGCAAATGAGAAGCTAATGTATAGTATGACTTACGTGTAATGGGTGTGGGGTGTCCAACTCGTTGGCGTAGACCTTATAGAGGACATTATTGCAATCGTGGGCTGGAGGGATATGGTAAAACATGTAAGTCATGCTAGAAAGCATATCTTCCTCTACAAACGGCTAGTGCCCACTCTCTCTCTCCAAACCAACCTTCATACCATTAACCTAAGCCACATCCATATCTGCAGCAAGAAAACACATCCATTGATGTTAGAGTTTGCACCAATGCGACAACAAGCCTCACATGGCTACCGGTATGCCCAAGCAAGAGTTGTTGACCAATCTTTCTATAAGTAAACACCTCTAAGAACATAAACTATGACTCCTTTACTAGGTCAACATAAATCTCTCAATCTATTTATCTTAAAAAATTGATAATATACTTGTATACTTGTCTAACATCATATCTACCATAGAACTCAATTCGTTCATTCTCTTCAATTCATCTAAGAATATCTGTTAGCCATTAGTTTATCCAATTTGGGGTTAAAAATTAGAACTTTCACACTCATATCTATAAAATCAAAATATGCACAAATAGGGTTCTACCACTTTGCCACCATAATACACATGAACAACTCTATCCATCTACATTACATTAAGAAAATCAAAAGTAAATATTAAAAAAAATTACATACCACAACATTATTTCACTACTAACAACAAACAATACTTGATAACATCTAACAATTACCCAATACCAACACAACATGCCTAGGTAATAGCATTTGTCCCTAAAATAAATCAAAATCATAGAGAAAAATAAACACATAATTTCACCAAAAATAGTCAAATATGAATTCTAGGATTTATGTTACATCTAAAAATTATTGATAGAAACAATACATACAAGTCTTAAATCAATTACATACAATCCATAGATGCATAGTACTAGCCTCAATTCCACCGATTCACCATAAAAATTTAAAAATTTTAACTAAATTTGTATTTAGAATTTCACCTCAATTTATTAAATCAACCAACAAAACTGAAAAAAATCAAGGAGGAACAAAAGAGGATACCTTGCTCGATGATTTCACAAAAAATGTGACAAAAATAAGTTCTAAATCAAGTGGATTTAAGAGAATTAGGTATAGGAGGAGAGCGATTGAGGTGGCTGTGAGCCTAGGCTCGTAGGAAAGATTAGCGGTGTAAAGAAGGGGTTTGAGAAGAGAAGTGGGCGGGGTGAGGGGCTAGGGTCAGGGTCAATGATACTAGTGCCGACGCCCTAAGCATGGTGCTAGCTATGCTAACACCGAAGTAACATGTCAGGCTCTCCAGCTTGACAGTAGCACCACTCCTAAAATGCTGATGCTGAGCTATTAGACCTCAGCGATAGCCTCTATAACGTCCAAATGGTTCATTTTTTAAAAGTTTTTTTAGAGTGCATTTATAAAATTTATTTTTAAAAAGGCTAAAATATAAAAAATTCAGACCAACACCGATAACTTTACAGTACAAAGCTCACAATGTTTTTTTCAAGATTCAGAAGAGTAACAGTTGTCTTCCATCAGAAGTAGTTCTGCAGAGCAAACGCATTCTTAGATTGCCAGAGCACAAGAACTGATTCGTTCGCTGCCAGGACCATTTTCTGCAATGCAGCAGCAACCAGCAAGTGGTGCACTTCCGGAACAAAATGCTCTCTGTCTCTGAAACATCGACAATGATGTCCATATACGTTTTTACACAATCGCCCTATACCACTACTAGTACCTACCATTACCCTTGCAGTTGGTGTTGTGTATGAATAACGAGTCGTTTTCTTTCGGCTAAAATATTTGGCACAAGTGCTACTTTGATTCCACCTATCTAATGAGACCAGAAAAGCAAAGATTCTTGGGGGGATATCAGGGACTCTTTTTATGGGCATGCTTTGAGTTGGATCTCCAAAAGAAAGCCCTGCCCAGTGCTGTGCATTTCTTATGCAAGTGCAACAGTGGCAGATTGCTGAGAGGGGCGGAAATTGGCACGAGGAGCGCCTTTCGCGCGCAAACATTCTCGAAGTGATGCGGATGCACGACGAACATGCAATCCACTCGTGGCCGTGCCAGAATGCCTAAGCTCAGCCACCGGCCGGCCGGCCGGTCACAGAAAGATACTTTTCGTTCATGAGATGTCAGATGGATATAGACACACCTTATTAGATTAGGCTAATCAATCATGGTACGACTACAATATAACAATGGCCAGCAAAGTACATAGTTGCCGGGATTTCAGGCAGGCTGCCGCCACTGCTAACTCTCAGGTCATGGTGGAGGCATGCACCCTTTTTATATCCACTCATCTGATCCAGTGATCGACCACACCACCGTGATCAATCTGCAGCCGCAGCAGCTGCCTGCCGGCGCCATGTCGTCCCTTCATGCTTTATACTCTCTCTCCCGGTCGCTGCCGTGGTTGTTCGTCTGGACGGGATGGGCCAGCCCCTGAGGATGATCAGCAAGAGATGAATCAGTCGACAGAGAGAACGTATCGTACTGTCGCCACAGTAAGTCGCTCATAGGCGCCAGCAGAATTGAAAGCCTCCATGTGCACGCACGCGGATGCATGGGAGCGTGGGACAAGGTGTCAAATCAGGCAGGTAGTTGGATTAATTCCACTTGGGAAACCTGACTGTCAGATCTGGATGCAGCCCGGCGGTGATTGGATTTAGTCTCGCTGTGCTCGTACGTACAGCTGCTACTGCATAGCCACCTGGTCCCCGTGCACGTGTGCACACAGGCTAACCTTCCCGTGCCGGGTTTTGCATGCCTGACCGCACGCCGACTACCACGTACCGGAAGAGATGAGATTGTTCGACCCGGCGGTAAAGCAAGGCCGCGGCAATAAATGGCACGTAAATGGACGCAACACGGCAGCACGAGCCGCGATTGCTGAATTCCGGCTAGATTTCACGTGCCTCGCGCTAGCGAGCTGTAGAGCCAGGCACGCGTGGCTGGCATCGCTGATTCGGGTACGAACTAGGGAAAAGGCGCGCGCGCGTGAGGGGTGCCGCATGCCGGACGGGTTCTAATTCGTCGGCGCGGCCGTAGCACACAATAAAGCGCGCGGTTAGTTCATCAGTTGCGCGCGTGATGGGTGGCCGTTTCGCTCGAGCGGATTACCATTACTACGCATGATGGGTTACGCTACGAGCTAGGAGCATCTGCCAGTGTATGTCTGGGAGAGCTTGATTAGTGCGGCGTGCGACGGCAAATAATGAACGTGTCACGCTTTATGTGGAGCTTGACAGTCGCAACCAACCAACCAACTGGTGGGCTGAGTTCGTGGGCAGGAGAGTGGTGCCGTATAACTCCACACACATATGCGTATATATGTACATCGATACAGCACACACGCATTTCTCATCCATGTCCGATACAGCTTGCAGACGCGAAATACAAGTGAGCAGTACCTACTACTCTAGCTGCTAGGATCGATCGAGTATCGTGGTAATCATAACGCAGAACGTGGCGTCTTTACACACGGGATGGGCACATGGTTATATCCCCCCCCCCCCCCCCCCCGGATGGATCGATCCCTCCTCCATCTTTTGTGGGCAACGCTGCTGCCTGCTGCTCATGAGCTTAGCCTGTGACGGATCGATCGATGTGATTGTGTTAAGGTATTAATTCCCCGTTGGATTCCCCCCGGATGTGTGCTTGCACAGTGCGCGTGGTGATGCTCGCGCCCTAACCCCAGCGTTTTGGCGCGCGCTGCGCCGAGGGACCACCGTGAGCGCATCTGACGCTGCTTGCGTGAACAGCAGCTCCCCCCCCCCCCCCCCCCCCCCCCCCCCCGCTCTTCTGTCCTGGAGATGTTGGGGTGAATGGACGAGGCGCCACGCGCGGCTAACGTACGTATACATCGGTAACTCCGTGCTTTACATCCTTGAGGCGTCACCGATCGGTTAGTGGCCTGGCCACGCCGAACGTGTGCGTCCACGATTTCACGTCACGTCACATGCCACTGCCTGCCAGGAGCCCAGGACGAGTACTGATGAACGAACGGGTGACTGGATCAGTGCCGACCGGAGCAGTGCCTCAGTGGGGCGTGCATATGCGTTTGAATCCGCTCGGTGACTTCGATCGAGTTGCCAGTAATCAAGCAAGGAGACAACGCCGACAGCGACAGTGTCGCAGCTCCGTGACATTCTCCTGACCTATTTGTCAGAGCTTCAATTTTTAAATTGTAGCTGATGGATTTAATTCAAGTTAAAGCTTACTTCGATCCTAAATTTTTTTGTCTAGTTTAATTAGCTTCAAAAATTTTGAAAGAGGCGAGTGGAAGAAAGATGGACAATTTCACTGTTAATTATTATATGGTTTACTTTATACATGATGAATTAGTGAATATGATTTAAATATTTGCCTCAAATTTTTTACCAATTTAACAATGTTTTTTCTTAAAAAATCAACACAACAAGGATGTAACATAAAAAAATCATATACAAACACAGCTATTTTTTATAGAACAAACAACAATCATATGTCTATGCATATGCATTGCTCTCATGCATTAAGTCAGTCAAATTTTTAGAAAAGCATTTCATTTCACGATGGAGTACAAAATAAACTTATTTTTACACAGCCCAAAACAATTTCTAGCTTGAACGTGCTGAACTGAAGCTAGATCCCCTCGATGCGTGCTATCCATATCACTGTTGTCTCTTCTATCTATCAGATTCACAACAAAAATTTCAATACTACACAAATGTTTTATCTCTCTACTTATTAGATCTGAAAATATTAGTTATTTATAGTACCAATAAATTAGTCTAACACTCATTCATTCCAAAGATAATACATGTGCAGAGAATACGAAAGCAAATACTCTATACATGCATTTGTGACAACCTATTGCAGAGCAAAATGTATGATGCAATAAACAGTAGCTAGGGAAAAGTTGATCGTTTCTTTATACCTTGAAAAATAGATTTTATCGGAGAGTACGCTGTCGTCAGCCACAGATCTGGAGCTGACTGAGCGCCATCGCCAACTGAAGTCGCAGCCGCTTGATCTCTCCTCGCTAACAGTAGAAGCTCTATCAAACGGGGCTTCTGTGTGTACGTCTCGTCAACTCCGGAGTTATGCCATGTTCAATTGATCGGCCGGCTCGTTCACCGAGGCAGGCCGTGCCTAGCTAGCTAGCTCAAATCGTACGTACGCATGCTCCTTTTTGTCTTGTACTAGCTATAAAACATAGCACGAGACCTTGCCCTGGGTCAGCTTGCCTGAATCGGGAGACCCTGAAACACTCCACCCCTGTGACCAGGCAGCAACAATTTGCACTGCAGGTCCCTTCACTCACATCGGTTGGTGCTTGCCGGAAAATAAAGAGTCCTGGCCAAACGCTAGACCAGCGAGCGCTACGTACCCTCACCGCAAAAGCACAAACGCTCCGGGCCAACGGTAAGGCGCGTTCGGAACTGCATGTTCTGTAACTTCTCCTTTTTCATCTTCATCGTTTTCTGTGTTTTTTTTAAAAAACTATTAAAAAGTTATTTAAAAATTATATTAATATATTTTTAATTTTTTTACTAATACTTAATTAATCATGCACTAATCTGATATCCCGTTTTCAGTACATATAAAAAGTTCTAACTTCTCAAGTAGAACATAGGCTAAGATATATATGATTAAAAAAATTATATCTAAGCATAACTAATTAAATATGTCACGCACGGTTTGGCCCATCACGTCTAAGCTACTTACGATGAGAGAAGCTACAGCGAGCTACCACTACCAAAAAAACGACTTTTCCTGATGGCTAAAATCCGTGAGCAATAGTAGTTTCCTGTTAGGAAAACTTTGTCCTAACAGCCACTGTCAAGAATAAACTGATAGGGGTGGACTATTAGGAGTAGAGGACCTGACGCGTCGGCAAGACTTGAAGATAGTAATCATGACAGTTGTTCCTGTCGAACCATCTATCTTGACGACTGTTTCTATTGGGTCGTGCGCCCTTTCAGAAAACAAATGCTACGTCAGTAAGCCGTCATGATTAACTATTAGGAATTGGTCCTGATGACCCATACCAACAGGGTAGGCAAAAAAAATAGCATGATGTGTTGCTCATTAAGGAAAAAGGGTTAAAGACATAAAGAAACAATTATATAGTCCTATTGCGTATCATTAATATCACATAATTTTTGATGAACACCACATATACATTATAGAATGGTACTATAAATATTTCATTTCAATTACAAATCTTATACATCCATCTACACACAGACATTGGTATAAAGATTCACACATATGAAGTTCGAAGTAGCTATTTCACCAAACAAAACTACTTAAGTTCCATTAGCATATGCCTAGTAAACACACATTCATTGCTATACCAGTGCCATGTATGAGCAAAATAAAAACAAAGGCTCCAACACTTCATCCATCAATCCATCATCTAATAGTTATAGCACTTTAGCGATTAGGCAATACCATATGTGAGACTAACAAAAAAAAAAGATCCAGCACATCATCCATCCATCATCTAATTATAGAAGCTAAGCAAACCAAAAGGCTTGGACTATCATAGCACATTCTATCTAAGTACAACTAGGATCAACCAAGAAGTTAACCATTGAGTAGGTATCAATAAGTATAAGTGCAAGTGAACCAAAAGAAGAGGTTTATGCACATCCCTCATCGAAATTCTCGGATTGTAATTCAATAGTCTCAGTTCTAGCATGTGATGTTTCAGTTCCCTACATTATTATAAACTCAACACATGGCAAGTAAACTATAAACTCTAATTTTAGTTGGTGCATATGCAACTACAAAATCCTAAGTTGATGTATATTCAACATATGAGTGAATATATCTATTCAATTCACCCTTAACTTGATGCTTAAGAACCATCGATTACAGGCTAGCATGCTAGCAAAATAAGATGTTACCATATGGTGAAGAATGGCAATTCATATATAGTATATACACTCCAGTCCTAGCTAGCTTGTTACTTTATATGTATATGTCTCCTGCATGTAGTTTTTTTCTACTTGTAAGAAAATCAAGAGATGTTTTATGAATCCAAAAATTTAATGTATTATGTTGGGAAAATAAACTTTCCAAGTATAATTATTTGTGTACTGGCCTTCTACAATATGTATCTAATGGTCTACAAGCAACCGATTTCACTCTAGCTAGCTAAAGTCTTAGTTCCTCACAAGAACATCTAAGCTTAAATATTAAATTTTAGTCTACGTAATGAATAATGACAAAGACGAGTCATTTAAGTAAGAAACAATACCCCTTATTTACTTAGTGGTTAAAGCAAAACAATTGGATTCAATTTTAAATAAATCTATCCGATCAAGTATGTTACACTGAAGATATTAAATCTTAAAGCAACAACACAAAATCCACAAAGTCTCATACCTGATCACCAAACTAAACCTGGTCACCATATTGCACACTTGTGTTTCAATTTCAACATTAGAGGTAATTCCATTCTGAGCTTATAAGAGCTAGTCAAACAAATGGATTGTTCAATATATGTTTGTGTATGTACCATAATAAAGAATATGCACAATTCTATCATACTCTAAATTAATTATGCTAATACAGTAATAAGTAATGAAAGAAGTGGGTGCTTCATATATAACAATTCACTTGAATGATTTAATCATCTTAACAAAGAATGTTGGCACAAATGTATTAAATTAAATAAATAGAGAAAAGTGTACTCACCATTATATCTACTGGCTAGATTGATGAACCAAGAAAGTTAGCAGTAGTGATATGCTTTTACTATTGGTCCCTTGTTCTCCTATCAGAGAAGAGGTTGTATAAAAAAAATCATTATATACTATCAAATGGACTGGAATATATAAATCACATCTATATAAAACATCACCTAAAATGAATTAATAGCTTTCTTGTAACCATGTAGATTTATAGCATTAAACTCTTTTTCTGTAGAATATGTGATTATTAGTTTGTATGACCTTTTTAGTTGTGATGTGCTATCTATATTCTTATATTACTTTCGTTCCTAATAAAAATAAAAAAATAAAAAAATTAGATAACTTAGGAACCCCAAATTTGACATTTAGTAGTTTTGTCATTAACAGAATGCACATTATCCTAAGTATTACTTACCACATTAACAAGCTACTATCTTATTCTCTATGAATAGTGTGTGCACATGTCTATAATGTTATCTTTTCAACCAGAGTCTGAAATAAAGGGACTTCATCTTTGGCTTACTCTCTTAAAATAAGAGACGGCACTATGCTGAAGGAAAGGTGAAGGGCAGCGTCATTGGATGGAGGCAATGGAGGATGGATGAGGAGCCAATGGAGGGTCCATGACAGTCGATTTGATTATGATGGAGGAGGGATGAGGGGACGGTGGAGGGGCAGCGAAGTGGATTTGGAGATGGCAGAGGAGGAATGAGGGGCCGATAGAGGGGCAACGCTAATGGATTTAGGGACGGTGGTGGAGGGATGAGGAGGCAGGAGAGGTATGGCAGCCGTAGAGGTGGGATTGGGGAGAAGACGGAGTGGATAATGGTGGAGAGAGGAAGAGGCAAACCTAAAGCTTCTCGAATGATGGCAACATTAGAACAACATTGCGAGGGTTGATGTGGAGGTGGTTGTTGGCGGCACTCAAATGGACACGGTACTGATCGGTACAGTGCTCAAGTGCTCCGTAAGTGGGTGAGGGGGCAGTCACTGGCAACGTTTGAAGGCCGTCACGAGCCCTCAAGCATGAAGGGCTATGGGTGGCGCTTTGGACCGATTGATTACCTTATCTTCCGTAGAAGTCATGTGATTTTACATTTTAGCTCTTCTATTAAAAAAATCCATGTCACGAGACAGTTTCGGCCTGTGGGAAAACTACCGCCAACAATTTTTTTCTGCTCTACCACGTCATCTTTACACTTCCTCCACGTGTATGGAGTTTTCTGGCTATTGACGGATATGACCACGTCAGGAGTACTGAAGGTGCTGACAGTTGTGTCATCGAGAGAAAAACTGTATCTTTTTCACATCGGGACTGCTCTGTTGTTACATTATTTCTCGTGGACTGTTCGGGGCGACAGGGTTAAATTCTCCCATTAGAAAAAGTCTGTTTTTTTCGTAGTGTACGTGGAGTAGCTTGATTGCCCTAGGAGCCGCACGAGAGGGGCGCACATGACAAGGCGTTGGACATTGGCGAGGCCTCGGCGCAGCGGCTTTATTCCGCGGTACTACTGTCTGGACATTCGCACGGTACGTTAGGGGCGCTCCCCACGCGCGCCGCGGCGTTTACGACGAGCAACCAGATAACCAAATCGCGCGCCACGCACGCAGTGCGGCGACGGCTTGCATGCGCTGTCCAGGGGAATATGTGCAAGGCAAACTGCTTAGCAAAAGGCCAGGGAAGAGCTTGCGCGCGCTAGCTCGCTCGCACGTACGCCGCGGCGAACAGAGTAGAATGCGTGCCGGTGTGCGCCGTCCATTAGACGAACACCGAAGGCGTGTCTTTTTGCGGAAAGCGAGCAACCGCTTTTGCATTGTGATGCACCGCTCGCCGGGCTGGCCGGTTAAGATTTGAAGAAGAGCTAAGCTAGCAGGGTCATGTGCCGGCATGAGGGCCGAGCCAAGGAAAAGCCAACATGATAACCCCATCGATCTGTATAGATAGAAACGAGCCCAAGTTGCGTTTTGTTAGTTTCGGACACCGTACAGCTAGCCTTGGCTGTGCTGCGTGCTCTGAAGATTTTATTCCCACTACTCCACACAAGTGTACTCCCTTTGGATGATTGGAGCATCTGTGTACGTTTTAAGCATGTAGTTTAAAGTCCAAAGTGAGTTCAGGTGTCCGCTTAAACGTAGAATAACGACGCCCATCGTCAGAACCTGTTTCTAGACATCCAGATGCGATCCGTCCGCGTATAAAAAAGAAGGGGAAGATAACAAGAGAGCGGAATTGAAAGGGAGAAAAAAAGAAGACCAGCAGCATGCAGCACAGCAGCAGTAGTACGTGGTCTTGATCGATCGAACCGGAGATGGCGGGACGCATCCAATGATCCAAGGCAGGAGAAGCGAACGAGCGGTTAAGCTGGGGCGTGTGCGGAGAATGCAGCGCTACAGACTGGAGGGGTGGCCCGATCGCCACTTTCTGGCACGTAAATGGAGCCCATAACTTCCACCCCAAACTTCGCGGATTCGATCGGTCCCCCGGCTGGCCGGCAACCACATACGGATTTGCATCGGAGTGCCTCGCATGGGCAGCAGGACAGGGTTGCCTTGGTGCGTGGTAAATCTCAAGCCTAACCATTAACTAAACTGTACAGAGTATACAGGTGAGCTAGCACATAACCTCTGCAGAATTATTCATTTTCAGATGATGGATAAACAGGTCTGAAGAATTCAATGTTCTAAGAAGAAAATGATTGATTTGACTCTCAGGTTACTCCTGTTTGATTAGCTTCTTTCAGTACATCAGTTGTGGAATCGCTTGTGGATAATAATGGGATATTAAAAAAAGTTGAGAAGCGACAGCATTTTAGAATTCTCTTGTTGGATGAAAAGAGCCGTGGGATAACGGAAGAAACGTCGTACGTCCACACTCATCATTTTTCTGACAAAACTGAGAGTGGACGCTATTGCTTGACTTTTTAGTTAAAAATACAATATTTATGCATGTATCATGGGATAATAATAATTATCTGGTGAATAATCGGCATCAAGCTATCAAGCTTGCATGGTTCTGTAGTTATTTATTTCATCAGTATCTTGTAAACGATTGGCATGGACAACAACTAGACGGAAATAATTTTTCTACTCCTTCCGTACTAAAACAAGATAATATTTACCCTCTCTTATTTATCCTAAACTAAGTTATTAATTATTACATTAGAGTTTATGAAAGTGAGGGCAAATGTATTAAAACTTGATAACTGAAGGATATTTTAGTCTTTTTTTATTGGTATAGATTAGGTGTATGAAAAATAAAATTATTTTATGATGGAGGTATTATAAATCTTAACCTTGGATGGAAGTATCCATCACATCAATATATGGCATCATACGTGCATCATCGATTCATTGTTTCAACTGGTAAATTAAGCTTCACCGGCTGTTCGAGCATCCAAAGAGCTGAAGCTGTTCCCAGAATCATTTCTCCAGGAATCACGATAAGTCGAAAGCTACATTCTAACTATTTGCTCGTGGTACAATACGGCAGCTAAGCTGTTGATATGTATTTTAAAATGGTCGGCAATAAATTTTATGTAATTAATTGTTCAGTGCTTTTACTAGCTACCGTCAAATATGACATACATGCTGCAAGTTTCAGAAAATTAAATAAAAAAATGAACTGGAGATCAGAGACTATAAATCGTATTGTTTAATATATTTTTCTACTGTACAAACATAAGTTTAATCTCATTCCACTATCTTTGTTCAACTTACCGTTAAACTGAGGATGCAAGATAGGCTTCTACCCTTATTGTATATTGATTATACTGATGATCAGATCAGGTGCATCTTCTATAGGTGGATCCCATAATACGATCGACTGTATTATTTATTGGCTGAGTTTTTTTCTTCAATTTTTTTCTCATTCTATTCCATACCAACATATATGTAAACTTTTCACCAAGCTTTTCAGGCTTCAGATGGGTTTGTCCACATTCTGCATTGTTTCCACAATTATAGATGGCTTGCGCATAGGCGAACAGCACGGGCCATGCAAATTAATGGCATGGATGCTCTTTTCACACCAGCATGAATATCAAAGCATCACGATGCATACACAGTCTGACTGAAGTGTTTATTCTCTATGAACGGAGCATATGCATGTTAGAACAGCTAGTGTGGCCTTGTAATAAATTCACTCCCGTTTTCTGAAAATTAAGTTACATGTGCATGAACAAATTACCTTTCACCCGCATTATCAAAAAATTTGGTAGAGCTCAAGTGGTATGTAATGGAAACAGTACTTGTTTAATTAGTTCTCATGACCACTTTATCCATGCCCATCATCTGCCTACTTGGATATATGCAAGGTCCACTTTTGTAATGCCCTCAAGGGCATCATCAATCATTATCACCTCGAGTTAACATGGATCACGGTGCACAATCACGGCAACACCATGTGGAGGAGGTCGTGCTCCACCTGACTGCGCAGGAGAGATTAGCTAGATTCCACAGCAACACATGACGCACATATATACCCATCTATCCTCTGTCCAACGCTTGCTTTGGTTATGATCAATAACTTATGATTAGGGTTTTGAATTACTACTAGTACTAACTGATTACCTGCACAGCTGGAGTAGGAGTTGAAGCGGACAAATGGTAGCTCCCAGATTAATGATGGGTTGTCTAGCAACCAGAATGTGCTGCTCCAACTCCAATCATCAAAGAGCAACATTACTAACTAAATTACTACTCTACACTTAAGGCTGAGTTTTTTGAGCTTTTGCTTAGTTAATTCCTCTATTTTTAAGCAGTTTCTTAAACTGCTAAACGATGTATTTTTAAAAAAATAATATATTTTTTAAAAAATAAAATAAAATTATCTTAAAATTTATTTTAGTTAATAGTTAATATTTAATTAATTATTTAATTGTTTTACGTGCAACTGTTTAGCCTTGCCACTATGCTCAAACGAACGCGGCGTACTCGGTGCAGATCAACTTCCTGAGTTGTTATCTCACGGCTTAGTTTAAGTCAGTCTTGCGTATATTATAAGATACATCATACATGTGGGATAGCTTGCTGCATCTGGGTACGCTTCCAATCTAGATGCAACTCGGTACCATTTCCTTGCAAGTACGAATATTAACGCAGGCACGATAGATTGAAACAAGGACAAGGGAAAATGGCGCAAGCATCCCAACCACCCGTCTGACCACCGAGTTATTTGAAACACTCATGCTTGTTTGTATTATACAGCTGCATTTTCATTATATTTACGTTTCGTACATTTTTCAGCGCTGTTATCCAAAGAAGGCATAATTTTAATACGCAAAAACGACAAAGTCGTTTTACTATTTATTAAGGGACGTATACTCATTCTTTACGTGTCAATAGTAAATAGTTATGAAAAAAAATAAAAACATAGATAATTCTGTGATACACCATTACATAAACATATAAATCAAATTTGACCTACATAAGTTGATAAAAATTAACAAAACTAACTATAAATACTATTTAGAGTTTAAATTTTTTCCTTTCTCCCAATGTGAATCGAATTGGATTTTTCTTAGGATGATAGATAACTTATGTGTAGCACCATAATTTTATTTTATTTAAAACCTTGTGTTGACTTTAAAATTTTGAGTTTGAATGTGGATCTTACTTGAGTTTGTGGATCTTGTGCCAATTTCAAATTCCCTATCCTAGAGTTTCCTACGGTTTCTATTATAACCTCTTGTTCAAATTTTGAATTCAAATCCATCCAAATCCTCTCAAAACCCCAACTCAAAAAATCCCATGAAATTTTGAAAAATAATTGTTCATCTAGTCTTCTTTTCCCTTTTTCTTCTCCTCGGGCTAGCATTCCTCTCCCTCTTCTACTTATTCTCTCTAAAGTAGTCTAGCCCATGGCCTCCTCTAGCGTTGGCCTAGCCCATGCACCACCCCTTCCCCACGTGCACCAACCCTTGCCACTCTAGCGCAAGCGCTCACCGCCTAAAACCGCATACGGGCCTCGTCTATTAGTCGCTACCCATAGCCGCTCACTTCACCCGACTCCACGTGCTCGTCCCTAACCTCAAGCCTGATCCGCGTCGCCTACACCCTGCTCAACAAAATGTTGACCTAGAGTCGCCTCGTTGTTATGACCCACATCGCACCACATCCATGTACGTTGTGCACCATGCATTCCGCTGAGCCTGTGCCACACCAAATTCCTCAACTGAGCACAAAACCCGCACCTTTTCCATGTTTCCCACTAGGATGCCCAAACAACATGTCGATCATCACCTCAAGGTCCTGTTCCAAGGAACATGTCGCTACCTCATCTCATCCCTTGAAAACCACAGCCACAACATCTCTACTAGGGACGCAGCCACAAATCCTACTCTCTGATTTTTGAGTCATCGTCGCCTCATCGACATGTCATCTCGCCACGCACGCCAAGCCACCCATCTCCGCCTAGAACAAAAACCTTGCCATGCCCTAGCTCTCATGCACGTCACATCACCATCACCCGCCTCCTCGTTGACACATCGCCTTACACTTGCCGTCATCTCGCTATCCCATCCTCTCTTTCCGCTGTCGTATATTCACTTCACGTCTACTCCCAAGAAGCCACGACAAATCACCTCACTGTTTCCTCGCTCTCTCTCGTATCACATCGTCATTGCAGCACATCGCCTCACTATTGCCATAGCTAGCAGGCTCTACTTTAGAATCTTGACATAGCCACCAGCTCAGATGCCTTGTTTTCCTAGCCCTAGCCACTAGCTTGGCACCACCTTGCCACCTCCTCACTGACTATAAAATGGCCCTAAGCTTGCCTCCTCCACGCCACATCTCAATCCCCATGTCTCTATATCTCTCTCCCCCATCACCTCTTTGTGCCTCCACCTCAAGTCACCACATTCTAGCTCTCGGTGACACCATTGTCCACCATCACTAGCAGAGCCTCAGTTAAGTCTGTAGCTACTCTCCTTGGCTTCCCTCTACCTACCGAGCTATGTTATTGCAGCATCGGCACATCAACGCATTGGGATAGGAAGGAGCAAGGAGGAAGAAGACACTTCCTTCCTCTCCAAGCCATTGATAGCCTAGGCCCATGCCCTCCTCCCTCCACCAGTTGCTAACAGGTGGGCCCCTACCTTTCCGTCAACTAAAACAAAATATACCATGGAATATTACTTTTATTTTTAATAAATCCCTTTTTCCATTTCAAGAAATCCTTTTTAACTTTAAAAATTCACAACTAATTAAGCGTAGTTCCATTTGAACCCATTTAACTCAGACTTTTTTAAAATAAGATCTACACATCGACACTATTGGATTTCTATTTTGAGCTTTTCTTGTTGCCTTTTGTTGAGTTTTGTCTCTTGTCATGTTTAAAGCTTGATTATGGGGAAGGTATGTATGTTGCCTTCGAAGAAGAAGACTCGCTTCTGGAGCAAGGCAATCCATCAGAGTATGAACCTTGATAGCAGGGATCTAGCAGGAACCCCTTCCGTGAGTTCGATCAGGGAGTAGGTCACGTGTGATGGGGGAGCTTAGGCTCCCCAAAGGTGATGAGAATAGATGAACATGCAAGATGTCTATATGTTCGGGCCATCCACAGGTGTAATACCCTACTCCTGTTGTGGTGATGATTTATCTCCTTGTGGTGAACGATCTTACAAGTTTATCGATTGCTATTGAGTATTCAAACTTCTCTCTTCTGGATTTGTTAAAGATTACTTGCAATGTGTTAAAATTTCTACCTTCTGGCTTCCAACCCCATTTTCCTTTGTCCTAGTTCTTCACTTATATTTCTTACAAGGGACTGACCAAAGTTTGAGAAAGGGGCTTGCTTTTTTGAGATTTGGTATGCCAAGTCCTATCAGCAACTCTCCTTCTCTCCTACTCCACTACCCTCAAGGAAGACCCTAGTAGGATCCACAGCGGTCGGAGCATGGCAAACGCATGCCATACGCCCTTGCTAAATCCATCGAGGCCTCTAGGCAGGCTTTGGATAGGACCCACAATAAGGGCGTGGGGGTGGCTTGCCACGTTTCCCCCATTGAATCCACGTAGGCATATGGGCAATAGGGTTTATCTCTCCTTCCTTGCAAAGGGTCCTACATGCCAGCATATTATAAAAGGTGGGCCTCGGTGGTGGCACGGTAGTCAACTGCGCACCCCGATTTTCCATGCCTTTGTTAGGACCAACAGGGGCTGAGGTGATGGGAGGAAGGCATAGCAGTTGCCTCGCTGCCCTCCACACAACCTGCCACATGGGCAGGTATCCATCTTGTCGCCTATAAATTGTATGACATCTGGGACCCAAGGGGCCTAATGCCACGCTATGCACCGTTTGTTCAATGGATGGCCTCGGGCTACCTCGAGGCGCTTGCATAACAATAGCCACATACTAGGAAGTTGTTTGTTTTGCAGGACTAGGCATGCCCTTGAGAGCTTCGCCCTTTGATGCTTTGAGTTAGACTACACGTCATTCCCAAACTAGTCTTTAACGTATATACCATACTAGGTGGTAGTGAAGTGGTGGCAAGTCACTTGCTGCTGTCAGAAGCAAGGACCCTAGTTCCTATGTCACTAACAACCTCGGTTTGTGTTTGTAATCGATAGACCGACGTAGCAATCAGACTTATTTTACATACGATGTTGATATTTCCCTATCCTTGTTAGCTCAAAATTTATGCCGGTATTGTTATCCACTGAAAACGATTACTAAGGTAGTTTGCTTAGCGATGCTTATGTTTATGATGTTGTGTGGGAAACTTGGTAACTTCCAAATACAAGGTTGAAAACACGATACAATGGATCAATGTGGTTGTGAAACAGAATGATTTGTCAAACTTTGATGATGTGAAGTCATGCCTTTATGGTTTGGCCACATATTATCGTTAAGGATGGTTTCCTTTGGGAAACCCATCCAAACATGTTACAATACAACCACATAGGTATTTATGGAATCTATCTTGCTAAGTAATTAATTATCATATGGAAGTCTTGTATGCCAATGGTTGTGGAATGCCAGGATGATGAGATAGAGTTGTGGATTATTAGTACCCCTTGTCGATGACATTATTGCCTCTATTATGGCACATGATTATAGTAGGAATAGGAGACATTACCAGTGTTACTGAGTAGACGATGGCATGTCATTTTCCTAATTGTTGGCCATGGACTCAACCCAACTACGTGGTTTGGGATGTTCATGAGTTAGCTTTAAAAATGCCTTATAGTGATTCATCATGTACCAACCGTGTTTGATTGCCATGTGTTGTATATGGGAGATTGCTCACAACATGTGGGTAAAGCGTACAACCTCTTTAGAGGTTAATTGAATTATTTGAATAGCCAAGCCCATGGTCATGGGCGAATGTGAAGTTTTTTCTCATACTTAGATTTGGTTGATAAATATTTGTGAAAGATGGTTTGTGGAAAGGTTATCGTTTCTAGAGCTCATTTTGTGGCAGACAGCTAACCTTTGTGGTTAGGAATAGGTCTGTCTAACCTAGGGTGTCTTTTGGCACCAAGATATTGTTAGGGCTAAGAAGTTGTTTTGTTGTGTTCAGAAAGCTAGAAAACTATGAGAATTAATGTTGCTGTGATAATACAGTAATGACTAAGTTCATGTGAAAGTGATATGAAAAGTTGCTATCATTTATTAATCTATGACAAGTCATTGCAAAACAACTGGTGGAATGGGTTGAGATGTGAGCCTCTTCCCGATACCTAAAATTTGACTTGCTAGTGTTTTGCAAAATAAACTTCTTTGCTGAAATGGTTGTTTTCACAAATAAACCTTAGCCTCTCCATTTAAGTCAAGCATATCATGTTTCTCCCTTGGCATGCTGAGTATGTCATGTACTCACTCTTGCTCCATATATTTGTGTATAGAGTTTGGAGATGAAGACGCCTATCTTATCACTGAGAAGTTCCTCCATGAGCAAGCCAAGCATAAAAACTTTTAGAAGCCCCGTGCCTAGTCCTATGTAGTGCTTGTGGAATAAGTTAATTGCCTAGGTACTTTACTTAGTGCCTAGCTGCTTAGTTGCTTAATTTCTTTCCATTGTTAGCTTTCGTGCTGTCACTTTTGTGGCTTTCCGTGCTACTGCATTGCTTATCTATGGGCCTATCCATGATGGCAACTTATGTAAGGACAATTTCCCTATGATATAATAAAAATAGTTTACTTTAATTCCACATTTATTCTGTGTATACTAGCTTGTGTATCTTGGGATTGTTATTATCTCAGTGGTAATTCCTAACACCCCATTATGAGTTAGCTTGTGCTTCTAGTTGACAAATTTTAAGGCTTTGCAATACGGTATCAGAGCATAGGTATGCCCCTAGGATGAAACCCTCTACTTAGTTGTGACTTAAGGACTATACCTTATATAAAAAATATTAATTGCAAAAGTTAGTTAATGCTTATCTCTCTCCTTTACTATTGGACTTATTCAAATTTGGCTACTAATTCTTCTCTATACAAAACTATATATGGATCAAGTATATGACTCTAATGCTAGATCCATGGGGTCCAACCCCACACTACCTTCGAGCCCTCCTCGACTTCAACCCACCCATTGCCAAACTCCACACACCTGCTTCATGACCGCTTACTTCTACTGCACTCTTTTCAAGAGAAAGCTTATACCTATTGCCCCTGCTCCACTAGCCTTCATAGCTCCATTACCTTTGGATGTGCCTGCAGCCCCAAACCCTATGTCCAGTTTGACTCCCTTCGAGGACTACTCTACCGAGCTCTTGGATCCATGTTCTTAGAGGTGTAGTGGTTGTTGTTTGTCAAACCCTTTGTATCATTATTAATTTGTTTGGAGTCGTGGCATCTAGTCTGCATTAAGGACGTATGCCAATTCATTTGGGGGTTTGGTGAACTAGTGTGTGAGTGGGCTATGTAATGTTGGTCTATATCTTGATGTGTGTCTAGTCAAACTTGGCTAAGCTTTATGTCTAGCCATGTTCCTGTCTTATGGATCTTCCCTGATTTGTGAAAATAGTTTCTTCTTTGTGATGCCATCCTCCTTACTCTGCCCTATCAAATAAACCAGGTGGTAGGACACCCTCGTCGTAACATTCGTGCCCTAGGTTACCTTGGTTATAAGGGTCAAGCTCAGAACGTTAGCAACGTAGCCTAAACAGTTGAAGATTAGGAAGTGAAGAAAGCTGATGACCAAGTGTCAAAGAACAGACAAGCTTCTGCTCAAGGAACCAACACAGCAGCAATAGCTACCCAAGGACGATTTCCCCAACTTCCTCAACTTCAAATGGATCAGCAACATATCATGACCACCTAGACTCATATTCTGCAATGCATTGCTTAGAACCTTGATGCTTTAAACCCCCGACATCACCATGCTCCACATGCTAATGGTCGATCCAAGCTAACCAACTTTCTAAGAGCTCATCCGCCATAATTCTCACATATTACTGAGCCCGTTGAGGCTGATGAGTAGCTAAAGGATGTAGAAAGGAAGTTAGACATAGTGTAGTGCTCTCCCAGAGAAAAAGCTTTGTATGCTGCACACTAGCTTAGAGGTCCCACCCCCAACTAGTAGGAAAACTATTGTGCTACTCACTAGTTTGTCATTAGCATTTTTTGGACATAGTTTGTAGAAGCTTTCAGAACTACTTATGTCCTAGAGAGCGTCTTAGACGTCAAGAGGGAGAAATTCAACAACCTTAAGTAGGTAAACTCTAGCATCAATGAGTATTTCAACAAGTTCAACCACTTAGCTCGTTATGCCATAGATGAGGTAGACACTGACAAGAAGAATATAAGAAAGTTCTTGAAGGGAATGAATGTGGGGATAAAGCTTTAGCTTGTTGCTCATGTTTTCCCCACTTTCTAGGACATGATCAATATGGCTTTAATAGTTGAAGATACTAGGAAGGAAGTAGAGATTTTCCCTAGGCATAAGATGACTCAGTCCAGATTCCAATCTCAAGGTGGTCGACACCCTAGGATGAACCCACCTCCCCAATATTGCCAGCATGCCCCACAACAAAACCGAGGGTTCCCTACTCTCTCTATTCCTCCTCGTCCATCTACACCAGCCCAACCAAGAGATTATATTGGTAACACAGGAGGAAGTAACCCTACCTCTTTCACCACTCAGCCTAGGAATCCTTATAACACAGCCGGAGCTTCACATACTTTCATTTATTGAGCTTTTGTGGAACAAAATGGTTTGAATACTAAAGGCCTAAGGGTAACAATGATCATCTACTCCCTTGGCGAGGAGACTAGATCTCATTGATCATGCCCAAAGGTTAATCTTGTTATAGAAGGGATTAATTTTATGGCTAGCCCTATTATCCTAGAGTCATAGGGCCTAGAACTAATTCTAGACATTCATTGGTTAGCAAAGTATAAAGGTCAGATAGATTGTGCAACATGGACCATAACTATGCAAGAACCAATTGGCAACGAAGCAAAGTTTACCCATCTAAGAGTACTATAGGTCAACCCATGCTAAATTGCATTGAAGCCATTCCTTTGGGAGAAGTGCCTCTAGTCAATGAGTACCTAGACATCTTCCCAGATAAATTACATAGAATGACTCTAGATAGGGAGATAAAGCTCTCCATAGAGCTCGCACCCGGCACATCTCCAATAGCCAAGAGACCTTATAGAATGGCTGCCAATGAATTAGCCAAAGTTAAAACGTAGATGTATTAGAAGCAAGTGGTTTTGTGTGACCCAGCACATCACCCTAGGGAGCTCCAATGCTCCTAGGTTAAAATAATGATAAAGCCAACAGAATGTGTATAGATTATAGAGCCTTAAATAAAGCAACCATCAAGAACAAGTATCCTTTCCCACATGGAGCCTTAGTCTTCTCCAAAATTGATTTAAGATCTGGACATCATTAGTTGAAGATCAGACATAAAGACAAACCCAAGATAACCTTCTTATGAGAGTATGGGTACTAGATACCCACACGGCTTGCTTATCCAACTAGAGATAGGAGGTTGGCCGAATCCATGTAATAAAAGATAAAGTAGAATTTGGTTTTCATGTTGCATTGTGCTCCAAGGCAGGATATAGAATCATGGACAAATGACACCACGTATATACAAGATAACTAATGTTGTATTCATCTAGGTTTCCTACCATGTAACCCTGCCATCTAACCCATATAAGACAAGCAAGGAGCCTACTTAAGGGAATGTAGACACAAACCACAGAAAATGACAAGATTGAAACACAAACCCCAAATTCAACACATCCAGTAGAATACTATCCACCAAAATAGAAGTAGGGTATTATCTCTCATTAAGGAGGCCTGAACCTGTATAACTCCTTGTCTGATACCTCCATCCACTTTAGTTGTCGTGTGCAAACCTCTTTAATTATTATTGATATAAAACATTGATAGTTGGCGTGCCAGGTAGGGGTTGTGCTAAGTTTCTTGTCGACAAGTATGATGGAATCAATTCTAGGAGTCAATTGCTTCATCTTTACTCTAGGGTAGGCATTCTACTTTGAAGATATCAAATTCCACATCGATGACTTCAGCAAGCTTTTCATTCCCAACTTAGATTTGATCTTGCTAGGGAGAATAACCACCAATCAGATCTCGTTCAGTCATGCAAACATTGCAATGATCTAACCCAAGATCCCCAAGCGGCAAGTTCCAGATCCAACCTACAATTCCAAGTCAAGCATGACTCAACCCTCTAGTGTTTGACTCGGATACGACCCCATGTTGCTCGAGTTTAGGCCAGGGAGGTTAGTGTCATCAACTTGCCAATTCAATTCAACAACTCGAATAGCAACATTGACAACTTTTCTCCTCCACACGAAGTCTTCATGTCCTTGGGAGTACAAGATGAAGAAGACTGCCGACTAAGAGAACAACAAGAGTAGGAAGAGGAATAACGCCACAAGCATCAAGAGGAGAAAAATTAGCACAGAGTCGATTGAGAGAACCATAATAGAGAACTGGGCATGGATTCACATAGGGTTTAGCATGATATACTCCAAACCAAACATGATGCTCACAATGTCTTTGTTACTCCCCAACAGAATGTTTTTGCTACAATTACTCTTCTTGATACCATATTGAAGTTGTTGCTAGACCACACAATCTCGTCGAATATTGAAAAGATCAAAGCTATGGTGACAATGGCAGCAGTGCAACAAAATGAGTGAACTGGGAACAAAATGGTCTAGTTGAAGGCCATGTCATCTAAGTCCCCCTAGGGAGGTACTTGAGTGGGGACAGGACGCCAGATCAACAATCCTTACTTCAAGGATCTCAAGATAGTTAAGGAAGGAAACGTTGTGATAGTCAACAACATGATGAATAAAATTGGCACTGACTTGAGGAAGAGCAATGCAATTGTCATCATCAACGTCTAGAACATGAAGGAGACAATGGATGTCATCATCATGAGGATACATGTGGAAGAATTGATTTTGATCTATGATGTGGGATTGAAGCTAGATGATGTGAGCGGGAAGAGTGCAAGCAGTGCCAATTGGAGGATAAGAATGATCGCTTCAACATATCTCTTGTTGACAAAGGTCCCTAGTTCAAATTGATGACTTCAACAAAGAGGTCTTGGCTTTTACGTCTAAACTACACCAAGTGAACTAACCGACTTGGTTCAGGCTAATTGGAATTGATAAGTATCATGGCAAAACAGATTCACAATCTTGGCTCATGGTGTATACACTGGCAATAAGAGTAGTTGGGAGAGCCAGCAAGGCTATGTCAAGTCGTCTTCCTATTGCCTTGGTAGAATCAACAATAAGCTGGCTTTCATGATTCTCGTGAGGATCAGTTGATTCTTGGGGCAAGCTTTGGGAATAGATTATTACAAACTTTTAAGGCATGTTTGAGCATCCAGGATCACAGTATTACTTGTATCAAGTCCAATGGAGAAAAACTCTTTGAGAATACATCAAGCGTTTTTTAGAGACGCCCAACAAAATTGTAAAAATTAACAATGAGATTGTCATCGCCGCCTTCTAAAAAGGAGTAAAAGATGAACAATTCATTAGCAAGTTTACCCGCAAACCTCCAACTATATTCAAGAAGCTCTTTGAGATGGCTAACTCGTATGCTTCAGCAGCTAATGTCATTGCTACTATGCGGGAAGAGAAGTAGAGTACATCTCGACCAAAAAAGAAAAGAGACAATGAAGACTATTCAAAACCTCATGAGCACAAGCATAAGCTAGAGGAGCTAGTGGCTACAACCAAACTTTTTTGTCCATAGTGCTTGTAGTTTGAAGACGATGAACAAGTTATGAACAACCTTTGTTCCTACCATCCTAATGGGAAGCATATAACCAAGGATTGTTATATGCTCAAGAAATTTGCCAAAGTGCATCTAAAAAACATCAATCCAAGAGGAGGCAAAGGTGGTTTTGGAAAAGAGAAAGAGAAGTACAAAACCAATGGTGCGACACCCATTGGATTTCACGATCCATGGGTCGAGTTGAATCATATCTTTGGTGGTCCCTTAGCTTATGAATCAAACAGAAGACAGAAGCTTACCACTAGGGAGATCAAAACAATTTTGACGAATGTATCCTAATTCCTATGATGCTTTGATGTGGCAATTTTATTCCACTGCTCAAATCCTCCTAACCAAGTGGTTCATCTGGGGCAGTATCCCATGTTCCTAGACCTATTTGTAAAGAATATCAAGCTCAAGCGGGTTCTGATTGATGGTGGTAGTGCTCTCAATATATCATTTTCAAAAACTTTAAACGACATTAAGATCCCACTCTATGAGTTGAGGCCAAGTATAGCTCCATTTCACGGGCTAATCCTAGGACCTTCTTCAATGCCACTCGAGTAGATCATGCTTCCTATCAACTTTGGAACATGGGAAAATGTTAGAATGAAAAACATTTGCTCTGAGCTTGCCGACTTAGAGACAACATATCATACCATCTTGGAAAGGCCTGCATAGGCAAAATTCATGGTAGTTCCCAATAAACATATTGGATGATGAAGATGCCAAGCCACAAGTAGTAATTTCTCTATGTAGCGATGTCAAGCAAGCCTTCACCTATAATGAGGAGAGTTGTGAACTAGCCTAGGCCCAAAAAAGTGTAATAAGGCACCAAAAGATCTGACGGGCTACGACTGCTACTAAAGATGGATATATCTTTGCAAAAAAGGCTGCTAAATTTGGAGATGATAGTAGTAAGACAAAGAAAATTCCACTTGACCTGACTAATCCTATTAAGACAGCATTGATTGGTGTCGATCTCAATTCTAAATAGGAAGATGCGCTCTTTACCATCTTCTAGGCTAATAAAGATATTTTTGCTTGGAAACGTCCTAATATGTCTGGTATAGCTAGGGAGATGATCAAGCACTCTCTAAATATGTATCTAGATGATAAGCTCATCAAACAACGACTTCGATGGTTTGCTCAAGACAGATACGATGTCATTTGGAAGGAGTTGATCAAGCATTGTCAATCGGATTCATCAAGTATACCAATCAAATTGGCTAACAAATCTAGACCTTTTTCAAAAAAAATATTGGACAGTGGCGCATGTGCATGCACTACACTGACCTCAATAAATCATGCCCAAAAGACTCGTTCGGCCTCTCTCGCATTGACTAGGTGGGTGATTCAATGGCTAGGTGCGAGTTGCTCAAGTTTCTTAACTGCTCTTCAGGATACCAACAGATTAGTTTAAAGGAAGATGATAGCTTAAAGACTTTGTTCATCACACCGTTTGGAACATACTGTTACATCACTATGCATTTTGGGTTGAAAAATGCTGAGACTATGTACTAGCGCATGATTTAAGGATGCCATCAATCTCAAATCAAGCGTAATGTAGAAACTCATGTTGATGATGTGGTGGTCAAGATGCAACTCAATGAAAACCTTGCTTTTGATTTGGAGGAAATGCTTCAAAACATAACAACCTTTAGGATGAAGTTAAACCTAGAAAAATGTGTCTTCGAAGTATCATTAGGGAAGCTACTTGGTTATATGGTGTCGCATCGTAGCATTGGCAAACCTAGAGAGTATCAAATCTATATTAGTCATGGAATCACCAAGTACTTAGAAGGATACTCAAAAACTCACTGGATGCATGGTGGCACTTAAGCGCTTTGTTTCTCGACTAGTGGAACAAGGTATTTCCTTTTTCAAGCTTCTGAAGAAGGTTGATAATTTTCAATGGACACCAGAAGTACAACAAGCTTTTGAATACTTTAAGAAATTTCTGACAACGCCACCAATTCTTGTTTCTCCAATGCCATAAGGGCCAATGTTACTGTATGTATCGGCTACCCCTAAAGTAGTCAGTATTGTTTTGGTTATGGAGTGCGAAGAAGAGAGGCATGTACAAAAAGTTCAGCAGCTGGTTTACTTTGTTAGTGAGATCTTGGCCGACTCCAAAATTTGTTATCCACAAATACATAAGTTACTCTACAAGGTATTTGATTATAGTCTAAAAGCTTCTGCATTATTTCTAAGGGCACTTGGTATGAGTGATTACCTCTTTTCTACTCGAAGATATCCTTCACAATCGAGGGGAAATTGGGCTGATAGAAAAGTAGGCCCTCTAGTTGATGGCTTTTGATATTTCACTCAAGGTGTGCACTATAATCAAATCCCAAGCCCTAGCTAACTTTGTGGCCGAGTGAATAGAAGTTTAGACTACAAAATCTGTGAGGAATCTCAAGTATAGGATAATGTACTTTGATGGTTCACTGTGGGTTTTAGGAGCTAGAGCAAGAGTGGTATTGATATCCCCGACTAGGAAAATATTTAAGTACATTCTTCAAATACACTTTTCAGTATGTCACAACGTGGCCAACTATGAAGTGTTATTTCATGGGCTCCATGTCACTTTATCTTTGGGTATTCCACGGATGGTGGTTCATAAAGATTCTTAGCTAGTCATCAATTAAGTTATGAAGGACTAGTTATGTCTAGACAAGAACATTATGGCATATTGCTTGGAAGTATAGAAGCTGAAGTGCAAGTTTGATAGACTATAGCCTATGCATGGTTTTTATGGGATGTCTCTAGCTAAGTAATTTATTATAACATGGAAGTCTTGTATGCCAATGGTTATGAAATATTGGGGATGAGGAGGTGTGTGGATTATTATTACCCCTTGTTGGTGACATTACTACCTCTATTGTGGCACACGGTGCTAGTAGGAGTAGGAGAGATCATTAGTATTCCTAAGTAAACAATGGCATGTCATTTGCCTTATGCTTGGTCATGGGCTCAGCCCAACTATGTGATATGGGATTTTCATAGGTTAGCTTTGGAAAGGACTTGTAGTAAGTCCTTCTTTATTGACAGTATTTGATTGTCACATATTGTGTATGGAAGATCACTCACAATGTGTGGATAAAACGTACAACCTTTACTAAGATAAAGCGTACAACCTCTATTGAGATTAATTGAATTGCTAGAAGAGCCATGCCATGGTTATGGACGAATGTAAGGTGTTTTTCATAACGTACATTTAGTTGATAAATATTTATGAAAGATAATTGATGGAGAGAGAATCATTTCCAGAGTCCGCCTTTATGACAAACGGCTAACCTTTATGGCTAGAAATAGGTCTGTGTGACCTAGGGTGTCTTTTGGCACCAAGGTGTTGTTAGGGCCAAGAAGGTATTTTGTTGTGTTGAGAAATCTAAGATAACTATGAGAATTAGTGTTATGAGAATTTGGTAATGACTAAGTTGCTATGAAAGTAAAAAGAAAATAATAGTGGAGAAGAGGAGGAAATGAAAGAAATATTGTTATTATTTGTTAATCTATGATAAGTAGTTTTAAAGTAACCTATGAAATAGTTGAGATGTGAGTCTCTTTTCGATAACTAAAATTTAACTTACTAGTGTTTTACAAAATAAACTCCTCTGATAAAAATACTACTTTCACATATAAACCTTAGCTTGCATGTTAAGCTAAACATGTCATCTTTTTTTATTGGTTTAAAGAGTAAGTAATGTACTCACACTTTTTCCATATATTTGTATATAGAGTTTAAAGAGGAAGACCCTGGCCTACCATTGAGGAGTTCTTTTAGTTGAAATCCGAGTATGAAGACTTTTAGAAGTTTGGAATTAGTTAGTTTCTTAGGTACTTTGTCTAGTGCCTAGTTGCTTAGTTTCTTAATTTCTTTCCACTGTTAGCTTAGATACGGTTGCTTTTGGAGCTTTATGTGCTACCACATTGCTCATCTATAGACATCTCCATGATATAAGGACTATTTACCTATGATGTAATAAAGCAGTTTACTTTGATTATATTTATTGTTATTCTGTGTGTATCAGTTTGTGTATCTGTTACTGATACTATTTCACATGTAATGCCTAACATTTTGGTAGGAGTTAGCTTGTGCTTTTGGGTGACAAATGTGAGTGCATTTACATGATGTATTTAGCATAGTCAATTTTTTCTAGATTTTCTTAACTATTTGAGAGTTGAAAACAAATGAGCGAACATATCCTGAAAGTAAAAAAAAGATAGTTCTGAAAACAGGTTACTCACATGTTGAAAAAAATAATTAGTCCTATATTATAATTATCGTTTACGCAATTTTATATACGTATTGTCAATGACTTAAAGCCAATTAAAAAATAAACTATAATAAAAACATTGAAAATAACACTAAAATTAAGTTTAAAAATATAAATTTTGATTGTGTTTAGGAAGTTTAAAAACAAAAAAACATAACGTTTTTTACGTACTTAACTATTGATGATGGTACGAAAGTATAGTATACTTAAATTTAAGACGGTAAAAACGGATTTTTGTGTACGCCTCTACAGATTGATCGACGGATCCAGCTTCATGTTTAGTAGCAATTAAGCTACCCACACGTAGAGTGAAAACCAAGGTAGAGCTAGCAAGGGGGTTGATTGGGCCACGTGGTTTTCTTCCGCCGCGCGCGCCAGCATGATGCATGGGTAGTGCGTCGTGTGGTGGTATTACCTGGTTCTGGCTGGCACGAGAGGAAAATTCGGATGGATGTTGGAGGGGGCCGCGGCAGGGTTTCCGTGGGATCCGCGATAAACGCCCGCCATGTTCTGTAGCGATAATCCGGCCGTTTGCTTGCAACGCCCCTCCACCTCCTCCCGTCGCGTGGGGGGTGGGCCCCGCGCCACAGCTGGTGCGGTGTGTTCTTGTCTCCTACGGTTCTTCTGCGAGTCTTCATAAAGATCGTGGAAAATGAGAGAAGGTTTTGGTAGGCTCTTTTCTACATGCCCACGAAATAATTCAGAAGACAATAACTCATTAAATGTGGGAAGAGTATTAACATCATGTCTATTAGATAATGGTACAGTATAAGGTTGAGTCATAACAGCACCATGGCATAGAACATTATCTCTTTAGTTAGACACAAAGGATTATTATCATTTGTGCTCTTCCAAGCTGACAATCAATTGCGTATCAATTGGCCCTTGTTTTTGCACTGTCACGAGAATTCAGGCTCTTTTCTTTTTTTCTTTTTTTGTCAAGGTGATAGAATCGATCTTTACATATATTACATATATAGTAGCATATGCTTGAAAGAACAACAAGCACACTGATCATGAATCCTACTCCTAGCTAGTCTAGCATACTAACGAACGACAGGTAAAATACATCTTCAAGTCAAACCAGTAGCTTGATTAACATCGATTGAGTTACCTATCAGTTAGATCGCGTATATTTCATTATACTGCTTAGCTGAGTAAACGGTAAGGATTAAACAAGCTGCCCACGCTACTACTATTTAATTTATTGCGTTAGTTAGCCAATGATTAGTTTGTCGACCTGGTATGTTGTGAAAATTTCAACCAATCGTACATAATTTTTGTTCGGTTTATCCTGGCACTTCTACAATAATTGTTGATGACACTACATATTTTGTATATATGTATTATATCTTGTATACATGCATCCACCAATATATCCCATTTGAAGCTAGATGGATGCAAAAATATACAATTAATCTGATATGTGACAGATTTGTAGACATGATTAATTGTTGACATGTGAACTCTAGGACTGGACTTTTCCAACGGAATCTGGAAAAACCAGTTGCCAGAGGTGGGCCGGGAGTGGTATTTTAATTTACCGGATTAGTATACCCTATATGGTGACGTTGTACACTACTGCATACCCCTAAATGCAGATACGTACAGATCAAGTGCACGCAAAAATAAACTAAAGGATAATTACCCATTAAATTTTTTCAGATAAAATTCACGGTCGGCCTGTGTATATACGATGCATGGAAGATTTACTCGGATGAACACCGTGGGCCTAGGTATTGGCCCACCACCAACCACGTTGTACCGCGGTGTTCACCTCATCAGAACAGTCCACTTCGCATGGGACCCCAGCATTAGGGAGAGGTCTCCCGTTTCAAGCCGTTAGCTTCTCCCACTCCCGTACGTTTTTGTGAGTTTTCAATTTCTTGTGATCCATTGCTTTATCGTGTTGAGAGATATTTATACGCTCCGTGCATGCATCCAGGCGCCGATCTTACAGAGGGAGGAGTGGTTAATTATCCACGCCAAAGGTTCGTGCATGCAAGGAATTGCAACTGCTACCTTGCCAAACCTAACGAACCATGTAGCGACCGGTGTATCTTGTGCATAGTATACTCCAATATGAGTCAGTCTAATATAGCCAGATAGAGTTAAAAAGATGAGGTCCTGGAGAGATGATTAATTCGAGCTGTTATTGGCCAACGCAGTCGGCAGGCTGAGGACACCCACCGTGGCACGACGCGCGCGCGCGCGGCGAGTAAATATAAGCGGCCCGGAACGGAGGCCTTCTCGCGCGTCAACGTTGGGATATATATATATATATAATTTATTTATTTGGCCGTTCTATCTCCACCGCCCGCCCGGGCTGCACGCGATGGCCGCGCACACCCACGCATGCCGCACGCGTGAGGAGGGTAGCGTGGCCGCGCACCCTGTTCCGACGCGGGGGGCGCGCGATGTCAGCGCGGCCCAGTTGTCCCCGGGCGCGGGCGCCACGACGGCCGAAGCCAGATACGTGTCCGGTGAACCGAGCGAGAGATCGACCGCGCAGGCCTAGCTAGCTAAAGCTCCTCTCTTTCTGTTTCGCCGCTGTGGCTGCATGCATGCGCAGCCCACACCGTACCCGCGCTGTCTTGTCCCCATGCTCCCCTCTAATAAAACTCAGCATGTCTATCGCCATGGACCCCCACGGGAGGCTATAAAAACACGGCCCGGCCCCTGTAACAAACAGTGAGTAGTCTTCCAACCACCAGCCCCCCCCCCCCCCCCCCCCCCTCCCCGCATACACGCGGTACATGAGTTGCGGTCAGCAATTCGATCGGTTGTTCGTTGGGAGATGAGGGAAGAGTCAGTCGTCGTCGCAGCAGGGTAGTGAGGGTATACACATACACACACATGCATCTCCACCAGCCCTTCCTTTTGTAGGCGCTCCCTTATTACTTTCTCTCTCCATCTCTCTCTTCCTTGGACTGGCCTCCTCCCTCCTCCCCCACCATCCTTCTTTCTTTCTCCTTTGGACTCTTTCCAGTTGTCCACGCTCCCATCTTTTTCACCATCTCTCCAATCTCCTCTCCCCTCATCCGGCGTCCCACCCTACTTGTACCAGCCCTTCTTTTCCAATTTCATCCTCTCCCTCCAATTCTACTACTCCCATCGCCACAGTCGCCACCCTCCCCCCCTCTGTCTCTCTCGCCGCCCACACCACCACACTCCACTCGGTGTGTTGGAGGGAGAGGGGAAGAGGAGGCCCGATGCTTGCTTGATAGCTAGCTAGAATTGCCTACAATTCAGTACCGCTTCTTCCCCAATTGCTCTACTGGTTGCTTGTACAGCTCGACAAGTACGCAATTCAAGGTGGGGGAGCCAAGCCGGCCGGTGATACTAGTTCTTGCCTTGCGAGCTCGATCTGGTCTCTCCTCTCCAGCTGGTGGGCGTTCAGGGCGGAGAAGAAGAGGCGCCGGTGCCGTGGTGTGGCACCCATGCAGCAGCACCAGGGTGGCGGGTCCCAGTACGGGGCCGTGCCGCCGGACATGGGGCCGTACTCGCCGACGCATCATGCTTCGGCGGCCCCCTTGCCGCTGAGCAGCCGGCCACCGCCGGCGGCGTCTCAGCCGCCGACGCAGCAGCAGCCGAGGACGAGCTACGACGAGCTGGCCGCCGTGTCCAGCACGGGCTCCGGCGGCTTCCCTGACGACGACATGCTGGGCGACGCCGGCGGCGTCAGCGGTTCGGGAGCGGCCGGCAACCGGTGGCCGCGGGAGGAGACTCTGGCCCTCATCAGGATCCGGTCGGAGATGGAGGCCACCTTCCGCGACGCCACCCTCAAGGGTCCCCTCTGGGAGGAGGCCTCCAGGTAAGAGATACACACACTGTACCTGCATGTGCGAGTGCGAGCATGGATGTGAGAGAGAGGAGAACGAATCCCAAACAGATTCGCAGTTGAGCAGCACAAGAATCCTTCCGTTCCTCGGGCATAATTTAGCACTCGTCCCACATGAAATGATGGCTAATTATCCAGTTACTATCCCCCAAATTCTCCAAAATTTCCAATTTTTCTCTCCCTTGTCTAGCTCTAATCAAATGCTGCTCGGTTTCTGCGAGAGGAGGGAGGCTGGGAGTAGGAGTAGGTAGGATGATGATAAGAATCTGGGCGCCTGGTGATCGTACCACGGTGTGAGTGCTAGCGCAGGCAGGCAGCAGCTGCTGCCGCTGCAGTCTGCCACACTGTCGTTTTTTTTGCATTCATGGGTTCCAGTTTTGGGGAAAAGAAGGAAGGCAGCCTTTTGCTCCCATCCCGATGCAGCGTTATCTTAATTTAAGCATTTCACTCCCCATCTTCACTCTCATTTTTTTTTCACTGCCATCAACTTCATCACATCGATCTCCTTCCAATCCCTAAAAAGACGAGATGGCCTGTGATTAACTAATCCCCTTCTGCATATACAGCACTCTCCTCCTTGCCTCTACGCCTGTCCTTACTATTCTTCCCATCTCCTCGTCGCTTTCTCCCCGGGAAAAATAACCACTCATACGCAGTCGGCCAAGCACTTGATGCTTATGCCTCTGCGTTAGATGCTTCTTCTGCCCGTAGTAAGCGCTGCCATCATTTAATCCTCGCTGTTATTTCAATCTTTGGTTGCACGCAAGAGCGAAGCGGCCGGCGGTTGACAGCAAAGCTTGGGTCTTTTGTGGCTCTTGTGTCTTTCAGGAAGCTCGCGGAGTTGGGCTACAAGAGGAGCGCCAAGAAGTGCAAGGAGAAGTTTGAGAACGTCCACAAGTACTACAAGCGCACCAAGGAAGGACGCGCCGGGAGGCAGGACGGCAAGAGCTACCGCTTCTTCTCGGAGCTGGAGGCGTTGCATGCCGCGGCGCCGCAGACGGCGCAGCCGCAGCAGAAGCAGTTGCCGCCGGTTACCAGCAGCGCCCCCACGATGCACGCCTTCGCGCCGCCGGTTTCCGCGCCACCGACGATGAGCGCAATGCCTCCGCCACCGGGGCCGATCCAGCCGGCGCCGATATCTTCGGCGGCTCCCGCGGTGCACCTGGAGCTGCCGTCGCAGCCGCCCATCAACCTGCAAGGCTTGAGCTTCTCGTCCATGTCGGGGTCAGAGTCGGACGATGAGTCTGAAGAGGACGAGATGACGGCGGAGACCAGCGGCAGCCAGGACCTCCTCGGCAAGCGCAAGCGAGGCGCTGGCGGCAAAAGTTTGGCGACTTTCTTCGAGGGGCTCATCAAGCAAGTTGTCGACAGGCAGGAGGAGATGCAGAGGCGGTTTCTGGAGATTATGGAGAAGCGGGAGGCGGAGCGCACGGCGCGGGAGGAGGCGTGGCGCAGGCAGGAGGTGGCTCGCCTCAACCGCGAGCAGGAGCAGCTCGCCCAGGAGCGCGCCACGGCGGCCTCCCGCGACGCCGCCATCATATCCTTCCTCCAGCACATCGGTGGCCAGTCCATACAAGTCCCTCCCGTCGCCACCGTCATCCAGATGCCCACTTCAGTGCATCTCCAGACCCCTCCGCCGGCCAAGCAACCTGCCAGGCAGCACCAGCCACAGCCAACGCCAACGCCGCCGCAGGCGCCAATCCCGGCCGCGCCCCTCCAGCAGCAACCGCCGCAGCCGCAGCACAAGGATACGACTCAGTACGAAGCAGTGACGCCACGCAGCGCACCACCGACGTCTGGCTCATCACTCGAGCTGGTGCCCGCCGCGGAGCAGCACGTCGAGAGCGGGCTAGGAGGAGGGGAAAGCGGGTCGGCGTCGTCGTCGCGGTGGCCCAAGACAGAGGTGCAGGCACTTATACAGCTGCGCATGGAGCTCGATATGCGCTACCAGGAGACCGGGCCGAAGGGCCCGCTCTGGGAGGAGATCTCATCCGGGATGCGGCAGCTGGGGTACAACCGGAGCTCGAAGCGGTGTAAGGAGAAGTGGGAGAACATCAACAAGTACTTCAAGAAGGTGAAGGAGAGCAACAAGAAGCGGCTCGAGGACTCCAAGACCTGCCCATACTTCCATCAGCTCGACGCCATCTACCGCAGGAAGCACCTCACCGGCGGCGCCGGCGCGGTAGCCGCCACCACAATCGAACAGCAGAACCCGAACCAGCACGAGATAGAGGGGAAGAACATAAATGACAACGACAAGAGGAACAACGGCGGAGGTGGCGGCGCGCAGGTGCCCACCAGCAATGGCGACACAGCACCGACCACGGCCACGTTCGACGTCGACAGCGGCATGAAGAAGGTAATCTCAATTCTCGCACAGTACTCAATCCAACAAATTTCTGCGAGTGTTTCAGGCTCAATATGCATATGTTAGTGCGGAAGCTAACCGGATATGCGCTTGCCATGAAGCCAGAAGACATTGTGAGGGAGCTGAGCGAGCAGCCGCCCCGGGAGTTCACAACGGACGAGACCGACAGTGACGACATGGGCGATGACTACACCGACGACGGCGAGGAAAGCGAGGACGACGGCAAAATGCAGTACAGGATACAGTTCCAGAGGCCGAACCCCGGCGGCGCCAACACCGCACCTCCACCGGCAACAACCCCGGCGTCCGCGGTGCCAACCTCGACTCCAACGAGTACCTTCCTCGCCATGGTTCAATAGGCGCGCGCGAACGATGCATCGCCAAGTACGTACTTGTTCAAAGAAAAAAAAACTCAAAGCATCACCATCACATCCTCTCACTCCACCACCACCATCACAAACTCCCCGTGCATCAGCAATCAGTAACGTCTCTTCTTGTTCGCCTCGTAATTCGCCCTTACCATTCCATTATTTATTGATTTCTTTGTGTAATAAGAGCCCTTTATGATCTCACCTTAACCCGAGGAAGCAGAGGGGGTGGTAGGGAAAATGAGTCCAGGTAACTTATCTATAGGTCATCTCGTCGTGTTAAAGAAAAATTGTACATCGATGTAACAGTCCCCGATGTCTCTGTTTTTTTTTCTCTTTTCTCCTTACCCTCCAGCGACGGCAGTATACAAGTTTGTATACGGGTATACAACAATTACATACATTTCCAGCAATTTGGAGCAGTGGTCAGAAGGTGTTTTGTTTTTGTTTTTTTTTCTTTGCCGTGGGGAATTTTCTCTTTTTAACCCCTTTTTGCAGTGGTATAAACATTGTTACTGTGTACATTGTGTGGTTATTCGAGTATTTTTCTCATTGTCTCTGCCATATATGGATTTTTGTGTACTCTGCCTTCCTACTGAGAAGCTATCTATATATTATTATATACTAAAAATTTATTAAATATCACATAAACAATTCTAAGCTTTCATGTGGTACTTAATAAATTAGAGAAAATCGTATAAATTATGAGAAAAAAACTAACCATTGATTTTTCTTTAAATTAATGGATTCATTATTTAAAGCCTTTGGATTTATAGTCAAAGAGAAAAAAAAGCACCCATGCCTCACGCACTTATGTCTCCTATCTCCCCTTCCCCTCGCCTCTTTTTATGCTAATGTTGGTTAGGATGCCATTAGATTTGGTGGCAACTAAAATTATAATTACCCTCTACCGATAAAAAAATCCTAACGCATGAGGCTTGCCGTGCGCGGGTCCTCCCCTCCCTACTACGTACGTACGTGGCGCTTTCGTCTGTTTTTAGGCGTATTAGCTGGACATGAACAATTTGAGATAAAATAAGTTTTAAGCATCTATAAATCATACATTTAATTTCTGATCCGTCTGAACCATCGTATTCTTTACAATTAAATCGATAATTTAAGATGATTATATTTTTAAATTGTAAAAAATATCATTTTACAGGATAATTAAAAAAATTAGGGCCATAATTCATAAGTCATAAGTACTCTTGCCCTCAGCATATCATCCAATTGTCATAAAAAATACAAAAAATTAGACAATGTGGATTATAGCACCACACATCACTTTAAAAACATGTGTAGCTAAACTAGATCGAATATCATGAAAAAATAAAGATATTTTTAGTTGCTTACAAATATGCTTCTTACATGCTCAAAGTCAATTGAAGACATCTATATCTGATAAGAAAAAAAAAGCATGCTTAATTAGGAAAATATGCAAATCATCGAACCCTCAATTCAATTGACCTTTTGAACATTTCTATTCAAACCATGAGCCCATGTAGCATGAAAAAAAATAGGAAAACTAAAGGCATGTAGTATACAACACCTTGAATAATCAACGCAAAACTAAACCGATCCCTGCAATATCACACCGATCCCCCCGATATCACAAAGTGTAAGTTATAATCTACTAATAAGTTTCATGAAATTAACTAATCCAATTTTTTTCATTAATAAAAAAATAGCCTTACAAGGAAGACCTAAATTATTCCATTGACAAACAAAGGTGTTCTTTCTAAAGGAACTCCATGCCCATTGCTTTTTCATGCTAGCAGCACAAATATTTTATATAAGATAGCATGAAACACACAAATTCCATATAGTTTGGTAGGGATTTCATGTCAAAACAATTTGGCTATCAGAGTTATGTAAAACATGCAAACATTCTACACAAAATCAAATTCTGTACGGGAAGCCAAGATTGAAGAAAAATAAGCTAGATAACGTGAGACTAGCTAGCCACATGAAAATTTTTAGTTGTTCTAGCTAAGTGATTTTCTGTAATTAAATAGTAAATAATTTGAAAGCAAACAATCATAAGGAAAATATCGTGTCTTCGGGATAAAAACTTATGCTCCAACTAGCTGCATCCTCTATGAAAAATCTAAAAGATAAAACATCCAACTCTTAAAATTTCTATTTAAATCAACGACCCATATTTTAAACAGATTTGCACTGTTGGATTGTAGGGAGTGTTAACTAATCTCCCTAGAGCACTTGGCCCTATTTTTGCTAGGCAAGACTCCAAGTCATACGTCCATATGCGCGGTAGCATAATTTTTGTGCATATTGACCACTCTAAATTCACGAGAATACTTGCTAAATATGTGATCTTTAAATAACCATATTTAAATCCCTTGGATTTTGGATACATTGGAATGGTTGTACTCCTTACAATTAAACCAATAGTTCAAATGTCCTAAAACCTAAGATACTTCGTCCTAACAATTAAATCAATAGTTCAAATATCCACATCATTTAAATAGTATCCAAATAATAATATAAATAGTATATAATATGGCATCAAGCACAACTTTACAAATATGCAAAGCTAAATTAATCTAAACATGTACAAATAAACTAAATAAATCTGTCTATAAATGATGCTCTTGATAATTACTATCTATGTCCCATAATATAAGGGATCCTTAGATTTTAGGAGGAAACATCTCTGTTAGCTAGGCCAAACATCTCGAAGCAGTCAAAATGATAGTCTGGTAGAAGCCAGCATGGAGAATTAGGGGGGGATTCAGACAGGATGTGGCAATTGTCGAAGAGAGAGACTGGGTGGCCCAAGGAGCAGAAGCAGTCACAGCAGCCGTGGCTACAGTGGAGGACAATTCCTGGGGGTAGAAACATTGGCAGAAATGGTGCAAACTCAAGGTGTGATAATGATGGATAGGGCAAAGTATGGTGCTATGCAGTAGGAAATATAGAGACTGCAACAGCAACAACTACAGTTCGAAATGAGTCAAACACAAGGGGCTCCAGTGATGATGCCATCTCGGAGCGATGGCGCAATCACAATGGCAATGGAAACAGCCAAGCAGAACTAGTCGGCAGCTGAAATGAGTGCAGTGCCTCCCTTACTCATCCAGCAGAATGTTCAGAGTGTGCATGTTCTTCAACCAAATCCGTCAAACCAGCACCCCCTAAATTCGAGCTCCAACCTTAACCCAGCTTTGAACCTCAATCTCAACCCAGCTTCGAACCTCAACCTCAACCCTGTAGCATATCCGCTTCACATGAACCTACCATCGGTGAGCAATCAGAATCACCAACCAAATATAGCCAACATAATCCAGCCCAACCTCCTAGCAACAAACCAGATACCCATATCGAATTATCAGTATATCACAAACCCAACTGTGCAGTTTAATACACCAGCAAGTACATTGACACAAAATCCAACTCTCAGCCACACACAGTAACAAAAACATACAAAACCTTCTAGCCTACCTAGCACAATAGACATCAATACTAAACTTTGAACATCGAACATCACAACCATATCAGCATCCAACAGGCTACATACAACAACCGCATCAACCATATTAGTCAATAGGGTTCCCACACCACCGGTAGAATCAGCAATATCAATACACACAATACCAACCAAACATACCCGCAATCTTAATTCAATAATACTTTGTCCAACCATAGGGGATTCGATCAGTCAATGACAAAAGCCCATTAAGCCCAACGCTGCAAATGATCCCTAGGCCAGTAAACTTTAAATTTTTGAACATCACAAAGTTCAAAGGGAACACAGATCTGAATGAGTTATTGAGAGTATATGAAATAGTTGTCGAGGTTGTAGGAGGAGATGACTACAAAAAAGCAAAAATTCTAGTTAGAAAAAATCACCTTGTCATGGCACTTGACTATACCAAGATTATCAGTGCACTCCTGAGAACAATTGCGAGAGATGTTTTTCATAGGGTTCCAAGGAACCTATGAAGAACCAAAAGAAGCTGAAGACTTGTATGCTGTCAAACAAATACCAGGAAAAACCATAAGGGAATATATAACAAAGTTTTTGAGGGTTCATTGTCAAATTTGAGAAGCAAATGAAACAACTATAGTGGCAACAGCAAAAAGGGGACTGTTGAAGGGCCCATTGTCGAATGAAATAGCTAGAGTGCAACCCAAAATGGTGGTAGAAATGTTCTCATTGATGGAAAGCTATGCTAGAGGTGAAGAAGACAACTTAAGAAGGGATAAGGGGAGGCTGCAATATATGGGAAGATACAACAAAAAGACAAGCTGCAAATGTCGGTCAATGAAGAGAGGCAAGTAGAACAAAACAAGAAGCCATGGAAAAAGCTCAAGAGGGATATGATAAAAACAAGTAAACTATATTCAGCAAAACCAAGAAAAAGAAGATATTTCGTTAGCAATATGAAAGAGGACAGGGAACATAGAGAGGCCGAGGGGAAGGCCCGGTAGAGAAGGAAGAGGCCACTTCGAATATTACCATCAAAACAAGTTTTGCAGATATCATGGTCCAACAAATCACACAACAGATGAGTACAGAATAATTTCTTTCCTTATTGCCAACCAAACCAAAAGATATGAGCAAAAGCAACAAGAACAACCTAGACTTCGTCAAGAGCAGAACTTGATAGAAGGGCCATAGCCAGTGAAGATAGAAGCAATACAAGAAGCATAAAAAAGAATAATCAATACAATCATTGGACAATCATCCCTATGAATTGAGTCAAAGAGGCAAAGAAAATCTTATGCTAGGCAAGTCAATAATGTAGGGACGAGTTATGATTGTAACCCTAAAAATATTTAAACACAATCTTTCGGGTAGAAGATGTGGAGGGAATTTAGTTCTTGCATCAAGACCCACTAGTTGTGTCAATAGATATAGCCCAGTGCAAAGTAAGGAGAGTGTTAGTTTATGAAGGAAGTTTGGCTGATGTGATCTTCTTCCAAGCCTTAAAAAAGATGCAAATTCCTATGGACAAATTGTAAAAGGTAGCAGTACCATTGCAACGCTTCGAAGGACAACCCGTTCATGCTCTTGGGAAAATACCTCTGGAGGTGGCAGTAAGACAAGACCAAAAGGAGACCATAGTGTTTGATGTGGTAGATATCTCTTATCAATACGATGTAATATTGGAAAGAGCAATGATTAACATGTTCAAAGGAGTCATTCACCATAATTACATATATGTATGAAAGTGCCATGTCCATTGGGTGTGATAATAGTGCAAGGTAGTTAAAGCATAGCACAGCATATGGAGATAGAAGATATGCCTTTAATGAAGGGTATAACGCGGTTGATAAAACAAATCAAAGATTAACAGAGAAGTCATTTGTCCAAGCATAGAAAGCAACACCAAAGGGAAAAACAAAAACAATAGGAGTACCAGGGACCCTTTATATAGGGCACGGGATCATGACCTAAGCCAAGAATAGGAAACGATGCGTCGTCAGGGGTTATGTGTCATCCTAGCAAGCATGTAACCGTGGCACAAAAAGCCCAGTGCGCCAAACCCACAGACATGGCCCATAATGCACACAAAAGCCACCCAAAAATAAATAAAAATAAAAGTATATAAAAATAATAAATCAGTTTATAGCGGTGAAGATAGTAAAAAAATAAAGTTAATTTAAATCCAACAAGAAGTCCAAGCAATTGATGTTTTGAAACAAAACACCGACTCAATGCCGAATCGAAGGTCAGCAAGCCCTATGGTCTTCGACGATACACATGCTCAGTCGAGGGCTCACTCTCACTCATGAGGGGTTTATTGTAGCAGGGACCCCACACCCCCTCTGATTTGATAACCGATGTTTTCAAATGATTCTATAGCTACCAAAGGATCAACTTTCAAAGGAATTAGGGCATCAAGGGCAATTGAAGCCAAGGGTGAATAGAAAGCAGACAACAAAGGAACGAAGGATGTTAAATGCCTAGTGCCCACGTGAAAGGGTGGTCCTAGCAACAACAACTGGCTAAAGCAATCCCCTCTTAGGATATAAATGTGCATGTGTTTTTTTAGGGGTAGGCTCATTTGGAACAGAAACAAGGCTTTAGTTCATGTGATTCATCGTCTTATGATCAATGTAACCATTTTAACTGTTGTTCTCTACTTAGGTTAAGCTAGCTGAACTCCTATCCTAGTTTTCTCTTGGTTGTCATGATCAAGGTCACAATAACCACTAAACTAAAAATATAGAAATTTGATGTAGGAATGGCCAAGCATGAATTTTTAACCACCCAACTTATATCTTTAAAACTTGGGAAAATTTATATCCAAGTGGTACTACTATGTAATTTTCTCTAGTCCAACGACACCGAGACAAGATGTAATCTGCATGTCAGCACTTTATCCCTCACAAACTTGTTTGTTCCAGAGAGGGCCCGTCGCAGATTAGGGAAGTGGCCCGTACTGTAAATCACAAATCTGTTCAGCGTTAGCTCTATGATGCATTGAACGCCAACACAAACGAAACTAAACACGTAGAAAATCGACAGTAGCATCATTATCATTTTCCAGGTATTAATTTTGACACATCACCACTTGGAATGCATACATACTTCTAGACAAAGGTTGTATTTTCACTCTTTGAGTATATCATGCCGTAGGCAGTATGACCAGAGGAGAGGCAGAAATTATCAAAGCATACAGCTCGGCTAATGTATTCTAAAATTTTAGAATTTAGATTTCGTACCAAAATGATTCCTATTATTCCCATTATTTCAATATTTTTAAAGTTGGTTAAAAATAAAATCAAAGCAATTAAAAATTAAAAATGGACAACTGAAGTGACTAATTAAAAATAATGTTTTTAATATAACCTTAGTAATATAGAAACCATTATATTTTAAAATAATGGAGAAAGTAAGATAATGGAGGCAAGCTTCAAGTAACTGATTAGACTTGTCTCCACCAATAGTTTGACCTTTATATCACGGGTGTGTTTTATGGAAGTAGGTGTACTACTCATTTTAATTCATTGTGACCAATGAATTTCTCATGTAATTTTACATATATCTTGATATTAAAAATAGAATTAGATTCGGTATATAACTCTTTTCTAGATCTACAACCTTACAATGTACTAAAAAGGTAATATATTGCTAACTTACACATAAACATTTATTTGTTTTATTTTTTTAATTTGTGGGTCAAATTTATACTTCAAATGTTCGTTGATAGTAGATATATATTGAGTAATGTTATCATTTTTATAACTTTTTATAAATGTTTGTGTGTATTTTGAGAAAATAAGGCAAAATCCGCTTGAAATATTAAAACACTATCATGAGTTAAATTATTGTACATGATTTGTTAGTGTCAACGAGGTATAGCTAACAATGGTATTTTAGGAGTATAGGGTATGTTTGAAGCTAAAATATATGTGAGATAAAAATAAATGAATAAAAGACAATTGATTTAGACCTTCTAATAGCCTTAGATGTCTAAATGTATCAGATTGAGTATAAAGAGCAGCAAGCTAAATGTCCTAGCCTACCAATCTGATCTTAATGTCTTAATCTAGTGGATTGTAATCGGTGCCTACATGGAAGGTTTTCTTTGGAAGTTGTTAGTTTATGTTTATGACTTATAACTTATCTACTCCTCCTCTAGGATTCTATATTTATATATATATAGAATATGACATTTTGTTTATGTATAACTCAAAATCTCAGAGATAACTTATTATTATTTTTGAGTCTGATGTCCTATCTTAACCAAGACCAAATTACTACCTTATCTATATTATTATCATACTTGAATATTTCCTTTCATATAAATACGGTATTCTTGTGTTACTAATACTATATAAGTTATATCATATATGTAAAACTAACAGTTAGTTTATATTGCCTTCGATTTTTAATGTTTAACATAATTAACTTTTAAACATATATTTGATCAATCGTCTTATTTAAAAAAATTTGTAAAAATATAAATATATATAAGTGATATTTAAAGTATGTATAATGATAGAATAAATCATAATAAAATAAATGATAGTCATACAAATACAATTTTTTATACTAAGATGAATGGATAGATATATTTTTAATATTTTAAAGGATTAAAAACCGGAGGGAGAATGTTTCTTTTGCTAAATTACATTTACCTTCCAAACCACAAAGAAAAAAGATGTGTGGTCAAGCGAAGCCCGCGGAGCAATACCACGAGCTCAAATCAAATCAAAAGGAAACAAACGGGAAATATTCCTCTCAGGTGTAACCAAGCTGTAAAAGGCTAGTAAATATCTAAACAAATCAATCGTGCAATTCAACCGGGTTAGACAGCAAAGTGCAGACTAAGCGAGGCCAAGCCACACGCGCAGGTGGATAGGCTTAGAATTAAGAACGCGCACGCGCAGCGCACCAAACACAAATCAATCAAGGGACAGGGAAAAGAGGTCCCTGGTTGTGAGCTCCGATTGAACCAGAAGCCGAGAATCATTAGGAGGCGGAAAGTGACCGTAAATTGGCGGTAAGTGGCCGATAATGACCACCATGCTGCCTAACGAGACGACATCATCGGTTCACACCGAAGCTCTTGTATACTTATCTCTTCTTCACTTTCTTTTTGTCCATCTTTTTTTCCAGTATGCAATTGTGCAGGAATCTAAACCAACGTTAACTTGATGAGGAAACCTGCCGAGTCAACATGGAAATCAAGCTCGTCAAAAAGTGTTTTTATCCCTGCTAAATTATGCTTAGCATTTAAATAGTTTGTACTTTATGGAGGAAGCCGACATCACTCAAGCTGCAGTAAATTCGGCGGAGTTCAAATCAACAGGGTTGATGTACAGTGAATCCAGATTCTTTTTCCTGGGATTTACATGTGTTCCAAAACAGCAGGAAATCGTATAGAAAAAAATGTTGGTTTTTTATTGCGAGGAAAAAACAGTGGTATTTTGTTGGTTGCGTCGAGTAGTTTTTCCAATTTTCGTCATTATATTGCGCACTAGCTCCAAGTTAAATTGGGACCATGCGTCCCACGAGTAACTCAGCATCTCGCCCATGGGTCCCATGCATGTCTTCAAAAATCAAGGAAATTCATTGCTTAACGGTTTGGACAAATCAATAATTGTTGGATTTTATACTCGTTCTGAAGAAATTACATTTGTACCTTGATGAAAATTTGCATCTACTCTCAAGTTGTTGCACATATATACATGCGTCGATCTGATCAAGTGTACGTACTATGTGATTGCATCCTAGTACCAATTTGGTTCAATTTCGATGTGTTCGACCGATAACAGTACTAACAATAAATTCATAACCGAGCTAGATTATTACTTAGCCCGTTACTCTGCATGCATCTTTCCTCAAGCTAATATACATAGGAAGTAGCTAGGTCTGTACTGCTCCCGCAGATATGTATCACTGCTGGGATGGGACAATGTTTACCTAACAAGTAATCTGAGGCATCTGTAATCTGTGGAACCATATATACAAACCCACCAAACGAGATCGCTAGGTGCCCTTGCACCTTAGTTGTCACATGCGTGCGCTAGCTCATCTATGCTAGGCTACACATGAGGATGTGTGCTTGCATGGATGCCACAATATAATGCCACCCCACCCTAGCTATGTTTGTCCAATCCACATCCACCCTGCTTTGCCTAATACCATGGTCGCACGCAGTAACTCAGTTACTACTTAGTAAGTACACAGATCAATCTAACTTGGAGGTCCGTAACCGTAAGAATTGGGTAGTCATAAACTAAGCGAATTGAAGAGAAATTAACTAATCAGGAGAGATGTAATAAATAGCATACAGTGGGTTGGTCACGGATTAGTGCGTAGCAGGCTGCAAATAGTGGACGTTACTGTGGGCGTCAATATTAACATCAAGTTCTACTTAAAATTTAAAAATTTTAGCTACATACTTAATTACTCATACATCTTATAGCATCAAAATTATAAAATAACATATAAATAAATACGATTAAAAAAGACATACGATACTACGATGTCCTATCCAAACGTGGAGAACATCGTTTAAGCGCTATAGTTGTCTCGGCCCAACAAGCCAATAGCAGGATGCGATAGCAGTAGCTAAGCGTTATAGCGGTCGTTAAGTTTTAATATGTTATCTTCGGTCTAATACCTTATAGTAGTAGCAGTAGAGGTCTGCTAGCGGTCACTATAAATACTATTTATTATCTTGCTAAAATTGAATCGCGGTAACTTACGGACGGGAGATGATAAGGTAAGCTAGCTAGGCAGCAAACGAACGAACGGGGAGCGCAATTTGCATGACTGCATGTTCCGTTGTCGATCGATCTTGTCGGCGGTGGCCCTCACTACCAACAGCCACCCAACAAGCTAGTGCGCGTGCACGCACAGTCACGCACGGCACAGTGCCTTACAACCCATGCGTACATGCTTCGCTTAGCCCAGGCGGGCTCCCCCTCCGATCCAGCGGCTAGTAGCTTGTGACGCGCCGCACGCGTCACGCCCAGCTAGCTGGCTAGCGCTAGCTAACCCCACGCCACCATCAGGCCAGGACAAGCAGCTCGCTCGCTAGCGCGCCGGTCGCGTGGCCAAACTGAAAGCATTTATATGCGCTTCGTACGCACGCACGTAGTGATCACTCCACTCTCAACCACAATTCCGGCCGTCCCGGCGCCGCATAATTCACCGCCTCTACCGCGGCCAGTAAAATCGGCTAGTCACCCGCACCCCGCGCGCGTGTCGTACGTGGCTGGGTCGCGCCCGTTGCGTGCGTAGGAGAGACCGCGAGCGCGTCGATCGAGCGTACGTACGTACGCGCGCGTCCAACGGATACTGTGGCGCGTCGTCCTCGTCCTCCGCGGCAGATCACATGCGCGTCGCCGGTTTCGCTCGCTCTCTCGGCGGCGGTCGTCACTAACTTTCCGGTTTGTTTACATGATATTCCCCTATGCTGCTCCCTCTTTTGGTGGATAAAGTCAAGCTGTTCTAGCTGTTCGGGTTTTATTCCTGCTTAATTTTGAGCTAGCCATATGTACGTACGTATGTATAAATACTGGGGTACAATGGATCTAGCAGAGAATTCGACTTGTTATAGAGACCGGAAGGTGCGGAAAATCCAGACAGATAGATTATTAGATGTACAGTTCTCGTAACAGGGATACTTGTATGGATGCCTTTTTTTGATCTTTCGTAGAGAGGGAATCACCGCCCTAGAAAGTATCTGTCCCTTTTGTATAGGCACACGAGATCGATTGCGATTATGAGAAGATAACTTGCAAGTCTAGGTTTAAATACGGGACTGGACCAACTTACCCCGAATAAGGATAACTCTTTTAATCATTCCAGTGGATGTTCATTCTCTATTTAAATGGTTATATTTTTTTTAAAAAGTGATAAAATAGTTTATTATGTAATATATCATTTCACTTTAAATTCGGTAGTAATAAAAAGAATAATTTTGATTGTGAATATACATATGCTAGTAATTTGTTATTTTTTTACAGATTATAGAAGTTAAATTTAAACTTACATATTTATAGAATAATATAAACGAGTGAACATCCACTCGAGTAATTATAATCCCTCTCTACTGTTCGGTTGTTTCATCCCTGCTTGAATTGCCTGTGACACTCTAGCATTATGCATTTGTTTACCCCTAAGATCTTTTAAAAAAAAGTACATGTAGTTATCAAAATTTTATACTAAATTTTTTTTATCTTAAGGTACTTAGTATCTATAGGTACTAAGTTTTACATTAGAAAATGCAATATCTCCCGATAACTTGGTAAAATTACCTCCGAATTAAAACAATGGGCTTTAGATAGTACTTCCTATACATGCCAGGATAACAATGCATAGTGATGATCAACCTAGGTATATATTGCGCCAAAGTGTTCTTTAATTTAAAGGAGACGGCTTTAGCATTCATAAGACTGCAAACCACATGAACCTTTGTGAGCTGTGACATCATGCACAAAACGCTTAAAATATACCGTTTAGATTTAGAGGATGTTGTAGTAGAGACCATGGGCATGTTCTATTCAGTGGCTAATACTTCTTGTCGACTAGAGGGATCTTGAGCTGAAGATTGATCAAGAACATGTCGAGTGGAAAAGGTATTCGATGTTATAGGAAAGCGAATGATACATGAGGAATGAGGAAGAAGCTTGATGACCACACCACCCTGTGGGAATATTCTTTTAGAAGATGCTAGGGACCACTCCTAAAGGTTGGCACAGGTGTTGAATTATTGTTATGATTAATATTTTATGATGAATAATTAGCTTTACAAATAATTTAATTAATAAAACTTAGTTTAAAAATATTTATAGTACTGGTATAAGTTTATATGTGACTAATGTGGGTCACATTATTATATTTGTGCTTAGAAACGATTGTTGCTATTTGTGTGTAGGTAATTTGAGGTCAACCTAGTCAATAGTAAAAACCAAGACTATACTCAAGTAGAAGTCAAGATCTAGTGCGGTCAAGATACCATGTAACAAAATGAAACTAGAGTTAGAAGTTCTTAGAGTCAACATCAGTTAACGGTAGGATCAGAACTAGGCTCAAGGAGAGCCAAGGTCTAGAATGATCAAAGATGCTAAGTGACGATGTTGGATATAATGTGACATATGGTAGATATATACCGTGTGAAAAGATTTTGTAATGGGCTTTACAAGTTATGTGTGGAAGCGCTAGAAAAATTATGAAGAAATTACGGATAGAATTTTAAAGAAATTAGAGAAAGAAAAATAGTAGATTGAGGAATTGGTATAGTAATTGGTCGAGGTAATACAGTGACCAGAGAAATCATCACAGTACTAGTACTCGGACTACTGTAGCGGTACGTATTAGTGTCGGATTTTGGAATTTGCAATAGTTTTTGAAAATTGAGGGATAGAGTCCTAATGGGACTAGGAGTTCTACACCTAGTTAGAGGTGGAGTTTTTATGTATAAATAGAAGAATGATTGAATTTCTAGAGTAATAACTTCTGTATGAAAGAAAAAGGATTGAATGTATAGAGTAATAACTTCTGTAAAAAAAGAAAAGATATGGTTTAGTTTTAAGAAATAGAGTAGCGCTTTAAATGCACATTGTAAACTCATCTTAATACACATTGGTCTACTTTCAATAATTTTATCAAATTGTGTTTTTTATTCGTAAGCAATTAAATCAACGGCAATGTGATGGCATTAAGGCGATCAAAGTACCGATAACACAACGATCGAACTAACGACAAATAGACAATCCGATTAACGGTATACGGCAATGCATCATAACTTCATTCAAATCAAATGTTTCTTTTTATTTCATAAAAAGATTTGATTTTTGATAATTCTACCATTTGCCCCCTCTAGTAGACAATGTTTCTTGTGTTTCGATCCTACACTAAGAGGTCGTGTAGGAATACTATCATACCCTTGGAGTTTCTAGTCCTTTAATAACGCTGATGTAACAGCACATATAGGACTATAAAAGCTAGCTTGATCCTATGAAAAGGCAGATTACATCTAATTACTGGAACGGTGGCAGCAAGTATCATTTGACTCATATTAAGCTTATCTCATTTACAAGGATAGGTAAAAGAAAATAATTTTCCATATATCCTTATTTTGTGTTTATGACCTTGGCTCATGTTGGGTAACAAGAGGGTACAGGCCCATGACTCAGGTAGTTTTTTTAGTAATTCTTACTACATCTCATCAGATGCAGATAGGCTGCCGCTTTGGCATTGAGCTAATAAACTAATGCCTCATGATCCGAGCTTAGCTACTACCCTCCTCCCCCTTTTACATCTGAGAGAGAGAGAGATGCTTTGATCCAAAGTCACCATCACATGAGCGGCTAAGGAAAATGAAGTTGCTCCTGCCTCTCCTCCCCTCCTCTCTGACGTGAGTTGCTATCACCGTGATAACATAAGCGGCAGGCAACTTCAGATTGGACAGACACTAAAAAAAGGAGCCAGGGAAGTGGTTAATCTTTTTTTTTCTTTCTTTCCCCCTCACCGGCTGTATTCTTCTTTTCGTACAGCATGAGCAGTTTGTGACGCCGATGTTGTCTAGTAGGGGCCCCTACAATATGCAACTGGGAATTCAACTTGGAAGTGCTGAAGAAGAATATTATTTGTTCTGCTGAAGAAGAATATTATTTGTTCTTACTTTCAGTGTCAGTCAGTGCAGCCACAACTGAGTTTTATATGTGCAGCTGATTGCGAGCTTGGAGTCACTGGCAAACCCAGCTGATGTCAAGACAATGGATCCATGGGTTCTTTCGAAGTGGACATGTTTCCTTTCCCTTCTACGAAACTTTTCACAGCATTCTCTTCCTTTTACCGTGTTCGAAAATTCGATGCGGTATTTTTTTTGTTGTGCTCAATAAGACGATCTAGTGCCACCGCGTCAGTGTGACACCGGCCGGATTAGTTACCTTAACACCACCAAACTAGAAGCGTGCCAAGGATAGTGATCTATACCAGTTTTTTGACATGTAATTCCAACAGGATGTTTTCAGATCAGGGACTCCATGACTCCGATCAATCATGTTTATTAATACAGCATAAGCACCGTAAACTCTTCTTGGCAATTCAAAAACAGTTGCTCTAACGAGAAAATTTTGCTTCTGTTTGTTCATAAGAGAAATTTATAATAGAAGCGAAAAAAGAAATAATCTGTTAGAATATACAGTTCAGACTTCAGATTGTTAGTTCGCCCAAATTGCAACATAGAAAAAGGCTCATTCGTCTCGGTTCGCCGTGTAAAAAAACACTAACGGGACGTGTGGTCATTGCCGAGAGGATATGGGTTCTGATGACTGGTCTGGGCCTGTCTTAGGTTAGAACGTGTTGAAGGGAAAAATTCAGATTGGCTACTTGGGCTTCTGTTCGGATTGTTTACAGGCTTCGTGAGAGTTTTCGACTGGATGGGCCAGACTACAGTATAGCCCACATAAATATCATCAAAGAAAATAGGAGTTCGAGCTTTTTACCAGGTCCACGTTTCCGACGAATGTGAAATTTTGTGGTCTCGACCCGGGACAAAAGCAGATTTCGAGGCATTTTTTGATGGTTTTTGATAAATTTAAATTTGAAACAATAAGTTCAAGCAAAGTTTGTTGAAATTTGCCGAGAACTATCATACCACTGAGGGTCGGGATCCCACGGCCCATCAGAATGGTAAATCCTGGCTTTTACACACCTCTCTTGTCACGGAATATATCTGTCATCTACTATAGCGTAGTTTGCTTCTCCACAATAAGAAAATCAAAATCATTTTATTTCTTGTGAAGTCGGGAGTGTAACCACGATTTGTAGTTGCTCTGACATATTAATCTCACAAACAATTACAGCAAATATATTAACTAGCTCGAGCACAGAGCACTGTTTTGTTTGCTTTATTCAACTTGCCTACAGGCTACAGTATTCGGTCTGTTTGTCATGGCCCCTGTGTGCTTCAGAGTTCAGATGAGACAAAGACACATCAATAATCTTCATTCCGCACCTTGTGCCTTGTTAGTCAGAACGTCTTATCAAATTTATTGCCATGATTAGTTCTTTTACTATTGGTACACTAATTAACCGTAGGATACTGCATCTTAGTAGATAATCTGGCCGGAAACGTATCTGTGCGTGCCTACAAATATCTGTAGCACGTTGACGCGCGAGTATTAGCATGTTTCATTCAAGTAACACAGTGATTCATCGTTCGTTTCCGAGCCAAGTTTTTCTCAGGGATGTTCCTACACAGACAGTGATACGGACGTGCGAACAAATAAGACTTGGGTTTTGTGTTATCAAACCTGCAATTAACAAGCTATCGCTCCATATTCGTACTGGTTAGTTAACGAACAGCAAGCAGCTTTGCTATCCGAGCACCGAGCACGGAACATCCCAGTGGAAGTTTCCGATCGCACCAAACAGATCGTGGTCACACCTGGACCCAGACAGCGATCATCTTTTTCATTTTGCATGAGGACACAAACTTGCCTTGCGAAATGAGTGCTCCTTGTCGTACTAGTTCTGAATCGGCAGCAGTGTGACAGTCCCTGGTACAGTGGTTGACAGTACGACAGGACGTCAGACGCCGATCGATCGGTGCGACACCGACAGGCGTATCCTCTCAAGCAAGCCTTTGCCTTGTTGGACGGTGTACGCGCACGCGATCTAAGAGCATGCACAACAGCTGTTCAAAACGGATCATAATCTTAAATTTTTTGAATTTTGTAAAAAAAAAAGTCCAACAGTACCCCTAACAAAAAAATTAGAATCCACGAAGTCAGAGTTCTCGCTCTCTACATCTACGGGAGCGTGGTCGCTCCCAATCAGCCTCTCACATCGCCTTCGCCCACGATCTCATGGAGGGGAGGGCGCGCGATCACGCAGGGTCCGCCTGATGTCATGTAGCTACATAAACACGGAAGTGCTTGACAACACCTCGAGATGTTAAATGTATGGATCTTGAGATGCTTGACAAGATCTTACCCACACCCGCACTGCTTCTTGATTGGCTCGTCGCCGGCGCCGGCGCCGGCCAACGTGGTGTGTCCCAAAGGCATGGTCGCTGGCCCGGCCAAGATGACGGCGGAGCGCTCGTTCTTCTGTGTCCCTGGCGACTTCTTCGCGGCCGCCACTCCGTCCACCGCCGCGGCGTGGCGCGAGCGGGACGACAACACCGCCGGACGACGCCGTGGACTGCTCCCTCGGAGCGAATCCGTGTCCAGTCGGCGTGAGCTCCAGCCTCCTACTCCGTCGCTTCCTCCTCTCGATCTCGCAGCCGATCCTTCGCCTGCCGGCTAACTGCGTCATCAGCATTGGCAGTGGAATTGTGGATTGGCAACTGCGCCTGTAGCCCTGCACTTGGTTGGAACGATGACAGAAATCCAACAACACTTTTTTTTATTTTTGGGATGTAAGTTTAGGCTACATCTTAGAGAGAATTAGTCCTCATTAGAGATTGCAGAAAGGAATTTAGAAGATATAATGTTAGACATCTGTTGGTGATACTCGAGCAAATGACTCAACAGGCTATAAGGGCATCAGTAATTCTTATTGCCCAACCAGGCAACAATGTGGGCCCGTCGTCAGGTAGAGTAACCAATAGGATGGACATCACAATTTGTGTATGTGGAGGGAGAAGAAATAAGATGGGATCCACCTCCAACCCACATATCATGAGCGTTGGTGAGATTAAAAAAACACGAGATGGGACCCACCTCCAACCCACATATCATGAGCGTTGGTGAGATTAAAAAAACACGAGATGGGACCTGCTACAACATATTCTATTCCCTTTCTACCAGCGTATCACTTTTATAATGTTTCTTATCTGATAACAATGACCCATTTAATGCTTACTTACGTGCTTTAGCATTACTACATTATAGATGTACTAAGAGTGTGTAGCCGGCTATAAATTTATATTTGAGATATACCACCTGAGATGAAGAGATACAATGTTTTCGATTGTTTAACGGCTGAAAAATAGATAGTGATAAGCCTAGAGAGAGTTAGTAACTTGTGATTATCGTACAATTAGCTAGTATTACGTCTGTCCCTTGCTCATATGTACAGCTTAGTTTTTAGGACGGAGGAATTAGTTAGTCTTTTACTGTACTTCCTCTACGCTACGAGCAGGATCTTAATCTCAACTAAAACACTAACAGTAAGGCTGAGTTCGGAGGTGAATTTGAATTTAACTACTTTTTTTATTTATCGTGAGTATATTTTTAAAAATACTTTTTACACAGAAGTTTTTTTAAAAAAATTAACTAAACTAAATTTTTAATTTTATAATACTTAATACTTAATTAATTATATTAACTATTTATCCTGTTTTGTGTGTGCCGCCAAAACTCTCGGTCTATCGACGTATGAAACACTGTCCCAACCATAGTCTGTTGCGAACTTGCGATGTCTCCCAGGCTCTCAGGCATTCAGCTCCTGACACGAAGCTTCCGTCTCCCGGGCCGGGCTCTCGTTTTTCTGTCGGGCCAACCGGGCCCCGTGTCCGTCGGAAACGCGATACACTGGCGGTGCGTGCGCCGCGCCCGCGAGGTCTACAGGCGCCGGTAGTAGCTTGGGCGTCCCGTCTCCCGTGGCGCGTTGCAAATGTGAAGGTAGTAAGTAGGTTGGGCGCACGCCGACACCTCGCCCGTGTAACAATGTGACGCGAGAGCGAGTGCGCTGCAGTGCGCGGCGAGACTGCTGGCCCGGGAGGGGGTTCCGGCAGCACGGCTGCACCTGCACGCAGGAGAGAATCTTACTATGCCTTGTGAGCAGCACGCCGATTGCTTCTGTAGCACGCGTGTAATCGTGTTGTAAAGGTGTTCGTGCCTGCACGAGCGCACGACACGTTGTAGGATGTGTTTGTCCTCGCAAACTGCTGGTTTAACCATCTTGGATAGTTGTTATTGCTGCTGCCATCCAACCACTCCGAAAAAGTATGTATTCCGTTAATTGTCTCTTAGCATCTTAAAGCATCCAAGTTGTTGTAGTTTCATGTATTAGAGATGTGCACTGTGAAGATATTACTGTTCTCAGTGAGCAAGTAGGATGTAAAAGGATTAATCTTTTGATCGCTCGCCTGCGTTATTATTCGGTTTCATTGTTTAGAAGAGCAAGAGTATTTTTTTTGCTCAGTAATTCTCAAAAGAAAGACCAAAGATATGGAAGTAGTAGTATTACCTCCTTCCCAAAAAAGCTTTTTTCTTCTGTGCTCCTGGATTAGTATTTGTTTAGGCTCATAATCAGAACTCAAAAATGAAGTTTCCGTGGGACAAAAGTAGTACTAGTAGTAGTAGGACCATTAGAATGTTAGTCATTTAGTAATCAATGTTATCTTGAATTCTCAAGTATGGTCAAGAGCTCATTTCATGGCAAATTCAGGAAATAAAAAGATCAGAAAACATTAAAAAAAGTGATAGAAAAGCAAATGCTGGTGACGTCCTTACTCATCATCCCTCGCTGGAAAAATTGCCTTTCTTTCTGCACAATGATTAGTAGTGGTCCATTCTAACTATAACACGAGATGCAAAGAAAGGCAACCACAAGGCACCACCCTGACATATATAAACACATAAGTATGCATTTAACTTGTAGCAACACAAGAGCCAGGGAAACCAACCACTAGCAACTCTTTGATCTGGAAGCTTATCCAGCAAGTCCAAGCCAAGAACGTAGCTACAACTAACAGCAACAAAGCTGAAATCTATACACGGATGAACAAGGGAGAACTTATTCTCCCTCCACTCACACTCCTCGCCTCACCTCACTTGTAGACTTCTATTCTCTCCCGTTTCGCCTCCAGAGCTTGTGGACCTCTCGCTTCGGCGCGCGCGCACAATGTTCACCGGATGCGGTCTCTTCGCGTGCGTCCGCCGGTGCGATGGCGGCGACGTCAGGAAGCGCGGGGAGGCAGGTGCAATGAGCTCTCGGGTGGCGGCAGATCCGGCCGCCGTGGAGGAGGAGGGGAGTTTCATGAACGGCGCCGCCGCGGCGGCGAGGCAGCTCGCATGGGCGGAGGTGGAGTCCGTCACGGGGGGCTTCTCGTCCCGGGTGATCGGACACGGCGGGTTCAGCACGGTGTACCTTGCGTCGCTCTCGTCCTCCCGCCTCGGCGCCGTCAAGGTCCACTGCAGCAGCGAGCGCCTACACCGCGCCTTCCGCCAGGAGCTCGAGGTGCTCCTCTCCCTCCGCCACCCGCACATCGTCCGCCTCCTCGGCTACTGTGACGAACGAGGTAATTATCATCTCATCAACACCAGATTGCAACCTCGCTGCTGAATTAAACTACTGCCCGTATCAAGTGTGCTAACGTTCTTGCGTCTCTTCACAGATGAAGGTGTGCTGGTGTTCGAGTACGCGCCGAATGGTGACCTCCACGAATGGCTCCACGGAGGCGAGGTGGCGGGCGTGGCGGCAGTGCTACCCTGGGCGCGGCGTGTGGCCATTGCGTTCCAGGTGGCCATGGCTCTGGACTATCTCCACGAGAGCCGCCACCCGGCTGTCATCCACGGAGACATCAAGGCGTCCAACGTCCTCCTCGACGCCAACATGGACGCCAAGCTCTGCGACTTCGACTTCGCGCACGTCGGCTTCTCGGCCACGGTGGGGTGCAGGCCGTCGGCCCGCGCAGTCATGGGCTCCCCGGGCTACGTCGACCCGCACCTCATCCGCTCCGGCGTGGCCACGAAGAAGAACGACGTGTACAGCTTCGGAGTGCTGTTGCTCGAGCTAGTGACGGGGAAGGAGGCCGTCTGCCGCGAGACCGGGCGGCGTCTCACTGCCGCCGTATGTCCCACTCTCAGCGAGGGAAAAGTGGCCGACGTTGTCGACCGGAGGCTCGGAGGCGAGCACGACGGCGCAGAGGCGGCTGTCATGGCGGAGCTCTCCATGCAGTGCATCAGCGACAGCCCCGGGCTGAGGCCGTCAATGGCCGACGTGGTGCGCGCGCTCCAGGAGAAGACCTCCGCGTTGGCTTCGGCCGTTGGATCGAGATTAGACCGCAAGATGATGTTTTAACTTTTCTGGGTGTAGACTGTGAATACTACCAGTATCTTAGGGTAGGTAGGAGAAGAATGTGTGTACTACTGTGTAGTTTGAGAAGGTAGATTTAGTTTAAGCCTTTGGATCAGATAGAAATTTTTGCGATGTCATGGCATCTTGAAGCACCAGTGAACTTATATTAGTTCAGTAATCAAATTCTTTCATTGTAGATCGCGTGTATTAGGTAGTACTTTAGATGGTTGGTGGAGAACAAGCAATTTAGTTTGGTTGATGACATAGTCAAATTTATCTGCTCCAATAATCACCATGCGCATGCATTTGACATTGCAGAATAGGATTAAACAAGATCTGATTATTTGCCTGAAGAAATGCTTAAACGATGTTTCACCAATACGCGTTCCAAATAATGCTCACCAGAAAGCTTTATCGCCCATTAAAGCTAGAGTCCACATGTGTTTGTCGTGTTTGAGTGTTTGTAACTCTTCCTTTTCTCCTTTATGTGATTAGCCACATATTGCGTAGCAACAGCGAAGGGTATGATTTGTTGGATGCTTCAATTCATTTGTGCAGTATTCAAAGGTTTGTTCAGCTATTTTTTCCTTCATATAAAGAGTCATTGCACAATGCACTCATATAATAATTTAAATATACTTTGTCATATGTATTTTACTGAGACTACATTTTTCACTTGTTGACTGATTTTCTCCATTTGGTTTCATGGCACTGAACGCACATAAAAACAGAGCAGACGGCAGGACAACAAATCACTATCCTTGTGCATGAGTGCATTTAGAACGCGTGGGTTGTGTGGTGGTTTTTCATTTTAAAAATATAACTGCGGTCAGCGAGTAACAAGAATTGATAGCCATAAGAAAGAAACGAATGGAAATGATGCATATTACAAGCAATAGTTGATTCGATTAGGTGTTGCGTGTGACATCCTAATGAACCAGTACCCTGGAGGCGACCAGAAAAAAAAAACAAAGACATAGGACAAAGAGAAACAAAATTATTTGGCTGGCTGCGTACTTGGTTTGCTACCTGTGATTTATAAATTGAAGGCATTGCTGTTGCAGACTAGAGTTCGTACAACTGTGCAGTAGGTGCCTGAGCAACCAAAGCAACATAAAGAAGTCACGGCTGCTTGCTAGGACGAAGGTTTATCTGACCGTGGATTGATAATTTCACTGATGCAAATGGTTTGAGGCCATAGCATACTTCGTGACTAGTAGTATGACCACTTGATCAGCTCTATAGCTTGATGTTTCTATGAACATCTAGAGAGAGAAAAAGAAAAAAATGGCCGGCTTCGTACGGAAAATGTACATACTATGCTCTCCATGCAAAACTGTTGGTTTGGTATGCCTGGAGCTGCAGGCCCTAGACTACATGAACTCTGATGCATCATACCTAGTGCTCTAGTGCAACGGTATGTCAAATACAGTGCGGCTAATTAAGAGCGGCGAATCAGTTGAGTTTGGATATTTCCTCCTCCATAGTCACATGCAAGCCAGTTAGCCAGATCTACTTCTGGCACAAGCCTTTCAGCCAGAGCAAATTCATGGCTTCAAGGCTGCATTGGACCAAACTGAAACCCTGACAGCGGGGCTAGGGGTGCGGAACGGTTCTGTTGGCCTCGAAATTTGTTAACTGAGGATGTTTTCTTGTTCACAATTAAAATCTCCTAGTACTAAAGTATTGTTTATGTTCTGTTTATACGTAGTCTCTATTCCAACCACTTGCCGAATGGATCTTGCTTTGCGCAACTTACGTCAATGAACAACGGATAGTAAAATAGCATAGCAGTATGTGCATGCTTTGCATTGCGGTTCATTCTTTTCTGTAAAGAAAAGGATATGTGCCTTTTGCGACGATGAGCGTGCCTTTCATGCATCTGGTTTAGAATGGATCTTGCTTTGCGCAACTTACGTCAATGAACAACGGATAGTAAAATAGCATAGCAGTATGTGCATGCTTTGCATTGCTGTTCATTCTTTTCTGTAAAGAAAAGGATATGTGCCTTTCATGCATCTGGTTTATAATATACTAAACAACAATCGACCATCTGTCTCGTGTGAAAATTCATCGTAAAGCAGACTACTATTAGTTTTTGGATGTAGAGGTCGTAAAGGCCCAAGATTCAACGCGTGCAACATCATATTTTCTCTTCTTTCTAATGCAAACGCAGATATTACCACCGCTTTTGTATCCGATATCTTTCTGTATTCACGTACAGGCAACTCTGAAATCTGGACTCTCGCAATTCGCAATGCTTTCATCTAGTATACTTAGTATTCCCTTTCTTCTAAACACAAAAGCCATGTTTCTTTGCTGCGGCTATATTGTCATCACCAAGAAGCTAGTCCAAAATATACGCACCATTGTTTTGTTTTCTTATTAACGGGACTGATTCCTCTTCTCGTAATTCGTGCACTGACCGCCAAGACTTCCGACGAAATTTATGCACATCGGTAAAGCAGGAATAAGACGTTGGCACGGTGAAGTTTCTTTTCTACGGCTGCGCACGACGCCGAAAAATGGTATCGCCCTAATCTAAACTGCTGTCGCGCCACCTCCGACGACGTACACACTACACAGCCAATTGCCTGCTGGCCGCAGTCCTGCGCGAGGGTGGAGAGTGGGGCAACTTCGCTGCCGCAGTTCCCCACCGTTGCCGTAAAAGAACTTTCACGGAGGAATTACGGAACACTCTTTTAATTAATCAAGTAATGTTCACTCATTTATTATATGTCAACTAAATAATTATAATTTTTTTAAAAAAATGTTAATATAAATTAACATGTAATATATCATTCTACAAATATATTCATATTCGATTTTTACAAACTATAAAAAATAAATTTGACAATAAATATACATATACTTTTAATCACTGAGTCGACGTTCACTCATTTATTACATATCAACTAAATAATTATAAAAAAAATAAAAAATAATAAGAGAAATTAGCATGTCATATATTACTTCACAAATATATAACTTCAATTTTGACTTTTACAAATTACAAATTTAACCATAAATATACTTACAGTTTTTTTATAATATATAGAACTAAGCCCACGTAAATACGCTTATTTATTTTTTCTAAATATCTATAAGGTCATGAAATTTCATTATCCAAACTTTATTTTCTAATACTGTAGGTCTAATTTAATTTTTTATATTTGTGAAAGTGATATACGATGAGATGATTATATTGCCTTTTTTCATAATTTTTTTCTGCCCATTTGATTGGCATCGGCGCTGTTGTGCCCCTCGAGACCAGCACGACTCACGTCGGCTCCGCCATTGACACAGTCCTCGAGATCCACAATCACGCCGGTCAGCCTGCTCGTACAGACACCAATTAGTATCACCGCCATCAACACACTCCTCAAGATATGCATTTACACACGCACTCAAGATCTTCAGACACATTCATCAAGACCCAGGCATTGATTGGCTCATGCCGGTGAGATTCACCGTTGAAGCCACCTGCCGTTTTCCACATTGGGTGCCTAATTTGATGTCTTCACACTTAGGGTGAGGGTTGAGCTATGCCATGAACACCAACCTACCACTAGGCCATTTTATCATACGATTGAACATAAGCACCAAATTTAACGAAAGTTAGTATTAAAAAATAAAAACTTTTCACGAAATTAAAATTTATCTCTATCAATAAAGTCAATTTTATTGTACTCAAAATCTTACATGTTTTTAGATGTTGTCAATCCGATAAACACACCTATAGGTCCGACCAATAACTTGCTATTAGTCTGACCATTTTAGTATATCTCATCTAACCGCATGTAACCGAACGATATCGATGAAAATATCAAAATTTAATGAAACTCTTAAAAAATATTAACTTTATTATATTAAAATACTACTTTCTTAATTTTTAATTAAACTCGTAACTATGAATCCTAATTTTCTCTCTATTTGACCACCTCTCTTTTATATTCATAGGTAATTGCACAAAAACCATGAATCTAAAGCAAAAACACTCTAAATCCCTTTAAAAAAACCTTCTTCTACATATACATAATCTATCTCTTTATAAATTTGAATTACATCTTTTTAAACTTAGACTCTTTTCGAATTTGACTCTAATTTTTATATGCATATAATACATCTTATATGTCATATGGTATCTTCACCCCTCACGTGCATTGATCTCTAGCCTCTAGTATCCCGCGTAATCTCTCGATCATTTGAATATTAACTTCTTCTAAGATAACATCTGATTTATCACCGGCAACACTCACGAAGACTCAAGACTTACCTACACATGTAAAAACAAAAAAAACTATATCCGAACATAAGTTCTTTCTAGCTTAACTTACACAAACAGTATATCATACACATATAAAAAACATAAAAGTCTTATCTATCACGTATTTACCGAAAAACATAAAAATAACTCAAAACCAACTCCTCCCCGGATTTTGCGGGACGAATAGTCAGGCTAACTAGTACAACCGCACCTATGCTTGTGGTCAAACTGATTTCCATGGCCAGTCCAATTAAACCATGGCCAGTCCAATTGCATTCATATATATAACTATTTTAGAGTTGTGCATGCACTCGTGGTCCGACCGGCCACCAGTCTAATTTTATTTAGACAAAATCAATTCATTTAAAATCAATATAATACTTATTCATAATAAAATTTTAACACATGACAATAATTTTACACTCATTTCAGCTCGGCCATCCACACACCTGCGATACCACAATGGTGTACAAAGCCATGTTTTTCATGAGTCAATTGTGGCCGCTGGGTGAGAACTGAGAGAAGAATAGAAGATGGGGAAGACGAAGAATTAAGAATGGGACCGGTATTTTAGTCCTTATGTGGTCATGAAGATGGAAAATGAAATAAAGTGATGGAAGCAGTAATTTGTGAAGTTTTAAATGAATTTTTAAATCTATTTATGGTGTAGAGTGGAGACACATTTTTTTTATTACTGGGCACCACTTAAATTTTTAGTGATGTAGATAGAATTTTTACTATAGAATATGAGTGGGTTCATTTCATACTACTTAAAAAATTATAAAATTGTACCACAAAATTCTCTAGCACCATTATCATTGTTTATAATTTAACATAGATCGATCCCAGCTCCTAGTGCGATTGCCAATGCCTTACTATTTCATAAGTGCACATTTACTAATTCAAAGAATGTATTTTCTACTTATTTGGAGATCATTTATAGTCACATAAGTGGGGCACTAATAGTGCCCTGTGCTAGTTATAAATTACATTGACATATATATTAATAAAGAAAGTTTGGAGAATTTTGAAAAATTTCTCATAAGATGGGGCGTTGCACGCTAGCAATGCCATATATATTGTAAAACTTTCTATTTAATTCGGATTTTTTTGTATGGTGTATATCTATCAAAACATTTGATACATATAGAAAATCCCAATAAACTATAATCAAATATAACATGAGAGTTTAGTGCATTTGTCATCGCATTGTTTGATTGTTGCAAAAAAAATAATTGGCATAGTAAAATCCTACATATATATAACCTAACTTTTTTGAGGAATCAATAGTTATAAAATGAATGTAAATTGAATATTTAATTTAGTAGTCATCATCATTTTAAAAGGCCATTGATTTGATTTTTTTCTTATGCTATGAATCGAATTTAGCTATGTATTTTTAATTAATATATGATCGCATAATCTACATAGTAGTATTTCACAATTATCTAGATGGCATGCAAAGGGTGAGAATATGTTCCCATGTGCCATATTTTTTAATAATTAAAATATAGTTAATATGAGTTTTACATTGTTAGTTTAATAGTGAGAAATACTACTGTTCAAAAGAATTAAAAATTAAATGTATGATTTAATAGTTATATTTATTTGAACTTTATTTTATTTCTCTTTATAGTTAACCATGATTTTGAAAAAAAAAAGAGGGAGAGAAAGGGGCGAAAAATAAGGGATAAGGGGCGGGCATGCCCTGCTGCCGTTCATTTTTTTTTCTACGTATACACATAGTGAATAGGAGCATTAGGGGCCGGGCAAGCCCTGCGGCCGTACATTCGCAATTCTGAAATCTCTGAGAAATTGTGAAACATTACTGTTTCTTTGAGCCGCTACCCTCTCGAAGAAGCCCAATCGCCGCCACGGTCCATCTCCCTCATCCCTCTTTCCTCTTTCGCTCCCATTTGGGCCGTAGCCGCAGCGGGCCAACCGTCCCGCCTTTCTTCCTTCTTATCCCTTCCTCCCTCCTCTCCCCTCTCCTGAGCATCCCACTCACCTGACGGCCCATTGACTCCTACTCTCTCTCCCTTGGAATCCGGCCTAGCAGGCCTAGCAGCCTAGCCAAAGCCCAACCAGCCAGGCCGCTGGATCGGCCCAAGCATTCCTCCACGCGCCAGACACCCGCGCCCCTCCGCTTGTGCTCACGGCTGCCGGATTGTTTCCCCACCAGACCCCACCTATCAGCCGGCGCTCTAAATAACGAGCGTTCGGCCGCAAGGCAACAGGCGGCCATCCCCTTCCCTCAAACCCAGGCTTCTTCGCAAGCCACCAGCTCGATGAAATGCCGAGCCGCGCCGTACCGCGCACAATGACTTCCTCGCCCCGACGTGACCACACCCTACGCCAGCCACACCCTGGGCGCCGGTGATGCTAGCTGCTGTCTTCACTGTCCTTGCCGCGTCCCGTCGAGTCCATGCGCGTTCCAACACCACCATGACTACCAGAGCGCACGCTTTGCTGCCCCGACGACTTCCGTGCCCTGACGCCGCCTGCGCCTGCCGCGAATCTCGCCGCGCACTCACGCACGCGTGTACCAACGCACGCACCGCACGCATCATCCTCTACCACCCTCGTCCCGTTACCTCCCCAACCACCCCGACTGCTGCCGCAGCTTTCGCCGCACGCCGCGCCGCCCTTTTACCCGTCGGGCCGAAGCACACCGCCTCTCCCTTCAAACTGCCACTGCGAAGTCAACCCTCCCCACGCGTGCAACCATCATGACGCCCTGACGCCCCATTGCCATCACCAGCTGCTCCACCGCCCACGCCGTCCTCGCCTCCTGCCACCGCCCAACTATTCCGCTGATTCCACTGCCATTGCTCAGCTGCTCCGTTGCCCACGCCTATAAATAGCGCTACGTCCCCGAGCTCTCCATCATCCATTTTTCCCCAAATTCCCTAGATCGAGGCCCTCGGCATTCGGTCGAACGGATCGCGGGCACGCTAAGCTCCACCACCCTGTTGACCACCACCGCCGCCAGCATCCCATCGATCTCCTCCATCGTGCCGCATCTCCACCAGTTCTGCCTCGTCCTCCGATCACCGTGCCCCTCAACATGCCGCCGCCACCGCCACTGCAGCCCCCGCCGCCGCCGTCACTCTCCTGCTCGTCGACCGCGCAGGCCAGCTCACCCCGAGCCGTGTCAAAGGAGAGAAGCTCGAATCCTACACCGAGGCAAAGCCGCTACCGCCTTCCTCCTCTCCGGAGCATCATCGGAGCTCCGCTGCCCCCTCCGTCCCGGTCGGAGCAGCTGCCGCGCCAGGTCGATTCGGTCCCGTGTGAGCGCCGCTCCCCGGGTCTCCGCTCACCGCCGACACGCGGGCCTCTCAGCCTATCCTGCTCCCTCAGCCGCTGTCCGCCATTGGCTGTCACCGCGCCAGCCTCATGCTCCCGAACGACGAAGAGAGAAGAGAGGAGGATGGGCAAAGGAGGGAAGAACAGGAAGGGAAGAAAGGAAGAGGCAACCACGAGTGGACCCTCCACGGTCAACATCCCTAAAAAGAAAGAACCTCCCCTAATCCCCTCTGACATGTGGGACCCACTAATCTTAAGCCCGCTTAAAAGACGCCTACTGGCTAGTGGGCCGCCTACTAACGAACAGGCCACTTATCAAATCCATACCATGCGGCTCGTGAATCGTGGGCTAAGCGCCTACCATATCCACTCATCAACTTTGTGTTGTCAGCACTTTAGCAATCCTTGGGAGCCTAAGGCTGATGGACCCATCTCTTTCGTTGATAGACGTTCCTGTCGGTCAGCCCGAGAAATATTTTTTTTGTTTTAGTAAATCTTTTTCTATGTTTTAGAATTAACCTTTAAATATTAATATCTCATATGACATAATTCTGATCGACTCCATTGAACTTTATAAATTCTTTTTTAAATTGAGATAATAAATATTAATTATTTGTAGGGTTTTAAATGTTTCTCTTATTACTGACCCTAAAGTTTAAGCCAAGCCGCTCTGATACTATTTTTTAAAATATGTTGATAGCATGCTTGTATGTTTAATATACATTGGTCTTGGTTTACTTGAATGATAGACCATCCATTATTTTTATTAATTTTCATAGGTTGTGAATTGCTCCACCAAAATAGTACGTCATTATCCATTATTTGCTAATATATGATGACTTTGGAAAAATAGATTGGTACCTGTCTGAGAAAATCCTATACTTGGTATTGGTGGGTTTAAAAAGGAAAAATGTTTTGCGAAAGTCAGATGTAGGGTCACGCCTGTAGTGTGGCTTCGGATTCGTATATAAGGACTGATTTATTAGAGAATTCTAACCAAACATCTTATAGTGTGACTATACAGATGTTACGCGACTATACAGATGTTATGGTATGTCCCTAGAAAAGTATACTATCAAGTAATGTTTACCTTGTATGCTAGTAGTTGTGAAACATGGAGGGAGAGGTGTAGGAGACAGTTATGGATCAAGTTTTACAAACCTTGAATTATAGCCTTTACTGTGGCACATGGTACCAAATGAGTAGTTGTAGAAGACATCACTAGTGTTCCTAAGTAGATGAGGGCATTGCAGTGCCTGATGTTTGGTTCATGGTTGCAGCCTAATTATATGGCATAAGATATTCATAGGTTAGCTTGAGAAAGTTCTTGTCACGAATTTCTTATTTCAATAGGTGTAGAAGAAAGCTTCTTGTCATATGGCTAAAGTGTAACCTCTTTAGAGTTTAAACAGTCATGTCCATAGATGAGCATGTGTTACCTCAGATGTTGTAATGGCATCATAGATTATGTTTTTTGAGTGGAAGCGGATTGTTCTAGGGTATGGACGAACTTGGAAGAGCCAAGGTGATTTCATGAGATGATTTGAAATGGAGATAAATGATAGATTGAAATGATTGATAAAATAAAAATATATTAATAGAGAAAAAGAGAAGAAATTAAATAAGACTAAAATTTGGCTTTACCGCTTTAGTTATTGCAAAGCAATTTGAGGATGGATCAAAACGATAAGTCTTCTTCCAAATGGTTTATAAAACACCACAATTAAAAGTTTGAAAAGTGTTTTGAAATAAAGGATTTACAAAAATAAATGCAATATTTCTTTGAAACTTGATTCACATTTCGTATGACTTGCAGAGTGCGAAAATGCTTATACTTCTATTGTTATTTTTTTTCTCATTTCTAAGTTCAGATTGGTATCTAGCTGTGCTAAATTTATGTTGTTACTCAGGGATTACCCATAGTCACAACAAAAAAGTATAAATTTATTATTAGTTAGAAATGATTCATTTTGTTAGCGCAGCTACCAGCATCATTTTCCTAGGACTAGTACCTGCATTGTAGTACCATGAAGGATGGTTCACCCTTCTCTCATAGCACACCCTTCTTTACGCTGTCTGTATGGTAGGGCCAGGGTGGGGTGTGACATTGGTGCATTTCTTAAAAACACTCACAACAGAAATTAAACACTGTCTAAAACTTTTGATCCTTACTATCTAAACATCCAATACATGTGATTGGAACATCCAATCCCATGGTTTGTTCTCATGGAACTAGGAGCTAAGCTTACACACAAAACGACCTGCATGTCTAGAGATAAGCACTAAGACACAAGATACCAAGAGAAGGAACAAAAGATACATTTTTTTCTTAAATATTGAATTTGAGGTGCCAGATCTCTCTTGATCAACAAACTTTTAGAGGTGGAGTAACACTCTCACAAACTTCCTCATGCTATCCAAAAGAGAAGGAGCTCGCAAGCAACGCCTATTCAACTAAGTAGAAAACCTCCAAGAGTAACAAACTCAAAAACCTCCAAGAGTAACAAACTCAAAGACAAATGTTAGACACTGATCTATCAATAGTCAAGATGCAATCCCTAGCTCTCAATAGCTCAAATCCCAAATCCCATTAGAGATGCTTAGAATTTACGGTAGATGTTAGGGGGATAGGTCTGAGACCTTCTAGGAGGCTCTGGAGCCCTCTCCCAACTCCGCTTCTTTGGAGGACGTGCCCCTTCAAGGACCGAGGGGGCTTCTAAGGAACTTCGGCCGCTCGATCGCCTGAACTAAACTAGGGGCCAATTTATAATTTCCCATGCATTGAATCCCAATATAAATAAACACTAACCCTGCTTTGAGGGCAAGGATTTCTTAGCTCTATCTACAACTCTATCTTGTTCTCTTTCACAAGGGTAGAACCACTCTTACATTTTCACATGTAGCTGTTAGCTTTTGTTCCAACATTCAATTGAGCACCACTCCCATGCGCTCCAAGAAGTGGTGACAAAGCGGAGGTCCACTAGTAGTGCCACACTATTGTGTTGCTCGTAATGAATCGTGTGCCGGCTGAATCGCATGAGTGAGCTGGACTCATCCTAGGTCATCGTGACTGCCTAGCCCACGCGTGCCGACAATAGCACCATCGTTGGCGATGCCTCCTCTGACCAATGAACACATCGTGGATACGCATGACCAACTAGAGGAGATCGACGGAGTAGCAACCTCCATCTGAGGTGAGGGTGCCCAGTTGGTCAGTGTCATACAAGCCCAGCTCGAAGAGCTCAAAGTTGTTCTTGTGGTAGTGCAAAGTGTTGCGGTGAGTGTGGCCACCACAACTATGCATGCCATCATGACCATAACTCATGCCACCCTCGTGGGTCCAAGTGGACTGGCCAACGAGTTTGCAGGAATGCCAACCACTGCTCCTGCGGCGTGACATGCATGACCATCTCCGTTGTTTGATGTGGACTCCCTACTCATCATGTTGCTTCGACAGGAGCTGTACCCGTCGGGTTTTCACCCCTTAAGTTGTCCAAGTACATAGGGGAAGTAGACCTGGAGGAGATCATCAAGAGCTATGCCTTGGCCATTGAGGCCAATGGCAGAGGCACAACCACAATGGCCAAGTGATTCCCACTCATCCTTGACGACATTGCCCAATGCTGGTTCTGGGCCATCCTGCTCGGCTCCATCTATAGTTGGGTCCAGTTGAGGGATGCTTTCTGCAGCAACTTCCTAGCACATTCGTTGAGCCCATGACCCATGGAAGCTTGTTTGCCATCAAACTACACCCTAGGGAGATGCTCTATGACTACTTCAAGCACTTCATGGCGACAAGTCACATAAAGGGCCTGTCAGATACTAATGGAGGGGGTGAGCCATTGATGATCGTGGAAAAACTCTTAAATAAGTTTGAGGAGTACGCCCATTTAGAGGAGGAGACCATCCGAGGTCAAGTGGCCTGAGGTATGCCCCCATTGATGCTTGGGCTGGCGGCCATAGAGGCTAATCCGAAACCACCTCGACACCACTCCTAAGGCTATCAAGCAACCACCTGCAGTGGCGACAACAAAACCCGCAACCCATGAACCACCACCTTTGGACGAAGTCAAAAAGTGAGCATTACCCTAGAACCCATGGCCACAGATAGTGGAGAGGCCTCGGGAGAGGAGAAGTTAAACAGAGCAAGGCCGTGGCCTTTTTTGTGGCCAAGGACACGGAGGTGCTCAACTTGCCAGAGGTTGAGGACGAGGCCGAGCCGAGGCATTGGTGAAGTGTTCCACTAGTGCGCGCTGCACAGCCATAACACCACACACATCACAGACAATTGCCATAGTATCATGGCTAGGAGGGAGGAGTACCAAGCCCGAGAGCCCGCATTGTTGAGCATACTAGATACTACCATGCGATAGAGCCATGATACCTACAAGGCTACCCTTAGGAGGTCTAGCACATACCATAGACTCATGCCCACTAGCCCCCAACCTAACATGCATTGCCTTTGCCCCTAGCTCCGGCATACCCCTGCATGCTCTGGCCTACCACGCGTTTCCCTCTCCGTCATTGCCCCTAAGGTACGTTTCACCAGCCATAGGCCCTATCCAACACATAAAGAATGAGGAGTCACGATAGGTGATACTAGCCATCACTAGGGGAGGCACATTTGGTTGGTTGTGAGGAGATGTAGAGGCAAGGTCGAGATCAATCCAAGGAGAAGAAGGACCTTCCTTCTGATCTGGCAACTAAATGGGGTACGACATGGGTGGTTAGCATGGTTTAGTGCAACGCGGGTACAGCGGCATGATGTGGGAATGGTAGGCCAGTGCGATTCATGGTGGAAGGATGGGCAGTGAAGTTGTTGGGATGGTAGATGACAATAGGGGTATGGATGGCATATGTGGTGATGGCATGTCGCTAGGCGATAGAGCAGCAAGAGGAGGGGATGGTGTTGGCAGGCGATGAGGATGGAGTGGCAGTGGTTGACTTAGGATGATGGGTTCGAGGCTACCTTTGTGTCTGCCGCTCCCCTCGGTCCAGCAGGCAATCGAAGGTCATAGCCATAGCGCTGCTTCCCTCTGTGTAGCTCGACTTGGTTGGCGTCGCGCCGCATGGGACCAAGGAGGAAAGGGATGGGGTAGGGCTAACGCGAGTAGTGCGGCGCGTGCTTCATTGCCATGATGGCCCTAGAGCATGCATGCTGGTCGAGGATGCAATGTGGAGTGGGCGTGAGGAGGTCTATCAAGATAGTTTTGGTGATCAATAGAGACAGTGTGGCGAGGTGAGGTGGTGTGCTGCTCAACCTAATGGGCAGCATGGAAAGGAGGTAGTGGCCATGCTCGTGGTGGGTGAGGCAGCTGCCTGCTTCGATAGGCCAAACCCTAGAGACCATGGCGGCTCGCTTGGTTGGTAGATGAGGTGAGTTGATGAGGCATTTTTTATATTTTTTATTAAAATATTTTAAAAAAATATTTTTGTTTGAAAATTTTATAGATATATACCCTTAATGTCCTTTAGGGTTAAAAAATAACATCCTAAATGGCATTAAATCTGATGAGACAAATCCCATTAAAGACGGGCCAATGCGAGATCAAGAAATTTATAGACGACCCTTTGCCGCCTAAGTCAAGGGCATTTTATCTTGTGGGAGGAGATCGCCTGCAAAACGTCATGGTAGGGTATGTGAGGGAGAAGGGGGCCAGCCGTTTTTACAGGCAACGCTTTGCTGTCTCCTTCTTGGCCCTTTTTTCACCCCTAGGTGGCTACTTACAAAAATATTAAATCCACCTGTGGGAGGAGAGGGGCCTGACAATTTTATAGGTAGCCATCTAGTCGCTCCTTGTTAGGGTGTTTTTATCTCTACCATACAAATGTCCAAAATAAAAAAGAGATTTTTAATAAATCAATTTTTATCTAGAGATTTAATTGTAAGGAAAATTTGTGAGTATGCTGAAAATGAGATGCCTAAATTATGCAAGAAATCAACGTTAATACTAGAAAATCATTATACCAATAATTAGATGGTCGAATGATTAATAGGTTCACACGCAGACGATTAATAGTAGAAAAATATTACATAGTTACCGACATGTTTACATGTTATGGCCATTAATTAGATGCAATATAAATAATACAACGGGTTACAAAGTACGTACGTCTATTTGAAACTTTTAAAAATCATCATCTATCGTCCATTTACAGTCACTCATTGCTAAAGGAGCCGGCTCTTCACTTGTACTCCACTGTAGCTTGTATGTATTGCTCTATTATTTCAAAATATATGATCCATACAACGTCATACAATAATTTCGTCATATCTATCCATTGTTTAAATTTGTAACTTCTTGGTGATTCCTATGGAAAAAATACATACATAACTATTGTAGTCAAGATAATAATAAAAGTAAAGCAAATTAGAAAAATGTATAGTGAACTTACAATAAAATAGTTGTCAAGAATGTTTGGACAAATAAAATACCTTTTATCAATAGTATCATTAGTTATTGATCTCACCACTTGGCTATAATCACCGTAAACACACTTAGGACACTCCCGTCATGGAGGTAGTACAAGAGATTGTAGCATCTAGCCTAACCATTCGACTCACCAACGTCGTTGTTAGTCCTCCCTCCTTCTCATATACTATTCATTTAATCCTGATGGGAAAAACCAATGGCCCTTGGAGAACCAATTGTTATGGTCAAATACTATATTTTCTGTATCAAACCACTAAATGAAGTGATACATCCTTCCATAGATCTAGCAGAAAAAAGTATTGGTTTGAAGAAAGTGTTATAATAAGAAACAATTGAAAAAATAAAGACATTTAACCCATATCTCATAAGAATAGTTTGAGCATTAGAAAATCTCCTTTATAAGTGTTGGAGTCCTGAGAGATCATAGTATGTCCAAATCCTTAGTAAAAGTGTGTTAAGCAGCCATTGTTGTTTGATGCTATAGGAGATTGAGCAAATAGGTGGTGCATGATTTGCAAGGGTATCAGCGGCAAAAACCTTAAGGTTCATCATTCATATGGAGGCATTATATAGCATGTCTTGTGTTAGGTGTAGACAAGAGGACAAAAGGTATTGAAAATGACATGACATGCAGGCGCAGAAAGTGCACTACCTGTAAGAAAAACTTTGAACGCGACGTGACATTAATGCATCAAAAGTAGGATGTTGGGTTGTATTAAAAGTGACATGACGGTCACATGTCAAAAGTTAGCTGTCGGATTGTGTTGAAAGCGATGTGATGATCACACGTTGAAAATTAGCTAGCATTACTCAGTTTTGATTGTGACTCGGCAGTATGCACAATAAGAAGTAAAGGCACCAAAAGTTAGTTATCGTAAGCTATTGACAGTTATGTGCGCACAAGATAAAGTGAAAACGATGTGGTATTAATGCATAGTAAATGATATAGGTACGTAGAGCCGAAACAATGAAGATAAAGTCATATAAATAGTACGTATAATTGGCACAATGTACTACTGGTCGGGGGCATGCCTTCTACCCCTCTTCGTCCTCATCTCCTATATTCGCATGTGACCCTATGAATAGGTGAGATGGTCGACTGGGATGCCACGGCTAGCGTGAACCTGCTACATAGGAGTCGAAGAATGCAATTCATGTATGTGTGGTGGTGGCTCTCTTACAAGCTAGCAAGAACCGAGCATATCCTGATCTACCATAAGATCATTATGGTCAAAGGAGTCATGCGTCCATCCAGAAGTTGTCTAGAAACCTATGAGAAAAAAATAGTTGAACAATGTAAACTAGAATATCGTGGATTGATTGGAAGTATGTACCATACAATAAACCTCAAAACCCTTGTGTTGACATCCCTACTTCCTGTGTCAATGTCCCTACTATGAAGAAAGTAAGGTATGGCGTGGCAAAAGTTGTAAAGAGTATATTTTATTAACAATAGCGTCGTATGGTAAGAAGGAAGTAATATATTTAAGCGATGAATAGCCTAAGTTACATATGAGCTACGTTTCTATAGGGTGGACTCTTTCTGTAGCCACCGCTATAGGATGAATCACATCGGCGACACGATTGGTGAGAGCAGAGATGATTGTGTGCATCATGTTACAAATCCTACCAAAGTTAATTCTCTACTCGTCCTCCGTTAGTATAACCCCGACCTCCAACCATCGGCACTACAATATATATGTTTATTGTGTTGACCTAGGGGTTGATTCAGAAGCCTCGTATTAACTAGTTATATACTTCAACAAAATATCTCTTAGCTGACCTTTCAATTCGCTTATGAATTGAGCTAAGTTCTAATAGATCTACACCACCATATATAGACCATACATAATATTCCCTTGAATGTGATATAATCGAAATATCATTTAGTACCAACTAAGTAAGAAAATTATCGTCACATTTAGTACCATGTATTCAATACTTCATCACCAATACGTCTTGAAACATTACATACGAACCACATATCTAGTAACAAAACTATTTATAAATCTAAAACAATACTACACATACTACTTTATTTCATCATTATGAATAAATATTACAAAGGGTATAAATACACCATTCACGTAGTCCTGTGTAGGAGAAGCAACATCATACACGTAGTTTCCCATGAACACCAGGCTCCGTAGGCTGTCATGGCCTTGGTGGCAAAAGATCTCGCTCCTTCGAAGCAAGAGAACATCTCTGCGATGTAGGCATCGACACTGGGGAGGGCTAGCCCCTTGACCCCCAAGCTAGCAAACACAAAGCTGAGGTCATGAGCGGTGGTTGAGGCATGGAAGCCGAGCTCTGCCAAGGTAGCCAAGAGGTGCGTAATATACTCCTTGGCTAGTCCTGCTTCCCGGGACAGTGCATCCTTCTCTTGAGCCACACGGGTTGTCTCTGCTTGTACTCCTCATAGCACCTTGTCCTCCTGTAACTAAGCTGCCTTCGATTGATGGGCACACCACGTCGCGGTTCACCTTCGTCTTCCAAAGGGCACCCTTCACATGGGCATCAGTAGTATAAGCCTTTACTGTGGCCAAGTCAATCTCTTCGTCCAAGTGGAGCCGCTCCGCGTGATGTGTTGTTGCATCTTAGCCCACACACTTGATGGTTACCATGGCATTCATCATCGACTGTGTCAACGGACGGAAACTAAGGGCAAGATTACCTTAGCTTGTGCACACCCCAACGAAGGCCATGGGAAAGGGAACCTACTTTCTAGGCCAGCGTGTGTTGAAACTACACGATTTTCGCCGAGTTCATCTCTACCACCAAGAGAGTCTCCTCGATTTGGAGCCTAGGCAAATCTCCAAGCCAACTAAATAGTGCACCAATGGTAGCTAGTAGACCCCATGGATTGATGGGCAGCCCTTGCCTCGATGCCCGCCCTGGGCTCGCTATCGCAACCCTTGTAAGGAAGTGGTCATGTAGCCTACGATGGGGTAGCTTTTGGCGCCATGAACATAGCTGTGGCCACCACCTGTATAGGTGAGGCAAGTTGCGGAGGCATCAGAGTGCCCTTCAACACCATGAGCTCTCGGGTGGATGGTGGTGCTTCGCTGATGCCTAACGGTGAATGCTACAGACCTTGCCCTACAAAGGGCAAAGGAGTAAGTGCTACATGTAACACAAAGAGAAAAGAAAGGAATTCCACGAAGAAGGTGGATACTAACTCAAGAGATCCACATCCTAGACAATCTCCCTACTCCCTACGACTAATCTGCTCCTGACTTGCACTCGGTGAAGTCTAATGATACCACCTCAATCAAGTCCAGGTAGTGTTCGCCGAGGCCTCAAAAGGGGAGGGTTGGCCGTTTGCTCCGCAAAGGGGATCAGCACTATGGGCACGGTGGATTTTTTTTACGCGCTTCTGTTGATGGGTCGCTTAAACAGATATAAATGCTGGATCGGAAACGGTAATCGCAGCACGTTCAGCTTGCGCTGCAATACTCTGAAAAGTTCAGAATCTTTTGGAAGAATCGCATATCTGATTTACAGCACAGGAGCTGCAGAGGGTGAACGGACAGATTAATGGCAGACAGTACAGTTTGACATGTTCGCAAGGGGCGTATAGTTCTTTGCCGCCCAAGAAGGCACGACCACTCACATTAATTCCCCAAACATTCAGGAGTCAGGATTCATTCAGGAAGGGTAAAACACGCGTTAAGCTCGAAATCAAACTTCTACTACTAGCTCCTGATCTTCTAGCGCTAGTACTAGTGCACTGGTACACACGTGTCGTACTGGCTGATAAGCGCACGTTTTTTCGCCAGTACAAGCAGGGAGGCGACGCCATGGGTCGCTTGCTGCCGGGGCCCCACTCCGCGTGCATCTGCGGCACCCACCGCTCCCGGCTGGCCCGCTCATCGTCGGCGACAGCCACGCCACTGAACAGCTCCTCCCGGCCGGCCCACGCCGCGTAACCGTCTGGCACCCCACCGATCTGAGCCAGCCCACCCTGCACGAAGGAAAGCAGCGAAATGCCAATTGCCACATGAGTCCAAGCACAAGCTTCTAGCGACCTTACTGTTTTGAACCTGCAGATAATGTACGGTTAAATTTCAAATGGGGAAACCAGTGAGCAATCTGCTCGTGAGGGAAGGATGAATATGATGGTTTATCGCTTCGCATTTTATCTGTGTGATCTCCACAGGATGAATATATTGCTAGCTATGCGCATGACTACAAACTACCTGCATGGTTAATTGTCAGCTCACGACATTGTGAACAGATTGGCTTCAGCGCACACGACGACCGGCAGGGCCTGACCAAGATTTTGGCGCGCCGTGCTGTGCTTCATGGTGCTCACAGTAACGTGTCAGGATTGGTGTTGCAGGGGTTCATGCATGGACCGGACTGAATACGTATTCAGGTCTGCGTTGCAATGGAAGTCTGGAGTTAACGGTGGATGAACTGACCTGACACATCCCGTCTGAGGAGGAGGAGGAGGCGGCAGCGGCGGCGGCCTCGTCCACGAGGAAGTCCTCGACGTGCCAACCGGGAAGCGTCTTGGTGAAGTACTCGGAGATGCTGCTTCCGTCGCTCGCGCTCCCCACGGCGGTGCCGGCAACGCTGCTGGGGCTGCAGCTGTAGTCCTCCTCCGTTTCCTCCTCCGGCGCGGGGGGGTCCATCGGCGCCGACGAGAGGCGCACACCGGTGAGGAGGAACCTGCCGTGCCGCCTCGTCAGCTCGCTGGTGGTGTGCACCGCGACGTCGCACTCCCGGCACAGGATCGCCCTGTCGTCCTTGCAGAACAAGAACCCCCTCTTCTCCTGCGGCACGAGTCCACACGCTTCAGAGTTGCAGCAAGCAAGAAGCAACCCGAGGAAATAGAGCGCGGCCTCTCGCCGCTTGCTTACCTGGCAGATGTCGCAGAGCGGCGGCTTCTGGGCGGACGAGGACGACGCCGACGGGTGGAGCAGGGAGAATCGGCGGTGCTTCCCGGCGAGCTTGTTTGCGCTGTGGACGCGGCGGTCGCACGCGTCGCACAGCGCGGCCTCGTCGGCGCAGCAGAAGACCGAGGCTGCCTCAGCCGCGCACACGTCGCACTGCACCTTCATCTCTCCTCCTCCAGTTCGATCGATCGACAGAGATGCGCGCGTCGCCGGGGGCGGAGGAGACAGCTAATGAAGCGGGAAAGATCGATGGTCGCACGGTCGGGAGAGGAGGCAAATAAGGCGCAGCAGAAGCTCAGGTCAATGCCTTGGGTTAGAAACTAACGATGTGGCAACCGCAGTGAGGAGAAGTAGAGTGGTAGTTGTAGTGCACGAGAGACTAGATGTGTCAATATATTGGGAGGCGGCAGTGGCATGGCCGGACGGGCCTGTTTTACGCCGATGTGAAAGGAAAATAAAGCTGAAAAGGCAGCGTGTCCTGCCAATCAACATAACCCTGATTTGTGAAAGCTCTTATGAACCGTGTTCGTGTTGATTGGGAGATGAACTACGGGCAGTGATCAGGGCCTTGTGAGAGATGTAACTTTAATTATTGCCAGGACTAATCAACTACATGTTGTATGTGCATCTGGTGCTCTAAGCAATACCTTTTCTCAGTACTAAGAAAAGAACAGCTAGAACATTCGGTAGGACAAGTTAAAGTCTAGTAAATCATTTCTTCGGCACAATATGGCGAATAAATATTACCGGATAAGCGAGGAAAAAGGTCATTGTGTCGAGATCAATTATATCTCCAATAAATAAGAAAAAAAAGGCTCCATCATGCTTTCAAATCGAGAAAAAAAATGTTGAAAGGGAAAAGAGCACTCGTTTTCGGGACCACACGCGCTGATCCTATCAAGGCCTGATCATCTTCACCCGAGCTGACTCTGTCCAATTAAGCTCGTTTCCGCGTGCAGTGACAGTGTGCCAACAGTAGTATTGACAGCTGACAGTAAAAATGTTACTTTTCACATCCGGCGCCGTACTCACGTCACAACGAGCTCGAGCTGAGACTTTTTCACAACCCATGCATTTGTCAATTTGCAAAGATCATGCCACAGAGCCAGGTAATGCAAAATGTTTTATTAGTTAGTGTACACAATATCTTACGTACAAGATAGGGAAATAAATTACATCCCCAGAGTTAGTGCACACAGTATTAATTGACAACTCTGTATTGTGCAGCTGAGAGCGCATGATGAATTTGTAAAGGTGCGTTGCTGTGATTCCAGTTTCTTCTGAACTTCTGAAGAGAAGAAGTCAGGTATTACCACTCCCATGTCGCATTGTCTCACCTTTCGGTTGAATGGACTGATGAAAGTTCAAGCCTTGTGCGGTTTAATGATCATTCCAGGATTGTGGATCATGCCATGAAATGGGCCGTTCATGGTGATCAGAGGTCAGACATGGCCGCCTGGGCGCTCTAAGGTCACGATCAACAAAGACATCGTCCCCCGGCTTGATCCCTCCTCTTCTACAATTTTCATTCTTCGCATTAAACATTTTGAAGCCAAGGGAACAAGAAGAGGTAGAAAGAAAAGCCGATCCTGCTGAACTTTTCTTTATCGCTTCTTATGTGCATGAGCATGAATAGCGTGCTTTTCTCCGTGGAATTCAAAACGTGCATACTCTAAGATTCACAATTTTGGACAGGCAGGCAGGCCGCTGTCTGCTGTATAAAATTGTCCAATTCTTCTATATATATATATATATATACACACGGTCTTATTTAGATTTTTAAATATAGCTTATGTTATTTTGATGTATATTATATAGCATTCCATATAAATATTGATATCATCATTAACTTCACATTTACTGAGATCCACTAAAAAATATTCTTTTTTTATTACTTCTTTTCCACACTGGCTCTGACGGCCTCCTCATTTGTTCACGCCGGGTCCCTCGCGCGCCCCGGCGCGAACACGTCGGATCGTCTGATAGGTCTGCTTAGCTCCAGTGCAGACCGATCGGCTTTTCTGCGTGGCTTGAGGTACGCGCGTCAAGGGCTGTGGGGTTCGATCGGCTTCGGCGTGTCGGTACGGATGTGGGCGTACCAGTCAATTTAATCTTGTAATTGACAAGTAAGTGAGATGAGCGGATCTGTCGAACGGTGGGCCGATACAAGCGCTCACTATCGGCTGGCTGTCGATAGGATCGGAAAGCTCTTCGATCGGCTGAGGAGCCGATGTGGACAGACGTCGACAAGGGATCGACCACACAGCCGATGGAGGAAACAAGGTGTGCTCAGGAGATAGTTAGGCGCACAGGATCCCTCCGGATAACCGAACAGTGATTCATCGGCTAGAAAAACCGATAAAGGCGTATGCGGACTAGGCAAAAAATAGTATAAGAAGGCACGGGCTGCAGAACCGATGCTGATCTAGATATGACAGCATGAGACACGTCGTCTACCGTGACAACGCCATTAACATCAAACCTCAAAGATCGGACCTAACCGAGACAGTACGAGGCCGGGGCCAGCGGCGATGATACGGAGGACGCCGGATCGGTTATGCTGTAGCAAGGATAGGAACGAAACTATCGGCTAGCTGAACCGATGAGGGGACGCCTCTCTGAAGGCGGATGCGTATCAACTGGGAGACCGATACGCTCGGCGTTACGCGTCAAGGGACACCTCTGAAGGCTGATGTGTATCGGCCAAGGGGCCGATACGCTGACATGAAGCTCAGAGCATGGATAACTCATCGGCTAGCACTCCGATGATACACTGTGTAGAAGATTATAGGCATGAAGCTCGATCTACCATCGGCAGCCCCGTAGGTCGAATCTTACCGATGCAGCACGAAATTGACGACGGTAGAGGGAGCTTAACAGACTGATAGGTCCTGTACGGACGTGATGTGATATATTTAACCGACCTAAGAGGTCGAACCTAACTGATACAGCCTTAGACAAAGCAGAACATATCGAGATGGTGGCGGTACTTACCCCTTCGCCAGAGATCGGACCTAACTGATGTAGCCCCACGTCGAGAATCAGAACCCGTCGGTAAGACCTAGATGAGCTAGGGTGGCGATGCGCCGAGATTGTATATTGATCGAGAGATATATGACATATTTCCAGGGGTCTATATTTATACCCTAGATTTACAGACAGAGTCCGACGCGTCTACGACTATCGAACATTATTTTCTAATAAGAACAAAGAAAAATATTCCAAAAAAGTTAACTAACTAACTAAACCTTCCTAATAAGGTTGTAATTTACAAAGATAGAACATCTTACCGTGGAGTCTATGGCTCTTCCGCAAACTCGGTTTTGTCTGAGTAATCTTCAAATTTGGAACCGAGTCTTTCTTCACTATAACCCGATCGGCTTCTCCACTGTAGCAATCGAATCTTCTTTTAGTCAAGCCAATCCTTTTTCTACCTTTTCTCGGGGTTCTCAGACCTGACCCCGATCGGATAATTCCCTGTCTTCAAGCCGATCAAATCTTCTACTAATTTGATCGGCTTCTCTACAGTTTCGATCGGCTTTATCTCACGAGCTGACTAGTATCTCTATCGGTTGATGACTGAATTAAACTCTTCATCGAACATATCTCAGCCGATCGACTTTAACACCATCGGATCGTCCAGATTTTAAGTTTAACACACTGACCGCCTCCTCATTCCCTGGCCTGCGGCTGACGAGCAGGCCGCGCGCGCCAGGGCCTTTGCGCCGAGCGGCGAAGGCGCGCCTGACCATGGCCGCCGCTATACGCACGACCGGCTGTGTACTCTTTATATATATATGTATGTATGTATGTATATATATATATCACAGTACGCACCTTGCTATGCCCATTAATAAATATTCAGCTACATAAGAAGATGACGACAGCGCAATTATATATCGTGCAGTTTAGAATACTTTACTCTAAACATCGGACCACTGCAAGTGCCTAAGTGCTCCAATGGCAACTGCAACAGTTGGAAATTGAAACTAAGGTCGTTTTTTGCTGACAATAACAAATCGAAATTCTAAAAGCGTACGACTCTTCCCTTATTGTTGCTTGCTTGCATCCTAATAATCTAACCACCAACCGATTCTCCAAAACACCTTTCCATTTGATGTCACGGGTGACCTCAAATACCGATATTTCATTAGGACATGTATGCTTCTCTCTGGCGTAGATCCGCTAGATTTGGGAGCCACTGAACAAGAAGGTTGCTAGGAAGAACAGGGTTGACAAATGTGGCGATAGTAGCTTGATTATCATGATTATCAGACTTATCAAACCGGTATAAATAAAAGAATAATTCCATGAACCGGCCAAGTTTTTTTTTAAAAAAATGAATTTTGGAAAATTGTCTAAATTTCACTATTTTTCTTCGTTAAGACGGTATCGATGCGAGCCTTGCAACAATGTGCATGAAAAAAATGAAAAACAAAATGGCGTGCACACCCGCAGGTCGATTGCAGATATAACTGGGTACATGTCACTGTCCGCGTGCTCGGCGCACGGCGCTGCACATCACACTGCGAGTTCCATATTCTCCATTGGATGGAGACACGGATTAATATTTGCAGAGAGGTCATATCAACTCCGCAACCTGCACAGGGGAAAGAATAAGAAAAGCGCAGGGGTTCTTCGTCTGAGTTGTTCATCCGAGACGAGGCAAAAAGGGGCGCCCTTGGCCGTATGTGCTTTGCTTGGCTGACGTCATGGGCGTGGAGATCGCATCCTCCAGGCATCATCAGATAGCCTGCATCTTACCAGCCGTCCAGCAGTGACGGGCCGCAGCATGGAGATACGGCTCGATGCGTTCACATTGCTATTGATCCAACTTGCTCCGATCCATATCTTAATTGAAGATCAAAACGTACATATTTTTATTGGGTGACAAAGGCACCTTTGAGCCCCTTGACCCGGTGAAAGAATCACACAATCTGTCCGAACAAGTTGCCCTTCGTCCCCGTAACCACCGTGGTGCCTCTGCGCTGAAAACTTCTACGCAGCAGTAGCACTAATTCTACATGTAGTACTACGACTACCTCTTGGGCAGAAGGGTGAACAGCATCACACGCCAGATGAGAAAGTCAAGCCGTCGTTTTACTTGCACGTCGCCAGCGATCCATTATACAACACGATGGCCACATCCCCTGGTGTGGCCGTATATGCCGCCGTTTTTTTTTTTCTCGGTTGCATGAAAAGGTTCCAAAATCTGAATACCCCGAGCGACAGCCACAAGGGCTGCAACCTGCGCCACGGAAAACTATGTAACGAACGCCGCCGCTGACAGTGCGACGAGGGATCGGCACGGATCATGTGGTAGCCGGAACGAGTGGTAATTGCGGCGCTTGCCATGCAGGTGCAGGCATCGTTGTACTGCGCGGCCTTTTTCGGAGAGGCATGGGCGCGCTTTATTATCGGCGACGGCGATACGGCTTCGTACGTGAGCGAGCCGCGGGAGACGACGGCGACGCGACCGCGTTCTCGGAGGGGATCGATCTGTTAGGCCGTCGGTGGTAGCTGGCTAGCTGCAACAAGGATCTCTTTCTCGCCGGGCGTGGCAAAGAGGCGCCAGCCGAATTACAAGGCTGGCAACGAGGGTTGCCAACAAACACTTCGGCCGAGCACCAGACGCACATTGCTAGCTGACTGCGAGCTATCGTCGGCAAAAATGCCAGCCTCTATCCAAACTTTGTATTATAAGACAATGGTCCTAGCCACTTGTGCCACGGTTGTCGTCTTGCCTCAAAAGATTTTGGTGTTTCTCTCCTTTCTCAGCATCCATACCACCAAGATAACACACGTCGAAAAAACAACAATCAACCATGCATATCTTCTTGTCCGATGAGCTTCATCAGAGCTAGAAGTTCAAGTAACACTTAGATCAAAGACTAGGCTGACTTAGAGGCAAACTATGCTCTAGAATGCATGGGAGAAGTCGTAACTCATGACCAAATGATAGCAGATCTCTACCTCCTATTCATATAGCACACATGCGGCTCATGGAACCAATTCCTTTTAGGTTGTCAGCTGTCAAGCATGCACCTCTTATCATAAGGTACATGAGGAAACAACAACAATTTGAGGTCTTTGATTTCCATATCACCTTTCCTAGAAGCGAGCGGGTTCGTCTCACACAAAGAAGATTGTAGGCAGAAGCGGTAGAGTAGACGCCTCGCGTCATGGGCGTCTAGCAAATCGAGTCAGGCGTATCCGATGCGAGAGTTATCGTCGCAAGCTCATCCCAAAGCTAAAGGTACTCTGTTAAGACACGGAGAGAGAGAGGCCTCCCCTCAAAGCCAAGACCCATCTATTGTAGGTCAAGGCATTCGCGACCAATAGATGTTTGATCCTAACATGTGAAGATAATGTCGGTAGCCTACTAATGATAATGCCACTAGATAGGAGCCAATCATCCATCCAAAATGACGACATCGTTCCATCCCTCGATGTGACATGTGCAGCTGTTATAAAAAGGTGCGTGACATCCTTACCGTCAGTCGCTAAGTGGATGGCCTAAGGTTGACCTGGCTATGTCCATTTGAACAAGGGCTATCAAGCCCGTAGCGCCATCCCCAAGAGATGCTTGAAGCGATAGGCGATAGGGGGTAGTGGCAACATCACATCAACACATGTCGTTTGGGCAAGTAAGCCAGTTAGCACTTCCATAATGATGATGAAAAGAAGCGGTGAGAGGGGGTCTTCCTAGCATAGCCACGCACAAGGGGAATTATAGCTATTTCCTAGCCTTTGATGGAGACCATGCTAGAGGCAAAGCCAAGGTGGACCACAATCTAGTCCCATCATTTTTGCCCAAAGCCCAAATGCTCAAGAAAGATGATCAAGAAGCTCTAGGAAACCGTATCGAAGGCCTTGGTGATGTCGATCTTTAGGAGGGCCACTAGTTGTTTAGCCTAGTAGAACGCCTGCACTGCCTTGGACGTACAAGAAATTTTTATGGATATAGCGTCCTTAGATGAAAGCGGATTGTAATGGCCCAATAATCTTCTCATCTTTAGGGCTAGCTAGCATGCTAGGATCGATGGTAGTCAAAGATCAAGGTGGTGTCTTCTTTCTTAGGGAGTAGGACGATGGTAAAAACATTTAGTTGCTTCATGTTTTAGCCATTGCAGTTGACAAAACTTAGTGACAGTGGCAATCTTAAGTCCAACGCTGATGTCTAGCTGGTGCTAGGGCTTGTTGGAGGCTATAGGAGAGGATTAGAATATCCGCGCACTAATTATTGGTGCGATGTGTCTTGCTTCTTCCTTGTAGATTATCAAGGAAAAATGCTTGTTTTTGTAAGCCATCAAAAGCGTCACATTCCCTTTCTTAATCTATTGTTTAGCGCAGATTTCTCTTCATTGCGCCCCGTTTCTATATCATTGTCGCAACATTTTACTTGATCTTTGTCTTTGATAGAATACTGATCTGTTTTAGCTCGCAACATTTCTCTTGATCTTTGTCTTTAGTGTGATCCTGATTTGTTTTAGCTGGTGTAGTGTTCTACCTGTTGAAAAAGCAGGTGAGACAAGAAAGATTTCGCGCCTCTACCGATTGATGGCTCGAGAGGGCTAGGGCAAAAAATAAGATTTGGAAACATGCTCGTGAAGGTATATGGCCAGTTGTACCCAACCCTACATTTTTTTTCTCTTCTTTTCCATTTCTGCTGTGGTATGGTCTATTTCATAAACATGCTCATTATTGGTCAATGGGGATCTTTTAAAAATTATAGTATCGATCAATGGCCCACATGAGTACTTTATTTGTCTTTGGAATGGGCCACACGGGGCCGTCCTCAAAGGAGTCATCATGCCCAGCTGCGGGCAAAAGTATACATTGGCGTTTCAATGTCCCGAATCTAATTCACGTCCTTTAATCGTAAAATCGAATATAACTACGTGCAAATGGTTTTAAAAGTGGTTTTTGACGTGAAGCCTACTGATAGAGTTAACCTGTGGTTATAGGCATTAGAATAAAAATAAAAAATAAAAAATAGATCCACATGTCATTAAATAATATGTGGGACCCAGATGGAACTGTTCGTGTTTTTTCCTATCCTGGCACAGAACGAGCAGCGGAAGAGAAAGGGAAGGAGCTCGGGCTTCGGTGTCTCGTCGGCGGAAAAGCGACGACGGCTGCGCAAGAGCGTGTCCCACGGCACGGCTCGACCAGAGGTGGTAAATTATGGCGCAGGGGATGACGGAGACGGCCGGAACGCGAGTGGCAAGAACCCAGCCTCGTCGGAGAGAGAAGATCGAACGGCGAGCTCGGGTGACAAACGCGGCCAGGTTAGCGCGTCAAAATGCGTTCCCGGATGAGGGAATTCCGTTTTTGTAGCTTTATAAGGCGCAACGGAACCGGAGTGGGCTGGCAGCGTCGGGGTAGATCTGACGCCGTGGTGCAGCCATGGCGGCTGCTATAGTGGCAGAGGGAAGGAAAGAGATAAAGGAGAAACATTCCCCACCTTGGGGTGGTGCTGCAGGCGTGGTGGTGCGGCGGGAGAGGGCCGGTGTCGTCGGATTAGGCGGTGACCTCTTTGGCGGCTTGAAGGAGTTGGTGAAGGGAACGAGCTCGGAAGATAACAGCAGGCTCGCTGGCTTAATTGCGCAAGTGATGATCAAATGCAAAATCCTATGATCTTCTTTTGCAGTTTGGTTGACAAGATCAGTTTCCCAGTTTCGACAAGCTTCCTTCTCTTGCTACTCACTCCTACCAAACTAGTCCCCTGAGCACTATCAGCGTCGGAGATTCCGTCGTCTAAATCAACACACATATGGTAGCCCGTCGAGTTCCGTGCACCACTTGTTGCGCCCTCTCCGGCCAGCGCGAGCGCCTTCCTCACCGCCAACGCCGCCTCCACCTTCTCGAGGGATGAGCACTCCTTGCGCCACGGCGCCTGCCGCGAGAACAGCTTTGAAGGATTGGGAGGCGACGTCGGGTGCTGCTGGTGGGGAGGTGGGGTTTGGGAGAAGAAGGGTGGCCGCCGCTGCAGCTGCTGGTCGTGGCGGTCGGCGCGGCCGGAGCAACGGGGCCTGCACCCTCATGCGCGCCATGCGGCGCCGCGGAGGAAGGGGACACGGAGGCGCTTCTTCTCCACTCCAGACCATGGATTGTCCCACTCCCGTCCCGCTCGGGCCGCTGCCGCTCCACCTCCGCCTCTTCTTCGAGGTGGCGGCGGCGGCCCCTGGTGGTGGTCGCGGTCACTCATCGCAGGGAGGAGGGTTTGGGCGGCCTCCGACGGGACGGCGGCAGGCAGAGCGGAGGTGTCGCCGTACGACGGCGGCAGGCAGAGCGGAGGTGTCGTCGTACGACGGCGGGGGCGTCGGCGTGGGTCGGCTGTGATGTTAGTGTCCTATTGGGCTTTTGAGCGTTGGCCCCGTCTGGATAGACGAGACGGTGTGAATGATATACGGTCTCACATTTTTTTTATTTTGATGTTATATAAGTGTCTTTTATTTTTATTTTAATGTTATATAAGTGTCGTGTCAATATCACGTGAAAGGAAGAGCATATTAGCTAAAACCGCTTCCTAAATATAATTTACACCAGTTTTATTATTTAAAGTAGATTTAAGTGCATTAATCATATTCGGGCATAGTCGGGGGAATTATACTTTTTCCCCAGCCGCGTGTAGGCACGGTCCACCACAGCCAACAGCCACCTCGACCGACCGGTGGGCCCGGAACGACAGCACCGTTTAATAGGCCAGGGAGACGGAAGAGGACGCGGTTCGTGCACCACCGTCGGCCGTGCGCGAACGATGCCAACCACCACGAGAAACATTGGAGGAGCGAGCCGTTTGTCACCAATCCGTCGTCGTCGTCGTCGTCGTCCAGCCAGACCAACCAAACGCAGAAAAAGTAGGAGAAGAAAAAAAAAAAGGGAGAGGTGACCGACGCAGCCGGCCCGGCCGTCCTCCCCCCCCCCTCCCGGTCAGCGCGCCGCGGCTTTTGCGCCCGTAGATGCGTCATGGAGGCGCTGTGGAAGCAGGCCTCCAGGCTCAAGGAGCAGGTCTCTCGCCAGGTGACGCCCCCCCTCTCTCCTCTTTGACCTCTCGTCTTAGTACAGTTCTCGATCGATCCCAGTAGAGCAGCCCGCGCGGGCTTGGTGATTGCGCAACCGGGGGTCGATCTCTCTCGAGTGTCTGCCTTGTTTGATCCGGTCTCTGTAGGTTTGATGCGTATGGGTTTTCAGAAGGTACCATACTTGTCTATGGTGAGGTCTCTCAGGTTAACTTTCATTCATGCTGGCGAATGGTGAAATGAATTGTGATGGGAGGTCCAAGCCTTTGCTCTAAAAAAATATTGAGAGGGGAGGGTTGGTACTGCGATGCGCATGTTTGCAATCCTGAGAAAAATCAAGTTATGATTTGATGACAGGGTCGACCAATTAGTTAAATTATTAGGATATACGTGCGGGTTTTCTATTTAAAAGCGTTGCTCGTGATTTCTGTTAGAAATATAGAACCGTATAAACATGATCTGCCCTAATTCACTGTTTTGAGTAATACCACCTTGATTTATTTGCATCCATCTTGCACGCACGAACGTAGGACGATTGGCTGAAATTAAGGTGTTATGCTGCCTTAGGAGCACTCCAAGTTACTGGATTAGATGGCTACAGTCCTAGCATCATAGGAACACAACAAAGTATGGAACAATATGTGGTATGTTTCAGCTGTTCTGGTTTGGTAGTGTAGACCCATACTTCTAATTCCTTGCTATGAATTTTGCCTGGAACGTATAACCTTTAAAAACTGATGTTCCAATTATGATAAGGATTAGATGAGCAAGGTGATCTCAGAATTCTGAGACAACTTTTGAACACGTGTGTACTGTAGTTACCAATGTCAGGACTCTTATATTAATTTTTGTTATTTGCAAAGTAACTGGAGACTCTAGGGTGTTAAATGCCAGCTACATATCTGCCTTCACATGGAATACATATACTAGTACCATGCTGTGTAAACATATACTGGATTATCTTTATATGTTGTGGGGTATATTTTGCTTGGTATTTAACTGCATCAAAAAGTCTGCTCTTTTAATCTCGGTATGAACTGCATAACATTGTACCGATCTACACCATTGCAGGGCGTGTTTAAGCCATTTGGAGCTGCCTATGGAAACTCAGAAAATGTGTTTACAGATGAATCAGAAGTTAATCTACACCAGAGGCTGGAAAAACTTTACTTATCGACTCGTGCTGCTAAAGTATGAGCAAGACAAATTTATTAGAGAAACAGTTTCTCTTTCCTTTCTACCTAGATTGTTTTCGATAAACATTGGCATCTTTTGGCCAGCATTTTCAAAGGGACATTGTCCGCGGTGTGGAGGGATACATAGTCACTGGATCTAAACAACTGGACATAGGTATGTTTCTCCAACTATATATTGGCTGATCAGAATAGTTTTTAGCTTGACACAATATCCATTACTCAGTGCACAACCTAAATCTGTAGGAAATAAATTGTCCGACGATAGCCAGAAATATGGCACTGGAAACACATGTACAAGTGGAAACACTTTATCCAAGGCTTCTACATACTATGGGAAGGCTCATTCTCTGATGGAAAAGGAACGTGGGAACATGTTGAGAGCATTTGGTACACAGGTCTCTTCATGACTTCATGTTGATCGTTTTTTACCTTCTGACGTGTATGATTAGCATACTAGCAGTTTACCTGTGCAACTAGTTGTTACTGCGTGCAGATCAGTGAGGTTCATTTCTTAGGGTATTGATACATGTGAATAGAATGCATAACTTCAGTAAATAGCCAAGGTCATTTGTGCTCTTATATATTTTATAATATTTTGAGTATAGTTTGACAGGCTCTCTTTTCTTATTTTTATTGTACATAAAGGGCATAAAAGATTGTTGGATTGTAGGTGGCAGAGCCACTGCGAGCAATGGTTATGGGTGCACCTTTAGAAGATGCGAGACATCTTGCCCAGAGATATGACCGAATGAGGCAAGAAGCTGAAGCCCAGGTGAAGTAGTGTATAACTTTTACTTAAAGTCTCTTCAAGGTTATATAGCATCCCAGAATATACCACTCAGATGTCCTTACAGGCTTACAGCATATTTGAAACAATATCCATTGATGAGCAACCTAAGCTATATAGTTAAATAAGTTTAGTTTGTGTATTTTATTATTCTACTTCCACACATTCGTAATTCCTTTTACCGCAAGGCTTACAGATGCATAGTGGAGAAATAGTTGTTGGGAAAGGAAAAATGCTGTGCACTCTGTGAACCAGAACTATCCCAAAGTTTCTAAACATCACACTATGTTGGAATGCATCACGCTATATTATGTGTATGGCCAGATCTTGACGACCTTACTCATCTAAAGAATCTCCATAACTTGAAACTGTAAAATATGGTCACTTGCAAGTTGCAAAGCAATAATACCAATGACATTGCCAAGTTGCCATCAGTTGCACGCAGGCTTTATTATCTAAGATTCCTACTACCATCTCACATCATGTGAGTTAGTTGAGTCATTCCGAAATTTGAGATACATAAGTAATTTGTGTTCCTGTTCTGTGCATTGTATTTTTGGTTTAAACTGAATTGTTTATCTTATTTATTCTGTGCACTTTCCTAGGCTGTTGAAGTTTCAAGACGGCAAAACAGAGTAAGAGAATCAGCTCCAAATGGAGAAGTGATATCAAAGCTGGAAGCTGCTGAATACAAACTTGAAGAACTTAAGTCAAGCATGGTGGGATTAGGGAAGGAAGCTGTTGCAGCAATGGCTGCCGTTGAGGCTCAGCAGCAAAGATTGACATTACAACGCCTTATTGCGATGGTAACCATGAGCTATGCCAGTTAACGTTACATTTTCCAGTGCATCATGCTATTGCATTTTATCTGAAAATTATATATAGCTGCTAATCAATCTTGTTTGCCTGAAGGTTGAAGCTGAAAGAACCTACCATCAGAGAGTTCTGGAGATCCTTGACCACCTGGAACAAGAAGTATGTATATTCCAGCACTTTTTACATTTTTTAAAAAATGGCCTGTTGGCACAGCCCACACACTGTCAAGTATGCAGAAGTCCTATATGCATCAAGTTAATGATTATTTTCTGATCGGTTAGATGGTATCAGAGCGTCAAAAGATTGAAGCACCTCCAAACCCATCAGCAGAAAATTACATGGCACAGCCACCACCATCTTATGACGAAGTCAATGGCATGTTTGCATCCTCCTCTGTCGATGATTCAGTGACATCTGTAGATTTCTTCCTAGGGGAGGTGTGGCATTCTTTTCATGCAAAATCTATTCCTACATCTGCGAAATGGACATAAAGTTACCAATGTTATGCTTCTTACACATTCATGTTTGGTCGTCATGATGCAGGCCCTTGATTCCTTCAAGGCTGAAAGTGAGTCTGAGCTTAACTTGTCAGCTGGAGACATTGTTATTGTCCGAAAGGTAATATACCTCTGCTGTCCATGTTTCGTAATCTTCAACTGAGTTGCCAATACTGCTCCGATGTTTCTAAATACAAGTTCCTGGCAGTTAACATATCATAATTGAGCTGTCAATAATCTTATGTCGTCTTGTTGAACACAGATATCAAGCAATGGTTGGGCAGAAGGCGAATGCAAGGGAAAAGCAGGATGGTTCCCACATGGTTATATCGAAAGACGAGAGCAAGTTCTAGCTAGCAAAGTTCCACATATTTTCTAGGATTTGGATGAACGTGTGGTTTTGATTTCAAATGTTGAAATAGTATATTCGTCTTCTTTGCCCCCACTTATAGCTTCCACGTGATTCTTTCTGATTCATGTGTATAGACTACATTTCGTGTTATTTACAAGTTTTGAATGGTATGGTTTGTAAGACATTTCGGAAGACTGAATTGGCACTAGAGAGCCTTACATAGGTGTACCCTTGTTTCCAAAGGTAGTAAAGTACTTACTGAGGCAGTTCGTAACCTTCTTTTTATCCCTGTGTTTTTTCTGTATACACGAAGGGTATGAGTGCACAATAGCCAGTCCAAAAGAGAATGCTACTGGAGGTGAAATCGTCAACCTGAAGCTACCATACCATCTGATTCTGGAAGAAAATTAAACAGTCCAACTAACCTTTCATACTCGTAACTTGTGGGCTGTGGCTGTTCCGTGTTCCAGATGCTTATGGGTACTACTAGGGACAAGGTGGCGTGGAAATCAAAGTTTTGTCAAGGCAAATCAACGATGCCCTGAACAAAACCGATTCTGTATGGCTTCACGCATGCCTCCACCAGAATCTGACCCGTTTCCTGTAAGCAAGCAAACGAAACTGCTGGCGAGAATGTGTTCCAACTTCCTACTTCTAAATTTAGGTGTTTGGCTTTGGTGGCTCGCTGCTTCTGTGCTCAATAATGGATTAATTGCTCAATGCAGCGACCAACAAAGGGCGGTAATACTTTCCCAAATGCTCGAACGGAATGCTAGATTTACAATTTTTGCAGCAACACCCATTCAATAAAAGCAGACGTAATCTGTGTAAAAGTGAAAGTGAAAACGCCAAAGTTGCAAAACGAAGTACTATCGACATGTTGCAGAGATAGCAGTGCATCAGATTTTTAATCAGTGTCGGATGGTCCACTTCGGACAGTGGCCAGTCGGCAGAGCCTTATCGAAATGGTTGTGCTTGGGCCACACAAACTGACCAAATTAATGAAAGCAAAGCGACAAACAGCCCAAAAAGTAAAACAGTGTTCACTGATGAGGGGTGTTGCGAGAATCGAACTCGCGACCTCTCGCACCCGAAGCGAGAATCATACCACTAGACCAAACACCCACACTGATTAGAGATCCATCTTGTCATTTCTAATCATAATATAGTGTAGCATGATGTATTCAGAGTCCATGAGTATTTTGAGCTCCAAAAGATACAGACGAAACAGCAGACAGTAGAAAACAGTACTACAAGAAACAGCGACGTCCTCGCGCCTATCATGCATCTTCTCCAGAGCACGCATGCATTCTTCCCAAACGGAAAAGGATACTGAGGACACGAGTAAAAACTAAAAAAAGTTGCATCACCCACAGCAACCACTTCATGACGATGTGTCATGCAGCACGTACGCCTCGTCTCATGGAGTGGTTTCATTGCTGATTTACTGGTGAACTACCAATCCAATCGATCGCTTATCTCCTCCAGTGGGTAAATCGAAATCACTTATATACTGCACGGTGTCTGCGATTGACCCCTTCTCTTCGTCAAGTGGCTGTGGCTGCGAGAGTGCGAGAGCGCGCGAGGTGGAGGGCGACGAGGGAGATAGCCGCCTTCGCCGTCGGTGTCACTCCTGTCGCCTCGCCGACCCGACCCACTGACAGATAGCAACGTTGGTAAACTGCCACTTGATATTCTGAAGCCTGAACGTACTCAAGCTGGATTATTGTGGATTACTACTATCCTCTCGAATTCGCTCGTGTACTGTGTATATCAGTACGTATACGTGGAATTACCTCACAGTGATCAGCCAAACACCTGACGGAGACAATGCTCAGAAACACACGTGCCAGGATAGAATTAGTAAGTTCTTCGTCAGATTTTGATCAAAATGATTGTATTCCAAGGGAAAGACTGCTCAATGAGTCACTGTAAAGCCAGTCCCCTCGGTCATTCCAACCTCCCTAGATACTCCTGTTCACTGTGTGGTGTCAGTGCGTGTGTAAATTGAAGTGGTCAAAAAGTTACAGGCACACCAGATGGTACAGGCAACGAGAGACCACAGGCAAAACAAAGAGAAGAGAGGAAGCAATCCGTACCCAACTTTCCGCCATGATTCATCGTGCCAACCCGGCCTTCTTTACCCAGCAAAAAGAAACAGGGGGCTACGGCTAGCACGCCGCTCCAAAAATACCTGGCCGCGAGTGAGCGAGTGACCGCGTGTTTTGCCGATCGAGTGCATGCTAACCCCCTAATCATTACGGCCTCGTAAGGAAGTGCCTCGCTTTCGCGTAGCACCTATTATTCCATCGCCCACATGGACAGGACTACAGGAGGAACTCATTGGGGAAGAGGCAGAGGGATGCGTCCTGCAATAACCATTCCTTGTTTGTTTCTGTGCATTCGTTGGTCCTGCCATAGCCGGAATTTGACATGCTACTGCAGGGTTTAGCACCCAACAAGGCAGACGGGATGAATTGCACCGAGGAATAAATGGAAAGGAAGGGCTGGAGGCCATACAAGAGCCAGCCAGCCATCTAGGAGTATGCAGTACACTAGTACTAGTACTAGTAGAGAGTATATTTACAGAGCAGTACTGCTAGTATGCTGGAACACGCGCTTATGTATACCGTTGAATTTTGATGGTTGGATGCTTGGATGGAAGCGGAAACGAAGACATGAATCATCACAAATGATGCTGTTCTCCAACAGCACACAAACCATAGTGGAAACACTTAGGGCATATACAGTGGAGGCTACTCCTACGATTGGTTTCAGCATAAGGTTGAGACTACTATAAAGCTACTAGCTTTATAGTGCACATCACTCTTTCATAAATTTTATGTTTCAGCCCTTAATCATTTATGTTTCATCTCTTATATTTTTTTATTTGTAAATCAATTAGAATTTTTATATTTTAAACCCTACAACAATTTAAAAATACCTATATAATATCTTCTCTTCTAGTAGACCCAAACGTCAACCACCACCCACTATAGTTGTCTCTCTCTCCCCTTTCTCCATCGAGCAAATTGACAAGCAGGATAGGGCCCTCCAACGAAGCCAATGCCGACCACCCCCCATCACTCTACTCTCCTGATCCCTACTCTCTTCGGCATGGATTGAAGGCAACGATGGTATTGGCCAAAGAGGAATGAGCTCATTCCTTACTCCACCGTCTCTCTCCTCTCCAATGATCGTGGGGATAGAGGCGACGGTGGATCGAGCAAGGGCACCACAGATCGAGCCTCAAACAACCTTAAGTAGCATAGAGGGATGGTGAATGTGCACATCTAAATATCTATAAAAAATTTATAGCAGAAATTTAAATTTCCTCTAAAGTATTCGGTCTTAACTAAAAAAACCCTGGTCAAGGTTTACTACTAGTCAGCGAAGCTTAATCGGACACCCCGAACCTAGAGTCCGAATATTCTAGTCTTCCTTCACTGCTTTCCAAAAATGATGTATAGAGCGAGCAATCTTAAGATAGATATGGTTATAGTAGGTGATCCACAACAACAACACAACATTTTAGTCTCAAGCAAGTTAGGGTAGGCTAGAGTTAAAACCCAACAAAAGCCTCCAGTCATGATTTAGGTACGTCAATAGCTGCTTTTTAAGTATTTCTATTTAAGTATAAATCTTTCCTAAAGTTGGTGATCCAAAGACAATAAATAAATACAATAAGTACTTCACAAGGAGACACAAAAAATTTTACCAAAGTTCGGATAAAAATATCCAAAGAATCAAATCATACTCGATCCCTAATCTCATTAAGGTCAATTCTAGGAGGAGGTCCAGTCTCACGCTCTCACCAAGACTAGCACAAAGTTCAAGATAACCATCAAAGTTTCTACTAGAACAAGATACTACAACTTCTGATGAAACTTGCTCTACCAAGATAAATCCATAAGAATGAGCTCGGTATCTATTATAGCTACATCTTTTCTTGCGGAGGGGAGAAAGAACATCATAAACTTTTTTAGACAATTCACAACTTTAAATTCTCACGGGCGATGCCTAACCGTTTAGAAGGAGAACTTCAAAGGGTACCAAGTAAAAATCTTCGCTGGGCGTCAATTCATAAGTGTTCAATCATATCCCTAACCCTTTCACTCATAAACTTCAATAGATCACTTACAATGAAATATATTTGATGTAGAAGTCGAGAGAGAAGTGTGAACCTTAGGAAAGCTATGAGTAGTAGGAATAAAATAAATAAATAACTTCCTGCTCAAAGTAGGTGTTGATGGAGTTAAAAACAAACTCCATACAAAACTAGTTATTACTCATAAATTTAAAGTCTAATTAAATCCGAATTAGCACAGTCAATCTGGAGTATCTGGTCTAAACTTCTAGATACTCCAAACAGACTTCACTACCAAACAGAAAAAATTCTTTGAAGACTCTATCACTTAAGACCAGAGACACTAATCAATTTTCACTATTAGACAATAAAACATGCTCAAAAATATCCGGTAATTTACACAAAATATCCGGAGAACTTTCTAGAGAAAAACAAAAATCCGGAGGTACATATAATGCAAGTGTTCACTCAAGAAAAACAAAGTGATCTAATTGAGCACTTACATCGTAACTCAGACTAATATGTATACTCTCTTAATAGTATAGTAATTCTAGGACTCAAGAAAAATAAAATATATTTCAAGCATAATGTCGAGTCCTCTTCTATGTCTTTCCTTCGTGGTAGGGGTTTCTTTTCATCAATTTATTTTTTTTCTAAAGACTAATATGTACTTTTCTTCACTTAGCATATTAGTCCCTAATTTTCTTACCATCTATCATAAAAACCCACTAGAGGGTCTAGATGTGCATTTAGTGCTAAGTTGGCACAAATCAAGTGGCAACGGAGGTCCTTCCCTTCCTCCATAGTGGAGATCGATGTGTGAGGATTCGACGACCTCGAGTGGAGGACATAGGGGCTTGTCGAGCAGCGAAGGTGGCACAAATCAGGACTCCTCTTCACATATCGCCATTACACCTCTCTCCTTAAGGCAATAGTAATGGAGGTTGTGGGATCCCAGTAGCAACAATGGTGGGCAAATCTAGTCACCGATGACCTTGACGACCGTCCCGTAGATCTAGCAACGATGTGGACTTGGTTGCGAAGGGCGACAAGGTAGGTAGGCCCCTCTTATCCTCTTGCCTCGCTTCTATTTTCCCCAACATTTCTATCATTTTTCTTTCATGTTGGTTGCCACCACTCATCGGTCGAAGCTCTAGGCTGTTAGGTGGCCATGGTGGTGGTTGGGGTAAGGTGGGGGACCACACAGGGCACCGGCTTGCCCAAAGCATGCCTCTAAGCATGCTCGGGCCTCACCTATCAAGGTGTGCACATCCCTTACAAGGTATGTGTGCCTATGTGAGGGTGTGCTAGAGGCCAATGTGGAGTTGCCACGCCAACGTGGTGAGCTAGAACCACATGCCACGTCGGTGCATTGTTCATGTCCTTATGAATTATCAACGTACAAAACTAGAGTATGAGATGTTATATTTGTAGAAGTTGTTTGACTGATTGATCAGCAGTACTCCCTCTGCTCCAAAATAATTCAAATCCTAGCATCCCAAGAATAAACTAAGGAGAAAGACAGAAGACTATAATACCCTTAATTAACCCCTAATTAATATGAAAGTTTTATCAAAGAATGGGTAGGTGAGAGGTATTGAAAGAATATTTTTATTTATTTGTGGACCGATGGTAGATAGGAAGACGGAAGTTTGTTTTTTCTATGACGGAGATAGCTGTAAGTAGTAGGAAGATGAACATCTAGTTATAATGTATGCATAACAACCTTATTGTTTCGTATATATTTATGCTTATAAGCCTAAAATTTAAATTTTAAAACTTAATTTAAAAGTTAATTTTATGTTTTTTCATCGTACTTTATTTTATATTATTTATTTTTAAACTATTAATAACATATATATATAAGTTTATCATAAATTATTTTTAATTGCTAATTAACTATATCGATAAGTATAAGTATAAGAAAATAATTGAGCTGATAATGCTGCTTACTCTCTTTTTTTAAGTTGATATTATTATCTGAGCCTCCGTGTGACCACCACGTTGTAGGCATTACTGAGCTCAATTCAAGCGCTACGCTCAATACGCTGCAGACTAGAGCTTCCATTCACTTGCGGTGCTCCTTTTCCTTTCCATTTCCCTTGTTACCAAATAAAGACTTGGTTTTGGACGGTTGAGATGGAAAGCACGTCGAACAACTGCTTGGCAAATCCTCTGCAAGGTGATTAGTTGCTTCCAGCAATCCAGCGTTGCCATGTAACCAATGAATAATGTTTGGACGACCAAATAATAGAGCCAATCCGAGAGTCACTGCTTGATAAACAGACTGGCGTCCCTCTGTTTTCTTCAGAAGGTTGTTATGATGTTAGTTTAACCATGTATCCTAATATTTATAATATCCTGATCTACCGGGAGTTCTATATGATTTCACGAGATCAGTAGAAACTTACATAGGATCGTAAAGTTAATTGAAATTAATGTGAGCAAGTCCATTCAAGTTTTTAAAAGTAAATTAAATTTATTAAAATCAATATTATAGGTTTTGATATTTACGATGTATTACAAATCTTATATTAAAAGCTTTAATATGATAGGATCTTGATCCTACGGTCACATTCTATGATTCAATACTATTTGAAAAAATCATCATATCTAGTATCTCTATCATGATAGCCTTGTTCTTCAGAAGTTGACTAAAACAAACAGACAAATTCAGGAGCTCTGCAAGCCATTGGAGTCTCTTGGTTGTTTGCGCAATTCAGCCTCACACGGATATATAAAAACTATACACATTTTTATGTTTTCATCCATTATCTAAAAGAAATTTCATGCTTTTAATGTAGCAACTTGTCATTTTAGGATCCTTCATAAAAAAAAAGTGATAGCATTTTAAGGTGACAAATTTTAAAGCGGAAAACACTCTATTTTCTCCTTAAAATGTGGCTCTTGGCGTCCCATTTGATATAGATGATGGTGGTGGCTAAAACTGAGTTTATGGCAATTATTTGAGATTATAAATGAATAAATTAAATATCAGAAAATTAAGAAGTTGATTTTAAAACGTTTTCCAAGAAATGGTAGTGAAGAAAGTTTCTGAAGAAATCATATCATTGAAGAGCTTTGAAAGCGTGTCCATAATAATCCACCAACAAAAAGCTAAAAGGAACGGTACACTGGGGCTTAACGCTTTAAAGAATTACAATAAAAAAAGCCATATGTTGCTTGTGAAAAATGGCTTAGAAAAAGATGAAAACATCTATCATTTTTTTGTTTCCATATTTTTTTGAATCAAAATAAAAAACCCTCATATGAAAACATAAGTGAATATTATCAAATAAAAAACGGAGTGAATACAATAATGAATATTTATCAAAATTTTAAAATCCTTAAATTGAGCTTCCAATTTTTTTCTAAAACAACAGATCAAAAATTCTAAATTTTAGCAACTAACATTACCACTTTATATCATAAGGATGATATGATAATTCACATATCATATATCACTTTGTCAAGTCTGATTTTTATATTTTGAGACAGCAAACATTCTTTGGAAAAAGAATTCCAAACTCTTTTCTGTTTTCAAAAATTTACAAAAAAAATCCTGATCAACGCTTTCATTTATTCGAAAACAGGTAGGAAATCCAAAAACTTTTCAAACCTTTTTCAGCCCTATTCCAGTCAAGCTATAAAACCCAATTCACATAGTGTGGAATAAGCCTCCACAAAACCAACCAGTCTTATCTCCAACACAACACCGCCCCTTTCCCTTGTGGAGCATAGACGAATGACATGTAATTTGCTTGATGCACCACCACTTATAGATCCCCCACATCATCAATTTTATTTTCACTAGTCAGGCTATGTTCTCACCTAATTAACAATGCTACATACCAGATACCGCTGCTAACCCTAGAGGCTTAAGCTTACCGCAGACTACAAGCTTTCCCTACATCTACTAGGGAAAATCACTCATCAATCATTGTGTGCACATACCTCATTTGTGTCCATACATTGGGCCAATTCAATAAGAGAAAAAAAACAATGAAGTAATAAGCACAGAAGGATTAGGCACTGGTTGTTGCCGACCTGTGCGTTACAGTTACACAAATTATTATTATTGATATTATAAATATTGAAATTTTCATCATATGCTGAATAGGTTTGTTGTTTTCGAATTATAGCGCATTAAAATTAAAGAAGAATTTGCCTACTTCAATTATAACTTGTCAATTACTAATTTGGAATTTGGAATTACATAAATAATATGCTAAATTGCAAGTCACAACTACATATTTGTTAGTTTTAAAAAAGTTCGGCACGGGGGCTGCTGCCACCACTGTGCCCCACTGCCGCTCTCGGCCCAACAACCGCACTCAACATCCAAGGAAGCTTAACTTATCAGAGAGATGTAGACGACTTCAGCGTGCCCATGGCAAGGAGCTACTCGATAGTGGGGAGACACTCATCACGCCAGCAATTAGGACAGCTACTGCTAAGATGCTGTGAGGTGGTGGTGGGGATGAGGCCGACGTCGACACTGTGCTATGATAGTGGGGATGGGGCCTAGTGACGACAGGGCGCGACCGTAGCAAGACCTTGGTGCTACCGATGCAAGGAGAGCAGGAGAGAAAAAATGAGAAAGGATAAAATAATTTGAGAAAAATAGCGAAAGTGGCACGATATCAAACAATTCATAATCCCAATAACATATAATAAAAGGCGTATGGATTGAGTGTTAAAAGAATAAAAGCGTGCGAATTGTTGTCAGTATTATCTTGATTTAATGTATCACCTATAGTCCAAACTATTTTGACAGGCTATGACTGCTAATGTGGTTTTCCAGGATAGCCAAAAGTTTGCATTATATCATCTCCCTAACTTATTATGGCAACAAATATGTATTTAACCCCTTAGCTATAGCATACTCAGATTGATTTCACCACTTCAACTCCCTGGAGTGGTGATAGATACAATGGCAATTAAAGCAACAACCATTATCAATAGTTGGAGGTCTCTAGGGCAGAGATAGATGATCCCATATCAACGGTTTTCCTAGCATTCTCCTCAGACGACTTAAAGACGATGAACTATTTGGATAATCCACGGCAGTGACAATGAAAAAATATGACACTTTTCCACCTTCCTCCCTTTTCTCACCGCACTTCACAGAACCCTATTCTCCTTGCATTATGTGCTATCACCACTTTCCGGAGAAGAGATGGAATAAAGAGGAGTCTGGTTGAGGACAAATCCAAAGGAGAGGGATAAATACAAATTTGTTACACGGTGGGGCATCAAAAGGGTAAAATGTGAAATTTTTGTCACCGTGGGTAGATGCCTGAGGTGATTGGACTATAGATGATATATTATTATATATTTAAATGTGTGATTTATAAGTTTATGTGCTTAAATGATATTCTGATTTAATTTTAAAGGACCAGATGTATATTATACTGTTATAAAATTGTTATATTTTGAAAAAGACAATCTAAACTGTCGATGGTATCTTGCCAAAGCTTGATAATATTCTGTGACCCTCGGCATGGTTACACATCAACACATGCCTACGGTAAGGGATGTTCAAATGCAGGATCAAGGAGGGAACGTGAGGGGTTTTTTATGGCAAGACCCGGACGCGCCGACGCTGCGGGCCCCGTCGGGCTCACGTGACGAACTGTGAGTGTGAAATTTGTTTAAGATACAAGGAAGAAAGAACTAGGAAGAATAGAGCCATAGCGGGATGGATTCGGTGCGTCTCAGCTGCATTATTCGATCCGTCGTTTTCTGCCTTATCCGCGCCGGCCCCGAGTCTGACTTGTGACGTTCCGTCCAAACCCCAAACCGAACCAGCTAAATTCCCGGGCACTCCGGCTTAAACAGAACCCAGCCCACGGCTACAGAAATATACTGTCATCAACCAGGTGAGAAACAGGTTTTCCGGTAGCGTAGTGGTTATAGTTCAGACAGCGCAATCCCCGTCCTCGTGAAAGCACTCATCACGCTTGCCCTGTTGCGTGGACAGCTCGAGAAGCAAAGATACGCAGCTCAGTCAGTTGGGAACCATCAGCGAAACGGAGGTGGAAAGGGACACGTACGATTAGCGTAAAGTGAAACGAGGAGCAAAGAATCCAAGCGCGGCAGTGGTATCAAAGTATTAATTTTCTCGTATTTCATAATTAGTTTCTCAAACGGTTAAAAAGTATATTTTTATAATTTTTTTATATAGAAGTTTTTTTAAAAAATAATTATTTTTTTAAGTTTACAATAATTAATAATCAACTAATTAGAACGGGGCCGAAAGCGCGGAACAAAACGAAAACAATTGCGTGGTTGCTTACGACAAGACACGGGTTTAGTGTGGGGGGCGTCCACTCGCCCGGGACGAGTGGATGTGGGCCACGCGTGCGTGGAGAGCGGGGCGCGGCTGCGCGCGCAGGCCGGGCAAAGGCAGGGAGGCAGCCGGTAGCACAGCCGAAGCGCGCTAGGCGGCAGTAGAAGAAAAGGCGCGTCGCGGTCACACGCACCGCGAGAAAATTGACAGCACCCCATCTCTTCTCAGTGCCCCACCACCATCGCCATTACGTCATTACCGCTCTGGTTAAGTCGGAAATGCAGCTGGGTCCAAAAGAGTGAATCGCCACCACCCTGCACTTGCACAAAAACAACGGTGCAAACGAAGAAAAGATCTCGCCGCGCGCGCGCGCAATGGCTCCGTCAAAAGCATGGTACTAGCTGTAGCGCTCGATCACGAGAAGCCATCGTTTCAGATTCTGAACAAGCCCTGCTGCCGCTGCACCAAGGTCCAAAGCTTGTGCGTAAACAAACAGTGCTGAGAACGCACGCGAGACGATGTAGCTGAGCAAAGCCAAGCAAGGTCCCAAGAGGTGTAGGTGTGTACAGTGGACGTTTCATTTTTCAAACAGTTGTGCTTCAGGTACAGAGACCACCAAGGCAGAAAGGGCCACACACCTGCATGAGCAAGAGGATTAACTTGCAAAGGACCCTACCTCCCAGTTTCATTCCTAACTCATCTCACCACAGGAGTACTACACTAGCAGTACCAAAGACTTCTGCAGACATGCAACATCTCCATCTATCTGATGCCGATTGCTTCTACGCCTCGCTATCTCAACCCTCATCCTCCTAACTAAGCACATCATGCTGTTACAGTTGACACCATCACGCGATGAAACCAAGGGTGCCCGCAACACACACCAACCTGTCATCGCTCACACTGCTGCTGTGCTGCACTCTTCTCTCCTGGCCTTGGGGAATAAAACACGGCGATCAGCTTCGTCTTCCTCCCCTTCTCGCCATGCAAAGGGCGCGCTTGGTTCTTGGTTTCTTCTTGCTTGGTTCAGAAATACTAATCACCCCGGCATGGATGAACTAAGCATATGCTAATATTAGCTCAGAAAAAAGAACTACGGATAAGCTAGAATGGAAATTAAGTTCTGCGCTAGCGCTGCCGCGGCTGCACTGCTGCTCAGCAGCAGTGCCCTAACAAACTAGTAAAGGCTTTGAGCTAGAGGAGCACCGGAAAGCTGAATTCCTAGACCTAACATGACCTAAAGGAACCAAACTCTAATTAATACAACCGGGCCTAAGATAATACTAGAAGAGAGGAAAAAAAAACTCTGGTACGGGGCTGGAAAAATGTACACCCACCGCGGGCTCGCGCGGGGTGGCTAGCTTTAGCTAGAACGACGCCACGGCGGGCGCTGCGGCGGCGGTGAGGAGTCCAGCGCCGGCCTCCTTCTTGCGCCGCATCTCGAGCACCTTGCGGTGGGAGTTGGAGTGGATGGCGCTCACGAAGGTGGGGCTGCACGCTGGGCGGTACTCAGGGAGGAGCCGGCCGGACTTGTAGCGGACGCCGCACGCGTTGCAGAGCGTCTTGGCGCCCTCCGGCCCCGTGCGCCACTGTGGGGTCTTCTGGACGCCGCAGTGGCTACAGCGCCGGTCGCCCGGAGCGGGGACCGCCGCCCCCGCCGCGCCCGAGGGATGGGGAGGGAGCTGCTTCGGCTTGCGCCCACGCTTCTTGGGCTTGTTCTTGCCGTTCTTACCATGATTGGGCTTCTTCGCCAGCGGCAGGAGCAGATGATGGTTGTAATCCTCCGGGAGGTCCGATGTGCCACTGAGCGGGTGCCACTCAAACTTAAGGAGCGGAGAGAACGAAGCCGACGACGAGCAAGAGGAGGTGGTGGTGGTGGACGAGGTCGACGTCGAGTCCGAGAAAGGCGGTGACCCCGAGAGGGACCACGCCGAGGCCCGCAAGCGCTTGCTGCGCTTCGCCTTGACCGGCACAACCGCCTCCGTTGACAGCGCGCAGATGGTCGGAGTCCGCAACGGATAGGACGCGGGTGGCAACGCGCGGTAGGCTCCGTCCTGAGGACGCCGCTGCAGCGGCCGAGGCTGCGGCGGCCGCGCGGCCAGCGACGCCACGACGGACGCAGGAGGCTGCGGCGGCGGGGGCAACTCGGAAAGGGAGTCGTCCATGATACGCGACACCCACTCTAGCTCCTCGACGTCATGCGCCTGCAGAACCATACAGCAAAGCAAGAAATTAATTACAGGGGAATAAAGACAAATTGCCGCGAAAGCCGCCGCCTTTCCGCCGAAAGGCGCGGTCAAGGAGAGTCTCCAGAAACCTCACCGGCAGGTCAACAATCTCCGGCGGCGGCAGTGGGGGAGCCACAAGCTCGTACGACACGACGGACGACGGCTGAGAGTCGTCCTTCGACTTGTCCTCTGGCGCGGCGACGACCGCCGGCGCCTGCTCGTGCTCCTCGGCGGCGTCCTTGTCCGCCTCGCAGAACTCCTCGAGGTCGAGCAGGTCCTCGACCGAGAATCCGTCCCTCTCAACCACCCCCCACGCCGCCGGCGCCGCGGCCACCCCCTCGTCGGCCGCCTCCTCCAACCGGCAACTACCTTTCAGCGCGTCCATCTTCCCATCCTTCCCCATCCAAAAGGCACCCACATACACACAGCAAAACCATAAATTCCCAAATTTCAGAAACCAAGCAAAACACACTAGTTCAAGAAACGCTCGTTCTCCTCCTCATCCCCCCAAAAAAATCCCATCAGGGAATAAAAAAAAGAAGTCGTTTGCTATCATCTCATGACGCTCCCTTCCTTACCAGAGAGCTGTGGTGGTGCGCGTAGGACGGCATGGCTGAGGAGCGGGAGGAGGTATTGGAACCCTGGCGGCGGTGGTGGCGGCGGCGTTTGTGGCGAAGAGGAGAGGAGGCGAGAGGGGGGCGGAGGAGGGGAAGCAAAGGGAGGATGAAGGGATGAGCGTTTAGTGGAGCATTGAATGACTGCCAAAGCCCGTGCCCACAACAAATGCACCAGTTTCCCCTCAACCCTCCCCTTTCTCCCATTTTACTTCTCCCCATTCCTTCCCCCCTCCCTCCAAATATTTCCTCTTTTTTCTTGTCTTTTTTTCCCTTGGTGCTTACTGCTTTCTATCTTTGGTTTGTTTAGTTGTTTTCTAGCCTTTTTTAATCCTATCTTGCCACTTCGTAATCTCATCCGTCTGATATCGCTCTTCCTTTCTGTATACGCCTTCTTTCCAAAAAGAAACGGAGCCAAAAGAAAGGGGTAAAATGTGAAATGGACAGCGCTGGTAACCGTAGGCAGACAGCGAGGCTTTGGGGCGCTGCGCGCGAGAGCGTTTGCGTGTTTCCCATCCATCCCGGGCCGCGGCGCGATTAGGGTTGGTTTGGGCTGGACGAGTGAACGGACGGGTTAAGGTAAAAGTAAGCGAGGGATTATTGGCCGGGAGGACACGTGGTGGGGCCCGGAGGGACTGATGCCTCCCTTCAGTTGGAGGTAAATCATAAATGGCGGCTTTTCTGAAATGCGAATGCGGAAAGGTTCAAATTTGATTTTGCACGGGATGGGTAGCTTCCAGTTCAATCTTTACCATTGCTATAGTATTTTTCTGATACTGTAATTATGTACTGAAGATTTGGTATTAACCAATGTATATATACGTCCAACCCATACGTCCAACCTTCTAAAAATACATTTATAGATTAGCTTGGAAACAATTCAAACATTAATCAGCTGCTTTCATAGTAGTATTCTGCAAACACAGCTAATTGCCTCAATAAAAATGTAGGATCGGCATTTTCTAACAAATAAATACACAATGGGCATGTTGGGAACTAAGTTTTGGGCTAGCACTTAAAAGCCAAAAACACATGACTTATGTAAATAAAAGGGACAAAATTGCTACACGATATCATCATTTTGTATCTTTAGCTGTTGGATACCATAGAATTAAAGACACGTCTATTATTGGACACCACTTCTATCAATTTAATATTTTCAGCTAGACAACAAAAGAGAAGGGGCACATGTGCACATAGAAATACATGCCCCTCATGTGTTCCACTTGAGCTAGCTTACCACATGGTGCACTGCCATCTCGAACCAGTGGTGTGGAGCAAATTGACTATCTACGGTCAAGAGATTGTCACAAGTCCATACCATGCTATTGCCATGGCCATTATCCTTGTCACTTAGATAAGACCCACGCTACGACCCTCACTACCTAAAAATATCGGTTCTACCAACCTACCTCTCCATAGCCATCCTAAAACACTCCAGACCATTAGTCGAGCACTTAGTGTGTTATTCTGTCACGTCGCCACCAGCACAAGGATTAGCCAAACTCCCATAATTCCTCAGTAATCCCACTCACCTCTAGCTTCCTTTCTTCCCTTACTACCTCAGTCCCAACCACTCGAGACACCTCCTACATGGCTCCTCCACCTTGCCATCCCATTTTCCTTCTCCTTTAGTCGCCAAAGAGAGCTTGATCTGAACCACTCCTCCAACACCCAAACCAAAGGTTAAAAGCCCATCATCGAGGCTAAGCTCCTGCAACCCTCTTACATCCTCATAACCCATCAAAAACTATTGTGTCCCTGACACCCAAAGCAAAGTCATCGTTGTGCTCACCAATAAGCCCACACGAGTGCCTACATGCCGACACCTAGCACCATTAGCTCTTTCTCAACAACCACCGTCTACTACTTCTCGTCGATAACACACATCGTCTTCGTGCAGTCTGCTCAGGCATGTGCACAAGAAAACATAGAGAGAGGAAAAACAAGAAGATAAAGAGAGAGCACTGACATATAGGTTCGAACAATTATCTTAAACCCATATAGTACTCCCCCTTAATCACCTCTATTACCACACTAACAGGTGGGCCAACTCATTAAAAATGCAAGCAACATTTCTATCTTTTCATACGATGCACCTGTGTCTCTCTCCTTCATCTACCCAAAATTATTAAATTAATAGGAGCGGTTGTTCAATAACAAATTTTCATATATTTCATATTGTCAGTGTCATTGGCTAAAACTGTAGAGCAACGATGGCCTCTAGCAAATTTTAGTTAAAAATAGTTTTAGTGTAAGACTTTTACACTTCAAGTTTCAGCGGTTGAAACGCTATTGCTGAATAAACAATAATCATAATGCAATTTAAAATCGTAATTCAAGCATGCCTACAAATGCTTGTATTCTTCGCATAAAAATGAGTGTTTGTATAACAAATCAAATATTCCTTTGGCGAGTGTCCAAATCCATTTGTTGTGACGAAACTGACAGTATATTTTCCTCTCGTGTAAACCAAACAAAAGTTTACATTGAAGCATCCCAGCCTTACAGCCTGTTGATATATATATTGGGCTTTAATTTCCTCCATCATTTTAGGGAACATCGAGAATATGCCCCTGCTTCCGCTGAGACGAAAGCGACCAAACCATGTTGCTGAACAGTCTCCTAAAGGTTAGTTTTAATGAGAGATTGTATAATTGAGTATTAAATCACAGCCATTAGCCATGGAATCCTTAAAAGAGAGAGAGGTTAGCACAGTTCAAATGTTTCCCTCCTCCTCCGGCCCGGCTTCCACGTGTTGCCGCGGCGGCACTCGCGTGGCATCTTCGCCGGACGCCCGTATGCCAGAGCGGGGGTTGCGGGAATCGCCAAAATTGACTAATCGTTTCCCCTGTGGCCACCAGAAGTTACCGGAATGCCCCACCTCACGAAAGGAAAAAATCCGAGCGGTGGGCACAGCGCCTTGGGTCGCCAACCGTTCGGCGTTCGCCCGCACGCGCTGAGCGCCGAGCGGGGCAGTTTCGGCAATTTGGCCGTATTCGACTCTTCGAGGCGACGACGATGCCTTCTCTCGCGGCGCGGGCAAAGTTAAAAAAGCCGACGTGGGTGGCCTGGACCAGCGCGGGCGCGGTTTCCCGCACGTCGCCTCCACACTCAACTCATCTGATGCGTCGGACCCACCGAGCTGTGGCCCACGTGTCAGACGAACGGGTACCTTCTACGGACACGGTCCACGAGGCGTACCTGCGGCCGAGTCGTCATCCGACCTGGCGGCCGGCCGGACGCGTCACGGCCAATACGTGGCGGCATTCCATTGGTTTTTACGGATGCACGCTGCGCGGTGGTGGCCGATGGGCTCGGTCGGCGAGAGATGGACCGGGTCTTGGGCCGGCTCACCGCCCGATGTAAAGCAGTTTTAAGAGGAGAGTGGACGGGCGCGCGGAGGTGTGGTTTGGGCTGGAGCTGGCCTATGGACTGTGGACCACGGATTAATAATCAAGTCTTCTCTCAGGGTTGCTGCTTTCGTCGCGAGGTAAATCAGCGCACGGCCATATGGCGTGAATAGTGAAGAGGCTGGGTCGTATGCGCAGTGCGTGTACATTTATTTCTACGGCCATATGGCTGTCGGTTCGATACTTTCCGTGTACGTCAAAACAGATGCCTCGCTCGAGGTTTTGGCTACTACCTGGCTCCATGTTCGTTCTACTCGAGAATTTTCCGTAGCTATCCCCGCGAGCTTACTGTGTGCATGACTGCAAGTCTGCAAGGTTCATAAATGATCGTGTAGGATTTGGTATCATCGAGTATTCCGTTGTGTTCTTCAACGCTGACACGATGCTAACTGCTAACCGAATGACCACGATTTTGCCAACAAAGCAGTGTGTACCATAAAATCCGTCGTCAGTTTCACAAAATGTAGGCAAAATACCGGGTTAGTCATCAGGAGAGTGATCTGACTCCAACTTTTCTGTCCTTCGGTGGACAGGAAAATTCTCAATGTCAAACTCGATAAAAATCAGCATAGAGGCACGATGAAACTGACCAGACAACCGTGCAGCGCAGATATTAGAGCCATCAATACCATCTCGACGGCAGGGTAAACCGGCCGGCCCGATCGATAGTCTGAGAAAAAAAAATCAACTGAGCGAGCGGGCCAGTACTTTAAAAACCTATTTTAGATAGGAATTTAGTTTTAAAAACGGCCAAAAAATATCCCACCAGTATTAATAGTTAAGGAGCTCTTGTGATATAAACTCGTATATGAAATTAATTTTTACAGCAGTCTAAAGAGTAACATGAGTGAAAATAATATGTTTACTAGCTGTCTATAAAAAAATATTTTTTACAAACGATAATTAAATAGGGCCATCTAAGAAAACCTTCTGCCACATTAAAAGGCCAATCAGCCCAACAATGAGGCGGTGTAAAAATTAATTTTTACAGATGGCTACTAAAGAATACGAAAACAAATTTATTTTTTAAGAGTCACCTATAAAAATCGATTTTTATAAATGATAATTAAATATGACCGTCCATGAAAACATTTGGCCACATTAAAAACCATCAACCCAGCAATGAGGCCAGGTCCTCTAGTCCTCTCCCTCCAAGCCTCCTACTCCTTGGCACCCTCTCATGCTATCGGCCCCATTTTTAAACACTAAAAATTCCATAGGTTTAGAATACCATTTCCTACTTAGATAATACATACATATACATAGTTGATAATATATCAACTATAACATTTAATAGTATTATAATATATAATATTACAAGGGTTCTTAGAGCGGGACCCAAATGGACCAATCATGGCTAACTACATTGCAAAATATTCAACAGAGTGAGGTGTAGAAGCATAAGCGAAGCTATAGTGGTCCTACCCAAGTCCTTAGCATGCCTCGAAGCCCGCACAAAAGGTCTACTTCAGCTACTCCTATAAAATTAAATAAAAGTACTCAGTAGATCACCGCACAATATGCATTCGTGCACACTGGTTCAAGGAAGGCTTTTGCTTTATTTTGCATGAAGCAAGTTTTCACAACCATTTCACAATTCCTATGACTTAGAGTTTTGACTGAAAACAAACATTAATGTTCAAGTTGTTTATTCAATCACCAAGTGATACATCTAAACTTTCCAAGCCTCCCTTGTGTCGCTTTACCCTCATATTCATCCAATTCAACTCAACCATCCCAGCATTCCTGCCTCCTCGGAACATTCACAAGTATATCACCATCCCCCACCTATAGCTAAGCAAGTTGAAATATTATGAGTCTAGTCGAGTGTAATGCAAGTATCGGAGCTTTTTTAACCGCGGGGACGGCTACTCGAATAAATTGATTTACTCACACCACAATGAATGCACGCTTTACCCGTAATCCACAACGTGCCCAATACATGAGCCAGTTCCAACATATGAGATGGGTCATGGCCTAATTTTTTGGATTCCTCGTGGCATGACACCTATCCCAAAGACTATGAACCCTCATGCACCCTTCAAAAGTGCATCTGGTTCCTGTAATGGGTTTTGGATGATAGATGAAAAGAAAAATAGTAGAACTAACGTGTTATTTAAAGAAAAGTGAATATGTTAGTCCCGATAAAAATAAGTTGATAAAAAGTAGCTCGTACCAAAGAAGAAAAGGTATTGAAGAGGACTTGACATATGCTCTAAATATATTTTATTTTTCTTAAGTCCTAAAAATATCGTACTATTAAGAGGGTATAAGCTCGAGTTATAAAACAAGTGCTTAATTAGATCATTTGTTTTTCTAAAGTAAACACTTATACCACGTGCACCTCTTGGGTTTAGCTTTTTCTCTAGAGGGAATTCCAAATATTTTGTTCAAGTCACTGGACATGTTGGCAAGTTTTCCTGGCTGACATTGAAAGTCGTCCAAAGTCTCCATCCAGAAGTGGCGGAGTTTTTGTATAATTTTCTGCAAAGAGGCTTTGATCGGATATCTAGACTGGTTTTGCTACTTTAGATTCAAGTGTGTTTGGAGTCTAAGGCCTCCTGGGATGGATGTTCTAGAGTTTGAATCTGTAAGCATCGGCTAGTTTTTTAGGTGCATTGTTTTTAACTCCATCAACCCTTACTTGGATGTGTGATTGTTCATTCATTTCATCCCTACTCCGTATAGCCTTTGTAGAGTTTTCTACCTCTTTCTTTTGGTTTCTCCACCAAATTAACCTTTTTGTGAGTGATCTTTTAGAACTGGTGAGTGAGAGGGTTAAGTATTAAACTGAGCACTTGTGGATCAACGCTTGGCGACAATTTACACTTGTTACTCTCGGAGGTTCTCCTCTTAGACGGCTAAGCATTGCCTCTGAAGATTCGATGTTGTAAATCTCTCGAGAAAGTTTGTGAAGGTCTTTCATACCTCCACAAGTAAAAAGGTAACTATAGTGGATATCGAGCTTTTTTTTATTGGTTTTTGATAGAGCATGTTTTACCGAAGGTAGTAGCATCGTGTCCTAGTAGAGACATTGGTAGTTGTTTTAGAGTTTGTGCTAGCCTTGGTAAGAGCTTGGAGTATGAACATCTTCCTAGATTTGAGCTTAGTGAGGCTAAGGATCAAGTGCGATCTAGCTCCTTGGAGTCTCTTATCGAAAATGTAGGATCATTTGATCCAAACTTGGATAAAAAATATTATGTCTATTTGTGAATTTATTTTTGGTGTTTATTTACTATCTTTGGATCATCCATCATCCTGATTTCTCTCTAGAGATTGCTTCCTCCATGTTCTTTTTTGTGAGATAGTGAAGGGGACTAAAATACCTAAACCCAAGGATCGAAGTGTCCGACCGAGTTTTACTGTCTAGCAATGAACCTCGATTGGAGTCTTCAGACATAAGGACCAGATACTCTAGATGGATTTTATTTTCTGCTATGAGTTTCTTATAGGTTTTTAAGTGTACACATTCATCCCTCCTTTGTACGACTCAAGGTCCTTTCGCATATTGCTCGTGAAGTCCTCTTTGCATAACCGGAGTCTCCAGCTAAAGTAGCCAAACTCTTTGGACCAATATTCATGCCTAGCAAGGAGCACTGACTAGAGACTCGAGATACTCCAGCCCCTAGTCTATACTAGGCATATACTATTTGACTCTACCTTAATGCTTTGAGTCTTATGGTTCCCTCTCAAGGTGTTGTCATCATGGTGCACGTCAAGTGTGCCTGTGTTCCAAGCAAATCCACTAGTGATGACAACCAAGGGGGTGCTGATCAAGGCGGTACTTCTTATGGTTCCACGTCCCACCGAAAAACTCCTCGAGCCTCTCAACTCGACAAGGGCAAGGCCCAGGCTCAAAAAGGATGCCAAGAAGAAGACCTCTCCAACTCAAGATCATGCCTTTAAGGAAACTTATGAGACATGCGAAATTCCAACTCCGGGTGTCTTCACTGGTTTGCCTAGCACCTATCTAGCTCTCGATCCTTAGCCTAGCTCAAACATCGTCATTAGCATCAAACTCTTTCGCTAGAAATCTCCTATCTTCACCAACCCAAGACTCGGCCTTTGAAGGTGCAATGATAGTGTTTGATTACAAGAAAAATTTTGCTCAATGCAAGAAACATCGACTTAAGGACCTCGAGAGCATTGAATGCCCAGATGTCAAGGATCCCCACTTTAGCACTTGGTTCCACTAGGATTAATACAACAATGTCATCATAGGGCGTTCAAAGCCCTTTGTGGATTCGTATTAGATCTACTAGGTAATGATAGAGAAGGATAATCATGTCTATAATGATGTTATCTGGGTGTGCAAGGCCAAGGGTTACTACAATCTAACGGCTCTTAAGTATGACTGGTGCGAGGAGATCGTTGCTTAATTTTGGGCCACCTTGTTCTTCTCGACCTCTAAGTCCGAAGATCCCACACTCAAGTGGATACCTAATGGCCAACCCTACCAAGCCACCATACACCGCTTTGCTCAAGTATTGAATCTTGATCCTTCTGATGTTGATTTTCCCAGCCTTTACTCTCAGCGCCATACTCAACCTCATGAGTCCACATTCATGTATGGCCCTTGTGGACAAGTGAAGATAACTTGTGGTTTGATACCTCATTATGACAATCACAACAAGCTCTTCTGCCTCACCATCAACTCCAAAGGTGGTGATGCATGTGCCATTAAAGCCATTGCCATTAACCTTCTAAGCTACACTCGTCCCACCAAGCCTAAATTCAGTGTGATGAAGTTCATTTAGGAGAAGATGCACAGGATTGCCATTGATGGACATTGCTCACTAACTTATGCTCTCTATATCATGAAGCTTATAGAAGCTATCTCTCATATTCGCTTCATCAAGAAAGTAAAGCATAATCCGTATTGCCCTCGTGCTCCAACGGTCGCTGCTTCCACCGTGGGTGCATTATCTTCTTGTGTTCATGCTCCTCCAAAGCTCCAATTCACATTCAAGAGAGCCATGATGTCCATTTTCTCTCTTTGCTCCTATAGCGTGATGAGTGTTCATCACATGAAACAACGTCAAAAACACTACCTTCAATCTTACAACTTCCAGGTGTCTCTTGATCGTGAGTCACAAATTGTGGTTTATCCTTTTGCTGAGGTACAACCAGAGGCGATCAAGGCACTCAAATCCAACCATTTGCCGAGACCTCGTACATTAGCATGAACATCCATTCAAGCTCTAGTTTTGAGGGAACCGATAATGAGTAAGCCAGGGACGATGATGGCGATAACAATCATGATGATGACACCACCGCTTTGAGTTGATCCTCCTTTACCAGTGCTATTATGTCATTTTGGTGTTTTAATGCCAAAGGGAAAGTTGTACAGATTCAAATTTCAAATTTCTATCGCTTTTAAACTCTGGTAGCAGATTCTAACCAAAGTCTCCATACCTTAGGGCCGGATGCTCCGGACCTCCTTCAGATTCATATAAACATGTAATAACTATTATGTTTGTCTGAGAAATAATGACAATTAGTTTATCATTTTACCATATTTATATTTCTGCAATGCGATGAGATACATGTTTGTTTGGTGCTTGCTTTATTTTCTCTTATACGCATTGCACCACATGGTTATGAGGAAATATGAGGGGTTTCCACGTATCTCCTTAAGATGTGTATATGCGTAAACTTCACTTGTTAATATGCACATATTTTGATGGAGCCTCTCATATCTTCTTTTAACCAAAACATCAATCTTTATACTATCTTTTATGAGCCATATGAGATTGTCATTAATCAACAAAAAAGTGTAGATTGAAAGAGTATATAGGCCTTGTAGAGGATTTTGGATTATAGATGATAAGAAAATTGTGGGACTAACGTGTTATTTGAAGAAAAGTAAATGTGTTAGTCAGGGTAAAAATGAGTTGATGAAAAGTAGCATCTGTCACAAAACAAAGGCATTGAAGAGGACTCAACGTGTGCTCTAAATGTATTTTATTTTTCTTGAGTTCTAGGAATGATGTATTATCTAGATGAGTATAAATATTAGCCCGAGTTATGAAGCAAGTGCTCAATTAGATCTATTTATTTTTCTTGAATAAACACTTGCACTACATGTATCTCTGGTTTTTCTCTAAAGAGACTTCCAGATATTTTATCTAAGTTACCGAACATATTGTTGATAAGTTTCCCTACCTGATAGTGAAAGTCCTCAGTAATCTTTGTCCTTAAGTGGTGAAGTCTCTATAGAATTTTCTTTATCTGACAATAAGACCTATCCAAATTCAAGGTCCTTGCACCCTCTAACACCCAATCTGCCTTACCAATTGTGAGAGGAACCTTAGGCCAGAGGTATCAAAGAGAGAGAAACAATGGTTTGGTTTAGTATGTTGACAGTTATCCCAAACCACAATAACATCTTCTTTACTACATAAATCCCACCCATAGTGATTAGATCAGGTGCCGCCCTGTTTGGAGATCCTAGGTCGCCAGGTCTATCTCCACTCAAGAAATGCGATCATACTTAATTTATTTCCTACGTAACTTCTTGACTCTATGCTTAAGTAAATAGAGGTAGCGCTATCCTTTATATAGAGCCATCCAAGTCTTCCATACTGTCCCAATCGAAAACAATTTGTTAATTAAGTTTTGGTTTTGACAAATAGCTTTCATCCGCATTTTGAAAAATCTCCCGACACCTTGGGAGACCATCCCTTTCCAAACCAGTCCTCAACATCACATGTGAGTATTGCTACTATGCATGGCTAAGTAATGTCATTACATAACTAGGGATGCAATATAATATGGCAATCCAGGCATAGTTAATCAATAACAAGGGAGGCTTATAGCAACTAGGTGTGCAATTTAAACATAGTATGTACTTTATTTACAAACAAAGTATTTTGTAAACTAGGTAGAACATCAAATAAAATATTTTGTAAACTAGGTACAACATCCTTAAGAGGGGGCGTAATAACTTGCCTTGCTCATCTAGCGTATGGTTTCCTCCTCATACCTAATTTGTTATAAACGTTGATTTAATAATAGTTATAACGCAAATAAATAAATTCATAAATAAAATGAAAGCTAATAAATAGTAAAACCAGTGTCATTAGAAGCTCTCCAATCCCGATTTAAAATAAATGAGTTATAAGCTCTCCAAGTTTCAAATTTAAATTAAATCAAATTAATTATAAAAAAAACACACCGCTGGGCTATTTTCCTTTTTGTGGGAATTATTTTTCTAAAGGAAAAGGGTTTGTTTCACTGACTGGTGGGTCCAGCACTAAATCATCTAACCAAAACCTTTATTTTTACACAAGAAGGCCCCTAAGCTACTGACAGGAGGGACCCTGATTAACCATGACCGGGTTAGAATGACCATTACATGGCCAGGGGTCCACTGTCAGTGGCACAGGCGTTAGATAAGGTTTCAAACATGTTTTCTTAACAGCAATGACCCACATGTAAGCCTATCATGCCAATAACTCCATTAACTTAAATATTTTCATTAGCTTTTAATCCAAAGGAGGCCCACAGGTTAGCCTCTCCTCCTCTCTTCTTTCTCCTTTCCCCCCTCTTTCTCTCTCTCTCTCACTCGCTGCTTTCCTGTCGCATGCGAATGCCGGCGATAGGCTTCGCCCGTGCGGCGCCCAGACGGGCTGGAGCTCGGGGCGGCCGGCGAGGGAAGGCTCCCAGGGGTCTTTTCCTCCTGTGGACAGCGTTAGGCGGCGAACAGTGGCCGCACGAGGGCAACAAGGCTGGTCGTGACTGCTAAGCGGCGGTGGGGAGCTCGGGTTTTGGGCGTTCCAGCGAAGCGGCGGTCGCTCGGTGGAGCGAATGCAGGCAACGGGATTATAGGGCCTCTAGGGATTCTTCCAAAGGCAACTCGTTGGCTGGCGGCGTCTAGTGGCGGCTGCGGAGTTGGGAGCTCAAGGCGGCCATGGCTGAGCAGGGTGGAGGTCCGCTTCGCCGGTGAATTCGCCATCACGGAGGCAAAATAGGCCGGCTTGAAGCTCGTTATAGCGTTTCCGAGGCGAGGGAAAGGTTTCCCCTCACTTTCTCTCTCGGAGCTGGACTGAGGTGCGCCTGCTTCGGTTGTCGACGCCATGGCGTGGCGGCGGGGGCTACTATGGCGGCTCGGGAGCGTAATCCCCGCTGCAGAGCATCGTGCCCTATGAAAAAGTCATAGAGGGAGGCTACGGCATGCTGGCCTGGCTTGGGGATGCCGGGTTGTGCAGAGCGGTGGTGAGAGACCGCGGCGGCACTAGGCAGAGTACAGGCCGCGCGTTCTCGTCCTTGTACGTGTGGGTGCGGCGGCGCGCCGATGGCGGCGACGCCGGCTGTCCTACGGCTCGGGTGACCACAGGAAACAGCCAGGGGAAGAGGAGAGAGGGCGGCTGGCCCGATGGCTCACCTTGCGGCAACCGGGGAGTGGCACACCGAGCGGCGGAACAGCTATCGACGGGCGCCGAGGTTTGGGGTGCTGTCGCAGTTCGTCCAGGAGTTCACGCGCGGTCCGTCCAGGCAGTTTTCTCAGCCGCGGCGACGTCGTGGTGGTCGCCCTCTGTTCCGGGCCAGTGCAGGGTAGGGACGGCGTCCTCCACCCCGCTCCGGCTCGTCCGTGGCCTGGCTCGGGCGCGGGAGTGTATGAGGGCTCCGGCGACCGAGTGAGGCCCACAGGGCTTCTACTCCGGTATGATTTGAGGTGACGCTGAAGGCACGCCGCCGCGGGCAAGGAAAAAGGGATCAAAATGGTGCAGGCTTGGCTCCTTAAAGGCGAGCCTCCTCTCGTTGGCTTGCGCAAGACGGTGGCAGGGCAGGACCACGAAGGCGAGGGTGCGGCGCGGAAGTCGTCGACGCCATTCATGGGCTTCGTCCTTGCCTCCGTGTTTCGCTCCTTTGGCAGGAGCGAGTGGCAACAACATGGCGGTGTCGGTGCTGTGAACCGGAAAATCCGAGAGGCGATGGATGCTGTCCACGGCGGGTCCACGTGTGCGCTAGGGTGAGCGGCAGGTGTAGGCGCGGTGCACGCAGCGATAGGAGCGTTTGCGGGTTGGCCTGGGCGAGCACAGACGGTGCTAGGGATGGCAACGTTCAGGTTAGGCACAGACAGAGCAAAACCGCGCCAGACCAGCCACCCAACTCTACCCGCTACTTATGCTCGATATGGTTTGTGGACAAAACTTCATGGCAGTGCCTATACCAGGCAGACACGAGCATGTCCGATTGATAATCAGTGGGTATTATATTAATAATAGAAAAAAAGAAAAATAATTGTACAGATATCAATAAAATTAATAATTTAGAAAATTATTCTCAATATACAAGACACTAACGAGCTAGTAGCCGGAGCTTATTATGTCATCAGTCTCTTCTATCGCCGCTATGGCTAGCTACATCACCAGAGCCCACCCGTGCCACCGTTCTCTAGCTTCACACTGTGTCATCACTCATCTACTTCGTTTCGCTATCACCTATTTGTGCCTCTACCTGCCTGCTCTACGTCGTGCTGCAGTTGCCTACCCATGTTGTAGTTACTCTATAGCTCAATAAGTATTGACGAATTATGTTAAAATACTATCTATTGAGTAATATATGTAAGTCCTAGTTATATGGGTCAAATGGGCTGAACATTAGACTTATGGGCCAAAATCAGCTATAATGTATATATGTGTGGGGTCGGGCATAGGTTAAAAAATAAAATCTAGCTGCTAACCACTATGTTCTCGAATCATGGACAGATATGTTCATGGGTAAGATTTGAGCCCATACCCATACCTAACATGTTAGATACCTATGAGGACTCAGACTCGTGGGTAAAATTATCATCCTTAGACAATCCTTTAAGCAAGTCTTGTACAAGTCAGTTGCTGGGCTAGCTGGCCTACTATTATTATTGGGCTGGCTACTTAGCTTAGTTGGGCGGCATGCTTTCACTTGCCCAACTAGAGCGATGAGGATAGGGATATGAAAAAAGTAAGTTGGGCTAAATCTGTTAGTTATGTCAAGCTAGTTAGTTGTGCCAACAAGGGTTAGGGTTAAAGTTAGATCTAGTCGGGCTAGGTTGGTCCACTTAGAGTTAGGTTTTGAAAAAAAAGGTTCAGTATAGTTTGTAAAATATTTCCTTTAAGATATTAATTATCATGATTCTTAGTTTATTTTTATTTAAATTTAGTATTTTAACCTGATTTCTTTTGTTACATTTGAATTTATTTGTTAAAACTTTGGCACCAGCACAAAAATAAAAGAAAGAAAATCCACTAAGATACAATATGGTGCAAAGTTTGTAAAAAGTTTTTGAAGGTTATGGTTTGTTTAGTTTCTAAATTTTAAATTCCAAAATTTTAGGATGTTACACACTCCTACTCCCTCCCTGAGAGTGGCGACAGGCATGCATCCACAATGGAGGTTCTCAAGATGGCCAGATCTAGTAGCGATGGGAAAGAGGATAGCATTTGGTGGTATTGGCATCATGCACGATCTCTTCCTAGGAAAACTCATCTATGGCGACAGTATGCGTGCATTGATGGTAGGGCAACAAGCAAGGGGATGGCTAAATCCGATAGTGGCTAGCAAGGGGACGCCGTCTGGTTTGTGACGGTGTTGTCCATAGTGTCCTCTATCCTTCCTAGATGAGCTCATCCTTGGTGGTGGTTGACATGGATTGACGATGACGATGAGCATGGAGATAACTGGATCCAAGAGTGATAGGCAAGGGCTAAGATGCTTGCGGTAGCAACTAGGCGAAGGATGTGGCCACGATAAGAACAATGTCACAGCGCTACGACAACGAAGACCTTTAAATGTAGTTCTTGTTTGCATGTTGATTAATATTTTTTTTATGTCAATGATGTGGATTTAAATTTGATACTTGCATAGCGCTGTTATATGTGTATTTGAATATGATGCTTGTATATTGTGAAAAATCGTTTTGTAGGTGGGTGCCTTAAACTATCTGTAAAAACTAATTTTTATAAAGTGTCATATGTAAAAATTGGTTTTTCGAGTAAAGTTACATTAAAAAACCATTAATTTTTATTATTAGAATATCTAGCCTCTTATAAAAAACTATTTTGTAGTAACGGAGAACAATGTTGGGAAGTTCGTAGTAATGGACGATAATGTTGCGAATATGAAAACTCATCAGTGTGTCAGATTCGACAGGCCAAAGATAAGAGACGATGCATCTAGACGGCTCTCACCACGTGATTGACGGTGGATACCCACAGATTTGCTTAAACTGTAAAGGCGTCGGGGCCTACGCATGAGCGTCTTCATGGATGGACTCCGAGTTGACGTGTTCGGTGTTCCCGCAAATGCTAATGTCTCGGTACATGGGGAACTCACAGGCTTGGGCGCATGACGCGGCGGGTCGGGGCGGCGCCCCACGCGGGACACTGCCGCGCCGAGCATGCAAAGTACGCGACGTCGCATGCAGCTCCGCACCACATGAGACTGTTCAGTTTGGGCCTTGCCGTGGGCTGCGCATGCAGCTTCTGCGTGCGTACGATCGAGTAGTGTTTGTGCCTGTCAAAGATCCAGCCAGGATCACTACCACAGAAAACAGTATTAGCGTCGGTTGAGAACTCACATATATGTCGGGTCCCCAGCCAACATAAACACTAATGAGTCTCGCTCATCACTGTCGGTGTAGGATCCAGCACTAATGAGGGTGACGAGCTAAACAAAAGAGAGAAAGAATTGAGCTAGCTCGATTCAAGCCGAATCGTGCAAATCATATATCAAATGACTAAATCAATAGATGCATGCTCATGAGATCAGATTGATACCAAACGTTAAAATCAATATATAGATTGACGTCCAAATCGATACCAAATGTCCATATCTACATCTCACATATTAATATGCACATTCACAAATCAATATGCACATATCAATATCTAACAAAAATAAATCAACATCAAATATCATTATAACACCACAAATATAGAACTTAACCCCATCAGAGCCATCGATCTCCCTTCAGCACTCTGTTTACCAGATTCACCCCTTGCTTCATATCCTTCTCCACTAGGTCGTCGTCATCATCATTATGGTCATTATTGAATGAGAATGAGCTCGCTGCCTCCTGCTCACCCTTCCCTTCTCCTTCATGTCATAGTGGAAGAGACGGCACGGGGCCAGATCTAACGATCCCGAGCTCTAGCCCACTGAATCCAATAGGCCCGAACTCAAAGGCCGTTGGATTTGGTCCCCGCACGACCTCTTTTATCATGAATTTGTAACACAGGCTAGGGAGTGGGAGGCGCGAAGAGAGGAGGGAGCTTGAGGGCATGCAACGTCATTGTAGCTAGGAGGAGGGCTCAGCGGTGGAGGACGCAGGATGGTAAGGTCTAGGGCAGCCCCCAATCTCTACCCGGCTGGATCTAGTGACCCTTACCCTCCACACGGTCGGATTTGATAGGCGATGGTGTAGTGGAGGTCAAGGAGGGAGGCACAGTGACCGACGAAGTGGGAGAGTGAGGTGGAGCGCCTAGCAATGAGGGAGAAATAGAGTCACTATTGCTTCTACCACCGATGGGCTCCTGAGCTTTGCCGTTGGTTCCTACGAGGGCAATCACCGTCATCGTTGTCGGGTGCACGTGATAGGGAGTGAGAGTGTTTCGGGAGAAAAGGGAGATAACGAGAGACAGATGGATCAAGAGAAAACGAGAGAGATTGAGGTTGTGGGCTTGTGGAAAGAGAATAAAAGAGGGATCGAGAGAGAACATGGCCCAGCTTGAATTTTCACAACTCAACTTGGCTTTATAAGTGTTGGGTCTTTTAAAAATCAAGTATTGATGTGTTATACATCATTTTTAGTTCATTAAAAGACTCGGCACTAATATTAGTGTTACTTTTTTAATGAACCTATAGTGATATTTGTCTCATCAGCATTGAATACTTAAAAGAATTGATATTGATTTGTAGCACATGGAATCTAAGGAATGAAAATATTAGTACTAGTTGAGTGGACAATGAGGAGGGATATGTTGTTGTATAGTAGTGGACCGATCTTATTAAGTTTTCAATCTTGTCGTTGTTGAGCCATGTAAGGTGCAACCAATAGTAGGCTAGGAGTCGAGGTGCCAAATTGATACGTTCATACCTACTTACTTGCTAACGTCCCTTTACTATCGTGTTGCAGGTGTCGTGTCCAATGTGGTGCTGCAATGCTACGGAGATGTGTGTGGTCAATTGATAGTTGTAGATTTGGTTATTTTTCGTACAGGCTGATTTTACAGCTTTGATATTGCCGTGCAAAACAACTTACCTATCTGATCTTCTATCTTTTTGTGGTTAGTGTTGATGATGACGACCTTATAAATTTCCATAGGTATAATGAAACATACAGAAGTAGTCATGTGTATGCACCTTTCCTATATACAATTTTATACCGCTATATCATTATTGCTGGATTGCTACCAGATATGCACATCGCAAGAGATTTTTCTTTGAAAGACAGATAGAAAAGCGCCAACCATTGAGAGATACATGATGCGTATCAATGTACTAGGGCATGCACAACCAGCGAGAGATACATGATGCGTATCAACGCACTAGGGCATGCACAGTGGAGGCTCCTAGGAGTAGTTCCAGACTAAAAAATAATGCCATGTGAGAAGAGAATATTTTATCCACAATGAAAGCTACTGTTAAAATATTTTTGTATTTCAGTTCCTTGATGTCTTGTATATCAGCCCTCTTTATAATTTTTATTATCAAATTAATTAAAACTTTTATGTTTTCAACTCTAAAAAAATATCGCTATCTTTTGGCTTAGCGACAGAACCACCTATGAGCCACTCTCCCCTACTTTTTTTTCTCACCTCCCTCTCTATCTCCAAATACCCTTATTCCTCCGCTACTCATCAATGTTTTCATCAGAAATCATGTTGAATTCGTCATACAGTGATCCTCTTATCTATTCTCATGTATTCTTTTTAGCTATTTCTCTAATCTGTCCTTGAGCGTTGTCGCATCCCCTTGTTGACAGAAGCAACACCATACTCTCCTTCTCATCCTCGGTGGCTAATCTGCCTAAGCTAGCTTTCTGCTTAGTGGATATGTCTAAAAGAGCAGCCTCGGTGGCGGCTAAAATCCCACTGGGTTTGGTCACCAATGGTCAGATTTAACAACCTCAACGACCATTGGCGGATATAATTATAAGGTGGAATAGATGGGGACTAGGCTACACCTCTTCCTTCTTCGGCGAACCGGGCATATCGAGCCACTTCTCTCGTCATTACTCGTTGCTGTCCTCGTCGAGTGGCGTCGGTAGGCCCCTATTCTTTCTTTGCCTCGCTTCTCTTTTCCCATCCTATCCGCGGCTTTCTCTCATGTTGGTCATCGCCGCTCGTCGGTCAGAGGTCCACACTGGTCGGTTGTGATGACGGTGGTTACGGTAGAGGGTAGGGGATCGCGTAGGGACATGAGCTCGCCCAACGCGTGCCTCCGCGCGCGCGAGGAGCCTCGCCTGCCGAGGGGCATGCGTCCTTTTGCAAGACAGGCGTGTCTCTACGAGGACGCACTAGAGGAAGACGTGGAGCTGCCGCGCCCATGTAGCAAGCTGGAACCAAACGTCACGTCGGTAAAATTGTTCACGCCCTTACACAGAGAACGTTGGCATGCACTGCGCTTTGGCAACTCGACGACGATTGTCGAATCACACACGTCTGTTCGACACCTAAAAAGCCACTCGGCCTTTACCCCTAGGTCCTCCGCTTTTGGTCTCGCTGCTTGCAGTTGCAGGACAAATCATGGCCATGTTCAGTTGCGCAGCGGAGGAGGAAGGATGGGACATATACAGTAGTGGCTGTTCTTCGATAGCTTCCTTTCCTCGGTGGTGGTGCGTTCTTTAGACTGGGAGTTTTAATGGGCGATCGGTGCCATCAAAATCGATCCTTCCGTTTGACTTGCCTTTCACATCAAGCAAATAGGATGTCCCCGTTGCCAAGTAAGCACGTACTACCCGCAGTAAGCAATCAGACAGTGAGAAATCCGTGGTAAACAACATCGTCAAGTTGACATGAGTAGAATTATGCACAGAAAGGTCAAACTGAAACCATGCTTTTGTAGCCGTGCCACTGTACAGGACTTATGGCACCACATTTTATAGTTAATTTCAGTCACTTTTTGCTTTATATAATAGTATGATTCTATTTCTTCTATATACTATTTTAAGAAAATATTAAATTAGTTTTAATTCTAATTATCTTATATATTATGTATTAAAAAATATAATGTAAATATTAAAACTTACAATATATATAATTATAGTATATGTTTTAAGATTTATAGTGTAATTATAATGTAAGTGTACATAATTTATAGCATAAAAATATCTAAATATTCTTGAATGAAAAATAGCCACTCCAATTTCAGAAATTATTTTGGCCCAATGCAGACTTTTCTGGGACAACTTCGTGCGTCCCAAGTGTGTTGAGATGTTGGGCCAGACCAAACCTGATACAAAATGACTCCTAGGTCATATGAAGAAAAAAAACTAAAAAACATCTATAAACTAATATTGATGATATTGATTGACGTTATGTGATAGTTATATAAAAAACATCTATGGACTATCAGATAATATTGATGGTGACTGACGTGATGCGACAGTAATATATAAAAAAGAAAACATCTAACTCACATGTCAGCGAGTACTTTTACTGTTCTTCCAGCCCTCTCTCTCCATCTCCCTTTCCTCTTTCTCCACGACGGCCTCGGCTTGGGAACGGCGCAGCAGGGGGCAGAGCTGCCCGCCACGGCGGAGGCCCGTCGTCAACGTAGTCGCCACCAGGTCCGCCGTGACGGCGGCGCTGGAGGTTCTGCCGAGATGAGCGACACGACGTGCGTGGCGGTCTTGATGCCCACCGGCTGGTCACCGCGTTGGTGCCCCGCTGCTCCTCCTCCTCCCTTGCTGCAGCTCGGCGGGAGGCTCTGTGCGCGGTCTCGTCGAGGTGGCGGTAGCGGCGGCAGGAAGATTCCGCGGCGGCGAGGGTGGAGGAGGATTCCGTGGCGGCGCCTTCCGGCTGGCGTGGGCGCCCCAAGCCTGGCCGCCTCCGCGCGTCCCCATGCACGGTGGCACGGCGTCCCCTCGCCTATCGATGAGGGAAGGGGCGGGCGGCGTCCTTGCAGGGAGGGAAGAGGCAATCCCCAATCCTGGCATGGAGCTTGATGGCAAGGTTCCCAAATCTACTCCCCAAGAATCCCAAATCCAGCAACCTCCCCCAATCCGGCATGTTGCTCGATGGCAGGCGGCGCGCTGAACAGGCGGCCTAGCCCGTGCTGCTCGCTGCCTCTACGTCCTTTTTTTTCAGATTTTTTGATGTGTGGTCTTGTCCGATTCGGTTCCCCGAGCTCGTTTTTCCTAGAATCTCCGCTTGGATGAAGGGGGCCGCGGCGGTCCTCTGTAGCGGAGGAGAGGACGCAGGAGAGGGAGAGGGCGGAGAGGAGGGCAAGCTCGCCAGCTCGTCCGCGGGGCGGCAACGGCCATCGGCGGTAGGCGGCCAGAGAGGAGAGGGCCGGGCGGCTGGCCTCTTCGTCGACTCCGTCGTCCTCGTCATGCCACCGACGATATGGACGCCCCCGTAGTTGAGCTCGACGACGTGGCGGCGGACCTCATCAGATCTACCGGCGCCTCCTCTTTTCCCCTATCCACTCATCCAACCGGCAGAGGGGCGGTGGTAAGGGCGGCAACGGCGGCGAGGTGGATTCCAAGGCGGGGGAGCACGGCTGCGACGGTTGCCACCGGCGCCGGCGCCGGACCCAATAGAAAGGGGAGAAGTGAGCGCTGACAAGTCGGCCCATAAGTTTTTTTTATTTTTTCTTGTTATTCACATCGCATCGGATTTCACCGTCTCTAGAACATTTTTTTAAAAAACTCTTGAGAACATTAATAGTATAGATCTATAATATATATATATATTTCATAGTGAAAAAATATTATATGTTTAGTAAAAGTTTTACAGAATATAGACGAAATATAAATAATACAATGGTACGTATATCTATGTGGTCGTGAGGAGCTGATGAGAGCATATATATATATATTATTCAATTGTTTTACATTATAACTTATTTATGTTTATATATTATCAGATAGAAAAAAAATACATATAGCTATTACAATCACAATGATAATAAAATTGAAGCACTTATAACGAAATCATCATAAAAAATATTTAAACAAATAAAATATGTTATACTAAAATATTATTACTTATTAACTTTATCACATGTTAATAATTACCACAAGCATTTTTAAGACGCTTTCATTCGGTTTACGGACGTCATTCGTATTCTTTATTGCTTATTATGTGTTGTTTTATTTTATTATGAGGGGAATATTAATAGTTTTCAGAGAATCAACAGTTACAGTAAAATGTTAGATTTTTTTAATCAAATCTATACATCCTCCTATGGATTTGGGCAAAGAAAATATTAATTAAAAAATATTATAGTAAAAAATAATTAAAAAAAATTAGCACATATAATCCATATCTGAACATTCGAATAATATTATTCTACGAGTGTGGATGGTAGTACAGAAAGTCGGCCAAATTAATTCAACCGATATAGATGCAAATGAGCACTTGCTTATATATAATTCGTAATGTGTCCATTTTGTCCAACCTTTTTGTGTAAACTATATACTGGCCGGCGAATCCGCATATACTATACGTCCACATCCCCCGTTCAACTAGCCTTTTTTTTTCGGCTTGAATTCCTATTTTATTATAACTTTAATCATGTGAACTGAATTAACACACGATAGCTCGAAACAAATCAACTCGTGTACGCCAAATTAATGTAAACCACGACTCCACGAGAGACTGGAGATGAGCGATCTCTCTATTTGTTCCCGCCTGAAGATTGTGGTGTTTGTTTAATTCAGAACTGGTCTTTCACCTCATCGTTGCCACTTAGACGCCATCGCGTTGTAGTTCACACCTTTTGGTGAATGTCCTAGTGAGATGTAGTGGCAGAGAGCCAAGGCTATTATGTGTCATCTTGGCCACTGGAGTTGGGGATACTAACGACTGGTGTAACCGCTAATATCTCTCTGGCCGGTGACCATCATGTCTTGGCAGCTACAAGCACTAGCCATAGTTGCAGCAACTTACTACTAGTAGTATCATGTGTGAAACCCCATTCAATTGATTCATGAAAGAAAGTATGAAGGCTTGAAATCTATTGTTGTGTCCTAAAGAGAGTTGCAAATTAACAGTTGCAATGCTTTCACTGTCAACTTTTAGGTGGCCTCATGCACAAACTTAAATGATTCGAAAATATCTATAGTATTGATGCGAATGTGTGCAACTAATATTAGAAAAATGGTTTTCTGCTTACTTATATATATAGATGAATTAAGATTAATCTTAATCAATTATAATAACTAAGACTACGCTCAAAAGAAGTTTAAGATTTGATATGATTAAAATACTAAGTGATAACGTAAAACTAGAATTAGAAAGTCAAGGTTACGCTCAAGGAGAAGTGATGTTAAAGATATCAGATAGTGAGATTGAATACAAACGCCTGTGTTCACGAGGCAAATAAAAGATGAAAAGAAGGGATGGAACTTTTAGGTTGCTGATACAGTCCTCCGAGTGCTGTACCTGGATGTGTTGTTCATACTCTCTGGAGCAGTAGCAGCAAGCGGACTGGTGGCCCAGCTGGCAGTGAGCAGCAGCTAGCGGCCCATGTGGTGGACGGCTTGGGCCAACGACAATAGCAGAAAGCAAAGCTGACCATGCGCGGGATTCTGTACGGAGCGGTGAGATTTGACTCAGACATGAAGATTGTTTGCGGTTGAAAAGGCGTTAGAGTCGCATGGAGTGAGAGTAAATGTGTGTATTTTTAATTTAAAATAAACTAATAGAAAAAAATGAAATTTTATCTAGAGTCTTCAATCCTAATGTCTAAATTATTTAGATCAGTTTTTATGCCTGATAGAAAAACTAGTTCAAAGTCTAAGAGTTGAAAAATATATAAGGAAATAAAATCATAGAGAATAAAATATGCAATGATATACTTTAGAACAAGCAATTTTTTATTGAAATTCGGATCAACCAATCATATGTTTTTGTTGAGGAATTTTAAAGAGCGGAATCGCGTTTAATTTCTTATCTCATCAAGTTCAACCCTATAGACTATTTAGATCTCTAAGTTTTTACTAAAACGTAGTACTTAGTTCAAGACAACAACAAAGTTCTCCACTAGAACATCGTACTCCCGCTTTCTATAGAGCCTGATCAACCAAATGAAACTCTAAAGAAGAAGTTACAAATTCATTAATATACCTCTTTTTTTATGGAGGTGAAGAAGAACTTTATAAACGTCATGTACGATTCACACGTTAAATCTCCACAAACAACATATAGTTGTCTAGGAGGTGGTCCTCTAAGAGCAACAATATTGAGTCATCACTGGCATTGATTTACAAGTGCTCACCAAAATCCCCAAGATATATTTTCTAGTAAATCACTAAAAAATCACACTTAGATGGTTGATTAAACTCAAGATCCAAGATATTGGAATGGAGTGCATCTAAAAAAGTTGTTGGGAGTGGTATAGAAATAAATGAGCAACCATATTCTCAAAAGGGGTTGGTGGGGTTAAATAAGTACCCCTATCAAAATTAGCCATTAGTAACAAAATTTTAAATTCTGAAGTATTCACTCTAAAAGTCTGAAGACTTCAGACATGCCTTTTGGCCTAGACAGAGAACTCGGTTCGAAGACTCTAAACAACACTTAGTTTTAAGAGAGGAGGAGGTTTGAAATATCCGGTCTAAACTTCTAGAGACTCCGAACATGTCTCTTTGCTATATAGAGAGCTCAGTTTAGAGACTTCAGTCAAACGGTTCAGAGATTCCTAGCTAATTTCTTAGTTTATCATAGAAACTTGTCCATAAGTTTTCACAAATCCTAAATACAAACATCCAAAATATTGAGATAAAAAACCAAAACACTAAAGTATACGTGGTGCAAGTGTTTGATCATATAGAGTTGAAAGTTTGATTGCACACTTACTTTTCAAACCGGTTAAACTTGAGCTACTCTTAATAGTTTGAGTTATTCTAAGGACTCAAAAAAACTCTTTTTTAACCTTTATAGGAGGTCTATTTTTAACCAAAATAATATCTTACTAGACGAATTGGTATGAGATTTTCAATCATAACATATTAGCTTCTTAATTTTTTTATCATATATCACTCAAAACCCACTAGCGGCCTCGATATACTTTTAACGGCTTTCAATTTGGTAAATTGAAAATAGTTTACGAAATTGAGAGTTTTAGTCCTATTGAGAATATGAGTTATACACCTAGTTGGTATTAGAATTTTTAAATGTAAATAGATAAGGGATAGAGGCCTTAGAGAGTAACTAGTATGACTTTTGGTAGAGAGAAAAAAAACTAAAGTTTGGTTTTGAGATATATGAGTGATTTGTATGAACTTTGTAAACATATTTTAATGTAATAAAGTTATACTTTCAATAGTTTCATCAAATTGTGTTATTTGTTCGTGAGCGGTTAGATCAGTAATAGGGCAACGAATGAACCGACGACATCAAAACGATCGGAGTACTAATAGCATGACAATCAGAATAACAACGATATGCAAACAATCAAACCAACCCTAAACCAACTATATACGGTAATGCATCGTAATTTCATTCAAGCTATACGTTTCTTTTTATTAAAAAATTAATTTTTTGATATGCTTAGTTTTTATATTTTCAATCCTAATTATTATGTAGATTTTCTAGAATACGTCTGGTAACTTTCCTTAATAATAGCTCAACTTGACCATGTGAAGATGGGAAGTGAAGACTGAAGAGCGTGGATTGTCAAAATGAGAAAGTGCTAGAATCAGTCGGTCACGTCACCGTCGTAATAAGTCTAGTCATGCTGCTCTAGGTCATTTTAATATTAGGTTTGCCTGATATCAATAGTAGCGTAAACAATTTGTTTGCAGCATTACTGAATGGTATTTTCTTACTGCATGGAGTTGTGCACTGCAGGTTACAACACAAGTACCTAAGTAGCATGATGACATAAGTATTTAAGCGCACCGATGATATTGTTTTAGGTCCTTGATTTATAAAAAAAATAAAAATTTAGGATGATATGAATCCTATAAAAAAATTCCTATAATAACGACTTTTGAAATATCTTTTTCTTTGAAAATCTTATGAAATGAAAAATCATATAAAGATTTTCAAGAAAATTTAGTAAGAACTCAAACCTCTTGAAAGAAATTTCTTTGAGTCTATTTCTCTCATTCGATTTCCTGTGCTTTTTCTACGGTCTATTCAAACACATTTTTTCTATATTTTAAATCTTACATTTTTATTATTTATCTGTTTTTTCAATCCTTCATTTTAATAACTTTGTGGTTGGCAATTTTTTAATTGTATGTAACTCTTTTGAAGAATAATGCACATGAAGATCAATTCAGGCCATGGGTTGATGTTTCCAAAGGCTATGAGGTTATTCCTTTGATCAATTGAGACTACACATTCCAGCTGGTCAATCCTTCAGTCCAAAACATCTCTTCGCGGGAATGACTCTCTAAGGGTGACATAATCATCAGACATCGTCTTGTGTCTATATGGAATGTGGTAAATAAATCTATTGCTCATGATCCAGATATAATTCCCTATTGGAACATGCGCACATCCTGAGGGCTGGATTCCATGTTCTACTCCATCTCACCGTCATAAAGCAGTGGTGTTACTTCAGTGTGATAGGATTACCTTAAGCATCCATAGTTTCACACCAATAATTGTCGTTAACACTCAGCGAAAAACTAGACCCTTCTTTTTAGTCTTCAGTTCTTCACGACAGGGTAATACCCTCAGGCCTGAGCTTGCCATGAAACTAGACCCTTCTTTTTAGTCTTCAGTTCTTCACGACAGGATAATACCCTCAGGCCTGAGCTTGCTCAGCTTCTCTTTATGTTAACCATGTTTGGAGTTGACAAAAATATTGTCGACAGAGGATGTTTCGCTTTTGAATGAACTCGATTATAGTTCTGAAATACCCTAGCTCATGGCTCTTTCCTCTGGAAGAGCAAAATATACATTGTGCATCTTTGAATGCGAAAATAATTGTTAGTTACATGCCTTCTTTAGGGTACAACATGAATTCTATTTTACATCCGGGATCTCGCTGCTGTTGAATTTGATCCTAGGTTTGCCCATGCTGAAATTGAGGACTCTAGACATCATGTTGTACTTGATCTCCCCATCGTAGAGCAGTTTGCGGATGAAGTGCTCAAGATCGGATCCGATCAAACGAAGCGTGTACTCTGACAGCTCCGCGCCCTGTAAATTCAACCAGATTAGTTAACGAGTAGTACCAATTAAAATCTTACTAGTACTACATTTCTACCTAGAGAAAATCATGGTGTATTTCTACCCTACGTATGCATTTGCTGCTCTTGCCATGTGTGATACTGATTCTAATCCCAAGTCCTGGCTATGATTATGCTGCGTACCTCGTAGTGATCGACGAGGTCCTGGAACTCGTCGTAGACCTTCTGGCACGTCTCGTCGGTCCAGACGAACTCGTCGGTGGGGTCGAGGAGGAGGGTGAGCTTGTCCATCTGCGTCTGGTCGAAGGCGTTGGTCTCCGGGTTGATGTACGCGGCGTAGATGCGGATGTGTCGCGTCGTGCTGCTCAGCCACTGCCCGCCGTATTCCCTGCTCATGTTCTTGCTCTCCGCCAGCGGCTGCTCCGGCAGCGGCTGCGCCGGCCCCTGCCTCCTCGTCTTCCGCTCCCGCTTCTCTTCCTCCTGCGGCAGCGGCATGTTCGCCTCGGCCACCGCTTCCTCCTCCTTAACTTCCTGCTGCTGCTGTTGGGCTCTCGCCGGCGGGAACCTGAAGCTTCGTCGCGCCGTCCACGTCGCCCGTGGGACCCGGCGCTGGAACGACAGCTTGGCCGGGGACAGGAACGGCGAGGCTGTGGTTGCCATGCTGTGTGCGGCTGTTTGACTTGGCTTGGCTTGGCTTGTGTGCGTGGGTGGTGGTTTTTTTTTTCAGGTTGCTGCGCTGCCGCGCCGTGCTGCCTAGGAGCCACTGGCTGCGTGGCTTGTGTGGATAAGGGCTATTTCTGGGCCCTCGACATTGGTACGGCCTGTTGCATACTTGCATTGCACGAGGACAGAGCAGAACGGGTTCTCGTGGCGTGTATGGATAAGTACTGTGAGATTAGCTATAAAACTTTTAAAAAAAACTTTCTTTAATTCAAATATAACTATAGTGTTAATGTAATTATAGTGTAATTATATTATAACTTAAATATATTTATATATAGCTCACACAAAACTTTCAAAATTGTGGGATGGGGCAAGTGGCTAGGGCGCACGGCCTGTGAATACGAGGCAGTAAGATCGATCCCGCCGCGCACGGACGAAGAATCGAAAGTTTTTCTCCGTACCTTCTGTCGATATAAATTTAGCAAATCCGAAATACTGTTGCATTTCTGACAAAAAAAATTTACGTGATTGTATTTTTAGAACTCCATGTGCTGTGACGGTGATTTCACATCTTGGGGCATACTTAAAGAAGTAACCCACTTTTGTCGGCACAACAAAAGCAGGAGATACGCATACGAATGGCCTTTAAAATAGCGAGATATTTTTTTTTTCACTTTGTGATGATCGCTTCACATCAAAGGCAAAAGCAAAAGCATTGCAGTGATCTTTAGCTTTCTCAGGAGGGAAACGTGTGTTCAAGGTCAAGTACTCATCTGTAGCTTGGGAGACTTGTACGTACGCACACCGGAGACTGGAACACTTAAGGCTGCGTTGGAGTTTGATGGAGAGGAAGATTTTTTGCGCACGGAAAATAATATAAGTCATTAATATATAATTAAATAAGTTTTAATTATTATAAACTTAAAAAAATTAAATTTATTTAATATTTTAAAGTAATTTCTATATAGAATTTTTTTACGCGAAACACATCATTTAAAAATTTTAAAAAACATACTAAGAACCTAAAATAAAATATATATCTTAATAAGAAAATAATGAGGCTTAAAATGCTTTATTATAAACAACTTATATATATATACACTGAGCAGTAATCTGGCAGCAATCAATTCCAGCTAACGTGGATGCATGGCGCAGCAAATAGAATACTTAATTAGAGCTGACATATAAACCAATTCAAACGAATCAAATTAATCAAATAATGTTTACAGTTAGATTTATGTCCAGAACCATGGGAACTTAGTACGAGCTAAGCTAGCCATGGAAGTTTGTCTGCACCGGCGGCAGCTCAGGAAACCCCGCAACTGCAACGACAAGGGCTATCACGGCGAGGTTCTCGCAGTTGCAGACCTCGATCATATTACCGTCGGGGTCGTGGAAGAAGAGCTGGTCCACCACCGTCTCCCCGTCCCAGACTTTCCTCACGACGAACTCCCGGTCCATGGCTCGTAGCCTCGCCTTCATGATCGCCATGTCCGAGCACTGCCATTCGCTCAAATCGAGTTAGACACTTAGACATACATGAACTCTGCTCTTGAACAGTAGCTGACCTGCATGCATGCGACTGATACCTGGAAGGAAACGTAATTGCCCATCGGGTTGATCGCCGGCAGCGGCCTTGTCGGGATGCTGCAACGGGGCGACGACGCAGCAGATGTATTCCCAACCCGTGCTCGTATAGCCGGTAGCAAGCAGCATTTCACACAAATGATCAGGCATTGTGCGTATGCAGCAGGACTAGTTCAAACTTCTTACAAAGTTGCATGCATCGCAGAATACATCTCGGCCGGGCCTTTGTGCTGCTGATGGGCTGTAGGTAATGTAGATTACTGACCAAGCTCCTTTGAAGTTCAAGGACTCCCGCCGCTTGATGAGCTCGAATCCGAGCACTCGGCGGTAGAAGTCGACGGACTTTTCCACCGACGTGCACTGAAGGAGACGTGATTCAGGCGGACGAGGGGCACGGATGCAGCATTGGCAGGGTCAGGCACCTTAGAACCCATGCTAGTTTCAGCAGAGAAATCACGCGATATTGATCGTCTCGAGAACAAACGCACGCATATGTACGCCATATGCATGTGCGTGTATACATACATACATACATACATACATACATACATACATACATGCTTGCATGCATGCATGCATGCATAGAGTAATGCGGACAGCAGTTTGATTCATCAGCAGTGCAGAAATTACGCGTAAGTGTCGTAGCACAGCATCCCGTGTTGCTACAAGGCAAGGCGAGCGTGAAGCAAGCTAAGGTCGACCGTCTGACCTGTGGTGGGAGAGGAGGAAATTCAGGGGACAGAATACTTGACTGCCACGTATATATGTTCGATCCAATCTCCTTGGTCTCGATCTGTCGCTGCGCTGGATTAATTCAGGGGATTAGCTATGCTGGATTAAGTTGACAAAGTCAGCTATTAACTAAGTGGCGGTGGGTTTCTCTGATTAACTAGTATTCCACCGTCATACAGAATCATCTCGGGGAAAAAAAGAGAGCATCAATGCACCATCCAGAATGGCAACCGCATGTGACAGCCTGGCAGGTTTCTAAAAGGTTGGTGTGGAGCCTTAATTTTATTTTCTCAATGAAATTTGTAAGTTTTGAATTAATAAATACAAAATTCTATATAGTTTATTTGGAGCTTAATTTTTATGTTTAATTTTCCTGCCCAATTTTTTCACACCTTGTTTTGGAAGTGGAAAAGGATTTCATATATAGCTTTTAATTTTTGCTTCCATTGATTCAATGCTATATACTTTAAAATTTAAAGGTAGAATTGTATCTGGTATACAACTTTTAAATTCTATTTGCATAGATAATAGCAATCGATATATGCTGCTATATTCTACACCCACTAAGATTGGACGTTAAAGATATTTTTATAGATTTAATGTGATAGGCCTCCCAAGGTTAGGGTTAACATGGTTATGGACGTGTGGTGACTGCTTTTAAACCATCCTTATAATATTCTAGATAAATAACTCTATGATTCATAATTAATATATGTGAAGTTGTACTCGTCTGGGATTCTATTTAATGTCCTATTAATTTAATTATAAGCTTTAAAAATTAACAATTAACAAGTTTTACCAAATATGGACTTTACTTGGTATAAGCTGAATATTTACATTTGCGTTGCATATATGTTGTTTGCAACCTGAATAAGAACAAGTGGTGCAATTTTACCTTTCCCCCTAAGAAAACAGAGTAGTTCAAGTTCAGTTCTCCAATACTACTTTTTAAGAGATTATTACACATGCTTTGCAATTTGCAAAGTGAGGCTTATTTTGATGGAGAACAACGGAATGAAGAATTGAAGATGATAAATATGTTATAACTATATAATTGTGTATCCTTTTTATCTAAAGACAAATCTCTCTTAGAAACAATATGTATATGTTGTCTAGCATTATGACATATGTGTAACATTGTGATTCATTACACAGCGAACATATAATGTACTCAATAAAATGGACTTCGACATTATATTACAGGGTTTACTTATCAGTTACCACACCTCAGCCATTGGCTGATCATGGGTAAGGGTAACCAATCAATCAATCAACTAATCAGCCTCCCCTCAGATGTGCCAATATCAAACATGCACGACATATCAGTGAACAATAAAGAAGCATATGGAAGTAGATGTTCTCTCTTCATATAGAGTAGACAAGCCGACTTTGATTAGAGTGGAAGGTAAACATGCACTCAACCTCAATCAGTGTCATCCTCTCTTTTGCTGGTACCTTTGGACACCACACGATATCACAAAGTCGAAAAAGAATAACCACAATCTCCATTTCTGAATTCTGACAGCTGCCCAACTTAACTAATGAGACACAGGTTGGGCTGTGGGAATGGTGGCTTGGAAGAACAACAGTATAGTACATTACCACTGCGCTACTGATCAGGTGATGAAGCAACATATTGATTCTTTCAGAACCCATGAATTTCAACTGACTAGCAGGAATGATTTTTTTTAGGCACTTTGGACTTTGGGGGGCACACACGAGTGGACCACGCACAATGGTTAAGCCAAGGGAATTCCTGTCACGTGTTTACCTGCAAAAGTACACGCCCACTGGACCCCGTCCTAAAAGGACGTATTTGTTAATCAGTATCGGACGAAGAATATCATCAGGCGTGCAGCCTCTCGACTGACCCCCTCCTCTCCTCCAAAAACACAAGCAGGGCCTCCAGTTTTCTCTTGCCTGCGGCTTGGATCACATTCACAGCCTCGGCCCTACGGCTCGACGACGATGCGTAGATGCGCGCGAAGAACACAAGCAGGGCCTCCCCCGCCGGCCGCGAGCAGCGGCAGCTCGCTCCCGTGACCCCGTCTGCATGACGCGTGGACGCCACATGCACCGCGCCGCGCGAGAGTTAACCGGTCCGGTGCCGAATCGCCCGCTAGCTGCTGCCGCGAGATCTAACGTTTTCTTCGCTTGGCGCGCGCTGTTGACTTTGATGGCCTAGCGGGTCGCAGTCACGGATGGTAACCGATACTATACGTACAGTACCGTAGACGTAGTCACGTACGTACAGTTCGTTGCGAGGTTTTTTCTTCCTTGGAACTGAAACTTGTGGCTTCGATTGATCGGTCGTTCTTCCTTGGAACTCATGCTAGCTCGCCAAGTTTTGAGAGGAAATGGCAAATGAGTGCGTGTTCACCGGCAAAGGGTAGGTCAGTGATCTTTTTGCCTTGGACAGCATGAGTGCAGCTTTATGCGACGCAATAACTGATACGGCTGGCAAAGGGACAGAACCATCTACACCGATCATCATTCACCTTATCAAGCGACAAAAACTAAAGGCCAAGAACGCCATTATTTTCGAAATGATATCGACAAAACGGAAGACAAATCTCAGATCAAGGCTAGCTGAAGTTATGCAGAAGGTGCGCATCTACGAAGAACAAAAATGTGGAATTTCTCCCTCTCAACCGTTTTACAGACAGTGCAAGAGAGCATATACAGCCACAAGAATGTCCGGACAGCGACAACGTGCGTTCTTTTGTGAGATTAGAAGGAACTACTCTATTATTTATCATCAACACCTTTTTAAACCGCTAAACATTATGCTTAGTAAAAAGTTTTTTATATAGAAAAAAATCATATTAATCAATTTTTAAGTTTAAAATAATTAATAGTCAATTAACTATTGGCTAATGATGCCTCGTTTCACATGCCGCTAAAGTAGTTTAGCCAAACCACTGGTTCAAACTCAGTCCTCTTAGAGGCGTTGTATTAGAGTTTCCCTGTTGGTATAGCATTTTTGATGGCAGTGCCCTCGTCCGATTGATTGATGGTTATGACCGTGGTAAGAATTGGGCAAACGATTGATTTACAAATTAGTTACTTTTAACATTAACATTATGTTTTGTTGTTTCGATGTCAATTATCAATTATCAACGATGATATGAGTAAAATTTGATCAACATGCAACTATTATAAAATGCAAGCCGTTAGGATAACAATCTTTATACAGATTCTAGTTAATTATAGATGGAGTTTTATGCTCTCTGTTTTTAGGCGTAGTTTTTAAAATTTAATTAAGTTATGATTTTGTAATTTATATTATTTGACATGTCATTTTATAGTAATTAGTTATATCTTTTTTGATAAAGGTTAAAATAAATTTTATTATTTGCAAGAGGCACAAGAATAAACTAGTTAAGCAAATGGTACCGCAGGCAGCACGCTTAGAAAAGTGAGGCAAAACCAAGCTATACTCATCATCCAATCGAGTAAGTTCAAGTAACCTCCCAGAAAAATCCCATTTAGCAGTTGCTTTACTAAAGCCTAGTTTTAAGAAAACGATAAGATAAAGATTAAGTAGGTATATAAAATAAGTATAAAAGTATTTAAATTTTTTAAAACAATTCTATAGAGAAATCTTTCATATTAAACGTATCGTTTAACCATTTTAAAAGTATGCTATAAAAATAAGAAAAAAATCTTTATAAAAAAGAGTTACGAGGGCTGTAACTGCCACTCACATCATGAATCGTCCCTCTTTCTAAAAAGAATTCCTAAAACAACCATGCATCATCATCCACGCCATTTTGAAAAGCAAAAATTATCTAATCCCCTAGTGGCAATCTCATCTGCTTCCTGAACTCCGGAGGCATCTGGCCTTAACTCCTGTGCAAACAGGAATACCAAATGATGATCTACTTCTACTCCGTATGTTTAATACTCGCAATACATCGAAAAGCAGAGGGTGGTCATCGCGTAAAATCGCACGTGGCAGCTAGCAAGGAACACAACGGTCTCCTCTCCGGCTTTTCCCCCTCCGTGTGGGAAAAGGGAAAACGAGGAAAGGAGGGAGGGGGCCAAAAGGAAAAGCCACCGTCCTCTACGATATCGCCCGAAACGGCCAGATCGTGGCGTCGTGGGAGGGCGGGGTGCACCCGACACATCGACCGCCATGGCCGCCGCCAAGCTCGGCCGCTGCGCCGTGGCGGGCACTGCAGGGTGGTTTCCGCTTCCAGAAGCGCGGCTCTACCTCTAGGTCGGTAAACTCGTCACCTTTACCTTGTTTTTCTTGCTCCCTTGTTGTGGCTTGAGCATTTCAGGTTTCTGCTACTTGGCTGCTAGTGCCTAGCTCCGTGATGTGATCTAGCTCGCGATGCTGCCACCCTGCGGGCGCTGGTTGCGCCGTCGGTGGGATCATAAAAAATGTGCCTATGCTTAGTCGTTCTTGGGAAGTAGCCAGGATAGTCAACATTGGCATGAGTAGCTGCTTGCTGGGCGGTTGCTAGATTTGGCCTAATTAGTGTGTGATTCTACTGTTGCGGACGACGCTCTAACTACCATCTTAATCGTCTGCACGATTGGGGGTCCACGAGAGGTACTTGCCTTGCCTTCTCCTCCACCTGCAAGAGCAACAACTCAACACCCCGTGGCTCCTCCCTGCCCAACGAGTAGGACGGGTTCTTGAATTCCAGTTTGCCTTTGCTGACCTGTTTGATTTTTTGGATGTGACTGCTTTTCTGTCGCTTATAATGGTCTGATTTTGGGCTCTTGGCAGATGGTGTAGGGGCAGGGGAGAGGGGGAGTGTGAGGGGAGAAATGGGGGCGATTGGCGGGGATGAGGTTGTGCAGTGGGGCAAGATGGACGGAGGTGAGTTGGTCAATGGCGGCAGCGGTGGTGTGGGGAAGCTGGAGAGGATACTGGTTTCAGTGAGGCTGAGGCCTCTCAGCTACAAGGAGATTGCGAGAGGGGATCCATCGGAGTGGGAGTGCATCAATGACACTACCATAATCTCCCGGAGCACCTTCCTGGACAGGCCATCGGCTCCGACTGCCTACTCCTTTGGTTAGTTCATCACAACCCTGGGTTTTCTGCATCTGTATTTCATTAGTTATTTATCTCCTGTTAGGATTTTGGATTATTTGGTCTGCTCTTATGTATTGCATTCCAGTTGCTTCAAATCAAGACAAACCTTGTATATCTTTAAAATTTAAAATTTCTCAGAATTGAACATACCTGCCCGGAGTCCAATTACAGATTGATGGTAATTTGTTACAACAAATGTACATCGCCATTTGTTGCAGGTAACAGAACACATCAACGCATTCCTGTTCCAATATAAAAAACCAGGTAGAACACCTTTAGAAATTAAGCTAACCCTCCTGAAATTAAATGTTTACATTTACAAAATGTATCGGACATTTTTTTGCAGTGGACAAACTACACATCGCTAGAATACAGATAAGTGGGAGTTTAGTTTGCTCCTACCACAAGTATGCTCTTTAATATTCTCACTGTCCAGCTTTGTATTTTCACACAACTCTATTCCAATTGCAGATAGGGTATTCTGCTCTGCCTGTGATACCAAAGAAGTATACAAGCAAGGGGCCAAGGAGGTTGCCCTCTCTGTAGTTAGTGGCATTAACTGTTAAGTGCAAACCTATTGCCTATCTTATCAAATTTGGTTTGATTGAAGATTGCATGAACTCACTGAACACATTTTATTTCCTTCTATTTTTTTCTGTAACAGCAAGTATTTTTGCATATGGTCAAACAAGTAGTGGAAAGACATACACCATGACTGGCATAACCGAATATACGGTAGCAGATATTTATGATTACATTGGCAAGGTAATCACTCGCCCATGTTAGTACCTTTTAATCCATAGCTAGTGTTGAAACAACACACATTTGAATTGTCAGGCTGATAGGCATGTTTTTTTTTGCAGCATGAAGAGAGAGCATTTGTCTTGAAATTTTCAGCAATAGAAATATATAATGAAGTTGTAAGGGATCTGCTAAGTTCAGAAAACACTCCTCTTAGACTTTGGGATGATGCAGAGGTCAAAACAACTCCTACTTATCTCATAATTATTTTTTAAATCCTGCTTGGCTCCTGCATTACTAATGATCTTGGTGTTGTTTATTTTACAGAAAGGTACCTATGTAGAGAACCTTACAGAGGTTGTATTGAGGGACTGGGACCACCTCAAGGAGCTTATTTCTGTATGTGAAGGTGCGATGTTGTTTGTTGTAGACTAATTAATTCATTATCTAAAAAAATAATTTATAGGTGGTGATTACTGCCATCTGATTCTATGTTTTTATATCAGCTCAAAGGAAAACCGGGGAGACATACTTAAATGAAAACAGCTCCAGATCGCATCAGATACTTAAACTGGTTTGTTCACTACACAGTTGCATTAGAAAAGAAAAGGCTGTAGTAAATAAGTAAAATTGATGTTGCATTGGCCCATTATTTCTTACTTACCCATCTGTCCTTTCAGACAATAGAAAGTTCTGCTCGTGAGTTCTTGGGTAAGGACAAATCAACTACACTTGTGGCTAGTGTGGTAAGAGACATTTAGATTTTGGTCATATTTCTTTTTAATGTAGAAATGGTGAAGTTTAAGCGCATTTTCTTGTACCATGCAGAATTTTGTTGATTTGGCAGGAAGCGAGCGCGCATCTCAGGCATTATCAGCTGGTGCTAGGCTGAAGGAAGGCTGTCATATTAATAGAAGTTTACTTACCCTAGGAAGTGTCATTCGGAAACTAAGGTTGACAACATAACTTAAATACTTTGTGTAGTGTTGAGTTCCAATTTCAACTCCCCATGGCATTAGAGGATGGATGCTGTGGCTTTGATTTGATTACTTGCTTTCATCTATTCAGCAAAGTAAGAAATGGGCACATACCATATCGAGATTCAAAGCTCACACGCATACTGCAACCTTCTCTGGGTGGTAATTCAAGAACTGCAATTATTTGTACAATGAGTCCTGCCCGTAGCCATATGGAACAATCAAGAAACACTCTGCTATTTGCAAGTTGTGCAAAGGAAGTAGTTACAAATGCCCAGGTTAATGTAGTCATGTCCGATAAAGCACTAGTTAAGCAATTGCAAAAGGAGCTTGCTAGGTTGGAGAGTGAATTGCGATGTCCAGCTTCCTATTCTAGTTTTGAAGCATTGGTGAAGGAAAAGGATAACCAAATCCAGAAGGTAAATGCTATTTCTGACCTTTATGGTGTTCATTCTTGCTCCTTATGATTGGTGAAGTAAATGCTATTCTTTGTACTTATAGACCTTATGATCCTAAAATGAACATTTGTATGCATGCTTATGCTAGTTATCTTCAATGCCAACAATAAACCAACTTCTCGCCATGGTGTAAAAGGTTTCACATATTCTTCCTTGCAGATGGAGAAAGAAATTAAGGAATTGAAGTTACAGCGTGATTTAGCTCAGTCTAGGCTTCAGGATTTGCTTCTGGTTGTTGGAGATAACCATGCCCATGTTTCAAAGCGGTCCTTGGTATGCAGACTTCCCTAGTATAACTGTTGTTTCATAACCACATAAAGTTATTTACTTTTTTCCTTCTATGTACACGTAGGCTTCTGGGAGGAACTTTACCTTTGATGTTCCACAAACGTGTGAAGATGAGCAATCAACAACTGGGTCATCAGAAGTTGTTCACGTTGTCCAAAATTTTAGGTTTCAAAGCTGGCGAGCGGCACAAAGGGAACATAAGCCCCAGCAGGCTGAAAATTATGTGCAGTTTACTACCCCATCTAGGTATTCAGTCATTAGTCCTCCTCTCAGTGGGATGCCCCAAACTAACAGAAGAAATGATCTCTCACAGATCTCTAATGAAGATTCAGATGATATTTGCAAAGAAGTACGGTGTATCGAAATAAATGAAACAGTAGGAAATGAATGTTTGGAATCGTTGGCTGTGGGGAGCAATAGTTTGCAAGGTTCGAATGCAGGTTCTAGTATCCATGTCAACAATGATTCAAATCCATCTGTGAGTTCTAGGCTTCATGATGAATCTCCAATTACCCTGGAGCAACATTTGGAAAATGTCAGAAAACCTTTTGCCAGTATTGTGAAAGACCTAGGATCTTCAACACGGAATTCATCAAGTTCTAAAGTACTTGGTAGGAGCAGGAGCTGTAGGTCTCTTACTGGTTCTAGTTTGTTTGAAGATTTGGAGAAGGATGATTGCACCCCACCAAACAGAAGTTTCATAGACTTCTCTGGGAGACCTCAAAATTGTCAACGAAGGGGATCTGCACTGAACTATGATGCAGAGAGTGAGACCCTATCAAAGGCAGGGTCAATGCTTTCTGAAATTACTACCACGAGGGATGGACTGAAGGCAAACAGTTCTGTTGCAGGTGACACAGAGTTTACTGGCATAGATGAATTTGTTGCTGAACTGAAAGAAATGACACAGAGTTTACAGATGAATTATCAGAAGCAACTTGGTCAGGTGAGTCGTTGGAAATGTTACTGTCTTCCTGTTGACACTGCTCATTTTACCTGTTTCAACCTACAAAAACAGCACACGGTTATGGTGCTTCACATTTTTAATAACTCATGGAGTGCTTATTATAAACTAAAAACACTCATTCTACTACTTTAAGATAGTCCAATATGCCACATTTAGTTATGATTTGTTCTTTGTTATGATTGTCAGAGTGGAAATGGAGACTTGGCAGAAGGAACCATCAGGAGCGTAGGACTAGATCCGATTACAGATGCCCTGCAATCACCTTCGCGATGGCCCCTGGAATTCGAGAAGAAACAACAAGAGATTATTGATCTTTGGCATGCATGCAATGTTTCTTTGGTCCATCGGACCTACTTTTTCTTGCTATTCAAAGGAGACCCAGCTGACTCCATTTACATGGAAGTGGAGCTTAAGAGGCTATCATTTCTTAAAGATACCTACTCCAATGGAGCGATAGTTAGTATCCTGAATACTTCTCTAATTTCAAGGTAAGTCATGTTCACCATTCTCCCTACAACTTCCCTGCATTACATCAGCTGGACACTTGGATACTTACTGATAAAATGACTCGGTATGTAGTGCCAAGAAGTTGCAGCGTGAAAGGGAGATGCTTTGCAAGCAGATGCAAAGGCGACTCTCGATCAAGGAACGAGAGAGCATGTACACCAAATGGGGGGTTTCACTGGCCTCCAAGAGGAGAAGGCTACAGGTTGCTCGTCACCTTTGGACTGAAACCAAAGACCTGGAGCATGTCAGGGAGAGTGCATCCCTTGTTGCCAGACTGATCGGACTCCTTGAGCCAGGGAAGGCCCTGAGGGAGATGTTTGGGTTAAGTTTCGCGCCGCAGCAGTTCACTCGGAGATCCTACAATAGCTGGAGAAATGGGCGCTCTTCTCAGAACTGATTGAACCTACAAGATGCAGCTGATGAAAGGAGGCTTTCCAGTTTAGGCATTTTGTTTTGTTTTGTTTTTAGGGCCTTTTTCATGCACTTCTGTATGATATATGAAGCTCATTTGCTATTATTTTTATTGGACGATCAGTAGGGTCGATCTTATACTAAAGGAGTTCTATATCACCTGAATTGCAAGGTTAAAATGTAATGTTAAACTAACCTGAAAGATTCACTGCCACTCAGCATTCAATAGTCATTCAGCGAGTGCACGGTCCAATCTTGAATTTCTGTGTACAAAGCAAGGCAATATTTACCGGCTGTACAAAATCTCAATCACCATCATATTTGATTGATTCGAAGCAGTGATCCAGCAAGCTAGCTGTTTCTGCATATAGATTCAGCTGAATAAAAAGAAAGAACAAATGTTTATGTTCGTAGCTAGCAGGGAACAGTTTTAACAGTCGCTACTGGCATACATTCTTTTCTACACTTCATTGGTGAGGATGTACCATGTACGTCTTCCAAGGATAGAAGAAAACTTCTAAAGGGATATTGGTGAGGATGTATATCTCTTAAGGACAGGAGAAAAACTCTAAAAGATTCTATTATTAATAGTACATGCGGTACAATTGTAGCAGGACTTTTAGTGGAATGAGTCCCAAGAATAATGCCTTTGGGGATAATAATGGATAAAACCGTTATATTATTTATAGTATAATTGATCTGATCATCATTCTTTATTTTCCATCAGATATTCCTTTTGGAGGAATAAGTGAAAATTTTGACTATGATAATAATGGAGAAAGTCGTTATATTATTAATAGTATAATTGACCAGATCATCGTACTTCATTTTCCATCAGAAATTCCTTCCGAAGGAAGAAGTGAGACTGGACTATGGTAAACAAGCACCGACGAATCGAAAACGTAAACAAGGCGGTATAGAATTGCTACACACGTCTTGTTCCAGCTCATTTTCAGTTTGGCAAGGGCTAGTTTTCTGGGAAATTTCAGGGCAGTTTAAAGATGATGCGTCCGTTCAGCAGCAATCACCATTTCGAAGCGTTTGTCAAAGTCCACGAAAAAGAGGAGTAAGATACAAAGCTATTCGATCGCAATAAAGATGGTGGAATATGGTGTTGACAGAACATTTACACATAATAAAGATAGGAAGCTGCTAGCAACGTACCAAGTATTTTCCATAATATACTACAGTAACTCTTTTCATGCTCAACAAACCCCCCTATATTTTCTTAATCTACAACCATTACTCTTCTGATGCTGCATAGATCTGTTCGTATGCACGAATCAATTGACTAGCTTAGCCAAAAGAGATTCGATGTGATGTGTCTAAACACATAAAAACCTAAGAGATCTAATAGGTCGAAACGAACTCTTATTATCGACTGATTAATGATAGAGAGTGTAGCACTTATATATCGGCTAGAATGCTAATGACAATATAGCCAAATAGTGAGAAATAAAATAAAAGATATATTGCTAATGACGTTCTGAATAAAATATACGTAAGTGGTAGAGAGCAAGGTTTGATCTTTTAAAAGGACAAGAGCTAACGACCACTGATAACGATACCGGTAGAATCAATCTTAACAGATCGTATCGAACCGAGACAGTATAAAGCTAAAGCTAACATCACTGAAAGAACAGTTGCTAGATCAGATGTATCGATGAAAGGAACGGATGAACCCATCCGCTGTTATCGACTGCGGATCCAATACAGACATATAAATAAACTCATGGGCTAGCTAAGTCGATAAAAGAAACGAAACCCACTAGATCTCGATGATAACTCTATTAGACATAGGTTTGATAGATCGGATCTAACCAAGACAGTATTAGGTCGGATCTAATAGAATCAGATCGATTGCTAGTGGATTAACCGTTGGGTAAGATATATGTATATCGGCTAAATAGCCGATACACTAGGTGTGAAGCTTAGTGTAAGGATGACTCATCGGTTAGCTGCTCTAATGAAATGTCGTGTGAAGGCCCGCAAACCTATGACTTAATCTACTATCAACTGTCTCAAAGGTCGAACATAACCGATATAGTTCAAGATTGATGATGGTAAAAACAATTCGATAAGCTAATAATACCCACGCAAATATGATATGATATATCTGATTAGATTAAGAGGTTAAATTTAACCGATGCAGTCTTACATAAAATGAATATACCAAGATAATGACGTGACTTATCTCTTCGCTGGAGTTTAGACCTAACCGATACAGATCTACGTTGAGAGCTAAAACCTACCAAGAAAAACCTAGATAAGCTAGAATGATAATGCGCTGATATTATATTAAACTGTGGAGATAATTTATAAGATTTCAGATATCTATATTTATACCTTGGGGTTACATAAATACCACATAAATACGAAATAAACTTTTCTAATAATAAAATAAAATCTACCTTAGAGTAAAAAAAATATATTTTATAAAGATATATCTGTCGTGGCTTCTACGACTCTTTCTTTCTTAGATCTATTTTTTATGTGGATAAATTTCTATCTTCGAATAAACCAAATCTATCTCCATCTATTTCAATGGCATATCAATCGACCGATTGGCTGTTAGATATCTCTGCGCCGCTTATTAAATTTTGGTGTTACAAGAGCACATGTTGAATACTAAAATTTGACAATATTCCGGCATCCAATGAAAGATTCCTTCGCCATATGTTCATATGCATCGAATGGCCAATACATTAAAGAAAAATGAAGAATGGCTGCCATGTATACCTATATTCCGGGAACGCTTTTACGAGTTGAGAAAAAAAATACGTTCGAACTCAACTATTAAAAACCAAAAAGTTAATTAATGATGGCTTAGTAACTTAAACAACCACGAAAATAATCTCTTTTGGTCGTCGCCACCATTATAATCTCATCATGACCACACCAACAGCGACCCTTTACCCCCAAAAATCCAAAACCAAACCAGCGAGCGATCCTTAATCCTTACAGATAAACAACTCAACTCCTCCCCCCGGATCCATCGAACTCCAACCTCTCTTCTTCTCTTCGCTCCCATCGACGCGCAGATCTATCCCGTCGTCGTGAGCACCTCCCTCCGATCGCGAGCAGATCGGATTTATGCGGCCATACTGCTTCTGCTGCTGCGAGGAGCGCCAGCCATGTCGTGGAGCTTGAGCCGTGGTGGTGAGGAGGAGGCGGGCCGGGGCAGCGGTGGCGGCGGCGCTGTGGTCGGGGTTCGGCGGTCGCAATGTCCAGCATGTCGGACTCGGGGACGGGCGGCCGCGGGGGCGCGGAGCTGATGGTGGAGCAGTTCCACCTCAAGGTGCTCCACGCTGTGCTCGCCGTGCGAGGGCCGCGCCCGCTGCAGCCGGCCGCGTCGGCATCGTTCAGGCGGCGGGACAGGTGGTTCCACCTCCCGCTCCACGATCCGCCGCCGCCCCCAGCGGCGGAGGGAGTGGAGGCTCCGGAGGCGGGGGAGCCGCTCGTGGTGGACATCCAACTGGTCCCCGTCGGCGGCGGCGGGGGAGCCGGTGGGGAGGTGGTGGAGAGATGGACGGTGGCGTGCGAGCCCTGGCCGGACGCCGCGGCCGCGGCGGCGGGCGAGGCGATACGCGTGAACCGGGCGTACAAGCGCTGCATGACGATGCTGAGGTCGGTGTACACCACGCTCCGCTTCCTGCCGGCGTACCGCGTCTTCCGCCTCCTCTGCGCCAACCAATCCTACAACTACGAGATGGTCCACCGCGTCGGCTCCTTCGGCGTGCCGCTCTCCCGCGACGAGGAGGCCGCCATGCGCTCCTACCACTTCGTTCCCGTCGAGACGCAGCACGGCCGCCTCGTCGTCTCTGTCCAGTACCTTCCCAGCCTCGCTGCCTTCAATCTCGAGATCTCTTCCTTGTCGCCCTCCATGCTAATCCGCGACTACATGGGCAGCCTTACCGCTGAGCCAATGCGTGCTTTCACGGCTTCCCTCACGGAAGCCACAGGCTCTTCTTTCCCGCTGTCCAATCAGCCGCAGCGCCCGCACAGCTGGGCGCCGCCAGCGCTCTGGCCTCAGGCGGCATCACCCACTTCATCATCGCCTAATTTTCCCAGCGGGTATCTGCAATCTCGTCCGAAGGGGGTGTCTGCACCAATGAGCATATCACAGGTGGGTGACAGGAGGAGCCCCGTTCATTGGCAGAGCACGTTGCCACCACCGTCTCCTAGGAGAGTAGGGGAGACGGGAACAGCTAGAGCACAACAGTCTCCGTCAGAGATCAGCCGGTCGTGCAGGACGGCAGATGGACTTCGAATGATGAATCCCTATGCAAGCTTGTCTCCAGGATGCAAGGTGATCCGTGGTTTTAAAGCCTCCAATATACGTTCAAGCTTATCTCCAGTATGCCTTACCTTCATCACTGCTCAATACTGGATCCTTCATGAATCATAGAACTTTGAGACTGAGTGTAAGGCACTAAATTCATATGGTATAGCTGAAGTAGACTTTTCTGTTTTTATGTGAGTAGAGCCTACTGGCATTTACCTTAGAAACCAGCAAACAAACTCTACCAAGAGTTATTTCAAGTCAATGTTTAGCAGTACATATTCACAAGTTCAAGTTGTTATGTTAACTTTTGCTTCATGATATTGTGCAAAAACCATGTTTGATGGGGGGAGTCATAGTGCAAGCCATTATTAGTACTGGAGTTGAAGCAGCCAAATACTGTTAGCATCTTGCTCACCGCCGAAAATCCCGCGACCAGGGAAGGACGGCGGCTTAGTCACGCGAAGGCCTGGGAGGTCTGCTTAACTCCAGTGTAGGTCCTTAAGCCTTGAGATTCACGAGCGTGCTAGTTAATTTGACCCTACAATTAATAAGGAAAAGGGGATAAGACATGTTCGTCGGTCGGCCGGAAGGTCTGCCCGACTCTCCCTATTGGCTGGATGCCGATAGAGATGAGAATGCTAGCGTATCAGCTGAAAAACCGATGGAGGTGTGAGAGATAGACACGTGTAACGCACTAAAGGACCTATCAACCAAAGAACCGATGGCGCTACCCGTATCCGATACGCGGAGCGGGAGCCAATCCCCCGTGAGACCATGCGGGCAAGCGATAGTAGTAACGGCACCGTTAGGGCTAGCCTCGATGGATCGGACCTAACCGAGACAGTATGAGGCCGGAGGCTAACGACACCGAGACGGCGGGGGTTCGGACCGAACATGACGACGAGGTAGGAGGGATGCCATCGGCTACCTACAGGTCTAACGCCTGAATCCATTGGCCGCACGACGATGGGACCTACGTTTAGGATAATTCATCGGCTACTCAATCCGATGAGACGCCGTAGAGAGACGTATAGACCTAAAACTCAATCCTCCATCGGCAGACTTGTAGGTCAGACCTAACCAATGCAGCACGAGACCGACGACGGTGGAAGGAGTTTGATAGGCCGATAGATCTTGCACGGACGTGATACGGTACACCTGATCTGATTAAGAGTTCGAATCTAAACGATGCAGCCTTAGACAGTACAAAGTATACCAGGATAGTGGCGATACTTACCCCTTTGCAGGAGATTGAACTTAACCGATGTAGCCCCGCGTCGAGAGCCAAAACCTGTCGATAAATACCTAGATGAACTAGGGTGACGATGCGCCGAATTTGTATTGATCGAGAGATATGCTATATGTTTCCAAGAGGTCTATATTTATATCTTGGATTTACAGAGTCCGACGCCTTCACAACTACCATCGGACGTCATCTCTTAACAAAAATAACAGAAAACATCCCTAAAGCAATTAACTAAACTAACCAAGACTTCCTAACCATATAGGATACAATTTAAGATAGTACCCTGCTATAAATCCCACGGCTCCTCTACAAACTCGGTCTTATTTGGACAATCCTTTATTTTAGACCAAATCTTTCCTTGCTCCACCTGACCGGCTCTCTTCCTATAGCAATCGGACCTCTTTTTACTCAAACCGATCCTTTTCCAATCTCTCCTCGGGTTTCTCGGACCTGACCCCAATCGAATAATTCCCTGTCTTCAAACCGATCCGATCTTCTGCTAATTTGATCGGCTTCTCTACGGTACCGATCGGCTTTGCCTTACGAGCCGACCAGTATTTCTATCGACCGATCCTGCTTACAGGCTGAATCAAATTTCTGGCGTTAACACATTTATACCATTTTGCTCTCATCTCTCCCTCTCTCTCTTTTTTTTGGCAAAAATAGATTACATATCAGGGCCTCTCTTTAGTTGTGAACTGCTTCGATTGGCTTCTTGGTTCTTGCTGAGACCATATTATTTGTTGAAAAGAAATACGTTTTGTAGTACTAATTGAAACAGAAGAAATGGCTGTTGAGTCAGTGATTTTCTGAGGCATACCCAAAAGCAGCATTTGATCTTCAAATGGTTGGATATTTGGATTATCCTTGTGTGCTGCAATATTTGTTTGCCCTTGTATTTTTAATTTTTATTTAGTGGATTGCCTTTATGGGACTTAATCTTATCCTCTGCATTAGCTATGGATAACTTATTAATCTTCCTCCAGCTATTGGAGCCAGAAAAATTGATGTATTTGAGTCGGGTCTGCGATGACACCGTTTGACCCATGTGCTGGGCAAGGACAATAAGGATGAATCTGGCAGGTTCTCTGCACTGTCCTCCTGTGATTCCCCTCAGCGGGATGACATAGATGATGCGGATTATCCTTTTGCTGTGGATGATGTTGATACACCAAGCTCCCATCCTGGGTATGTATAGTAACTTAAATATGCTATCTATAGATATGATGAATTTTGCCATTTTGCTAGGGCAGGAGTGCATCATATAAAGCCAGAAACGAATTACATGAAGTATCATCTATTCATATGAAATACGAAGTACTCTGTCTACATGGGCAAAATCCCTTATATTTTGAGAGGGAAGTAGTACTAAGTTAACTTAGTATCCATGGATCTAGTTGTTAAAGAATGCTAGAGGCTATCAGGTTACACAGACATTTGATCGTTAGAGCTTGCAGATCCTATTATGTTGCACATTATTGATTTCCTATTATGTTGCACATTATTGATTTTGTCAAAAGTTTAAACGTGACTTAAGGGGATTGACACATGTTATTTTCGTCATAGTACAAAACTAGAGTTGGAATAACTGGTAGAGATAGCAAAAAGGAAAAATATAAAATGAGGGTTATTGGCTTAGTTAACATGGACTTGGTGTGGCTTGATTGACAGCTCTACCAACATGTAGTTTATGGCAAAGATCTAGATTTCGCATAGTTGCCAGTTTTTAAGTTTCTTCACAGTATAAATTAGAGTGAACACAATCATATGTCAGAGCTGCTACAAGTGCAAGACACAATTTTGGACTTGATTCAGTGACTTTTTTTTTGGCACTTCTAACCTCTATGTAACCTGCCTCATAGTCACATTCAGCAAGTTTTAACATAGTAAAATATTTTTTAGACAAAAGGCCGAAACCTAGCTTTTTATATAAAGCATAGGTAGATACAAGAGTCTAGCTGGGGTTACCAGCCATCCAGGTAAAGTTTCTGGAACAAAACAGCCACTAGACTACAACTCGACAATGATTAACGCTCTGGCCAGCAACCAAAAGCGATACCAAGATACAACCAGAATTGCAGAAAGAAACTAACAAAGTACTTATAAAAGATTAAATTGTACTAGTGGTCATCAAACATGCCCTACATGTGCAAGTATGTATGTTATGGTTTCGTCCTGGATTTAAGTGGCAAAGGGTGTAAGTCGTGCTCGACAGGAGGGTGCAGCCTGAACAGAGAGACAAGACAGAAGAGAGTAGGCTAACTTCTTGCTTGTGTTCAATAATGAATGCCACCTCTCTTGTATAGAGAAGGTCGGTTGTAACCTCCAAATAATGTTCCTAGCAATCCTCAACAATAGCTAAACAGATCTAAACAAGCAAATGATACACAAACTAATATTTAACGGATCAACGACAACCAGTGATAACCGATTAATCCTGTAGGAACACATCATCTGGCTTGCTGGGTCGATCAAACTTACATAACAAGGTCATGGTCACTCATATCTATGCCATCATAGTAGCTGGCATGGCATTGATGTCAATGGGTTAGGCAAATTAGCTTGCTAATGACCTCTGTGAACACCTAATGAAGTTTATTTACCTATTACTTCAAAATCTAAGCTAGTTGAACTACTTGCACGTGTGGGATTAGTTTGATGATCACTGAGGTAATTTACTCACAAAAATGCATTATATTAGACATCTATTTTTTAGTTTAAATCTCACTTCAACAGAAACTTCTGTGATTTTCTATGAACGTTTGCCCCCTGAATCCTTGTTATTCTTTTGGTTAAACAAGTTGACTATGGTGCAACACACAATCACATTTTCCACCGATCTCACCTGACCTGATTGTCTGATCTCTAGCACCATGATGTGCTCATTAATGCAGAATTCACCACAAATCATATTTTCGTATACACAGAAGAACTCCTGGAAAGTACAATCCAGCTCTTTATTTTCTTAATGGAAATCCATACAACATGGGCCTTCCCCTACAGTTCACCATAAAAATCAATTACAAAACCACTGGAAACAGAAATCTACAACCTCCAAGGCACCAACTATTGAAACCAGCCGGCAGCCACTGTACCACCATATTGAGTGAAAAGAAAACAGTGGTGGGGAGAAAAATAGGAACCCCTTTTTGGTGATGTCTTGTGGGCCCTTATACTTGCTTACAAGGCACTGATGGCAGCTTGAATGGTGAGGAATGCCACATCTGAGAAAAACCAGATGGATATGGCATATGGGGAGGGGGATGATGATTATTCAGGATGCTGATTGCTAGGTATCTGGTTTGTGGTTGAGGGTCAAATTCCAGGCTCTAGGAAGAGTGAATTGCTCAAATGGAGTTTTCCTTTTACTTTTATTACACATACATATTAAAGAGTAAATTTCATAGAACCCAGTTTTTTTTTTTATCATGAAACAGTAGGGGAATTCCCTACAGTATATTGATTTTATAAGGGTTTATGTATAAGGCAAAATTACAAGAACCCTGGGTATCACGGTCCAAGTTGCATAAAACCAGAAGGGTTTTGGCATGTGACACATAACCTTAGGTATTATAGTACTATAGTTTAACAAAACAACATCATCAACAAATTTTAACTTGATATTGTAACAAAATAAAAAATGCTTAACTTAATGGTTAAAGTTTTTTTATGATAGATCAAACAATTCATTAATTTGAGATTTGATTTTAGAACCCATAACTATGATGAATCAAAGAACAATTGGTTAACGGCGGGGTTTTGTAAAACTCTAGAACTATGATATCCGGGGTTATTTGTCACATGCCAAAAACCTTGTGGTTTTGTGCAACAAGGACCATAATGCCTAGGGTTACATAAAATTTACTCTTAAATTAAACATCTAGTTTTGCTTGTATTATTGCTTGTTTGGGTGGTCATTGTTATGTGGTGCAGCAATAGGAAAATTATATTCAATGCGTGGAGCTACATTTGTTGTTTGATAGTCTATATGGTGTATTGAGTAAGATGATTAGTATATTTTATGATTCCCAATGCCATCAGATATTCCTTTAACTCATCACCCTACTTCAACAGGAGATTGAGCTCTAATATAACCTTATCTGGATATTCTTACCTATATTATTCACCCAATGCATGCTGTCCTTGTTGAGCTTTACCCATGGCCTTTGATAAAATTTAACAATGCTGTATCTTGTATGTCTCTTTTCAATGTATTTCCTATTCGGCTCCTTTATTTCCACTACCGAGTTCCTACAATTCTAACATCGTTTCTGTATGCACTATACAATATACAGGAGCAGTGATGGGAAAGACGCTAGAGATCAGGCAAGTTCATCGTTCCATAAATCACAAGATGCTGCAGTTGGCTCTCTGGTGCACCTACTCAAAACTGCACGCCCTCTGCGAAATTCTAACGGCCCATCTTAAGTATCAACGGTTGAATCTAGTGAAGCAGGTTCAACCAGTTCGGTCGTGTCCCGTAGGAAATCTGATGCACTCGAGGAGCTCCAATCATTTAAAGAAATCAAGGAGAGGTTGATATTCCGGAGTAGAGAGAAACAGCAAGAGCCACCAGAAAAACCATAGCACCGTTCTTCCCTTTGTTAACTTCGCAGGGGAAGATCCCCAACCACAAAGCGGGCTATACGGTGAGCTCAGTGACGTTGTGCTGCGGAGTTCGTGTATATAACTGATGGACTGATGCTTTAGTTAAAGAGAATATACGAGTTACCACTGATTTCTGCGAGAATCCCTCGCCATTCTTGAACTCTACAAGAATTACGCCACTGTTTATACGTTTTTATACGTAGGGGGGAGCCTCTTGACGAATGTAGCAGCTCCAGCGTGTGCGTGTGTAATTATGTGACTGTACTGAGCCCAGTGTTCGGTAAATTAAAGTATCTATCTTCAAGCTTCATAGCATTGCTCGTAATCCAGAATTCAAAGGCTAATATTCTGTACTCCTGTTTGAGTTAAGAGATGCGGATAGGCGGTATACAGATGGCAGAAATTATTTCTGCCAGTGATGAGCTAGTGCGATGATTTTTGAGGTAAATTTTTGCATTGTTAGAACCAAGGCAAGAGGAAGGAACTCCATTTCCCATTTGCCAAGCAGCGCATCATTTGGGGGCTTACTATGGTTTAGACGTTTGATATTTGTGAAATATTGTACGGTGTATTATCATATGTAAAAAAATGTTTTAATAAAAATTGTTTCTGGTGTTTTATTACTTGATAAAAATATTTTACTGTTGATAAAAATGTTTCGATTAAATATAATATTGAAAAACAAGCTGAAGAACACACTATCTGTAACATATATATATATATATATATATATATATATATATATATAATTATGAGATGGTATTATAAAGATTTAGTGTAATAAATATAACAGTGTAATCGAATAAAAATTAGATAAGTAATTTAGAAGATAAAAAATGTTTAAAGCAGTTGAAAGTTTACAATGTGCACTGTTAACACATGCATCCTTTAATTTACTGAACACTTGGCTGAATATGTAGGTCAGAGACGTCAGATGAAACTCATTGAGAAAAACAGTGACTGACATATGGACGCTATTATTATTAGTATTAGGAATTTATATTAACAACTTACGTTAAAATACTGTACGTTAGAAAAAACTAAAGAAAAATAGATCCTCTAACATACAGCTGATATATATACCCTACCATAATTGTACGTGAATGGCTGCCAACTTTTTTATCTCTCATGGCCCCCCGCGCATGTCCAGCCGCCTGTTTCTCTGACGCGTAGTGTCCGATTTTTTTTCGCTCGGACGCGCGGGGTGAAGCGTTTTCCCATCATCTGCCATTCGTGATCTGTGTTGAAAGGCCTAGTTGCAAAGTTCTATGTGTTGATATTGGTATGAATGTGAGGCCTAATTATTCTAACAAGTTTCTAAATATAAACACATATAAATTTAATTTATTTTATAAGTAATTTATAACATTAATTATATAAAATAATAATATCATATCACATTAATTATATAAAATAATAATATCATATCATCTAATCTAATATAATAGTAATCAACATAAATAAATTAAATATAAAAAATATGATGCACACGTAACAATAGCAGCAATCAGTATTGTACGAATAATATATGATATAGAACAATGACAATAACATATTGTCACCGAGAAAGGCGAGTTACCATGGATGACTAATAAACAATCCTATGGATTTTACGAGGACAAATTGTCAAAGATTTGCTCTCTCGATCCATCAATATATGCTAGCAAGCAGGACGATATATGACAGCACTACATAGAGAATATGATTTCACGTTTATTAAGTTGAGCGGCAACTCACTAACTATCTAGACTCCACACCACTACAATAAAAAAAATAAAAAAAATAGATAAATAGTTGGATGAAGCAACAAAATAAAGCCCTTATGTAAGCATAAGGACGTGAAATATTTACACCGCTTTGCTTGGCTTGGCTTGGACTGGCCAGGCGAGGCAAGTCAAGAAGAGCTAGCGCATGTATGTGATTTCTCTTTACTATATTTAAAAACTATGTTTAATACATGATTCGATAGCAAGGATTTTCCCCACCATATCTTAAATAGTGTCTAATATAATATTTATAAGTCAATCAACTTGCGGTTCATTCTTTTTGCAGAAATGCAGATCAGTGGTGCAAGCCGCAAATAAATACACCCATTTCTAACGGCAGACCATTGGTGAGTGGTGAAGTGGTGATTGGTGAGTCCTGGGTGATGTGATGCCACTGCCTCAGTGCCTCTGCCCGCTCATCAGCAGGCACACAGGCACTCAAGCAGCACAGCAGCCAGGGTAAAGCCTAAAAATACCCATCAAGGAATAATTAATTACCACTTTAGAGATATGAGTGATAATAGATTTATTATTTTATAATAGTGATTATGGTGAGAGAGATTAAATGAATATAAGTTAAGAGTGATAAATAGTTAAATCTCCAGAGGGGGAGACGACGAGGGCAAGATGGGCTTTCTTGTATTATCTTTAGCCCAAAAATAACAATGGCAGAACTCTGGAAGTAAAGAAGGAAAAACCTAATTACAACATCATCTCTAGCATGTTACTTGTATTTAACGGCCTCTTTAAAACATATGATAGAAAAAACATAAAAATTAAAGTGACATGTTATCTAATCCAGTAATAGAAAACACAGAAAGATGTAGAAGATCCCTTTGATACCACCATATAAAACAATCAAACCAAATAATAGCTTCTAAGAGGTTGGACCTCATATTTATTTTTTTTATGAAATTGAGCCATAAAAATACAATAATATGAAAAAGTTTCTATCTTTTCCTATAAATCAAAGGGTTCTATATGATAAATTCTTTTAAAAATTGAATCATCTAGAATTCCTATTACAATCCTCCAATTCAAAGGGGCTAAATGGTTATATATATATATATATATATATATATATAACTCTATAGCATATATTACAATTTTATATATCACTCTAGGAATATCCAATACTAAATTCATTATACACAGCCCATAGAAAAAGAACACATAAATTTTGCTATGGTCAATACTATTTTTATTTTTTGTCTTGTACGTGTAGATTGAACTTGGACTTGATTTGTTTTGCAAGATTGTAGATACATGTTGTATCAATAGTATCGATCTTTTTATAATTGTGCAACTTTTTTTATCAATATATGAACAATAAGAAGCAAACGAGCGTGCATGGACTGAGTTGTAAAAGTTCATTTCTTAGAATATGTATTCTTAAAAAAAACTTTTTATACTGCATTGCAAAATACAGTGTGGCACGGGAAAGGAAGGAATCTAACGGAGCACGGGATGTCCACGTTCTCTCATAATAACTTTTATACTCTTCCACAGTAAACAAACGGAGTACGAAGTACAATCTAATCTTGCTGTTCATGGGCACGGCAGAAAAGAGGGAGCAAAAACTGGAGACGCCGGGCAAGGAAGGATTGCAAGATGCGTCGCGAAACCCCTCGTTACACCGCTGCGGACAGTGCTCCACGCCTCGATTCGCCTGGGGGGGGGGGGGGGGGGGGGGGGGCGGCGCACGCGCGTACTCTCTACTCCGGTCGACCGGACTCCCACAGCATCATCGATCCCAAAACGGTGCTCGGCCGGCCGTTTCGCCGCTGTCACACTTCTACCGCATTCCCATCCATGCTCCGCCGCTCCAGCCAACCTGCAGCAAAGCCTAGCTACTCTCACGCCGTCACGCGTGTCCCGCCCCGGCCAGGCGGCCACTACTCGAGGCCACGCCCGCGCGGCCGTGCTGCCGAGCCGCGTGCATGCATGTGCCCGCGCGCGCGCGAGGGAGATACGGATACAGACTCATCCGCTCGATCGGGCGCCAACCTGAACGGCCGGCGCCCATGCGGCGTACGTCAAAAATACGTCTTCTCGCGTAAAAAAATGGAGATCGGCACGCATGACGCACAGCTCGAGCGAGCGCATTTGGGCTATCCTCGATCGGTACCGCCTGATCGATGCCCACGGTCTCGTTCGTGACTATGTAAGACAATAACTAGACGTCTAGACAAGCTTAGCTCCTCTCGCCGGTCGAGCCAATCTTGCCACGCTTGCTCCATGACTCGCCGGACCGACCAAGCGCAAACGGCCGGACTGATCGAGCCTGCAAACGTCAGAGGAGCGCTGCACCGTACGCACGCACACTCGCTTACTAGCGTATATGATCGATGCAAAACTGCAAACTGTGCATGTATTCATGTTAAAATAATTAACATTTTAAATTTTAATCTAATTTAAAAATAATTTAAAAATAACATATCATAATTTCGTAATTGCTAATAGATTGATGTAGTAACATAATCATAAACAAACAAATATAATATTTAACAATAATCAAAATACATATTATGATTATCAAAAACCAATCGCTTGATTAGAAACTAAGCCCATTATGTTATTGCTGTTTTTATTCATCATATTGTTGTCATCGTGGCAGTAACATATCGTTGTGCGGCTTATTTTTTCTAAAGAAACTGCTATTGACAAAACCACACGGTTTTATGCCAAGAGACCACTCTCTTTGGTTACAGAGAAAGACGCAACGAGTAGTAAAACCTTATTCGTTCTCTTTTGGTATAGGATCTTAAAGGGTGATGGTTCTGAAAACCTGCTCTCCTAGGCGTTGGTGCATGCCGATGAACGAGATGAGGAAAACTAGAGATGACGCGGCGCTGAAAAACCTAGGCCCAAGAGCAAATTGATTTTATTCTAAGAGAGGGCGGCGGGGTCAATATGTATAGTCTAAAGGTGTGTGGTTAGGTCAGAGCTTGAAACTAACACGATTTGCATATAAAAACCGACTCGAATACGACCTCAAAACGGTAAAATAAAAATATAAAAGGTGACAGTCACAGATTGCACCCAAACTAGATCGGACTGGCAAGACGAGCAAGCGTGCATGTGGGTTCTCCCTTTCTCCCTCTTATTTGCTCAAGGAGGGGAAGAGGAGCCGACCTTATAAGTTGAGCTACTTCTCCACCAACTAGCAAGGTGGAACTAAAGGATTTTACTCCCACCTCCACTATATGAATCTTTGAGATTTTTAGAAATTGTTTATTTAATTAGTTGGGCTATGTGCCCTAAATTCTATTAATTCTCTTTCAGATATCAAAGGTCCAACAAGCTTTGACTGTTTCCAGCATTGTTTGATATACCAGAGTTTTAGTAAGGACTGTTAAGTTGAACACCGTCTAAAACTCTAAGCTATACTTACCTATAACTTAGACAATAGACTACACCTTGAATTACAAGTCTTGTATAAATAAGTTTTACTCGGAGTCAAACTGATATATGACTGTCAATTAATGTACCTCTCGGGTAGAGCGTATAAGTTATACTCCTTTGGTCTCTTGATGAGCTTCATAGAAATCACCTACGACCAACAATCAAGCTCATATAGGTGTATTTTTTAAGGATATCCTATAGGATGGCACCTCTCACTCTCACAAGCCAATAAAATACATTAAGACAGAAGCCAACCTGGCATATAATGATGAGAGTATTGCATCTTCACATAGAGATGATCTTAAGAGTTTGTGTAGTTCTCTAGTTACCCATGACTTGTTTTTACAGAAACTAATTCACAGTATCTTCAATCACTACCGCCATGAAATAACTTACATGGTTCTTATACCTATCTTCTTTAATGTATTTTTATTACGTTACGTGATAAACCCTTCATGAAGGGGTTTGTAAGGTTCTTAACTGTCTAGACATATTCGAGGCTATCACTCTAGAGTTTCTTAATTTCCTGACAGTCTTCAAGCGTCTTTTCACATGTTTTAAGAATTTCATATTAGCTTTAGAACTGTTCATTTTAATGATTATTATTTGATTATCACAGTTCATCATAATCACTAACATCGGTTTTTCAACCACTAGTAAGTCCTTCAAAAGCTCACGCAATCACTCTTTAATAGTAGATGTATCTAATACAGTGAATTCTACTTCCATAGTTGACTTCATCAAAATAGTCTATTTGCAAGGCCTTTATGAAATAGCAGCACCACCTAATGTGGAGATGTAACCACTTATGGTATTTATTTCATCTATATCTGAGATCCAATTTAAGTCACTATAATCCTCCAGTAACGATGAGTACCTGATATATTGAATTCCAATGTTCATCGTAACCAGAAAATAGTGTATCACACGCTCAAGTGCATGCCAATGATTATTACTCAGGTTCGAAGTGAATCGACTTAATTTGCTAATCATAAATAAGATGTTAGGCCTCATTGCACTTGCTAGATATATAAGAGAGCCAATGATTTAGGAATATATCAACTGATCTTTAGGAACGCCTTCATTCTTTTCAAGCATTAAACTCGAATCATAAGGTATTAGAGAAGGCTGACCACAAATGTACCAAAGCAGTCTAGCACTTTATCCACATAGTGGGATTGCGATAACGTAATTCCATCCTCATCCTTAAACAATTTAATGTTCTACCCCAAATCGTTCATATCAAATTTTTTAGACAAAAAAAAGCCTTAACCTCATTTATTACGTTAAGATTTGTCCTAAAAATTAGTATGTTATTAATATACAAGCACATGATAACTCCATTATCCCTATCATGACGATAATATACATATTTATTAGTCTCGTTTACTATGAAGCTTATAGCACTATTATCAAACTTTCATGTCACTGCTTAAGAGTCTACTTAAGACCATACAAGTTCAATAATTTGTATACCTTTTCTTTCTAACCTTTTACTATAAATCCATTAGGCTGATTCATGTATATCTCCTCATCTAACTCTCCGTTAAGGAAAGTCGTCTGATGAACAATAAGACTATATGAGACAGCACCGTATGAGACAGCTAAAACATAAATAGTAGTGTTAAATAATAATGATGAAAAATTAGATTAAGTAAAATTGGTAAAATGATTTATATTGAAATTAGCAAATTTAGTTTAGATTAAAATTGATATAATTTAATTGGTTTATATTTAAAATTATTTATAAAAAATACAGTGAGTGTGTGCGCGCGTTGATATAGTTCAGTTTGTAAAAATATGTGGTGGAGAATGTTTTTGTTTATTTGTGTATAGGAATTAAATTTAAAAAATAGATAAAAATTGCTGAAATTTTTTGAGTAATTTTAGACAAAAACTGAGAAATTAATTTTCTAAAATAGCTACAGTAGCGTGCTGTATTTGTTGCCAGTTCGAATGAACAGTGTAAATTTACTCTAGCAGAAGATGTGCTGAAAGCACCGCATGAATGGGCTAGCATGGGCTGAAGCAGATCGAATGCGACTAGACTGGTGAAGTGGGCTGTATTATTAGGCATGTTGAGAAGTTAGTGGGACAATAGAGTGGGCTAATGGTAGAAAATGGCCCAACAGTACGGACATGTGTGCGCACGATGAGGCTATGGCTAATAGACGGGCTAGGCCTATCAGCGAGCATGAGCATGGGCGTGGAAAGATATTTTAGCTAACACGTGGGCTAGGCCCGTCAGCGAGTGTGGGAAGAAACTACGATTGACAAATGGAGACGAACAGGCGACGTGTCGCATGCACGTTCCGCTGCAGAAGATCTAAAGGCGCCATGGCACAATAAGATTGGTTCAGATGCGCTAGAATAGTAATCAAATTGGATTCTCTACGGAAACGTGTTGGACTCTATAGCCCTCGGTATAACAGTTTATGTGGTGTAAACTGAAGCGTCTGTTTCAGATTCAACGGCTGTAAATAACATAGTAGTGGTTATAAAATATAAATGGCATTTATTTCTTTTACTTTGGGATTCTTTTGAGGTTAAGATGTTAGGGATTTGTATGAAAAAAATTTTGGGAATAAAGGTAAGATTTATCGAAGATCTTTTTTAATAACTAGCGTTTAAATTTAGATTAATTTGTTTCCTCATATTTTGGATTAATTTTTTAATATAAAATTTAGCTAATATATTAAGTTTGATTGGTTAATTATTTTTGGATATCGTATTATTAATTAATTAGGGTTTAATTAATTTCAGTTAGCTAATTTTGTTTCGTTAATATATTAAGATCCAGAAGTCTGATTGTGGTGATTCTAGTTAGGTTTATTTATAAATTTTGTAAAATTTTTGAGTCGTTCGGAGTTATGATTTATGGTTATAATTTATTTAGTAATAAAATAATGTTCCGTTCAGATCAGAAAACTGATAAATTTTATAATCATTCACTCCTCTCTTATGAGTTGATATGAAACATAATTATTAAAAAATCGTTGCCTTCTTTTTTATATATACCTTACCGTAAGCATAACCTTATGTTATACTTTTTATTGTAATGTCAGATCTAAGTCTTTTTTTTTACACCCACTTACATCTAATGGATTTATATTAATAGGGTCTTTCCTCAACCCCTATTAGGATAGAATCTATATCGATATGAATTGTCTCTTTCTAACAGTATACATCGGATTTAAAAATCCTTAGTCTCTCCCTGCTGCTCAGAGCTTACTGTTTTCCTTTCTATAACTTTATTTATATGGTTATTTAAACGTTTCAAACTTTTCAACATAAATAACCGAGAAACCGTAGTGCTGATCGGTGGATCGAGCACGCAAACAATTTCTCGGCATCACCCTGCTGTTATTGTATCCGAGCGACGTTTCGGACATGCGTACGTACGTGGTGTATGTTGGTTTATGCTCAACTGATCTTTCTTTAACCGAACCTGTTATCGCAGTGATGTCGACGTGGTTGAATTATAGCTACCGGCCAGTTCTCATCTCTATCGTATTAACCCTAGGCCGAATGGAATTTTGCTGAAAACAGAGTACGCCCCTGGGGAAATATTCTATACAAGGTGCTTGAATTGGAAGACAAAACATAAAAGTTCGAAAAATACCAGTCCCTCCAATAAACTTATTAATTAGTACTCTTGACCAAAATCACACATGAAGGCATCCAATGAAGCATTTGCTCCGAACTTTTTTTAATCATTCCTTTGGAAGTTCCAAGACGTTTTCCCTCCTTGTCCCTCTCACTCCAACTGAAGAAACATTTTCCTTTCAGCCTCCAATTTCCTAGTGGAGCACCCAATAACCTCTTTTCAGTGATCCATAAGTGTTAATTATTTTTGATGCATACCACTAATACCCATTAAAGCCAGCAGGGCATTCTACATTTTCTCGTTCATATGTACTTTTTCCTACTTCCTCTGTCTCATATTATAATTTATTTTAGGTTTGTTCTAACTTAATTTTTTTTACTTTAAACAAGTTTATAGAAAAGTATAGCAATATTTTCGACATAAAATAAATATATTATAAAAATATATTGAATGATATATTTAATAAAACTAATTTATTGTTATAGATATTATATTTTTATATAAACTTGATTAAACTTTTGATAAGATTTAATGTACAACAAAATCAAAATGATTTATAATATAAAACATAGGATTACCTCTTGCACTGCATCAAGCTTATGAGCATAGGCACTTTTGCTGTTTATCCCTCATCATTCGTGGCTCTTTGCTCTTTAAAAAAAAAGAAGAAAAGTTAGCGCATAAGTGTGGTGGTATGCTCTGCACAAGCACATCCATTCTGCACTACTATCGACGATATTTCGTAGCTTAGCTAGATTACATATAGACATGTCTATGTGTTGTTCACAGGATGTTTAAAAAAAGAAGTGCACATATACAGGGGGTTCTCATGCACCACTTAATTTATAGGAGTAAATATCGATCTGTTCTATTATATCTCTCTCTGTATGGGACAGGATTCTAAATTTTCGTGATAATATCATCTGATCTCTTACATGTCATCTTTACATGTTATCTTAAATAGTTATTAAAAATTAAAATTTTTAACAAGATATATTAATATGTGACAAATCAGTGCACAAATATACAAGTTCAAATATAACCTCTATATATTGTAAAAAATAAATTAAACTTTGACTAGTATAAGTATATTCACAGTTATATTTATTTTCTTATTATAATTTATAAAAGTTGTATTTAAACTTATATGATATATTATATATTAATCTCTACTGTCAAATTTTTTTTAAAAAATTTAGACAACTATTTAGATGACATATAAGAGACAAAGGCATATTCCCTCAAGAGTATAAAATACTTTCCGCTCTACATGTGTCTATCTATCATCTGGCTATTATATTATATTATAAAGATATGTAAAAAAATACATAACATTTACTGTAGAGACCTCGAAAATTACCAAATTAATTGAAGAAAAAAAAATCTAATCTATTAGATTACAGTGGAATCAAATTATATAGTAATAGTTTTATACTTCAGTTGTATATATAGAATAAAAATTGTATAATGAATCTAATCCTATTTTTAATATATATTGTATACAAAAAATATATATATTATATATATAGAAATAAGAGTTAAGAGTTGTGTAGCAAATTTAATTCGGTTCATCTGTTCAAAATTGTGTTGGAAAATATCCCTAGTTAAATTCTTATATTAATCAAAGAAATAAATAAATATTTAAACTGTTATATCTTGATGGGTTCAAATTGATCGATATAATTATATATAAAATATAATTATATCCATAAAGATAAAGATAATAGTTGAATATCAAATATAATTCTACATTTTAAATATATTATATGCAAATTATAACTGTATGCATGAAAACCGAAAGTAAAAGTTGTATATGAAATTCAATTCTATTTTAAGTTCATATTATATAGAAAGAGAAGATGAGATTCTATTTATATTTAGCTTCCTGCAGGGAATTCGTTAGTTATTTGTATTTTAACTTTACATCTTATAATATACTACTTAACATTTTTCGTTTGTCGCAACACAAGAGGCAACAAGCTATAGTTTTTCCTGAATTAAAGAAAGACACCTAAAATCAACATAGAAAAACGGTGCAATTAATGCACAATGTACACCGATATCTCCTGTCAATTGAGCTAATTAAGTTCACCTGTACCTAATGAAATAAGTATGCAGTACTACTGTGCACTTGAAGACACTGATGGCAACCACATTTCTGATGGTGGTTTTCCATTTCCGGTTGTTCACTCCACGAAATACGCACTACCCGTGGTGGCCACGCGCCTGTCTAATCTTTATATTCCAGTGGTCGCAGCACATTCTTCAGATTAATGAAAAAATGTGGCAGGATCGAATCTTAATTTTCCCCTTTTTTCTGCCTCCCACCCACACAGAGATGGCTATAGCTTGCTAACTAGAGCACAATGCAGGTAAGTTTTCAGATCATGCATGCTAGTATGCTATGCCTCTCTCCCTTCATCCCGGTGCTTGCAATGCCCAAAAGGTCAAAATTAAAGTTCAGAGTCACCGTGTGCTGTGCGTGTAGTGCTTGCTTTGTTCAGTTCATTCTTCCTTAATCGTGAATCCGCATTATCTTTAGATCGAAATCAATGCTGATTAACCTAATAGAACAGGGGGTGGAGTTTTACCCACGCGTGCATCACGCACAGATCAGAGTTCTGTGATCGGATCTTTCGGTGCGTCATCGTCAGCATGTGCACGTTCGGTTTGTGCATTTATAAGCTGTTTTTTAAACGTCAACATACATTTGTTTTATTTGGTTTTGCATTATTCTACACTTCATTCGTACTACTAACGACTACTTAATAATACAGACTACGTATTGTGTATACATGGTGTAGTGTGATTTTGTGTATCGCGTGAACGATATACGTCGTAGATGCAGCCGTGAGGCATATACGCTTTGTACACGATCGATGTGATCAAACGAGACGGACGGCGAGCAACGCATGTCACATCGTCCGGGTGGTCCATGTCAAAGTTGTCCCATTCCACGTCGGCATCCGATTCACAAGTCAGCGAGGGGCGCGTGGCTGGCACACGCCGAGCAATCTGGGCCCTCCATTTCGCTAACCCTAGCGGGCTCCCCCTATAAATGCCCCTGGCCGAGGCGTGTGGCTGCCACACTGCGATCCCCATCTTCTCCGCACACGCCGCACTCTCTTCTCTCCCGTCTCGATCACTTGATCCGGTCTTCGATCGGTGGCTTGCTTGTGTTGGTATCCATGGATCCTCACCTCAGCTCTCACGTTCATGCGACGGCCGGCGCCGGGTCTGCTCTTAACTGCACGTGCAGGTTGGTCAAGGAGGAGGATCTAGCCGCCGTCGTCGTCGACGTCGTCGAGGCGGCTCCTCATTACACGACGTTGAAGACGGCCGAGGCCGACGTCGTCCCGAGAGGCGGTGGAGGCGGCGAAGGGGACGGCGACGACGAGGTGAACTACATGGCCCGAGCACAGTGGCTCCGTGCCGCGGTCCTCGGCGCCAACGACGGCCTCGTCTCCGTGGCGTCCCTCATGATCGGCGTCGGCGCCGTGAACGAAAACAACAAGGCGATGCTCTTGTCCGGGCTGGCCGGGATCGTGGCCGGAGCGTGCAGCATGGCCATCGGTGAGTTCGTGTCCGTGTACGCGCAGTACGACATCGAGGTGTCGCAGATCGAGCACGGCGGCGACGGCGACGGCGCTGACGCCGCGGCCGCCAAGGAGAACCTGCCGAGTCCGACGCAGGCCGCGTTCGCGTCGGCGCTGGCGTTCGCGGTCGGCGGCCTCCTGCCGCTGCTGACGGGCGGGTTCATAAAGCCGTGGGGCCCCAGGGTCGGCGTCGTGTGCGCGGCGAGCAGCGCCGGGCTGGCCGGCTTCGGCGCCGCCGGTGCGTACCTGGGCGGCGCGAACATGGTGAGGTCCGGCACCAGGGTCCTCCTCGGCGGCTGGCTCGCCATGCTCGTCACCTACGCCGTGCTCCGGCTGTTCGGGACGCTCTTTCACAACATGAACATCTCGTCGTCGGGGTGATGCGTGTAACGCAGAAATCGAGCTAGGTAGCGATGAAGAAACAATCAAGGGGTTTAGTTAGCTGTTTAATTACTCTTGGTTTGTCATCACTGTACCTAGTGGCTGATTAACTAGCGGTTCCCCGGATACCGAACTGGGAATAATCAGGGAATGCAAGTGTAATGGTTGTGAATTTGTGATGAAGCGAGGCCAGGTAAAAGGTCTCATATGAGAATATTGGTGTTAATTGTTGTATACCGATTCCCTTCTCACTTTGCCTCCCGTTTGTTTTCAACTTGTCTGTGTCTCAGTGACAGTTCAGAAACTAGCTGATGCTCTGGATTGCGAATATCCAAGTGTGCCACTGGCACGTTGAATTTTTTTGGTTGATTGGCAAGCAAATGCCAAGCAATACGTTGAAGGGGATTGGCAGTGGTCAATGGAACTAGTACCAGTGGAAAAGGAACTGTTTAGAACACAGAAAACAAGAACGATGCAGTCACATGTCTCCTCAGCAGCGAGTCCAGAAAAAAGCCCGGTTCATCTTGGGCCTATTTATGCCACGAAAGCCCAGCTTGGTAAGGAATATAGGTCGCCTTCTTCCACATTCTAAAGTTCAAATTTCTTGATAATAATTTGACACTGAAGTTACAGATACAGATGAGTAAAGTTACAGATCTGTGAAACTTACACTATAGAAAATTACTTTTGAGGTGTTAACGAGAACTCGACCGATCCAACGGAAATGTCTGGTGATCACAGATCTGATGATCTGAGCCTCGAGATATTCTGCACCTGATTTCTCGATCCTAGCATAGAAAATGATCAATCCAGTGACCCGGTTGCACAAATGGAAGGTAAAATAATTTGAGAAAAGGACGATACAGCCGGAACGTTGACAAAGAAAGATAAACACAGTTGCTTTCACTGCAAAACAAAATGATATAATACTACACTAACAATAAAAGTTTAGCTACAACTGTGTACCAATATTCAGATATATCAAATTGAACTGGAGAGCATTTCTCAAAGAAGAAAGCAAAAAAGACTAACTGGTACTCTACTGGAATTAATGAATCTCTCAAAGAATGATTTCATTTTTGGAGTCCTGAGCCGAAAGGGTTTAATTTGCGAGCCATGAGACCATGAAGGCTACGCGCCTACGCTTCCCACGGGATCGCTCCTCTCGTCGGTTCCCAACCTCTCTCAACTTCTTTTTCTTGATTCTCGTGGCCGCCACGCGCCACCGCGGTTTCTGTACCAACGAACGACGAGACGACCTTGCGCGGCGCGAAAGTCGCATGGCATCGTGCCGGCCTCTTCCACCGTTCCACGGCGTTTGGATCGATCCCTCTCTCTATCTCTCGTGGCGGCTACACGGGCTAATTTAAGCCCCCCAATTTGCACGTCAGATTCGTCGTGACCTCCCGGACAGATCGCGCTGTCGCATGGCGGTCATGCGCCCACCGAGTAGTTTATTCCCATGATAACGAATATTTCGGCATGTTTCTATCTCGGAGCACGTAATCCGGGATGATTTAGGTGAACTGCTCCACGCCTCCACGTACTAACTAGCGTTTTAGTAATATCCGGTTTTATCTTAACCGTTAAAATTATTTTAATAAAAAATAATAGTTTCAAAAACTTTACATCTTTTTACATTATGCGTTAAAGATCTTTATTTAAAATTTTAATTCTAAGGTTTACTTTTAAATCAACACTTTCTATAAAAATTTCTTTCGATCTAGATCCACTTAACTAAATACGCTGAACCCTCCCATAACTCTATAAGAGTTTAAATTCAAACTCATTTTATTTTATTTTTTCTAAAAATTTAATTCTAAAAATTTCTTAAAAAATAAAAATCTCATTTTCATTGTGGTTGTCTTCTCCCTGGCTGGTTCTCTCTCCCTCTCTTTCTTCTCTCCCTTAGCCTCAACTCCTCCCCATGGCCCAACCGTCTCGTAGGCCTAGCTCCTCTCTCGTTTCTCTTATTCTTTTTCCCTTCTCTTGGGTTGCGCCCACCAGCCCATCTTTCCACGCACATGGCCACTTGCGTAGCTGCGCCCTAGCACTTACTCACCACTCACTCCTCGCCCGAGACCACTTGACAACCATCGTCTCTCTGTCGCGCTTGCCCACTCCGTCCGCACTCGTGCGCTTGTCCCTTCCCTTATTGCTCCAGCGTGTGCACAAGCTGCTCGACAAAATACCGAAATGCTAGCTGACTTGTTGACGCCCATCTCTATACGCCCTCACTCCATTCCCATTCCCATGCGCCACAAACCTATTCCCGTGCCTACATGCACATCACACGCTAATTAGGGTGCTAAGCCGAACACTGCCTCTACACACGTGTGCCTTGACCCACCAAGCGTGTGTCACACCGTGCTAAACGCGAACCCTATTGGCACGTATCCTGCATGCCAACTGCTCCGTGCGTGAATCACATCGGCCACCGCCATGTCCTTGACTGCGCTACTACATCCTATTCTTCGGCCCTACCTCTCGTACCCCTATGCTGTGCTAAATCGGCTGTACTGCACAACAAGCCACGCTGCGCTGCGACAAGCCGCATAACCCTTCTACCTGCCAATACTCTACACAGCGCTACCACATGCTATGGTGTACTGTAGTGCACATCATCGCCCTTTCGCCACCAAGTGCCTATGTTTCCCGTCACCATGCACCCCACCAACGATCCCCGCACCTCGTCGTTTTTTTACCACCAAACGATCGTGGTTATATAAGCCAACACGTCTTCTTCGCCTACCCTATAAAACCCCTTACCACTAGATACGCCATCACCACCCTACTTCTCTCTCCCCTAGCCAAGAGTCGCCTCCTCTAAGCTACTGCCTTTCGCCTACCTTTCTACTGTCACATAGCAAATGCTGCCATTGGCCTCTGCCCCATCGCTAGGTGCTGCCTTTCCTATCGTTAGTGTCGCTACCTATAGCTAGGACCCATTGTTGTGCCTTCATCCAATGCCAGAAAGGGGAGAGTGGAGAGGAGGAGGAGAATAGGGAAGAAGGAAGAAGAGCCCGATGCCACTAACATGAGGGCCCCACCTCAACCAATGAGATGAGGCCACATGCTCCTTCTCCCTTCCCTTCTCACATGTGGAGCAATTCCATCCCTCTCTTTCTCTCACCGACATATAGGCCCCGCTTTCCTAACCTTAGAATGGGTCGTCGACCAAGCCATAAAGGTCGATGCCCATTCTAGCCCATCAATTTCCCAAGGTCTACTTTACATTCCAAAATAATCTCTCTCTAACATGTAGGTCCCACTTTAGAGAATATTATATAAGAATATTCCTCCCAATTTTCCAGAGATTTATTTTTTTCCAAAAAATTAAGAAATTCAAATAATCTTTCAAAATTTATATCTTTTTAATCATAACTTCCATACTCCGTTCAACTTCTAGAATTTTTTTAAAAAATATGATAAATCCAATGGAACTGTTATTTATTTGATATTTTATTGTCTTTTAGGGTTTTATTGAGATTTTTCTCATTTCGTGTATAGTTTGCTACTAGAAAATTCTCAAACGCTGATTCTGAAGATTTCTCGCCAACCAAGAACAAGACATTCACCCTTGATCATATTGCTTCTAATTTTATAAAATGTGATTGTTTTAAAAGTACATGCTTAGCATATATAGTTAAATTAATTGGCCTCAGTTTATGCGCAACCGATAGATCATGCTAGTAGTTGCATTGTTTTTTTTGTATATTGTTGTTAAATCCTATCCTTGTAACTCCACCATAACGGTGCCTAGAAGTTCTCCTTAAACAAAAATACCACTATCCCATCTTATATTGTTATTTATTGTTATAGAAAAATTGGGTTATGAAACCTTTTACGAAAATATGACTCATAGAGTCGATGGGTTTCAAAAGAGAAAAGATATGCAAAAACTCATGATGTGGAATCTTGCTTGTGTGGATTGGTTTGGTATTCGAATGGAAGAACCAATTTCTATGGGATTACATCTGAGCATCTAATCATAAGACCACATGAATATTTATAGTATGTTTTTAGCTAGGTAATTAGTTATCATATAAAAATTTTATATATCAATAGTTGTGGAACACTAAGGATGAGGAAATGAGATTGTGGATCTTTACTATCGGCGATGGATGTTATTCTAACCTCTTTTAAAGCAATCAATTAGGAGCAGAAGACATCTCCAGTGTGTCCTGAGTAGATAAAGACATGAGACTTATCTAATACTCGGTTTGATAGATTTGACCTAACTAAATCACACGAGATATTCATAGGTTAACTTTAGAAATGACTTGTCATGAACTTTCGGTGCCGATGGATATCTGGTGTCAGTTTTATGTTGTGTGAGTAAAGCGTACAGACTTTATAGAGCTTAATCTATTCGAATAGTCATGCCCATGATTAAGGGTTAATGTAAGTTGATTCTTCTAGCGCAGTTTTGTTTGCCAATGTTTTATAGGAAAATGTTTAAGAGAATAAGAACCGTTACCAAAGTTGATCTTGGTGGCTAACGAATGACCTTGGTGGTTGGGAACGAGTCTATCTAATCCGAGATAATGTGAGGGAATCATGGAGTAGGCTTCACGAAATAAAGCAAAAACTAAAGATTGGGTGGTTTCGAGAAAGAGTCAATCGAAAGAAAGATATTGGTTTAGTTTCAGATGGAGCGAGATAAAGGCTGTATGTATGGCTTAAGAAATAGGGTTTGTTGAAGAGATAGAAATGAAAAGAAACTATTAATGAAATTAAAACCTTATTCTAATGTTTGGGTTGTTGTAAAGAAACTCGCATCGAATCAAGACGATAAATCACCTTATTTTAATGTTTGGGTTATTGCAAAGTAACTTGCATCGAATTAATACGGTAACTCTCTTTCGAAATGAGTTATGAAACCTATACTTATATGTTGCAAAAATATTTTTAAACAAAAGATTTATGAAATAAACCTTTCCTTCTTACATATATGCTCGTTCTTGTGACTTGCGAGCACGAAAGTATTCAACCTCTTGTTGTTTTTTTATTCTCTCCTTAAGTTCAGCCGAAAGATGCTAAAACTTTTGGTTTTGTTACTAAACCCAAGTCACTGCCTTTGAATTAGTGTGCTAGCTGTGCTATGTTTTATTGTTATGGTTTTTTTTGGAGTTGCTGTTAAGAGTTTACCCGGTATGTTAATGAGACATAATGCATTTGTTAGTTGTTAGAATGATTTATCATGGATGTTAAATTAGAATCCTGAGAACTGATATCGATACACGCTATTCTGTTAAGGATGATTCGTCGTCTTCAATGTCATGTCCTATCTGGTATTAATTTTGTGATGGTGTTAGATCAAAAGTGTGACACCTTCTTCAATTAAGGTCTGCTTCCTGTATAGCAGATAATAAATAATATGCTGACAGTTTTGGCGCGCGTTAGGTTTTAAAGTGTTGTCTTTGAAGAACAGCTAATAATATGCTTGAGGTCGTGGCTCGCGTTAGGTTTGTGGCAACACTACGTTTACTCTTGGTCGGCTTATTTTTATGTATTAGTTGGGACAGCTAGATTGTTCTCATATGTCTTAGATTAGTAGTTGGTTTGCTTGTCATATTCAAGAAAGGTGTAAAAACGATAGGAATTTGTATGCCTGAGGCACAACCCCTTTAGCTATGGTCCGATAGTCCTGTTTGGGCTGAGAGCGCATCATATTGGACTAGAATGGTACGGCCTAGCTGCTGTAGCAAACAGTATGACACAGCCTAAGCACGAGCATAATTCGACTAATCTATCTATTTTCTCTATTATTTTTTTATTTTCCTTTTTTTCTAATTTTCTTCCTATTTTTTCTATTCTACAATTTTCCCAATGTTTTTTTATTTTTTTCTAATTTTCCCTTCATTTTCTCTTTTTAATTTTTCTTTATTTTTTCGTTACATATTTTAAATTTATAGTTTTTTCATACTAGTGGCCTGTAATTGATCCATTGACCACTATCATGTCTAGGCCTCGCATAGCATAGTTCCTCAATGTGCTATGGCATCAGTATGTGTGCTGACACGACACGACCCGCTATAAAAAGAGTTATGCCTTAATGAGCGTGTCTAACTGTGACATAGGTCGTGACAATCTAGCTAGCCTATTTAGCCATATATAAGGCTCGTGACCTCCTCAAGTGTGGCTCATGTAGGCTTGGCTAGGTCCCCAAATGAGCTAGCCTGAGCTTATGCACAAGTTTGCGAGCTAACTAGCATTTATCCGTTTGATATAACAGTATTTAGGAGTATAAAATATTTTTCATTGACCTATTTCTCGTTTGCTAATTTAATAATTTAAATTCTAAAATTTCTCATTTGAATATTATCTTACTCACAAGCTTTCAGCCAATCTCAGATTTCAATTATATTGAGCTCAAGCCTGCTTGAAAGGTTGAAGTTAAAGTAGGCTTGGCTCAAGCTCAGCTTAAGCTTGGCTCGTTAACAACCCTCGTCACATGACTAGGCATTATAAATATATAATAGTTTTAATCTTTTCTCGATGTCTAGAACACGGCAGTTTTCTTTACTCCTGGTTGAGTTAAAATTCTTCCTTTAAGTTCATTAGGATTAAATATCCTAAGTAGGTGTGTTGCAAAATGTGGAATTAGTGATTTCTGGAAAAGGAATGTGGCCATACAGGTTTATAGCTAGCTTCAGTCAATTCAAGCATCCACCGTGTGCAAGATTTGATTAATTTTGTCAGATAGGTAAGAGCAAGCTGTTGAACTTTCGGTTGGACGCTCTGAACTGGTCAGTGCGTGCTGGAATGTACGGTGCAATTCTTCGGGTGGACTTCTAGTCTACCACAACAAAATGGGACTAAACTGAGCATATGAAGAAAGAGTTGGACAAAATTAACTGAAAGGGAGTTGGGGTTATTTACCTATGCAAAACTATGTTCTGCTACCTGCTGGTGCGGATAGTGGTGAATTATTTTAAACAAAAGTATTCCATATAAATTATTAATATAGTTATTATATTTAAATGTCTAGTGTGTTGCTTGCTAGACTAAAAGAATAATTATAGGTTTAAAATCCCTCTCTTTTCTCTTCATCATGAATTAATATTGTGTATAAAGAGCTAATTAAATTTTGGTATTATAAGAGGCATAAACATATATGCATTAGGTACACCTTAATACACCAATTATTTTATATATTAATATGATAGAATAAGTGTATATTGCAGCATGAAAATTCAGCCATAGGTGCATTAGTGTGACGCATGTATTTGGCTCAAATGTATGGTTAGTGTATTGGTTTTTTATGCATTAAGTTTGTACCAAAGTGTTGTCAATATGCAATTATTTCTAATGACATTAATGCTAAATAAAAACCAATTTTACTGCTAGTTTATGAATATCTTATACTGCATCTAGTATATAAGCGCATAGGAGGCTTCTGACATAAAAATGAGACAATAGCAAAAGAAACACACATCAAACTTGTTTCTGTTATTATGTAGGATGTTGGCATGGCGTAAGATAGATTGAATATCCGTCCTATCGGTTAAATCAAATCGTGCTAATATGATTCTAATGCTTTTGCTATCATTTTATTTCTAAACTTACAATTTGATTTAATCGATAGGACGAGGAAAAATATTTCATCTCCTCTCTCTTTTTTCTTATCATTCATGTTCTCGATACCTATACGAAATAAAGGACTACATGCTCACATATAAGAAATCAAGCCATCTGGAGGTCATAGTCTACTTAGATTTAGACTACGCTTGGATGTATGAACTCAAGGAAATATACATTGGGCCATGTGCTCCTTTTGACTGAAGGGGCAATTTCGTGGAAGAGTGGAAAGCAATTTGTTATTGGTACTTCCACCATGGAGGTCTTCAAATTTAATGTGATAATTCCACTATGGTCTTCTTTAAAAATGATAAGTACTTGAAGGGAACAAAACATATGGACTATAGAGATACCAACTAAAGAGATATCACAGAGGGTGCGACATAGGAGATTGGCTTAAACCGAATCCCACGAACCACAATGCCGGTACCAATCCTGGATACAATGTTGTTACCCGTTATTAATCGAGATGCATCGTTGTAACTAAAGATAATATGGATCGATTATACCTTTATGATGTCACATCTTTAGAACAACTCTAATAGTGTAACCGACAAACAGAGAAGTAGCAACAGACTTAGCGCAGCTAGACCTAATCCACAAAAAATGGCTTGGAATTAGGAAAAAACGATAACCTTCAACTTCACTTCTGTCTTCTTGAAGAAGAGAAAAAACAATAATTAAGTATATATGTACTCAACACACCATGGGAAATATAAGTATGTAGGCTACAAAGGAGGGCTAGGTTTGTTTCCGAGGAGGTGAGCGAGCGTGAACTGATAAAGGTCCAATGCGAAGACGCACTTAAACACACTGAGGCTTAGGAGGTCTACTTAACTCCAATGCAGGTCCTTAGCTTCGAGGTCTGAGGGTGTGCTAATTAATTTAACTCTGTAATTGACAAGGAGATAAAAAGGATACAATCGACGAGCCAAATCGGCCGATAGGCTAATATAGACTCATGCTATTGGTTGGTTACCAATAGGACAGTAGCGCTCATATATTGGTTGAACAACCGATGAAGGCATAGGAAAAAAGGCTAGGAATAAAGTAAATGACTCATCGATTGAAAAGCCGATGAAGCTCCAAATAAAATACGCGATGAATAGTAAAGAGCAAGATCTGATCTCGAGAAGGTACGAGATCCAGCGACCACTATGATTAGTACCATTAGAGCCAACCTCGATAGATTGAAACAAATCAAGATAGTATGAGGCTGAGGATAACGATACCAAGATGGCAAAGGCTAGATCGAACGTGCTAACAAAAGAGATGGGTGAACCTATCGGTTGCTATTGGCCGAGAGTCCGATGCAGGCATATAACTGAATTTCGGTGTTAACAATTACACAAACTTATGAAAATATTTTTGAAAACACTAAGTGTGGGTTGTTTATCATGTGGTTGGAAAGATGCTTTTACCTTGATCCTATCCAGAAATTGCTTCGTAACAACTCAAGTGGATGAAATAAATTTTAGTTGATTAAAACTATCTGTCGTTTGTCCTACCATAACACCGATGAATAACCTTATGCCTTTAGGTAGTTTCCAACCTATTTCTCATCTATTCATTTCTTTCCACTTTCAAACATATCAAGCATCAGCCCATCTCATCATCTTATCTCTTTGGCTCCTAGAGCAATCTATATTTCCAGCACATGTTGCTTCCTCATGGGAAGCTTAAACTATGATGTTAATCAGCATCCCGGATCGCTACATGACCATTTTAGATCATTTAATGGTCATCCATCAGTCATCATAACCGATTATGGTAACTGTTTCCAATCCCACAAACCACTTTTACAAAACACTGACAATCAAATCTATGCTGAAGGAATCATCTCACATTCACCTATAACCGTGGGCACGACTATTTAAACAATTCAATAACCTCCGTAGAGGGTGTGTGCTTTACCTACACGATGTGAGTTTACTTCCTAGACCCATTGATGAAGAAGGTTCACAAAAAGACATTTCCAAAGCATTTTTAGGATAGCCGATCATTAACTAAACAGATACCACACCAAGTACTAGGAAAGTTCCTGACTTCCTATACTCAAGATCCCGTAGAAGCATCTTAGATGACACATTGATGACTTCACGTCCAATGACCTCCACACTTATCCAGGGTACACTAATTATTTGGCCAGGGCATCCCATTCTACCCATGGAGTTACATTGTGAGATACTTAGATAGAATTTCTCACGAATCGGTCCTTATATATAAATAGAGAGTAATACTGTAAAGGTGATCACTTTGCATTATGAATTTTCAAAAAAAATATTTTTTATTTTGCAAACTCCTCGACACCACGCGTCGGATTTTCAAAGGTTTAGAAACCTATTTTCCTGTATCGACAAACAAATGTGATGTGGGTGGAACCATTAATACCTATTCTCGAGGGAACGAGTGTCAAGGTATTAACATCCTATAGTTTTAATGCAATTACTATGTCAGTCTATCATGCGAACTAAGGCTAATCAAATTTATTATGCACACTAGTAATATAATTTTACAAATAAAATATTTTAAAACTAGGAGTATATTGTCAAAGGGTGGCTTGCATCTGTCTTTGTCTTTAATTCTCTCAAAAATCTTCATTCGAAATAATTTCCATCGTTGTTGACTACGCGCAAAAGAGAGAAAACCATATAAAACCTTAAAAAGAAAATACTATTATTAATAACTAATAATAACATTAGGTATATCTCAATTTTTTTTAAAAAAAATTGGAAACCTAAACAGTCAATGGGAGTTATGGATAGGGAGATATTATTTTTGGAAGATAAATTTGATTTTCTAGAAAAAATAGATTATTTAATTTGAAAAAAGAAATATTCCTAAAAATATTCCTTAGACGGATAGGTGAGTCTTCTAGTTATGGAAAGAGGAGGATGTACAGTAGACTTGATCTATGGGTTAGAAGAGGTGAAAGGGTTCGTGAACATGGACCTGGTCCATGGAATTTAGTCTAAGGAGAAAGGAGGCTAGCCTGGTAGAGGAGGGAGGGTGCTCATTGCCTTTCGGCCATCTAATAATCCTAGAAGGCTGACGGATATGGCCTATTTGAAGGCAGGTCGAGGCTCGAGGGTTGGAGGTGGGGTGGAGATGTGTGGGGCCCTTGGTGCCAGGCTGGTGTCAAAATGACTGCCACGTTGGTTTGCCTAGAGGATGGGATTGACCCAAACGGAGATCGACGACTAGTGGCGATTGACATCATTCTAGTGAATGAGTAAGGAAAGAGGAAGAAGATAAGTGGTTTGGATGGAGGAACGAAGGTGCGACGATAGCCTGCGACGAGAGGTCAAGGGTGGTAGCAAGGAATGACTCATGCATCACTAGCAAAGTGCGGATGCCAAAAAAGGGAAATCGGACCTATAGTCATATCCAAGAGAGCTCTAGGTCTTCAATTTTGAAGTGGACAAGGGAAAGGAGGGGATGGTTTGCTAGAATTTGGGGATTTCAAGGTAGCAATGAGGAAGCTTGACTTGGGCCAGTGCATGAAGAAGAAAGGGGCATGGCGACTTCGGCCAAAGAGCAAGGGATTGAGAGGGGGCATCGTAGGCTTTATAGCCATGCGCCGCGCAAAGCAACAACGAAGATAGGTGGTGCAGCATAGAACACGGTGCGATGCATGCATGGTGAGGTCAGAGAGGCGATGACGAGTGGCGTAAGGGCTTGTTGGCTGGAAGGGAAGAAAAGGAGGGAGAGGTGAAGGGATAGGATGGCAATAAAAGCTGGCGAGGCCAGTACAAGTAGGAGCCATGGTGGCTGGCAAGATTTGATGGGACATTGCAAGTTCATGGCTCGGTGTGTGGTGGCAGTGCTCCTAGGAAGATAAGGATGCGATAAGGACGGCCAAAGGTGGCGTTGAGTGATGGGTCTAGGTGGCGAGGACAACACTTTCACACCCTAAAGATCACTAGAATATAAATTACCATGAAAAAAGAATTCCTAGAAGTTATTTAATAATTATAGAAAGTGCATGAATAAAAATATATGAAAATTTAAACATCAAATTGGGCCTAGATAAAATTTTATTAAATACTTTGAGTGCTCTAGTATTTTCTAGAATTTTTCATGAAATTATTCCATCATGTGAAGTATTTTTAATAAATGAAACATCATTTCAACAATTATTGAAATTAAAGATCCTATTAAAAACCTCATCTAGTCTTGGGCCCTTTTTGGCCCAATCCTCCCTCTTCTTTCTCTCTCACCAGCATGTTCCTCTCTTAGCCTCTCTTTCTCCTCTCCCATTGGGATCCACTTCATGTCGGCCCAATTTGGCTGAGCTGACCCATCTTCCCTCCATACTTGTAAGGCCATCGGCCCAGTTGCACGTGCCAGCCTACTAGCTCACCCTTTCACTTGGCTTGCCTCCTTCTTCCAGCCCAGCCCCTTGTCTCCTCCTTCCAGCCCAGCCCCTTGGTCTCCACCACGCTGTTCCCATGCCTTAGCCATCTCGCCACATGTTCCTTCTCTCTCTGTCATTGGCCGCTGCTCTAGCTCCTCCGCCCGACATCTCATTGGCCATCGATCTATATCATCTCCTCCCTCAACACTGCAAGGATGCAAGCAAGCCTGTTTGCCTTCTCCTCGAAGCCGAAGCTTGCAGCAAGCTACTCGTTACCATTAATCCGAGGGTGTTGCCGCTTGAAGTTTGTCACCAACCTCTTACCTCTGCCATTTCTTGTTGTGTTTGTGTTCACGCTGGAACCTGACGCGAGCATGCTAATGCCTAGGAGGTCTGCTTAGCTCCAGTGTAGGTCGGTCGGCTTCTCTTCGTGGCTCGAGGTACGCGCGCCGGAGCTTGTGGGATTCGGTCGACTCCGGCGCGACGATGTGGGTGTGAGCGTGCCAGTCAATTTGACTCTGCAATTGATAAGGAGGTGAGGCAAGCGGGTCAGTCGGACGATAGGCTGATACAAGCCCTCGCTATCGGCTAGCTGTCAATAGGATCGAGTTAGTCATTAGCCGCGTCCGGATGGCTTCTGCTATCGACTGATCGCCAATAAGAATCATGACACTCTTCCATCGGCTAGAAAGCCGATGTAGGCGTAGGCGGATGTCGATGAATGATATGATGACTCTGGGTGTAGCGAACGCGAGACCCTGATCCATCGACCGTAGAGCCGATGGAGGCATTGGAGTGTACTCAGAGAACAACAAGGCGCACGGGATCCCTCCTGGTGGTCGACAAAACCTGTCGCAGTCGTTCATCGACTGGAAAGCCAATGAAAGCATATGCGAAGTGGCAAGGAATCGTATAAAAGGCACTGGCTGCAAAGCCGATGCCGCTCCGGAGATGGCAGCACGAGACCCGTCGCCCGTCGTGACGACGCCGCTAACACCGAATCTCAAAGATCGGACCTAACCGAGATAGTATGAGACCGAGACCAACGGCAATGGGACGGTGGACGCCGGATCGGTTGTGCTGAAGTAAGGGTGAAGCGAACCCATCGGCTAGCTGAGCCGATGAGAGGACGTCTCTTTGAAGAGTACATTGGTTGGAAAGCCGATACGCTTGGTGTGGCGCTCAAGGGAAGTCTCTGTAGACTCGGTGTGTATCGGTTGAGAAACTGATGCGCTGGGCATGTTGCTTAACGTATAGATAACTCATAAGCTAGCACTCCAATGAAACGCCGTACAGAGACCTATAGGCCTAAAGCTCATTCTACCGTCGGCAGCCTCACAGGTCGAACCTAACCGATGCAGCACGAGACCGATGATGGCAGAGAGAGCTTGATAGACCGATAAACCCTACACGAACGTGATGTGATATATCCGATCGGCCTAAGAGGTCAAACCTAACCAATGCAGCCTTAGACAGAGCGAGACATATCGAGATAGTGGCGGGACTTACCCCTTCACCGGAGATCGAACTTAACTGATGTAGCTCTGCGTCGAGAGCCAGACCCCGTCGGTAAAAACTAGATGAACTAGGGTGGCGATGCGTCGAGGTTGTATTGATCAAAGGATGCTTTACATGTTTCTAGGGGTTTATATTTATACCCTGGGTTTACAAAGTTCGACACGTTTACAATAACCATCGGACGCTATTTCCTAACAAAGATAAAAGGAAAATGTCTCGAAGAAAGTTAACCAAATTAACTAAATCTTCCTATCTATATAAGATACGATAGAATACCATGCCGTGAACTACGGCTCCTCCTCAAATTTGGTCTTATCTAAATAATCTTTTATTCTGGGATCGAATCTTTTCTTACTTCAATCCGATCGGCTTCTTCCCTGTAGCAATCGGACATTTTTTCGCTTAAACCGATCGTCTTTCCAATCTATCGCTGGGCTTTCCAAATTTTGGCGTTAACAGTTTGTCGTCGTGGTGCTCTCCGTTCTTACTATCACCTTGCCTTTTGTTGTGTTCCATCACATCTGAGCTGGTCGACCGTCGAGATGATGTGGTTGCTGCATAGTCACCTCATCAATGCTACCTCCTCCCTTCTCACTTGTGTGGTGCTTCCATGTGAAGTCATGTGGCTGATCCTGCCAGATTCAATTTGAGTCGTTAGATCTTCATCAACGCAGTTAAACCAATCTCAGTATCTATACGAGTGAACCCATAGACCTTCTCTACAGACTAGGTCTACCGTGGACCTTCCTCTCGATGACATGTTTCCACATGTCGTTGACCTCAGCCTTTCTCTCTATTCCAAGGCTAACATCATCATCTAACCTCTCGTAGTATAAAAATAAATAATAATGATGCAGTAAATCATTTATGTCTTTTTAATAGATATTAATTGAATTAAAATTTCATTAATTTATAACTAATTCATACAAAATCAGAATAATCATACGAACTCAAGGTAGTTCAAGTCTCAAAATTAATCTAAATTCAAGATATACCTTTTTATAAACTTTTTGTGTTGTTTACTTGGTTTTTATTAGTATTTTTCCTAGTTTTTTGTGCTAGCCTATAGTTTTCGTTATTTTGGAGGTTTGCAAGAACGTTGGAGGAGTTTTGGAAGACTAATTGAAGATCATTAATAGTAAGGCAAGTCATTTAAACCAAAATCCCTTTGAGCATGTTGGTTCGATATTTAAATTCTCGCTTACTTCAAAGATATATTTATTTTCAAATGTCATTGGGTGATGTGAATCTATATCCTTTGTTATTGTCAATTTGCATTAATTACCTTATTTCTTGTTACCATGACTAGTTTGGAATTTATATATTGATCTGATTAGATATTATTATAATTGCTTAGCCATGCTTAGAAAATATATATTCACTTATAGAATAATTAATAGTAGCTCACATTGGTTGGTCATGTTTGATTAATTAATAATATTTTAACTAAAACTTGACTAATGATGAATTGTAAGCATAATTATGATGGTTGTGGTAATAACAATTAAGGACTGGTTTGCGAGCTACTATTATAAAGCATTTATCGTACAAACCACAAGTTAAAGTGGAGAACGACTGGTTTTGTAGTGTAGTATATCCTAGCAGGAGGTATCATAGTGTGTTTAGTTTATATGTGGTAGTGCCAATAAATACACAGTGCCAGGTCTAAGTTCTACATGATAGTATTAAGTCCATATTAGAAAGCCAAGAGTTTCTCTAGTTTAGAGATTGTGCCACCTGTATCGAGGACTTGGTCAGTAATCATTCTATTGGACGTGTCATGTGAAGGGTTGTATCACGATTTCTCTATTTGTAATACCATAGTGGTATTTGGGGGGCATAGCAACATGTGTGAAATCGTATTTTATGGATAAATTTGTACACCTCTGAATATAGTAAAACTGTTTGAATAACCGTGCTTGCGGTTATGGGTGAGCCTACAACGTTTTTTGTGATTAGTCTCACACTACTCATTAATAATAATAAACTGATACATGATGAAATTGGTTAGCACATTGTGTAGAGATGTTAGATCTGTGCAATCTAGATTGGTTGTTCAGAGATGGCTTGGGGCTATGCAATATTGGTGTGATGTTCAATCTTGATTTAATAATGATTAATTATTCTACAGTTTTACTACTCTTAAATGTTTCTTAAATGTTGCTTTTGTAAATAAGTTCTATTATACTTTTATTTTCCATATTTCGTGCATCTATATATTTAATATGTGGTTTATTGAGTATTCTATATGCTCACTTTGCCATAATTATCAACCTCACTTGAAGAAGAGATTCGTATGAGAAGATCCTTGGCTTACACCCCAGTTGAGCTGCTTGTAAGTGTGAAGCAGAAGCCTCGCTAGTTTTTCCTTTCTGCTATCGTTTCTTTGTAGTGAGGACTAAGTGCCTGTTTTATAAGTATTTTACCATTTTAGTTATGTTAGAATCATATTCAAATTGTCAATTTGTATACATCGACCGATTCCTAGACAAGAATTTAATGCATAAATTTATTAAAAAAATACTAGTGAATTTTTGACATGATAGACATGGCACAGAAACTACTAGGAGGGAGAAGCAAACTCATAGCACAGTGGCCAGCAGTTCCACATGCACATTTTATTGAGCATGTGGCCATCAGTTAGAGAGTAGGTGACGGGGATGATGACTGCACATGGTCATGCTGAGAGGTCGCCCACTGTGTTGCTAATAGGTGGGCCCTGCTATCGGCTGTGGGAGAAGGAGCAAGCACGAGCGTGGACCTAGCGAGCGTGAGTGCAAGCGGCGCATAGGAGGGAGCGGGCCAAGTGCCTAGGCTTGTGGAAGCAAGCTACTTGGGATAGGCCAGTGGCTGTGGGTTCAGCTAGGCTTAATGGAGGGAGAGAATAGATGAGGCTGGGCGTTTGGGAGGAAAAAATGAAAGGCGGCCCGAGTTAACTGGGACTTTTGATAATTTTTTAGGAATTTAGTTTGAAGGATATTAGGAATAGTTGAAACGATTTTCAAACCAAATTTGATATTTGAGTTCACAAAAATATAAAGATTGCAACACAAGGGCTTCTTGACCAGAATTTTGATATTTTCAAAATGTATTTAAATTTTAAAAGAAAATTTGGTAGGTGATGAGAAGGAAAAACACATGGATTCAAAGACGAATGTGGATTTGATGTTTGGAATTTGGAACAAAGATTCAGTGAATGGATTTTTTTTTGGTTGACTAGAAATTGTAGGTGATGATTTTGGATTTGAATGTTGAATATTTTGAAAGGAGGTTCAAATTTGGAGGAAATTTGAAGGGGTGGTTAATAAGGGAAAAATAGAGGGATGCCAAGGGGATCTGAATTCAAAATTTTAAATTTGACCTAACGACTTAGAGGATAGTATCTTTGATTGATTTGAAATAATGGGAAAAGATTTTGGTTTTGGATGACCAAAGGAATTTTGGATAGGTTAGGAAGAGATATTCAAATTATAAAATTGAAGCCTCGGGATTTTTAATGGAGATTTTGATACGAGATTTTTGGGTTTCAAAGAAAATGATTTTGAGATCTTTGACACTTAGGTACTTTATCACATATAAAAATCTAAAATTTTAAAATTAGGGTTTTCATTAAAATAGTTTTTAACGGTCTAAAAATGGGGTGTTACAAAGTACAAAAGGAAAAAGTTACACATTTTATGTTAGCGGATCTGCTAATGAAAGGATTACCGCCCCAAGACTTCGATTGGCTATGTAGAGAGTATGGGCATTATAAATAAATCCTTATTAGCATGAAGTGTATACACATGAATAAGTGTTGCTCATATAGTTTTAAAATTTATGAATTCAATAAAAATTATGTTCTGGATGTTATCTATATTATGGTGATTATTTTGGTCAGAAAACAATTTTTGTTTCCTGGTTGAGTCGACTATGATACATGAAAGGAATCTTGTCACTAAAAGGCCTGTTACCACCATGATTCTACCATCTCAATTTCAACTAAAAGTCAGACTTGCTAAATTCAGTGTTTGGTGTGCCTAAAAGTTATATATATGAATTTTTAAGTCATTACATGGGCCAAGTGAGAGAATGCTGAATTATTTTAACAAGTGTGCCATGTAAATTATTGAATATAGTTCTTATATCTAAATGTATAGTGTGATGGTTGATAGACTAAAAGAATAAGGATTATGGGTTGAAGATCCTTCTCCTCCCTCTTCATTATGAATTAATATTATGCATAAATGTATGTGTATTAATTACACCTTAATACATAAATTAGTTAATAAATTAATATGATGGAATTAAGTGCATATCGCAGCATGAAAATTTAGCCATATATTTTAGTGTGATGCATATATTTGGCTTCAAATGTATGGTTAATATATTGATTTTTCATGCTTTAAGCCTACACTAAAGTATTATTGTCAATATGTAATGGTTTCTAATGGAATTACGATCAAATAAAGATCAATTTTACTGCTAGTTTATAAATGTTTTATAAATACATCTAAGTATATAAGTAGATAGAAAACTTTCAAAAGAAAAGTAAGACAACAGTAAAAAACACATACATTAAAGTACTATGTTCTCTTGTAACATAAATGATAACGAGGAAGAGAGAAGAAGAAATATTTTTTCTTATACACGGCATTGGCATGATTCAAGATAAATTGAATATATGTCCTATTAAATTAAATTATGCTAATATTATCCTAATACTTTTGCCTGTTCATCAATTTTATTTTATTTTTATGCCTACAGATAGTTCGTCAATTGGACTGAGACTTGCTACAGATCGAGCTCTCCTTTTCCCCTGTTCATGTGCATGGATTTGCAAAACCCCTATCACTAACCACTGTTCTGGCTTGGATATGTAAGTACTACTATTACGAGTTACAGCAAGCAGATAAGGGATTGCTGTCAATATTCACAATTGTTATATTAAGAATGGAGCAAGAATTGGAGTTAGCTATATATTACTCTTAGCCTTATCCACAGATAATACTGTTAGATGTATTGTACCATCTAATGCCCCCCTAAAGAACACCCATATGCATAAGTAAAAACCATCAAACACAATCACTTGGATTATACACTTCGCAATCTTTTGTGTTTCTTGCGGGGAATTAATGGGCCTGTAATATCATAAACCATATTTTACTTCTGGGAGTACACAATATTACCGGTGATAATGGCGCCTATAAGTTCATTAATATTCATTATCTAAAAACAAAAGGGTAAGTTCAACAATCTCTCCAACTGCAACACTTAAGAAAAAAAGAGAGATACTCCTAGATGAGTTTTCAGTTCAGGCTATTTGATTCCCTTTGCCTTCCATGTGCTCACACCTAGTACTACACGATGCAATGCTCTTTTACAACATATATTCTTGTGGTTGCCACATGCCTCGCTAGTAGTTCAGAGGCTAAGATTCTAGCTAAGCATCGAACCATTCAAGCCTTCCCGTGTCAGCCACGCGCTCGGGATTAATATGTCCATCACATGAGCTGGATACATCTAACTTGGCCATCCTCCTCTTAGAACCCATTAGTCCATCCTTGACTTGGAAATTTTTGGTCTTTCCATTGCCAAATGACAAAGAGGTGCCAAAGGATTAGGTGAGAGTTACCTTGTCTCACGATTATAAATAGCTGATGAGCCCCTAGATATGTCCTGCCCATACCATTGCCATAGACGCAGGTCTTTCTCAGGAAGTGAAGAGAGCAGCAGAGTTGGCATAATCTGCAGGGTTTATCAGGTAAGCTCTATTATGTCGCCTCTTCTGGGCTATTCATTTGATTTGGTTTTCCTTTTGCTTGTGTCATTTTTCTGCTTCTAGAAAATGGAAAATACCCATGAATGTTGCTCTGCTCTTCTGTTTCAATGCAAGCCCTTGACCTGTTCTCTAACTAGTAAGGAGTTCAGGTAGCTTTGATCTGAAACATTTTTTCCAGCACTATTATGCATACTATTGATCATCTGACATTGTTCCCACAATTTCATGAAGTTCATTCTGTAACCTTGTTTGTTTCCATATCTAATAAAATCTCGGCCAGCAATCTTCAGTCAGCCCTGGTGAAGAACAATTTCATGGAGTTAATTTATCTTGTAGATGAATTTCCGAAACTGAAGAATTTAATGTCGATCTTTCAGATATGATCAGTATTTCAACCATCGGTATGTAAAACCAGAATGTGCTAATCATCAGTAATAACCTGAAATGAACCAATCATGCATCTTCCGACAACAAAAAAAAATTCAGACCATATATTCAGCACAAGAAATGCAATGCAAGTCTTATCCATGTGCATTTCCTTGTTTGTGATACGAAGTTTACTAATGTCCAATGCATGAAATAGCAGAAATTTTCTGACACCTGGTGCTACTGTAATGCAGTTAATTTGCGGCACAAAAGGAGTAGTACAGCGATTAACTGAAACTCGAATCGTCGACGCTAACTGAGGTCTTCAGACAAGACGAGCAGGCATCATGCAACGATGGACACGCAACGGGATGCTGAACTTCTCGCAGCCGGCGTCGTCGTCGCCGTTCGGATTCTACGACGCCGGCCACGGAGCGTTGAGCAGCGGCGCCAGCCGGTCGCACGGCTGCAGGAGCCAGAACAAGGACCAGCGCAACCTGGAGAAGAACCTGACCAAGGTGAGGAAGGAGTGGATGAAGGTGAAGGAGGAGATGGGCTACGCGAGGCTTCTCAGCGAGCACCTCAGCGAGACGGTGACGGAGACCGACCGGAAGGTGGCCGCCATGCTCGAGGAACTCGATCGGACGGACAAGTACATGCAGGATATACTGTCGTCCCAGCATAAGTAGTGAACCATGACATCAGATATTCAGATGCGTATTTTGATGGATTTCTATGTATTTACCTAGCAGCTAGCTAGATCAGCTTGTTCTGGGAATTTTTGCCATTGTGGTATTCGGTTTTTTAGCAGATCGATGTCCCGGTACAGGGTATATATAAATCATACGTTACTGATATGTCAATAATTCTTCAGCTTCGCATCTATATGCCATTTCCTTGGTTTGCTTGATGAGCTAACCATTCCAGAGTTTCCATCTCATCCGATTACCCATTACGTAAGATAGATGCTAGCAGTTCAAAAAAAAAGATAGATGGTAGAAAGCAGTTAAAAAAAAAAGATAGATGCTAGCAAGCAGTTCAAAAAAAAGCTGGATGCTACCAAGCAGTTCAAAAAAAAGATAGATGCTAGCAGCATGCCAGCATGCCATTAATTGGTAGCTTCGACGCACAAGAAGCATGTGTCTGAAACACAGGAATTTTCCTGGCCGGTTCTTCTGAAAACAGATACAGTAGCTAGGTTATTGTAATTCTTTTTTACAAAAATCATGTCAAATTATTGCACTCCAAACAAAGCGAGGTAAACATGGCGTCCAATCAAGTTCCTCATGTATTTTCGCATATAATGGCACGCATTGTGCCGTGCGTGCTGCACAGTACAACCTGTACTACAGTGATAGCAGTACAAGAAGTGGAAGCATGGCATGCAAAGACGACGGACTAGCTTTGACTTGACCAACAAATCCCCAATTAGCAAACAAGGGAAACGCTAGCCCTTTCTCTTCTTCTCTCTACCGTGCAAGCTAAGTCCATGAAAGCTCAGGCTGACGATTACATCATGGCTGACGATTACATCATAGCTGACAATTTCTGAGGGTAGTAGCCTAGCTGGCTAGCCTGTCTGTTAGACAGATCACTGGTCTAGATTGTATATATATATATATATATTTGATCCTCCTTGTATACTTTCAGAGTTTTAGTCACTGTACATATTTCTACATGGTCCTTAAAATGTCATACTACAGTGTCCCGGTCCAGCGCCAAAGCCAAGTATCACGCTATCGCTTACGCCGTCGCCGAGTGCTGTTGGCTTCGCCAGTTTCTCCAGGAGCTCCGTGCACCCCTCTCCACCGCGACCATCGTCTACTGCGACAATGTCAATACCGTCTATATGACCATCAACTCGGTCCATCATCGACGCACCAAGCACATTGAGATCGATATCTATTTTATCCGTGATAAGATCACATTAGGACAAGTTCAAGTGCTCTATGTATCATCGGCACATCAGTTTACCGATATAATGACCAAAGGCCTGATCACGCCTTTGTTCATCAGTTTTCGGTTCAGTCTCTGCGTCCGTTTTCCTCCCGCTGCGACTACGGAGTGTTAGACAGATCATTGGACTGGGTTGTATATATATAGATCTGATCTTTTGTATATTCTCGGAGTCTTAGTCACTGTACACATTTCACACTCTCTTAGTAAAAATCAATTTATCTATATACAATTGTCAAGACAGCATATATAAATATATATTGTGTGTGTGAGTGAGTGTGTCGCCATTATTCTAATGTGAGACTTGATTACCCACTTGGGAAGGCCTCCCCTGCATTATGACATTAACAAAATCAACTCGACGACGTCAAAACCAGGCGACACACCGGCCTACGACGGAGACAATACGGTGGGCGCCGTGATGCGGTGATGCCTGGCCAGACGCGCCTCGTCGCTCTCGCGCTATATTCAATTGCATACGGGCTCCATATGCATGTGACCATAGTTTAATTTTGTTGTTCCCTCCTTGTTGATGCAGAGATAACGAGTATATCGTGCGTTTCTCCGAAATGGTAATTTAACCTCGATTCGGCCTTAGATGGGCCAGAGATCAACACACTTGGCTGTTGGCTCCTTTATTTTGATCATTTTTTAAGATAGACAATTACGTAAGCTGGACCCGGGTGTTTCTCTCAAAAGTAAGCTGGACCCGGTGTATTTGGTATCTGGCAGGCCTCGGCAAGTTTGATCGACTTTTGCTGTTGATACGGACGGCTCAATAAATGCCAGGTAATTCTACTCCACGGCCGAAAGACGAAATATATTCAAATGGGCCTAGAAGCCCATTTTTCCAAACTGATGAGTGACACCACATCTGATCTGACTTCTGAGCACCGCTCAGGGTAGTCAGACTGACCTCTGAAAACATTCATGAGATAGATGATACATAAACATCTCTGCTTCTCACATACGGAGTACTTCTTTCATTTAAAAATATAATAATGTTTAATATTTAAGTATATTTTAAAATATAATAAATTCTATATCTATATTATCTTTTAACCAATCATAAATTTTCATCACTAAATTTACTAACTACCATCTTCTTAACCAATCGTAACATTATATCATTTAATTCATCGATTTTTTAATACTTGTATCTAACTTTAAAACTTTTTATATTCTAAAAAGAGTGGGTATTTAAGAAGCACCGGAATCAAAATAAAATATCATGAGAGATTATTTGACAGTGACCCTGTTTATATGACCTGCTGCGCTACAGACCGATGTCCTGCGATGTCAAGCTCAAGCTGAAGGTATCTCAACCGGTAAAATCTGTGCATTCTTCCCGTGCATGTCGCCCATGATAAAGTGCTATATATTCTCAACCGGAGTACTTTTTACAACTTATAAACCGTTATCTATATTTGGAGATTGGTTTTAATGTTTTTATTGTAGTTTTTTTCTTTTAAGTCTCTAAATATATTATATATGTTTTCCTTATAAATTATTTATTATTATTAATAAATTGTTACGGTTTATAATTAGCTACTGTGAACCGATAAGTAACCTAGCTTCTGGTAAAGCTGCTAAGTACGTGGCCCGAAAGTAGGCCACCAAATATCAGAGGAAGGCATCCGGTGGCACACATACGCCGTAAGAATTGGCAACAGTATCGCCAAGCGAAAACGGGTGAAAACCCGAGGAACTGGCAATAGTGATTGTGAATGTGTGAGTGGGTCAGTGCGCGTGGACACGGTGGACCGTGGACGGGTGGAGCCGTGAGATGCTCTGTGTGGTGACTGGCGAGCTCTGAAACGTCGAAAGCTCCACGCCCTGTGTGCATGGGCCATGGCCCATGGGTAGCTCGTGGTCGAAAAAGCGGGGACGTGTCTGCTTTGCCTGCACTTTTTATGCTCCTTTGTTTTACCTTTTGTTGCTCGATCACAAGTTCACAACTGACAACTAGTGCGTGAATTGCTGTATAACAATGTCAGTTTACGAGTTGTATTCTTATAGTTTCAAGTTCATCTTGGATATAAGCCGTTCTGGGATAAATATAGTACTGAACCGAAGTTAGTACTAAACATAGGACAAGACAAAGGAGTATCGTTTTTTTCACAGGCAATGCCACCAAGTTATGCAAAATATCATACCCTGTCTTCACTGGGATAATGTTGTTTCGAATTTATTCAAACAGGAAGGATTGGAAAATTGTTTTTTTTTTCAGAAAAGGAAAAGGCGTTGATAGTTAGGCAGGCAGCCTCCGGAAATAAGGCGCCAATCCAAAACGTGAGATGGGAGATGATCCTCGCAGCCCCGCGGCTGACATTATCTGCAGCCTCCCCTCCTCACCATCATCGCCAGCAGCAGCAGCAGCAGCTCGCGCGCATAAAGCCTCCACGACAGCCGCACGCTCCCGCGGCGCGCGAAGGCGGCAGGCAAGGCAAGGAGTGCGAGAGAGCTAGCGCTAGCGCTCGCGGCAGAGGGAAGGACGAAAGATGCCACCGCCGCCCACACCCATGGCAGCAGCCGAGGCGCCAGTGCTGCGGGCCGCCGCGTCCGCCTCGCGCCTCCTCCTCGGCCACCGCCCCTTCCCCGCGCCGTCGCCCGCGGCGTCCCGCTCCCGCTACGGCGCCGCCGGGCGCGCCGCGGTGGCTGGCCCCGCAGCCGGCCTCCGCCCGCGCCCGCGCAGGCCGCGCCTATCGGTAGTCGCCATGGCCGGCAATGGTGAGCGAGCCACAGTCTGGGGTTACTTCTTGTGTTTGTTCCATTTTAGTGCGAACTGTGCATTGACGGTTTTCGATGAAATGGCTAAAAAGAGTATCTTTCGTTCTTTCTTAGAGTTGCAGATAATTCCCACTCAGTACGAAACAATTTAGGAGGGTTTTGTTGGATAGTGTATTAGTTGCTATGTTGCAACTACTACTTATGCAAAAGAAAAGGTTGGGGTAGCATGCCCGCGATGGTGCTTAGGATTGTTGATGGGCTGATGCTTTGTCAGATAAACAATTGATGAAGCTGTTTCTTAACTAAGAGTAATTGGTGTAGAAGCACTTCTGGAGTTCATAACTACTCATGGCATCGATATCTGTAAATGGTTATTGTAGATTTGTAGTAGGAGGATTTTTCTCCCAATAGAACAAACTGAGAATCTGGAAATAGAGAGATGCGAGGATATAGCTCCATAAACATCCAAATAGAAAAATACACACAGCTACGTAATCAAGTGTGTCCTCTCCATGTTTGCTTAGTTAGCGAAAAGAATATGGTCGATGGCATTTTGCTCTTGCACAATAGACTTGTATGCATGTAACTTATCTTTTCGATGGAATGTATTGAATAAATGCTTTACTTTCTTACAATGATTATTTTTTATGCATCTCCTAATGAATATTGTGCAGAAGTAAGTTTCTATTTTGCAGTAAAGTTTGTCATGAAGTTAATTACATAAGTTCTGGAAGCCAAGTCTCTTGGATTCCTTTTTGTAGTTTCACAGTTTTCAACCAAAATAAATGCATTGCTTTCTTCAACCCATCAATTACATAAATACTGACATATTTTACTTTTATATACAGATCGGCATGTGCCTTTGACAGATTACCGCAATATTGGTATCATGGCACATATAGATGCAGGAAAGACAACAACTACAGAACGTGTTTTGTACTACACAGGAAGGAACTACAAAATTGGTGAGGTCCACGAGGGAACAGCTACGATGGACTGGATGGAGCAAGAACAAGAGAGAGGAATAACCATTACATCTGCAGCAACTACTGCTTTCTGGAACAAACATAGAATCAACATCATAGATACTCCTGGGCATGTCGACTTCACTCTTGAGGTTGAGCGTGCTCTCAGGGTGTTGGATGGAGCTATATGTCTATTTGACAGTGTTGCTGGGGTAGAACCACAATCTGAAACCGTGTGGCGCCAAGCTGATAAATATGGGGTTCCGAGAATATGTTTTGTAAACAAAATGGACCGCCTTGGTGCTAACTTCTTTAGAACTAGAGACATGATAATCACAAATTTAGGTGCAAAGCCTTTGGTAATACAGTTGCCAATTGGTTCAGAGGACAATTTCCAAGGAGTTGTCGATCTAGTCAAGATGAAGGCTATTGTATGGACAGGAGAGGAACTTGGTGCAAAATTCTCCTATCAGGATATACCTGCTGATCTCCAAGAGATGGCTGAAGACTACAGAGCTCAGATGATGGAAACTATTGTAGAGTTGGATGATGATGTTATGGAGAGTTATCTAGAAGGTGGCGAAATAGACGAGGAAACCGTGAAGAGACTGATCCGGAAGGGAACAATATCTGCCAGCTTTGTTCCTGTTCTATGTGGTTCAGCCTTTAAAAACAAGGGTGTCCAACCACTGCTTGATGCTGTTGTTGATTACTTGCCGTCACCACTTGACCTGCCACCAATGAAGGGCACTGATCCAGAGGACCCTGAACTGATCCTTGAAAGAAAGCCTAGTGATGATGAACCATTTTCTGGGTTAGCTTTCAAGATCATGACTGACCCATTTGTGGGATCATTAACATTTGTTCGCATATACTCTGGGAAGCTGATTGCTGGTTCATATGTTCTCAATGCAAACAAAGATAAGAAGGAAAGAATCGGAAGGCTTCTCGAGATGCATGCAAACAGTAAGGAAGATATAACAGTTGCTGTGGCAGGTGACATAGTAGCTCTTGCTGGTCTCAAAGATACAATTACTGGTGAAACACTTTGTGACGCAGATAATCCTGTTGTGCTTGAACGCATGGAATTTCCTGACCCTGTCATTAAGGTTGCTATTGAACCAAAGACCAAAGCTGATGCTGACAAAATGGCAACTGGACTAATCAAGCTTGCTCAAGAAGACCCATCATTCCACTTCTCTAGAGATGAGGAGACCAACCAGACTGTTATTGAAGGAATGGGAGAGTTGCACCTTGACATCATTGTTGACAGATTAAAGAGAGAGTTCAGGGTTAGTATTCTTATTAGCTTTATTATTGCCGTACATGCCCCACGTAATTACTCTACATTTATGTGCAAATCATATTGAACAGTTGTTATTGCGCTTATAAACCACACCATTTCCTGTGTTTAGATTTTCCCTTTTCCTCAGCTAAGAGAAGCTACCCAATTAGATAGTAAAATGTTCTTTTGGTTAGCTTATTTATTCATATTCTATGATTTAATGGCTCGGTTCTTCAATTATGCCACTTATCTCACCAAATAATCTTATCGAACAACTAGGAATAGAAGCATTCCACGATTTTTTTTTATTTCATAATCACACACAAGAATTTAACTTGAGCTCTTAAATATACACAAGAATTTAACTTGAGCTCTTAAATATGCAACTACACAGGTTGAAGCAAATGTTGGAGCTCCACAAGTCAACTACCGTGAAAGTATTTCCAAAGTTGCAGAAGTACAATACGTTCATAAAAAACAGTCTGGTGGATCTGGGCAATTTGCAGACATTATTGTGCGATTCGAGCCTTTGGAGGCTGGAAGTGGGTATGAATTCAAGAGTGAAATAAAGGGAGGGGCAGTTCCAAAAGAATATGTACCAGGCGTGATGAAGGGTATTGAAGAAAGCTTGCCCAATGGTGTCCTTGCTGGTTACCCTGTTGTGGACCTCCGAGCAGTGCTGGTTGATGGCTCATACCATGATGTTGATTCAAGTGTCCTGGCATTCCAAATTGCAGCCAGAGGTGCATTCCGTGAAGGGTTGAGGAAGGCTGGTCCAAGACTCCTGGAACCTATAATGAAAGTTGAGGTGATAACCCCTGAAGAGCATTTGGGCGATGTTATTGGTGATTTGAACTCCAGAAGAGGACGAGTCAATAGCTTCGGGGATAAACCTGGTGGCCTGAAGGTAGCACATAATATATCCTCTCCCTTTATACCCATATAGTAGTACGGAGTACTCCGTACTATGTAAGTGTCCAATTATACTCGTATTATAGTTCCCTAGTTGAAATGTGGCCTGAAACTTAACTGTGGTATATTTGATGCAGGTTGTCGACGCTTTCGTGCCACTTGCCGAGATGTTCCAGTACGTCAGCACTCTGAGGGGAATGACCAAGGGGCGCGCGTCCTACACGATGCAGCTCGCCAAGTTCGACGTCGTCCCACAGCACATCCAGAACGAGCTCTCTGCGGCGAAACAGGAGGAAGCTACTGCTTAATTTTTCCAGATTTTGGTAGATATACTAAACGGCGACATTGGAGCAGGTGGATAATAGGACATCCAGGTGTATGTCGCTTTGTAGCGTCAAGTCCCTCGGGGAGGTATTGTTTGTCAAAGTTTTCAGAAGAGAAAACGGTAACTATAAATTTTTGTTTCCTTTGCTCTAGCTGAGACGTCCTCTCGTTTTGCCCCTTCTGCGTTTCGTTCTACCTATTTGATAGATTGTGGGTAATTATTTATAGAGACGACTTAATATGATATATCATAAATTAAAAAACAACTTACTCTGTTCCGACGTTTAAACAATGTTTACTTCACACTGTTATTCTCTTCGTTCTAAAATATAATAACTTCTAAAATTTAAACTTTATCTTATTTATAACACAGATTTTTAACATCTACTACCATTTGACTTCATTTGACTTTATTATAGCCTTAACTTTAACTAGTCCATAGCTATACGTCAACCATCTTAAAAAGGCAAATAAATCTTTATTGGAATGGAGAGTAATAATTTTTAAAATATTTAGTTTGATGACACTAAAACACAATATATAAATTAGTTTTAAAAATACTTTAATAAAAGCAAATTTTTACTTATATATATATTATAATAGAAAGTAATACTCAAACATAAGTTTTAAAGATCGTGTCATTATCTAATATACAAGAATTATAGAAAATAAGTTATCTAAACAATGATGTAAAAAGATTTTAAATAAATCATATTTTGAGAGCATTTTTTTAAATATGCATAAGCTTTACGCATTTATATTAAGATTTAGCGGAAGAAAGTAGAACTCAGTTACCGTGGCAAATGAAACAACCAAAGGACAAATAGTTCGAGAGCAGTGATACGTATATATAATTCTGAAAATTCTATAAGTTGAAGAGAGCACCTTCTAAACTCAGCTGCCACTGAATATTACTCCCTTTATTTTAAAGTAAAAGGATTTCTATGTGTTTTTAAAATATATTCCTTCTGTCAAGATGTATTTTGATAAACCCAAAGAAAACCTTATATTTTGGAAAAAGAAGTAGTCTGCATGTCTAATCAGCAAAGGACTCTCAACAGTCAACACTCAGACGTGAACGAGGGTGACTCGCACAGCGGAGAGAATGCGGCGGTGCAGTGGTGTACGTCGACACGATTTGCAGACGCACAAGACCTTAGCGAGACGCGGTACCTGACATTTAGGCCGTGGGGACTGGTGAGCGGGGGAAAATCATACTACGTATTGGAAATTCGGAACAGCCAGGAGCAACCGGAACTTGAATAAACACGATTGTTCAAAAATTTGACGACGAATATTGCATTAAAGTTTCCAGGAACACCAATCAAATTACTACATCCCTGAGCCCTTTCAACCTGTCTACTTCATTTGGACTATACTGCGCTTACTAGATTTTGTGTTTTTGTGAGACCTCGTTAACTGTAGCAGTATCGGGCCTATATATATATACATCTAATGGTATAACACTTTTCACAGTCGTAGCGGGAGGATCAAGGACGTAAAGACTGAATTAAAAACTGTGAAACAAAGACGCGGATAGGCCTTTGATCATGATGTTGACGAATTGATGCGTCGACGGTACGCGGAGCATCCGAACGAGTCTGAGAGTGAACTTGTCACGAACGAAATGGATGTCGATCTCGATGTACCTCGTGCGACGATGATGGACCGGGCGGTTATGTAGACGGTACTTACATTATCGCAGTAGACAACTGTCGCGGAGACGATGGGTGTATAGAGTTCTTGGAGAAGTTGGCGGATCAAACAGCACTCAGCGACGACATAAACAACGGCGCGGTATTTAGCTTCTACGCTCGACCAGGATACCATGGTTTGGCGCTTGGAGGACCAAAAGACCAAGGTGTCACCGAAGAAAACGCAGTAACCGGATGTGGAGCGTTGGGAGTCAGGATAATCCGCCCAATCCGTGTCAGAGTACGCGGTGAGAAAGTCGATGGGGCTAGAGCTGAGGTGGAAGCCAGTGGTCAGTGTGCCCTTCACATAGCAAAAGATACGCTTGAGTAACGCAAGATGAGATTCACGGAGAGCATACATGAAGAGACACACTTGCTGAACCGCATAAGTGAGGTCAGGCCATGTGAGAGTCAAGTACTGTAGAGCGCCAGCAAGGCTCTGATACTGGGAGGGGTCAACGACGAGAGAGCTGTCGGTGGCACAGAGCTTAGCATGAGTATCGACGGGAGTTGCGGTAAGGTGACACTCGGCCATGCCCGCATGCTGGAGGAGATCGATGGCATACTAGCGCTGGGATAGGAATAATCCGTGGAGAGAGCGTGTGACGAAGATAACAAGGAAATGGTGCAGGGGACTGAGATCGGTCATGAAAAACTCTGAGTGGAGTCGTGCCATGATGTGTTGTAGGGTGACGGACGAGGATGCCGTAAGAATGATGTCATCAACATATAGAAATAGGTAGACGGTGGTATCACTGGTGTGATGAACGAAAAGGGATGTATCTGAATTGGAGGCCACAAAGCTGAGTTGCCAAAGATAGGTGGCAAAACGCTAGTACCAGGCTTGAGGGGCCTGTTTGAGGCCATAGAGAGAGCGCTGGAGGAGACAGACGTTGTCAGGGCAAGCTGGATCAACGAAGCCTAGAGGCTGCTGGCAATAGACGATCTCAGCTAGATGACCGTGAAGAAAGGCGTTCTTCACGTCAAGCTAGTGGATCGGCCAGGAGCACGATACAGCGAGGGTAAGAACGACCCGAATAGTGGTGAGCTTGATGACGGGATTGAAAGTCTCGTCATAGTCTATGCCAGGGCGTTGGGAGGAGCCTCGAATGACTCAACGCACCTTGTGACGAGCAAGGGATCTATCGGAGTGGAATTTGTGTTTGAAGATCCACTTGCCGGTGACAATATTGGCACCGGGAAGACGAGGGACGAGGCGTCAGGTCTTGTTATCCATAAGTACCTTGTACTCATCAACCATGGCCACGCACCACTAAGAGTCGGCCAGAGCAGAACGAGGATTCACCGGTATGGGCAAGACGGCACAGTGGACTACGAAGAACACAGCGCTGAGTGGGACAAAAGGATCCGGTCTGAGAACGGGTGACCATGTGAGAAGTGGTTGGGACGAGAGTGGCCGCACGGTCCAATGGCAACATCGGTTGTGTGGTGGAGTGGACAAGGGCAGAGGTGATAGTGGGACGAGGCCGACGGCTGTAGGTCCGAAGGAGGGGCTATACTGGGTCAGCCGGGGCAACGACTGGCACTGGGGTGTTGGAATGTGAGGGAGCGGATAGAGGTCCGATCGGCACAGTAAGTACACATAAAGGAATGGTGGAAGGTGAGTGAGCCGATAGAGGTCTGATCGGTATGGCAAGGGCACGTAAAGGAATGGTGGAAGGTGAGTGAACCAATGGAGGTCCGATCGGCATGGCAGGAGCATGTAGAAAAATGGTGGAGTCGTTCAGTGGATCCTCGGGGACCACTAAAGTGGGCTGTGAAGATGTGGTGGATGGTAAGAGGCGAGAGGGTACAGTGTTGGTAAGAAGAAAGTCAAGCTCATCAGAAAAAGGTCCAGGGTTGATTAACCCGAAAGGGAAGCAGGACTCGTCAAAGACAACATGTCGGAAAATGATGATGTGGCGATTGGAGAGATCAAGACAGTGATATCCCTTGTGGGAGGAGGGATAGCCAAGAAAAATACAGGCGGTGGAGCGTGGGGCGAGTTTTTGGGGGTAGTTGCTATCAGATTGGGGCAACAAAGACACTCAAAAACACATAAGTGGGAGTAGTCGGGAGTTTTGTGATACAGAAGAGTGTAGGGAATGCTATGGCAGATGAAGGAGCAAGGACGTCGATTGAGCAGATAGGTTACGGTGGTGAGTGCTTCAGCCCAGCAAGTTACAGGGAGGTGGGCGTGGAGAAGCATGGTTGGACTGATATTATTGAGGGTAGAGAGGAGGCGTTCGTTCTTGCTGTTTTGAGGGGAGGTGTATGGACAAGAAAGGCAAAGTTGGATGCCACGGGAGGTAAGAAAGGCTTGGATGGTACGATTGACAAACTCCGAGCCATTGTTGGCCTGTATGGCTTGGATAGTAAGGTTAAATTAAGTGAAAACATAGTTAAAGAAGTTGATTAGATGAATAGTGACCTCGGACCTGCGAGAGAGAGGGAAGGTCTAGCAGTAATGCGTGTAATCGTCAAGTAAAGAAGGTAATATTGATAACCCAAAATGCTTTTAACTAGAGAAATCCACACATCACAATAAATAATTTTAAAAGATCTAGAGGTACAAGAGATAGAGGGGAGAATGGCGGCTGCACATGTTTGCCAAGTTGACAGAAATGGCATACAGTGGAGCTGGTGCTGGTACAGGCGATGGAGACGCTATGATGAAGAGTGGAGACGGCGTCAGGACTGGGGTGGCCGAGGCAGAGATGCCAAATGTTGGTGGAGGTGGTGATATTGGCGTGAGGAGTGAATGGCGCAGTAGGAATGGTGTATATATCACCACCACTGTTGCATCGAAGCATCTCACGTCGAGTCGGGATATCCTCACAGAGAAGCCAAATGCGTCAAATTCAATAGAGCAATTGTTATCTCTGGTGAATTGACGAATAGAGAGGAGATTGTGGACGAGGGAGGGAACAATTAAGACATTGTGTAGTGGGAAGTTTGATGTGGGTGTGGCAGGATGGAGTCACCACAACATGTGATTGTGAGAGATTGTCCATTGTCGATAATGACGAAAGGGGAGGAGGAAGGGTGGCGGGAAAGGAGTATACCTTCCGATGAAGCCATGTGTGATGACGCATCAAAGTCTAGCACCCAGGGGTGTTGAGGCTAGAGTGTCATCTGGTTGAGGGCGGTGATGAGGCCAGCCTGGTTCCACAAAGGAGCCGGATAGGAGGCTTGCGAGGCTGTAGGCGGAAGGAATGGCTGCATGGGGATGGATGCCAGGTGGGCCTGGGGATGAGCGCCGAGGACTCCGGGTTGCCAACCAAGGTGGTTGCGCGACTGGGGCTGAGGCGCCAAGGGGTTGTAGCAGAGCCACGAACCCATGGGGCCAGCTAGTGGGGTAGTGGCGACAACGGGAAGCTACTGCATAAGGCCACTTCAGCTTTTGCCTTTGCCTTTTCCTTTGCCTTTGCCGCTGCTGTCAACTCGGGCCCTATTGTCGTGGCCAAACCCATGGCCACCGGAGGAAGTGCGGGGGCACGGGAGGAGGCAGCAGCACACATAGGGCGGCAGCCACTAGGGTTAGTACAGCCAGAACCGGCTACGGCAATGAGAACGGTGTGGGCGATAGTCTTCCCATCGTTTGCTAAGCGAAGTTCTTTAAGATCCAGCATATCATGAGCTCGGGCGAATGTAGGAAGAAGAGTGGAGTTGACGATGTCATCAGCGGTGTTGGAGAAGCGAGGCTTGAGTCCACGCAAGAGAACGAGGACAAGATGGGAGTCGACCATAGGATGGCCAATATCACGGAGAGCGACGGCCTTGACCTTGAGACATTGGCAGTACAAGGAGACAGAGGAGTCCCCTTATACCATGGAGTAAAACTCATTTAGAAGGAAGATGGCATGAGGCTGCTTGTTGGCTTGGAAGAGCTACTCAATAGCCACCCATAAGTCACAAGCGGTAGGATCGGTGTCTTCCATGGCAAGGTCGAGAATGGAGTCATCGACCGAGCCGAGCAGCTAGCTACGAACGCAACACTCAGTGATGTCTCACTGGGGATCATCGAGGCGAGAGGGAGCAGAGCCATCGATGTGGGAGCAAAGGCCAAACATACCGCACAAAGATTTAAAAAAGAAAACCCACTTTGAGTAGTTGGCATTCAGGTCAAGTGAAATCGAGATGTGAGCTTTCATATAGACTGTGGCGTAGGGTGGCGAGAATATCGGCGTGGTCGAGGCAGTGTCAAGGGCGCTGATGGTCAGAAGAGAATCGGACTCAGTGACAGAGAGAGTGTTAACGTCAAAATCTAGACGATCCGATGGTGCTAAAGTCGATCGGTTGAGAGGTGTCCAATGGAGAATTTGATTTAGTCATCGGTCGATGGAGATACTGGTCAGCTCGTGAGATAAAGCCGATCGGAATTGTCGAGAAGCCGATCAAATTAGTAGAAGATTGGATCGGTTTGAAGACAGGGAATTATCCGATCGGCGTCAGGTCCGAGAAGCCTGAGGAGAGGTAGGAAAAAGATCGTCTTGAATAAAAAAAGATTCGATTGCTACAGTGAAGAAGCCGATCGAGTTGTAGCGAAGGAAGACTCAGTTCTAAATTGGAAGATTACTCAGATAAAACCGAGTTTGCGGAAGAACCGTGGACTCCACGGCAAGATGTTCTATCTTTGTAAATTATAACCATATTAGGAATGTTTAGTTAGTTAGTTAACTTCTTTAGAGGTATTCTTCTTTGTTCTTATTAGGAAATAACGTCCGATGATCGTAAACGCATCGGACTCTGTCTGTAAATCCAGGGTATAAATATAGACCCCTAGAAACATGTAATATATCTCTCGATCAATTCAATCTCGACGCATCGCCACCCTAGTTCATCTAGGTTTTACCGACGGGTTCTGGTTATCGATGCGGGACAGCATCAGTTAAGTCCGATCTCCGACGAAAGAGTAAGTCCTGCCACCATCTCAATATGTTCTGATCTGTCTAAGACTGTATCGGTTAGGTTCGACCTCTTAAGCCAATCAGACGTATCGCATCATGTCCATGCAGGACCTATCGGCCTATTAAGCTCCCTCTGCCGTCGTCAATTTCGTGCTGCATTGGTTAGGTTCGACCTACGGGGCTGCCGACGGTAGATCGAGCTTCAGGCTTATAGTCTTCTACACGATGTGTCATCAGAGTGCTAGCCGATGAGTTATCCATGCTTTGAGCCTCACTCCCAGCGCATCGGCCCCTCGGCCGATACGCATCAACCTTTAGAGGTGTCCCTTGACACGTAACGTCGAGCGTATCGGTCTTCTAGCCGATACGTACCCGTCTTCAAAGAGGCGTCCCCTCATCGGCTTAACTAACCGATGGGTTCATTCCTATCTTTGCTTCAGCATAGCCGATCCGGTGTCCTTCGTATCATCGCCGCTAGCCTCGGCCTCGTACTGTCTCGGTTAGATCCGATCTTTGAGGTTTGGTGTTAATGGCGCTATCACGGTGGGCGACGGGTCTCGTTTTGTCATATCTGGAGCGGCATCGGCTTTGCAGCCTGTGTCTTTTTAATACTATTCCTTGCCTAGTTCGCATGTGTCTTCATCGGTTTTTCCAGCCGATGAACTACTATTCAGCTATCCGGAGGGATCCTATGCGCCTTGCTATCCTCTGAGTACACCCTGTTTCCTCCATCGACTCTGCGGTCGATCCCTCATCGACACCTGTCCACATTGGCTCCCCAGCCGATCGAAGAACTTCCCGATCCTATCGGCAGCTAACTGATAGCAAGCGCCTGTATCGGCCCACCGTCCGACGGACCTGCTCGTCTTACTTCCTTGTCAATTGCAGGGTCAAATTGACTGGCACGCCCGCATCCATACCGATGCGCCGGAGCCGATCGAACCCCACGGCCCCTAGCGCGCATACCTCAAGCCACACAGAAAAGCCGATCGGTCTGCACTGGAGCTAAGCAGACCTCCCAGGCGATCGGGTGTGTTCGCGCCGGAGCGCGCGAGGGACCTCAGCGCGAACAGAGAGTGCCTGAACCAAGAGCCGACTCGGTGGTCATTGTGAAGGTGGATGCGGCGTGAAGGAATCACGTGCGTGTCGAGTGCGTGAGGCCGATGGGAGAACAACCGATGGAACAAGTAAAAGCCAATGAGAATGGGAGAGAAGGAGAAGCCGATGAGAAGGAAGTGGATGAGAAGCCGATGCACGCCTGAGAGATAGGATGTTGCTGCGGTGGACACGTGTACGCGTCAGATGAAATGGCAAGCCGATGGAGGCGAGCGCGAGGCCGATGAGGGTAGGCAGGTGCGAGGCTGATGAAGGGAGGGCAAAGCCAATGGACGTGAGTGTGGAGCCGATGAAGCAACGATGGGAGACACAGGAGCGAGAAGAAAAAGTTTGCATCAGAGTTTCACGTCCACGGACACGTGGGCGCGTCGAGTTCGAGCGGACTCGAAAGTGAGAAAAGCTGCGGACACAAAAAAAAAAGGTTTACATCCGAGAGACAAGGGTTCGCGTCCGTAGACACGTGGACGCGATAGAGTGGCGCGGACCCAGAGACGAGACAGGCTACGAACACGAAAGGAGAAAGTTCACGTCCGGGAAACAACTTTCGCGTCCGTAGATAGTTGAGCATGTCGAAATGGGGAAGCTGGAGGAGTGCTGACATAATTTCAAAGAGAGAATAAGGTGACAATGTAGGGGTAGGTGAAGGTGGACGAGACCAGAAGGCGAATGAAAACCATCTCCTCGTCACGCGATGGAGGAGTAAACCACTTGCAGAGTAGACAATAAAGATGAAAAACCAAGACGAAAAAGAAGCAAAAAGAGAAACCACCAGAGGAAAAGGTAAAAGAAAAACGTGTGAAGAAGGTGAAGAGGTCTCGGAGGTGTTAGCTCGCCGACCAGAGGAGAAAAAGACGACTGCGATGGAGAAGAGACGTTAGTTCATCGACGAGAAGGTTACTAGTGCGTAGAGGATGTCTAAACCTTGTTCTGATACCATATAAAAATAAAGTATTGAGACCTATTTATATATACAAATCAAACGGTCTTAAATGAGATTGAGCAGCCTACGGATTCTCCTAGAAGTCCGTCAACACCTGCAGAACAGCATTACGATGGTCATCAGGCTGCCAGAATAATCCATCACCTACCAATACTTTAATTAAACAGGTCATGTGATTATGTTTACCTGCTGCATGATAGGGTCCGTCAGAATGTCCTGGATTTCTGGGTTCTGCATAGTCTTGTTCTGCAAAATAGAAGGGGACAGATAAGTTAGCCACGCTTCTTACCAAACCAGTGGATGGACCGAGAGCACCACAATGGCTGGAACTGGAAGGAGAGCCCTACCTGTCATTCTTTCAATTCCTCCTGGCTCAGTTCACCTCTGCTAGCCTTGTTGATCTGTTGGACACATCTGAAAAAAGGAACAGTTAAGTACGTACGCTGTTTAGTGGCAAGGCAACATGCCAACATGTGAGAGGCTGGTGAATGATTATCTCCTTCGTTAAGCATTGCTTACCTCCTAACACCATCAAGCAACTCCTGGTTGTTCGGGTCATGCTTTAAGCCGGCCTGATAAGTTTCCAGTGCTTTGTCATATTCTTTCATGAAAAACTGGATTGCACCTTTCCTTGTGTATCCCTTGGAGAATGTAGGATATAGTTCAATGCATTTTTCAGCATCTTTGAGACCTTCAGGCATGGCCCCCAGCTTGATATAACAGACGGCCCTGTTGCTGTATACACCTTAACCATGTAACCAATAGCTTAGAAACTCTGTCCAAACCAACCATAGATTCATAGAACAACAATGAAGAAAGCATGCTTAGCATTTTCAAATACTACAGAGAATAACCAGATGTTTCACCAATTCACGTTCTCCATCAGATGTACTCATGCACACCAAAATTCCCATGAAGTGGCTTCGCACAGCTGCTGTGCTTAAGCAATTGAGTAAGAACAAAGAATTTACCCCTTGGATCCTTGGGATTTCTCCTGAGAGCTTCCGTGTAATGTTTCACTGCTTCTGGATATTTTTGCTGCTTGAAGAACTCATTACCAGCACATCAGGGACCAGAGTTAAGGTTTTGTCCTCACTAACATCTGTAACAAGAAAAACACGAAAAAAAAGATTTGCCATAAAATACCTTTCTCCCTCTCCTCATCAGCTATTTTTGGATCATAGTAATCTTGCTGCTCGAGCTCCTTCTTTGCTCTTTCAGCATCATTTAGTTTCTTCAGGGTATTTGGGTTTCGGTGCTCAGTCAGAGCCTTTTGGAAAGTCTCAATGGCAACATCATAGTCTTAAAAGCACTTAGCAAGCCTAGCGAGAGCAGTTCCCTTTCTGGTCAGTGCCCTAGAGATCATCTTGAAATCAGCATGAAGTTCCCTTCCCCTCTCAACAGCCTTATCACAGTCCTTGATGCACTCATCATACTGCAAACTGGAGAAAATATTGGCATATCAGTTTTCAGGACATAACATTACAACATATAACGTTAAAAGATCAAATAGTTGGAACCACTGTCTAGTGTGGGTCGTTTCAAAAAAAAATCCAATAGTTGGAACCACCCCTTGTATCACAACCATTTTCATGGCTACAATTCATCACTTTGCTTTTTGAAACAGACAATGCATCACTTTCTTAAACGAGGCATGGCATCTCGACCTATGCTGCTGAGCGCAAGCATACATAGCAAAACTGCAAAAGCATATTCCTTTTCTCCAACACTCCCAACTGGTTGTTGTCTAAAATTAGAGCACTGCAATCTAGAACTGTTGGTATATGCTAAAGACATCATTGGTTGGCCATAAGCTTATTATAACCAAAATGTCTTATCAGCGATAAGTAAAATTTTTATATGTCTTTAACGATTTAAAAGTATACGAAAAAATTATATTAACAATATCATAAAATCAACTTTAAAATTAAATTTTAAATTTTAGCAAATGATGAGGTTGTTAATACTAAGTAATCACACTAAACGTCTAAGTAATCACATTAATCAATTTCATGGGGAAGTTTGTCAATTCCTAGAGCAACTTCACACAAGTACACAAAATCTAAACTTTCTAGAAAGAAATCAGTACAAAAAAAAACCCACCTTTCCCATATCAAGGTAAACGACGGCCCGGCTGGTGAGGTAGGAGACGTCCTCATCGTCGAGCTACATGGCTTTTGTGTAGTGTTGGATCGCCGTCTCAAAATCCTTCTTTTTGTAAGCTGCGTTGCCCGCTTCTTTCTCCTTCTGCGCTGCGGCCTTCCTTTCCTTCCGCTCCTTTTCCTCCTCCGTCACCTCCATCGGCTCCGGCTCGGGCTCGGGTTCAGGTTCCCTCGCCTTCGTCTCCGGCTGGTGCTGCTGCGGCGGCGGCGGCGGAGTTGGCTGCGCTGGCGGCGTCTGCGGTGCGTCATGGTTCTGTAACCTGATGTTAAGCGTGAGGCTGAGTACCTGAACCATCCGGGGATCGGAGAGGTAATTATTGAGGCTGCTGGGATTCCGCTGCACGTCGCGCAGCATCTGCATGAAGTACGGCTGGTCGAGGTAGGGGCGCGTGGCGGGTTCGGCGGCGATCCTGCTCCAGAGCTCGGGGCCTTGGAACACCTTGGCGATGGCGTCGGCGCCGGACGCCGGGCAGCGCGGGAGAGTCGCCTGGCGGGCCTGGGCGAGGCCGTCCTTGAGGGCCCCGTTCGACGGCTCGAGGGCGAACCCCTTCTCGTAGGCCGACACGGCGCCCGCGGCGTCGCCGAGGCCGAGGCGGGAGTAACCCTTGGCCCAGTCGGGCCTGAGCGCGACGGTCTTCTCGGCGTCGGCGAGCGCCTCCGGGTAGCGGTGGAGCGAGCCGTGGGCCGCCGATTGGTTGGAGTAGAGGACGTTATTGTCGGGCGCGAGTGCGATGGCGTCGGTGTAGTGCGCCGCCGCCTCCTGGAAGCGGCCGGCGGAGAATGCTGCGTTGCCGTTGGCCTTCTCCTCGTCGGCCATCGCGCGCGGCGGCGTCGGGCGCTGATCGATCGGGAAGCGAAGCGGGCGCACGAGATCGTCGGATCGGAATCGGTTGGTGCGTTTGCACGGAAGCGTCGAGGAGGAGAAAGTATAAAAAGGTCGCGGAGTTCAAGAGTCGCGCGATCTCAACGATGCTGGAAGGTTCCAGAGGGTGGGAGGAAGCCGGGAACTCGCGAGATCGCGCTGGTCACTCACCTCCATCTAGGACTGTGACTACTGGCGTAGAAGATGTCATTGGAAAAAAATTGAAAGCATAGGCATGTTTGGTTTGTCTTTAAAATAAGAGTTTTAGTGCTAATATCAAATTTTGAGATGTAGAAAAAGCACTCAAGCTCTTGCCATCTCAATTTAATCATATCAAACCATACTAAAAATTAGTAATCCTGAACCTTACACATCTAAAGCTACACCAAAAATTAATAAGGACTAAAACCGGACAATATGTTTTTGAGTTTTGACTTTACCAAAATTTATTAATACTAAAATTTAGGTTTACAAAAAATTGGTAATTTTTATTTTTGCAATGAACCAAATCTGCCTCGTATTGGATTGGAATCCTAGTATGCTTTGCAAAGGGAAACAATGAATTGGATAAAAAATCATCTTACTCCTATTCTAATCTATACTTTGTAATTCACTGACTCTTAAAATTTAATTTCGTAAATATACACATCATTATCTATGCTATAAGCAACTATTATTTTAGTATCTTAAAATTCATTACACATCATCTATAATTTATTATATTATATAATTTAATATATAAAAATTTCAAACCATCATCCCACATCATTTCTATAATATTTTAACATATATATCTCTATTATTTTTAGAATATATAACATATATTAATCAATACATAACACATCATCTATTATTTATTATATTCTAGCAAACATTTCAAATGATCATCCCATATTATTTTTATAATATTTTAGCATATATCTATCGCTAAAGTGGGAATCAAGTCTCAATCAATGGCTACTCGGGACACCAGGTGTCATGCCATTAGGCGGGGTGACTCGTCCAAATAGTAATTAACTCAAGACTATAATAAATTATAGGTTGAGGGATCAAGCCGCACCCTGCAAGGGCGAGGAAGCTAGGGATTGTTCAGCAAGCGTAGCTATGGCCTCCACCATGCAATAAGAATATTGGCATTGCGTGCTAGCCGTCTTTGCTTAGACTTCAACATTGCTGACCTAGGGAGTGCCATGTTCACCACACAAGCACTCCTTTGCCACCCTTCTCTATATCCTGTTGAGGGTATCCTAGAAGTCTGCTGGTTGAAAGAGGTTACTGATCTAATGGGCACAGCCCACAACTAGGTTGCTATTGATAGTTTCTAAACTAACTTGAGATCAGCCTACAAGACCACTCCACCCTCCATCCTATCTTCTAAATGATAGGCTTGTCTCGCTGAGGACGGACACTTATCGCCCGCAAGAGCCATCGATTAGCATGTCATTCCCCCGGCATGAGGAAAAACACTAGACCTACATGTCTTGCTCGACGATTGTGGGTCCATGAAAACACACGTGTCACCATCAAGCGCCAATGCAAAAGGCGTCATGAGGCAGACGCAAGCCTAGAGGACTAGGCCTTGTTCGGAGGAGCAATGTCTCTGGATTGTGCGCCAAACTATGGAGTGCCAGCAGTTGGTGGCACTCTACATGATGCAGGGTGCTTGGCATTCTTGCCTAGGCTTCGCTAGGTGCAATGGCCCCCTAAGTTCTACCCTAACATTTTGGAGAAGTATGACAGCTCCATCCACCCGGTCGAGTTCCTACAAATTTACATCACCGCCATCTAGGCCACTAGTGGGGGTGAGAATGTCATGGTTAACTACTTTCCTATAGCCCTCAAGGCCTAGGCCCGTTCCTAGTTGATTAACCTTTCTCCGAATTCTATCTACTCATGGAAGGAACTGTGCTATATGTTTATGGCCAACTTCTAGGGTACTTATCCACGTCCTAGGATAGAGACGAACCTCCATGCGATGCAACAACGAGAAGGCAAGACACTGAGATAGTCATACAAAGATTTAGCCAGGTACGTAACACCATCCCAAACATTCCTCCTAATATAGTTATCCATGTGTTCCAACATAGTGTCTGTGATGAACGGACCTTGGAGAAGCTCAGCACCACGGAGGTTGAGACCACCGTGTAGCTATTCAGTCTTGAGGACAAGTGTGACAAGAAGGCAAAGGCTCGAGCGTGGAACCAGCCACTCCTCAAGTTGGTCCTCGATGATGAAGGCACCTCTCGTCCCATCGAGAGGTAGGATTGGAGGAAGCGCAAGAAGGAAAAACACATCATCGAAGCATTCATTCTTGCTACAGATGAAAAGACTTGTGACTCATCACGGGACGAAGGTGATAGTGGCAAAAGAAAGAAGCTCGCCATGGCCCTCACGCTAAGCTGAAGGTGACCAAGTGGTGCTCGGTGCATGAGACTGCCCAACACAACCTCAGAGTGACAGGAGGTCCAAAACCTTACCAAGCGCACCAAGAAGTACCAGTAGGAGTGCTAATGTGGTAAACATGCTGGGGCTAGGATCAAAACCTCAAGTTCTAGGAACCTAAGCGCATGGTTGCCACCCTTGACGGTGGCGTCTGTGCTCCTACCTCGCATCGCAACTTTAAGACCACGAAGCATAAGTTGTTAGCGACTAGCCCGAGCCTAAAAATGACTCAATGACTCAAGTGGTTAGACACCCCGATCACTTTCAACCAATCTAACAACCTAGTGTGCATCGCCATGGGAGGCTAGCTCGCGTTGATGGTCTCCTCCACCATATGCAATGTCAAGGTGGTATGCGTCCTCGTTGACATGGGTGCCACCCTCAACATCATCTTCCCAAAGGTCTATGACAAGCTAAAGGCCCTCAAGATGTGCCTGAAAACCTTGCTATCGATGCTCGGCATCATTAAGGGGTGTACCTCGGCCCTTGGCCAAATATCACTACTAATCACCTCGGCGGCCATGACAACTTCCGTACGAAGCGCATTGTTTTTGACGTGGCAAAGGCCAATTTGATATACAATGTGGTGCTCAGATACCCCGCGCTCGTCAAGTTCATGGTGGCTATGCACTATGTGTACCTGACGATGAAGACCGTCCTTGCATGTGCTAAACAACGCGCTACGGACCTTGTCTCTGCGAAGCCGAAGCATGGCGACAACCCTAAGACCTTGGGTCCTCAACGCCCAAGCAACTGATTGCCACTAGCAATTCTGTGCTTGTGAAGGAAATCGTCCTCAATGATGACCCATCCAAGACCATCAAAATTAGCGGCGACCTAGATGACAAATAGGAAAACACACTTGTCGCCTTTCTCTAGGCTAATATCGATATGTTTGCTTGGCAACATTAGGACATGTCTGGGTCCCTAGGGAGGTGATCGAGCACCGCTTGGCTATGCGCCGAACCAACGGCCTATATGATAGAAGGTGCGACGGCAAGCACTAGAGCACCAAGCCTTTATCTGGGAGAAGTTCGATAAGCTCCTAGTAGTGTGCTTCATCCGTGAAGTCCTTCACCTAGAGTGGCTCACGAATCTTGTCATCATCCCTAAGTCCAATAGCAAGCTACGGATGTGCATCGACTACATCAACCTCAACAAGTTATGCCCAAAAGATCCCTTCCCTCTACTATGCATAGATAAGATAGTTGGCTCTACCATATGGTGCAACCTTTTATATTTTCTAGATGCATACTCAGGTTATTATTAGATTTGCATGGCATAGGCTGATGGGACAAAACATCTTTCCTTATTCTTATTGGGACTTAATGCTATGTATGCATGCCTTTTGCTATAAAAAACGCTAGGCCTACGTTCCAACGTACAATACGTGTTACTCTCAAATCGCAGCTAGGTCACAATGTGGAGGCTTACATCGACAACCTGGTCGTGAAAATGCATGATCGGGACACGCTACTCATGGACTTAGCGAAGACTTTTGACAATCTTCACACCACACGTATGAAGCTAAACATGAGAAGTGTGTTTTCAGGGTGCCGATTGGTAAGCTCCTCGGGTTTCTTTTCTCCAAATGAGGCATTGAGACCAACCTTGAGAAGATACGGACCATCGAATATATGTGCCTACCCGCTCGTCTCAAGGACGTGTAGAGCCTAACGGGTTGCATGGCAGCCTTGGGGTGATTTATCTCCAAACTAGGGGAACATGCCCTCCCCTCTGCAAGGTGCTCAAGAAGACCGAGACGCTCGGTTAGACGCCCGAAGCCAAGCAAAGCTTGTGAGGCCTCAAGCTTTACCTTATCTCGCCACCCGTCCTTGTGGCGTGTAGGCAAGATAAGCCTTTGCTGATATACATTGCCACCACTCCGCAATTCATAAGTGCGACATTGGTGGTAGAGCGTGGCCTCAAAGCGACTAAGCTCGAGAAAGGCGCACCCGTCCATCCACATGCCCCCGGGTACAAGGCCATAGCCCTCGAGAACGAGGCTAGTCCTAAGCTCAAAGAAGATGTACCCGAGTAACCGGGTGTCCCTATGCACGTAGCCCTAGCCCCCAAGCACGAGGCTAGGCCTAGGCTCATTGATGACAATAGACAAGGCCTAGCGTTCGGTCTATTTCATCAGCGAACTTTTGTGGGACACCAAGACTAGGTATCTGCAGGCCTAAAAGATGCTATGTACAGCCTTAATCACGTCTAAGAAGCTATGCCACTACATCCAATTGCATAAGGTCTTAGTGATTACCTCGTATTCACTAGGGCTAGATCCTACACAACTATGAGGGCACGAGCCATGTTGTCAAGTGGGGGATTGAGCTCGTCGAGTTTGATCTACACTTTGAAAGTCGCCATGCCATAAAGAGCTAGGCCCTAGCTGATTTCATGATGGAGTGGACCCTGGTACCCGAGCTTGAGTAAAAACATGTGTCCGTGAATCCCGACAATGGGAATGTCCCCGTTGTGACAACAACCTCAACTGATTTAGAAGGAGGCAGATTGAGGTGGCCAAATTTGACGAAGGAAGGCGACGGCGTCAGGCTTGGCCGAGACTCCTAGCCAGAGCTTGAAGATGGCCCTGACATGTAGAGTCAGGGCCTACATATCAAAAGGTGGTTGTGAGTTGCAGCTGGCGTGCTAGGCTAGCTTGGTGTTGGCTTGGGCGGATGGCCTCATTGGCGCAGCTTGCTGCTAGGTTGAGGCAGTCAGGCCAAGGCAGAAGTGAGCAAGTCAGCGGCTTAGCAAGCCAGGCCAAGTCAAGTGGCGTGAAGAGAGGAGGCATGCCAGCTAGAAGGAAAGACGAACCAAGGCTAGGAGCTGGGCTGGTAGGTCGACACGAAGGGAGCAAGGCAGGCCAGAAGAAGGAAAGGGAATGGGCTGAAATTGGCCTGAAGGATTTTTCATTTGGTTTTTCATTTGAAATATTTTTGAAAAGATATTTTTATTATTAAAATTAGATATTGAGCTTTGAAAAATCCGATGAAGTTCCATAGAGTATAATTAATCATGAATTATTTTACAAAATATTCCAAGACATAATTTATTAAGGAAATTTTCCATATTAACTTTCCTTGGTTAATTCTTTTGCACTTTAATATAAATTTTAGAAATACTTTATTAATCCCTAAAACAAAAATTAGGATGTGACAGGAAGCGACATGACTCTCCATACCTAATCTCGTCTATTTTCCAGTGACCGGCTACTATAGCATTCCATCATTAATTATAAGAGAAGAATGTAGAAAACATACAACCCTAGTTAATTCACTTAAAAAAAAGAATAGTAGTGCATTACGATCTCTACGCCTGTATTTACAACTAAGACTACTATCACTGCTTGATCTTGTACCCACGCTATCTAGGCCAAACTTAAAGGGGTCCACTGATTCTCCACTATAGGTGTCCAATCTCCAACAATATCTATTCATCATTTCTATAATTTGTAACATACATTCATCTAAGTATTATGTCACAAAGCACAGGGCTTCGTCTAGTATAGGTAGTACTTGTGTCATGTACTGAGTACTAATCTACTACTCCATAGTGACTTTTACATCACAAGTTTTGACTTTTGAAATTACTGACCTATGTCTGGACCTAATTTTATTTTGGGCCTCTTGGAATAAGGATAATAGTTAGCTATAATCTAGCTATAAGTACTTGTAGAGAAGAGAGATAGAGAGAAAAATATAAGGTGCTGGCTCTCATGTAAAAGTGGGATATACATATATAGATGTATTAAATATATAAGTAAGATAAAGAAAGATGAAAAAATAAAAATACCTTATAACTAATCTATTATATATTTAGCTGATATATAGATTTATAGTTAGTAGTTAGTTATACTGTTAAACTTATCTACAACCAGTTCCCCTAGCCCATAAGGCCTATATTCTGAAGGCCCGCAAACCGAAGTACCGAGTGCCAAACACTACTGTTTAAAGCTTATATTGGATGGATCATATTCCCAGCTCTGAAGTCTAGACTTCCACGTCCACGATTCCCAGGCCACATATTTGGCTTTTTATATTTTGTTTTTAAGTAGTAGTACTAAGCATAATATTTTCTGTGCCCAATGCGACAGAACTTTCCAAACCATCGCACCATATCATGCTGAACTCTGAACTCAGTACAAGTTTGGCAGAACTCCAAAATTACTGACACGAGACGCACGCTTTGAAAGACAAAAGCAGGATCATCGCCTTGTCAGCGTGATCAGATAGCTTATCTAAATCTAGAACCCCTAATTAGAAAGGTCTAAACTTTTGACGTTCCGCCAGTAAACTGCAGAACAGCAAGGCACGTACGATTAGAAGGGAACGATCCGTGGTCGTCTCACGGAACGCGCGAGTTGATCGTGATCATTCCTCCATCACGCAAGATCGAACCATCTCTCGCAAAAGCAGCACAGCTAGTGTCCATTTGTTCGAGAAATATTCCAGAGAAAAGACGGTAACGCACGAAGTCCGCCTGCCACGGCTCTGGAGCAACGCTCCTTTCCCAACGCAGCAAAGTTTCAGGCTTCTCAGTTTCGGTTTCCCTCGTTTCTGATCTTTCTCCTCCATCAAGGCACGGAATGATGCTATATTTGCAAGGTGTTTGCAACTGAAATCTTGCGAAAATCCCTCCCGTTCACCGTGTCGGGTGTACACGTTCTGAGGCCACAGGCTATGGGACTTCAAACTCGCGAAGTAAATGAAAGAAACTGCAAGTTTTTCCACGCAATGGCCGCGTGATCCACGCCACCACACCTCCACCAAACCACCACACGCGCGAGGAGCGCGAGCGAAAGCTGCCGCGATGGCGAGGCGACGTGACGCGGGTCACGTGTCCGCGTGGCACGCCAACGCCGCTACTTAAGGCCCCTTCGCACCTACTCGGAGTACTTTGCTTTCTTGACCTTTGGAGTACTGTACTGTGCTCGCGGACGACGATGGCTGCGCGGTTCTGGGTATGGGGCTTCGTCGTCGCGCTCCTGGCGTTGGCGTTGGCGGCGGCGGCTGATGGGGAGGAGGAGGGGAAGTGGGAGCCGCTGATTAGGATGCCGACGGAGGAGGGGGACGACGCTGAGGCTGCTGCTCCTGCGGCGGCGGGGTACGGGGGGACGAGGTGGGCGGTGCTCGTCGCCGGCTCCTCTGGCTACGGGAACTACCGGCACCAGGTGAGCTCGCGGTGACGGAGTTGGGTGTGTTAGGGTATAGGACTCTAGGGGCGGGGCGGCGGTAGAGATTAGAGACTAGAAAGAAAAGGAACTGCATTAGGGGAAAATTGAAGCTTTTGGCAAAATCCCCTTTCTCTTGGGCGTTTTTGCAGCTTGTTTGGGTTCACTTGCCGGCTCGGGGGTGTTTATTGTTTAAATTCTTGCTGCAATGCTGCTTCGAATTTGAGGTAGATTTTACTATTTCCTAAGGTAACCTTTGCTCCAAGATTGTATGTTCTTCTACCAAGCTCCTGCTATCTGACTACCGAAATTGTCTCTGGAGATGTTCTGTTTGTTCAGGGGCCTGGTTATCCAATCTGTATTACTACTTGCTTCGTTAAAATTTAGAAGCTCCAGACAGTTATGTTTTGGATAAGCTGTTCCTTTGGATCATCTCTAAGTCAATAATTAGGTGGGGGGCATATTTGTTGGCAACATCAATTTTGATCGGGCGAAGATATTTTAAATTTGCTATAAATATCACGACTACGACACTGCAAATAATCTATTGTCCTTCCTGTATGATTTATGTTTGTTTATTGTGTGATTGATCAAATATGGACAGTGCCAAAGATAACTGAACAATTCTATGAGTTCTTGTTTAAGGGACATTGGTGTTTCCTGGTGCATTGCAGGCCGATGTGTGCCATGCGTACCAGATTCTGCGGAAGGGAGGAGTGAAGGAGGAGAACATTGTGGTGTTTATGTATGATGACATTGCCAATAACATTCTCAATCCAAGGCCTGGGATCATCATCAACCATCCTAAAGGTGGAGATGTTTATGCTGGTGTTCCAAAGGTAGCATTTTCCTTTAATTTTAGTTTCAAGAAAAAAGAGGGTGCAAGCAGTTCTAGTTTCAGACTTCAAATTAGATTTCTTTTTCTAGTCATCTTGTATGGATCTCTAATGCTAGATTTGTATATAATTTGAATGCATTGTCCGTGTTCATGCAAGGCTGATCAACTTAACATGCTTTACAGGACTACACTGGTCAGCAGGTCACCATTGGGAACTTCTTTGCTGTTCTCTTGGGCAATAAAACTGCAGTTACTGGAGGGAGTGGGAAGGTTATAGACAGCAAACCAGAGGATCACATCTTCATCTATTACTCAGATCATGGGGGTCCTGGAGTTCTTGGTGCATACTCCCGCATATGATATTTTTCTTAGTTAATTTTGTCTGGAACTTAGCTTACAATTAACATATTTTAGGTATGCCCAACCTGCCATATCTTTATGCTGGTGATTTTATTAAAGTGTTACAAAAGAAACATGCTTCCAACAGCTACTCGAAAATGGTACAAGATCATCTTTTCCCCTTTCCCCTTCCATTTTTTATGATCCGAAATGATGTGCTTAGACTGAAATTAAACCATAATTTCCACAGGTTATATATGTCGAAGCATGTGAAAGTGGCAGTATCTTCGAGGGCTTAATGCCGGACAATCTTAATATTTATGTCACAACAGCATCCAATGCAGTTGAAAATAGTTGGGGAACATACTGCCCTGGTGAGGAACCATCACCTCCTCCTGAATATATTACATGTCTTGGTGACATGTACAGTGTTGCTTGGATGGAGGACAGGTAAGCTTCATTTAGTATCTCTTAGGTGTGACATCTTGTGGATTTGTGTTCTTCTATATAATCTTTTTTGATGTGTCAAAGGTATGCCTTAAGGGCTTATCTAATTTCGTTTTCAGTTTGCAATACTTACAATAGTTTATACCAGCTACAGTCATACCTGAACATTTCTGGCCCACTGCAAGCTATCATGCTCATGCTCACTTATCTTTTTACACACTGGAAATTTGTTTCTGCATTCTGATTTGGGACCATTCTCAAACGTTCCATCTTTCAACATCTGTACAAATATACAATACAAGTTTTAATATGTGTTGTAAGAAGTACTGTCACATGGCATAATATATTAGCATGTGTGCCTGTTAGTATATTAGCCACCTGACTACACGCAAGTAATCTCCACAAGTCGCTGTTCCTCATAGTGGCAACAAACAAAAGCCAGATGATACACTGTTGTTGTAACAATTATGCTCTAATGCGTGATTTTGAACAATTTTGTCCTTTTGTCAGTGAGACTCACAATCTAAAGAAGGAAACCATTGAGGATCAGTATGAGTTGGTAAGTCTCTAGTGCACTTTCTCGACATTGATTCATTGTTTCCATTCACTGCTTTCTTGGTCAGGTTAAAAAAAGAACCTCAAATGCAAATAAGTTAAATGAGGGCTCTCATGTCATGGAATATGGTGACAAGACATTCAAGGATGAGAAGCTTTTCCTTTATCAAGGTTTTAATCCCGCAAATGGCAACATCACAAATGTGTTGATTTGGTCAGTACCAAAAGCTACCATCAATCAAAGAGATGCTGATCTACTTTTCATGTGGAAGAGGGTAAATTCTAGTTATGTCTTCAGTTTATTCATTTTCGTCCTTCCTTTCTTTAAAAGTCCAAATGCTATGTATATAATATTGAATTGTCATAAAATAGGGTTCTTGCACTACTAAAAGTAGTGTTGGCGAATATTAATACTAAAATTAGCATGTTAACTGAAACATGATCTCACAAAAGTTACATACTTTGGATGAATCATAGAGATTATGATTTTTATTTTCCTTTTTCTTGTTGCCAAATGGTATGGACAGATGCATGTGCCTTTGATGCATTGACATAGATTGCATTTCGACATTATGTTGTTAGGATAATGGTGTTGAACTTGCTAGAATATTTTATCTATGGTTGAATTTGCTTGAGTAGTTTCTTTTATGTTGATTTGGTTGACATCTCCTGTAAGAATTGGCATCATTAACCCTTTTATTGTTTAACTGGGGCTCTCTTGTTTAGTTCCAATTTTTATTTTCTATTACTATGACCTTGGATATTTATTCTATGGACGTTTCACCCTTTTTTGCCTCTACTTGTGTATGGGAATAATGAAATATATTTCATATTTGAAAGGGTATAGTGCGATATGCTTCGTATTTGAAAAGGCCATTACATGGTGTAACAGCTGATAGCATGATACTATGTGAGCTCCATTTCAGAGAACAGGACTAGAACTAATGTTAAGACTTCTGAATTTTTAAGCGAAAAATATTTTCAGAGCATAGGACAGTTTCTTGCTAATGGTTTATGTTTACTTTTTCAGTATGAGCAGTTGAATGGGGTGTCTGAAGACAAGCTGAAAATTCTTAAGGAGATCGAGGACACCATAGCACACAGGAAGCATCTTGACAGCAGTATTGATTTCATCGGAAAGCTTGTGTTTGGTTTTGGAAGTGGGCCTTTAGTCCTTGAGGCTGCTAGAAGCTCTGGTCAACCATTAGTTGACAACTGGGATTGTTTGAAGAAGATGGTGAGTATAAGGCTCTTTTTTAACTCTGATATAAGCCATCTATAAATGTTTTTTGAGTTATTGTCCTCTTGTTGGCCTTAATTTCACAATGCTATCCTTGGCTCCTTGCCAATTGCCAGGTGCGAATTTTTGAATCTCAATGCGGATCACTAACTCAGTATGGCATGAAATACATGAGAGCATTTGCAAACATATGCAACAACGGTGTCGCTGAGGCCAAAATGATGGAAGCAAGCATCAACGCTTGCGGCAGTTACAACTCGGCGAGATGGAGCCCAATGACTGAAGGTGGACACAGTGCTTGATCCCCTGCTATATGCAGGGTTAAATAGCAAATTATTTGTGTGAACTCCTGTTTATATCATGGAGATAACTATATAGCTAGCGACCCAATAATATGGCCCCTTATGTGATGGGCTAACCGTGCCATATGCTTGTATCCAACAATATGGCTTGTGTGTGATGTGGCCCTCTGTAAATTACTCGATTAGCAATCGATCCAAGAATGATTATGACCAAATATGTGCATGATTTTGCCTTAAGACTTGACAATAAACAAGTAGGCTAAATATTAGTACACAAAAAATGATGACCCGAAGTAAGGTAGTCCTTCTCCGATAGCCCTACCAAGATCTCGCTTACACATCTATTGCTGGAAGATGAGACTACAAGCGATATGAAGCTCTTGCCAACGTCATGCAAGCGAAGCTATCTTTACAGGTCTTTCTCACAGAATGCGAGAACTGAAACTCCTTCCAGGAGTAACACAAAACTAGCCTGCAGTTCACAGTCATACACCAGTTTATATCAGGTTGGTGCCTTGTCCAGGCTCCGAGATTGCACTGAAGCTTGCATATTTAAGAGGAACAGACACTCCTACCAATTTGTGATCTAGTAGGCTCTCCAAAGAACAAAACAGAGAGGATTTCCAAGTCAAGGAGCTTACATGATCAAAACAGAGAGGATTTCCAAGTTAAGGAGCTTACATGATTTTCTAAGGAAAGAGATGAACACCACGAGGATCGCCAGTCCTGCCAAGATGCCTACTATTATTGCCACGGTACGCCCGACGTCATCTGGTGAATAAACTGCAGTACTGAGTCTACTATTATCGCCAGAATCCAGAGGAGATCACACAGAGATTAGATTAGCATGGCACATATGTACAGTAGTACAAAAAGAAGAGCAACTTGCAGAGTGCCTCTTTTCGTTTAGTTTATCGCGAATATATTCAGCATGGGGAATGGAGTGGCTAAGGTCCTAAGCTAAGCTGATCAGCCGGCGCTCGCCGTCCTAAATAAACTTGATATGCTTAGAGAGAGAGGAATTTTGTTTAGTGGCCATCACTGGGTCAGAGAACCCCCTACGCATCGGTATATCCAGTACAATAAAAGCAGTGAACGATTTTCTAGCTTACGGCTTAAGCACTGTCCTTTAGGAAGCTCGTTGCATCCCTGCATAAGAAAATCTGCATTGTATGCCCCTTGACATCATCTTTTCAGTACTGGAATCATCTTTATTTTTCCTGGGATCATAAAGAATAATCCCTTTTTTGTTTCTGCCACTTGATCATCTTGTATTCTGATTAATGCTGATGTCCCACCAAAGTGAGTCTAATGATACTGTCACTTGCATGGAGTCCACCAGAACAGCCGAAGTGATTAGCCTTGCAATTTTTTTATTGCAGGAAAATGACTGAACTGCGTCGTTGGAGCTTACTGAACATATGACACTGACACTCTGTAACTTATGGGTGGTTGTTAGCTTACACGCAGTAGTCTCTACTCTCTAGCCAGTAAGCTAACTTTTGGTTTCTCAGTAGCGCGGCTGCCTTCAATCAAGTGATTGCACTCTTGTCTTTTTCTCCGTATCATCTCTCACAGACCTCTTTTAATTTGATCGATAGCCATAGGTAGCTAAATAAATTTAACTATATGTAGATTTATGTTAGACGGCTGAACATATACTGTGGTATATATATTCATCCGTGTTGCATGCATGCACGTAGGATGAAAAGATTGTCAGTAGTGGACACCCCATCCTGCCTGATCTCTCTATCAACTTTGGGAAGTTTACCCACTGCCCATCGGAATCAATTCCCGTTGCAATTTGTTCAGCTAAGGACTCTCTACACTGTACTGTACACCATCTAACCGAGATAGCTTAGGTCAATTGGCAACTTGCAAGTGGCAAGCTTGATCACTTGATCAGTATAGGTTGCAGAAGAATTGATTCGGGTTTTCTCTCTGAAACGCTAGGCTGAAAATGCACTGTCGTGCGTACCTTGTGACGGGCGGAAGTACAAGCCGTTGGCCCAGTACCTGACGTAGCACTGCGCCAGGTACACGTCGGCGGCCAGCGACGTGCCGCAGGTGCCCTTGAGCTGGCCGACCGCCTGCGCCAGGCACGTCGTGCAGTCAGCGGCGGCGAGGTCGCCCAGGCATTGCGACACCCCCTGCACGTTGCCGGAGCTGCTCGCTTTGTACCCGTTCGCGAGGCCACCCTGCAGCGCGGCGAGGACGGCGTCCCGGTTCTTGAGGAAGTCGCCGTCGCCGCTGGTGCTGGTGCTGCACTTGCGGTACACCATGGCGTTGTCGGGCTGGCCGACGAAGTTGCTGCCGTCGTAGCGCACGTAGCATCCCTCCAGCTGCAGCGACGCGGCGTACGCGCTGGCACACACCTCGTTGAGCTGCGCCACGGCGTCCCGCACGCACGCCGCGCAGTCGCCGTTGCCCAGGTCCCCGCGGCACTGGTACAGCCCCGTACGCCGCAGCGCCGCCCCCGGTGCCGTTGCTCCCGGGCGTGAAGCTGTTGTACCCGCCGTTGGGCGCCGCGTTGGCGATGGATGCGAGGAGAGAGTTGAGGTTGCCCTCGAAGGGCGTGCCCGGCTGGTACTTGGACGGCGAGCACCCGGCGTAGATGAACGTGCCGGTGGCCGCATCGGCGACCGTCGCGCAGATCACCAGGAGGACGGCGAGGACGACGGCGCAGCAAAGCCGGTCGAGCTGATGCATGATTGAACTGACGGCTCGCGCTCTCGCTCTAGCTGCTGGCTTGAAGTGTGCTACGCAGGTGGCTGGGTCGAAGCAAGCGGCGAATGCTTTTTCCGAGTCCTTGTGAGAGCGAAGAGATGGTGGTGGGGAGCACGCAGTATAAATGCGAGCTTTTGGTTAAGCTAACGCCTGCGATGATCTGTGGTGGTGCGCGCGCGCGGCGTCTCTAGAATTTATACGTCGACTCGACACGGCGATGCATCCTCCTTGCACGCTTGGACTTCGTAGCGGTTGGTCGGGTGACTCTGGTCAGTGGTATACTGTCTCTGGTTCTTCGATAACTAAGCTTTGAATGATTGCACCAGTACATTCGGTTTTACTTCAGCTGTAGCAGATGGGGATAAAGACAGTATGGGCAGTGACAGGATGCAACCCATCATAATCTGTGTCGTGGTCTGAAGATAACCAATGCCGTTTCGACGAGTGCACTCGAGGAATAGGCCGTTTGACCCGTTCAAATATGGATTCATATGGTTACTTTCTCATTATTTCTCAAATACTGTTTTTTACAAAATCTTTTTATGTAGGAGTTTTTTTAAAAAAAATCAATATTCCTTTCTAATAATTAAAACTTAATTAATTATATATTAATAACATATATCATTTTATGATAAGATAATTACACCATAAACTTACTTTTAAAATCACCCTTAAGCGTAAGCTTGGATGCTCTGCCTCTGGACTGGGAATCCGGGATGCGGGACGGGTACAGTATTTTGAGTACTTTTGCTTCGCCAATAAGCAATTACTGTTCGACAGCTGATTTAACCGTGGCTCCTCACTGCAACAAAACAGAAATCATTCCCCCACATCTCTCGGGATAAGTGGATGTTTGAAGGATTATCAGCTCTGAACAAGGCTTTATAATAATCCACTATATGTTTGATAAGCTCTTTTTGGGTTGTCAACATTGTGCCTATCTTCCGGTAAGGCTATGTTGCACCGGTGCATAAATATGGACACCGGTGCATGAATATGGACACAAATAATCTCAGCCTGGCTAGGCTCTTGCCCCGAAATCACACGGTTGCAGCAATTTTTCCTCAAAGGCCGAAGGCCACTCATTAGGTCTGCCGACCTGTTGTAGCGTTAGCTTTCGGCCCTTCAACGAAAGACCGTTAAATTTGGACCATTGTGGGCCTGCTATCTTGCAATCCATCCAGTATTTAAGCGTATGAGGTCGATTAAAAAAAAGAAAAAAAAGCTACCTGAAGTTACTGGTCTAGTTTCATTCACATCGCTCAACAGTAAAATAGAACACGGAGTATCTCTAATTTTTTAAATCAGTATAAATTGAGTCATAAAATCAGTTTTTGTTTACATAGCGTCTACGTGACTTATTATTTAGTATTTATCCATCCTACGTTGTGTTTATAGGATAATAGGAAAAAAACATCAATAATACCCAGCAAATCTAATTTAAAAAGTATATATATATATATATAATCATCACCTTCTCTCTCCCCTCTTCACTTCATCCGTCCCTCTCTCTCTCCCCAGCTGGGAGCTGTCCGCTGGGTGCCCGCGGCAGAGGGGCAGAGGGCTCCATGTTCGTGTGTGTGACGCCCGGGCGCGGCTTCGGCGCGGGGACCGCGCGGAGCTCGCACGATCCTCACAGAGGCAGTGCGCATGGAGGCGGCTGCGGAAGATGCCGCGCAGACGCCGCGCCGGGACGGGCCTCGCGCGGAGGGGCTCCGGCAGGCGAGCGGACCCACGCGAAGGCGGCACTGTCGCACGAAGGGCTCGGGCGGGGCCGAGCTCACTCGCGGAGACGATCGCGACGGCGCGCGGAGGGCTCGCGTGGAGACGGATGAGGCGGATGCTGTGCCGGGAGCAGGGGCTGCGCGGCGACGACCTTGACGAGCTTGGAGACGCAGGCCGCGCGGGGGCCGCCGAAGTACATATGTCCGTCATCGCCGCCGCCTCCGCACCGGCGACGACGCTGCATCGGGCGAACCCAATCGCCCCACTAGAAAATACTACTTCATTGTGTTGTTGTCCTTGCTGGGAACGACAGCAGAAGCACCCAACCGATTCAGTTAGAAGTCGATAGATAAATCGATCTGCGTGCCTTGGTTATTAAGGCTGCTTTCGCTTCTGTAACTCGGATGAGATTAAGTGCCAAGTAAAATAAAAAAATCATTAACACTTGATTTAGTGAGTTTTAATTTTTATAAATTAAAATATATATTCATTTAATATTTTAAAGTAATTTATAAATATATAGAAAGTTTTTTTAACGAAATGTATCTTTTAGTATTTAAAAAAACAAGGTAAAAGAACATGCCCCTAAGTACGGCAACCTTCAATTTCGTTGCTTTTTTCATTGGAAAGCTCTGGTTTTTACTGTGGTTGATTGGGTTTGTTTCGTCGATTACCGAGAATTCGAGCATGCGATCGGTGTGTGAGCGTGTTCACCGGTTGCAGCAATTAAATAGGCTGCTTTTTTGTTCAGGAGCTTTACGATGAATTCGTTTCAGGGATGATTAACTTGTCTTGACGCATGTAGATCTGAGGGCGAAGGGTTGCTGCTAGGACATGCAGGGAGGAGGAGGCGAAGGCGCGGCCTGCGTCTCCAAGCTCATCATGCAGGTCAGCAAGGCCATCCTGCCGCCCGTGCTCGGGGGCACCGGCGGTCCGATCGGCAGGCGCCGCCCCAAGGGCGGCAATCCACTCGCTGGACTACGTCGTGACGGTGTCACTGGGCACGCCGGCCGTGCCGCAGCTCGTCGTCATGGACAGCAGCAGCGACCTGTCGTGGGTGCAGTGCGAGCCATGCAACGCCGGCAGGTGCAACCCGCAGAAGGACCCCTTGTTCGACCCGAGCAAGCCGCGGCCAAGTCCGAGCCCAAGGAGGGAGGGATGATGACACGTGGGTTCACCGTGGTTTTTTTAACTGGATATCTGGTCTCAATATAGCTGTTTTAATTTTTTCTAAGTAGATCTCACATATTGGAACCATTGGTCTATTTATTTTTCTATTTTTGCTTTTGGTGTCACATAAATATCGTATAGGATAAAGATTAGGTCAAAAAGCCACGTATATATTACGTCAACTAAAATCTTCTTATTATTGAAAAACTTGATTTAAACGGATTTTAGAAGATGGGATACTTCATATCGATTTGACAAATAAAACTAAACCTATAGTTATGGGCTTTTTCTCTAAAAAAAGCTTATGGAGGTTAGGCCTTGTCCAGTATGGGACCGCCACCATCGGCCCAAACTAACACTAATGGGTTACGGTCTTACGGATAATTTTGCGAAGCAAATACCCTCTCCCCTCAATAGCGGAGTCTCCGTCGCAATCCGTTGTTGCGATTTCTGCCGTTCGGGCCATGGCGACACCGCGACCGGAGAATAGCCAGCGAGCGGCGAGACCGATACTTGCGCCGCCGCCCTGTCTAATCCGTAAGGAATGCCGAGCTTTGGGCGCCCACCTCCCAACGCGTCCTTTACGCCGGCTCCAATCTGTTCCGCCGCGGCGCCGCCACCCGATCGACCCAACTCGGCACAGTTCTGCGTTACTCCCGGCCAACGAGGTAAATACACGAAATCCCCTCTTGTTGTGGTTTTACAAATCGATTTGCATGCATGTTTGGGATTTCTTGCAAACTTGAGTGATTACTGTAGTAGTTGTTTTGACCTCAAAATCTAGCTAATTGGCTGTTTTGAGCTGACGGACAACATAATGTTCAGAAGAGAACATACTATCAGTTCTTCAAAATATACCTAGAAGCAGTTCTTATAAATATATCTAAATTCAACTGCCGGTTCCACATACTATCAAATGTGTTGTCTTTATGAAGCACTAGGATCGTATTCCTAGGATAATAGCCTTTCCAGGCATACAAAATATAGAATATCGATCCTCTGATAATAGCGTTTAGAAAATCACGCACTCCGAATTCCTTAGGATAGATGCGTCAGATCAAACTGAGCTGAGCTCAGACGGCAGCTATAGAATCAGCTCGTACTGAAGTTTAACTCAGATCCAATTCAAGGACCTGCAGGAGATTATGCTGTGTTTTCTTAGAAGATGGGAGCAAATTGAGCCGTTTTTAGCACTTTTTCGAGGTAAAGTGAGCAATAAAAAAAGGTTAGGAGTTAAGTACTCACGTTAAATAGTTGAGGGAGTAAACTCCCTTAGCTTCGTAGGGTGTAAATGTAGCTTCCTAGTATATATATCATACGGCTGTCATGACTAATGAGCATACTAGGAAGCCACATGCCGAATGTTTGTCCTGTTAGTTGGTTGGCAACTTGGCAGGAACTGAGATGAAGCAACACTATCTGGCTCATTTCTTATGTTTCTCCACCCAAATTCAACGGACCTTGTTCCAAATTCCAATGAGATGAAGAAAATCAGTAGATTTCTTTGTTTCCCTCGTGTGCTTTGTCATTTTCCAGTAAGGTGGTCTGATACTATCTGGATATTCCTACCCTCTCGTGGAATAACTGACCAAGCATTCCTGGCCTTTGCACTGCCACCTCAAGGTTTGATTCTTCTTGTTTCGGTCAGTCCTACATCATTTATCGCACTGAACTTTGCTTAGACAGAATGTAACTAAGAAATCATGCGGATCTATAATTATGCATACATCTAGCTATCCTTTTTTTTTTTTGAAACCGAACATCTAGCTATCTTTTAGGCTCTTATCTTGCAATTGAGTTTGCCAATTCCCTTAGGAGTTTGAGTTTGACAATTCACATAGCTGCAAGAGGCACTAGCTAGCTAAACCAAACAGTGCAAGCTTCCATTGCCATCTGAAAACGGTATATTTTGACTAATCGTGGAGCGAACACAACAATTGTTCAGAAGCACATGGTGGCCCCTTCCTCTTCTTGTTGTCATCTTTTCTCAATGCAGGAAGATACAATCTAGAACTAGCTAACAGCATGCACAACAGTCCAGGCATAAATAACAAGTGCAACTATGTAATGACGTACTTGTACCTAAGTAGAAACGATGATCCCAATATCATGTGTACTTCCCACGACAGTTCCTTAACATCGGTATGTAAGCAAGATTAGATTCTGTCCAGTAGTACTATTTTTTTAGGATCTACCCTCTATCATGTGATGAGTGATGACTCAAAAGTGCTAGTCTGGTTGATGACTCACGAAAGGAGAACGGTGCAGAGGACATCAAGTCTGGTTCATCCTGACTATACAAAGTTTAGTTCAGATTTCTTGGTCGTGGCTCTTTTTTTGTTCATTTTTCCTTATTTTTCCCCTTAATAACAAGAAGAACCGATTCTGCAGTGAGAACGCAAATATACTCGTGGGCCCCATCGAGAGAAGCAGTGACGATCGAGATGACGAGATTAGCCGGGAGGAACGAAAAGGAAAGGATTCGTCGACCGTTTCGCTCGCGGGCTTGTGGCACTCGCGCAACGCTGGTCACAGCCTCCGGGCGTTTTCGTGGGAGGGCGCGCCATCGCGGCCCCGATCGATCTCCCTCCCCCGGCGCTTGCGTGGCATAGCGGTGCAAGCGTACACGTGCGGGACGCTTAGCACGTCAGTTTCTCGCGGAAACTATCTGCGCGGAGGACGGAGCGCTAAACGCCCGCGTCAACCGCTGCCATCCGGTGAACTGCGTGACTGCTCATGACACAATTCCATGCAAAGGACGGGTGTCATAGCTCACAGGTCCACTGCAAGGGATTTTTTTTTTCTTTTGAGACCAGGAAATTTGGGTGTTATTAGTACTCCAGCAGTGAAACTTGAACATCAGATTCACTGTTTCTGATGAATTTCTAGCATGAGTTCTTTGGTGATTAGTTGCTCTGCAGCTAGATTCATCTGGGGAGATAATGGGAAATTCATCAACGCCACTTCACTGATCCGTCGATGTTGGATTTGTACACAATATCAGAACTAAAAAAACAATTGTTACTCCGATAGTGATTCCAAGATGAACCCCGGCAAGCACATGTCGAGAGAAAAAAATTAGCCTCTAAATGATAAATCCATGGAGAAACAGAGAACCGAACAAGAGAACAAAAACCAGCCCCTTCCGATGGAACTCATATCTACACCATCCCCATCCGCCGCCTGAGGAACCTGAAAGAGGTCTCCTACGGGGGTGGATGCTACCACATGCCGAACACCTTCTTCCCGGAGGCCGCCACGGCGGCGGCGCGCTCGAACCGCGACGCGGCGCAGGGGATGGTGATGCCGCCGGGGTGCTGGAAGCCGAACTCCTCGGCCTCTCTCAGCAGCTCCCCGAACATGGGGTGGTTGAAGTACACCACCGGCACCACGTACCTCAGCGACTCGCCGGGCGTGCCGCCGCCGACGTACACCGCCACCTGCCCCTTAGGCGTCGACACCGCCTTGCCGCCGCCGCCGTCCAGCATCCGCCGCCCGCCGTCCTTCCGCCCGAGGCTCAGTCGCCGCACGAGTGATTGCCCCCACCGCAGCACCGGGGCCAGCCTCTTGGCTTCTTCGCTCTCCTCCTTGAAAGCGCCGCCGCTCGTGCTCGACGTCGTCTGCAGGCGCAGGTAGCCTCGCCGGCGTCGGCGCCGGCCGCAGAGCGCCCATCGCGAGGCACTAAGCAGCTTCCGGCCGAGCCGGAACCCTCCGTGCGACCATTTTAGCATGTCCAACCCTCAAAGAAACCGCACAAAGCTCTCCCCTTGAACCGCCTCCACCTTCCTACGTGGGAGAGTTAAATGGACTTTGGCAGGAGTGGCAAGCCAGAACGGGAGGAAGGGGGAGCGCGGTGAGGCTAGAGAAACAAGTGTTTTATAGGGCACGGGCGCGCACCGCGCAGCCACTGAGCGAGTGAGCTCAATTAAAAAAACTGCCGCATGTTTTTTGGCCTTTGGCCACAGGCTGGAGTAGATTCGTGCGAGGATTTTGCTAGGATTTACCGGGGTTTTCTGGTGGTGAGGCGGAGTTTGTTCGGCAATGGCTGGTGTGGCCGTGTGGCTTCGCGCGGCCGTGGCCCATGATTCCTTGGGCTAAACTGGACAGGGAGAGCTTGCCCGCCCGACCCGTTCGGCTACGCTGCTTTCTTTGCTTTCCGCGACTACTGGCGCGATAGACTCACGTACTTCAATTGAGTTGGAGAAATGCCTTGGACTTGTATATTCTCTTGCAATCTAGCAAGAGTTTGGCATCCAGCACAAAAGCGTCTTTGAGATTTCAGCATACGTAGCTCCTGGTCGACGTCAGCCCCCAACAGAAGGGGTTCAAAAGCAGTCTTTGCTGTGAAGATCCCACGATATCGGGTTTGATTCGGAACAGCAGCGAAATGTTTCCAGGTTAAGTCTAGGAATGTCGCGCTACTGCCTGGTGCAGTTTAGATTGTAGTAACTGCTACTGGCAGTATGTGGCGCATTGTTCTGCGTCGATACGAAACTATTCTGGCATGCTGTCTTGAATTTCGGATTCTAATATCGAGCCGCACCCGATAACTTAAAGTCGATATTTCCTTCCCTGAAAGTGTTTATTTCTTCCGACTCTGTACCATTCTATACACAATCCGTTAGATGCTTGTAAACGGTCGTTTGTGAAAAAGAAAAACAAGGCACCGGTGTACTGTCAGCACGGTACAATTAATGAGCCCAGTCCACCCTTTGGTATTAGGCTAGCCATCCATCAACCACCACATATTTGTCTTATCTCTTTATTTCTCTCCCACACAAGCATTTTTCTCCATCGTCTCTTCCTATCCCATACGAGCTTTTTTGCCAGAGCAACTCAACAACTATGTGCGAATACGAGGCAACATCAGACAGAGTTGGAGCAAGGATGCAGCGAGTAGAAGAAGTACCAAAAAGATGGCGCCAACCACCATCAAGAGCAACCACTAGAGGGTCGATGGTCACGGTGGAGACATTGTGGTCCTCACTAGCAAGCATACACAGGTGCGGAACATGTAGCTCGCTGGTGATAAGGCACACCTACTACTCTTTCGTTAAAATTAGATATCTTGTCTTCTATATATTGTGTGGATGAATCAATGGGTTTGGATATATGTTTTTTTTAAGTTGGGGATGGTACTGAAAATGGTGCTACATATAGGCACGATACCTATATGTATCTAATGTGATAACTAGATATCAGATATAATATATATGAATATCAGATTTAGTACTTAGGTACCGGATGTGATACCTATAGTACCATCACAATATCTATAGGTGTCGGTGTGATGCTTATAGATATTAGATTTGATACCTATAGATATTATGTATCAGCTTTGATATGAGAGAGGTACCTATTAGCACGAAAATCGAACTACTGTGCTCGCTGATGAAGGCCCGATAAGATGCCTCTAAACACATAAAGAACTAGGAGATCTATTTAGCTCTAGTACAGATCTAAATTCGAGGTTTGTAGATGTGTTAGTCAATTTAACCCTTCAATTAACAAGGAGATAAAAAGAATTAGGTCGACGAGCCAATCAGCCGATACGAACTTCTGCTATTAACTAGTTACCAATAGGAGTTGTAGCACTTATACATCGGCTAGAAATCCGATAACAAAGAATAAAATCACAAACATATCGGCTATAGAGTCAATGACGCTCTGAATAAAATAGAAGATAAGAAGTAAATAGTAAAGTTCGGTCTCCCGAAGAGACAAGACCTAGCGATCATCGATGATCGTACCATTAGAGGTAGCCTTATAGATCGAATCAAACTAAGATAGTATAAGACTGAAGCTAACGACACTGAAACGACAGAAGCTAGATTGGTCGTGCTGATGGAAGAAACAAATAAACTCATTAGCTAGTTACAATATAAATAGGTAAACTCATCGGCTAGTTGAGCCGATGGAAGGAATGAAAACCGCTAGATCATGTTGACAACCCTATTAAACGTAGCCTTAATAGATCAGACATAACTGAGATAGTATAAGGCTAGATTTAATAGAACCAGATCAATCGTTAGTAGATTAATTATAGACAATCCCTGTATATCGGCTGAAAAGTTGATACGTTAAGCATGAATATCAATGTAAAGGTAACTCATTAGCTGTCTATTTTGATGAAACGTCGCGTAAAGACCCACCAATCTAAGGCTCAATTTACTATCAGCAGTATAGAAGGTTGAACCTAACTAATACAACACAAGATTGATGACGGTAAAAGAAGCTCGATAAGCCAATAAACCCCACTCAAACATGATGCGATGCATTCGATCGGACTAAGAGGTCGGACATAACCGATACACGCTTAAATAGAGTGGATATATCAGGATAATAGCGGAACTTATCTCTTCGTCACAAATCGGATCTAACCAATGCAGACCCACGTCGAGAGCCAGAACTACCGAGAAAAAACTAGATGTGTGATACGCTAAAATTGTATTGATCTATGGAGATGATTTATAAGACCTCGGGGTATTTGTATTTATACTCTATGATTACATGAGTCTTATAAACAATCTTCGAATATTATTTTCTAAATAGAAAAAGAAACTATCTCTAACAATATAACAAAATTAGATACTACTGCCTAATTAAAAAATGTTTTATAAATACGAAACAATTCTACCGTGGTTTTTGTGATTTCTTTCTAAATTAGATAATTTTCAATCTTCAACTATTCGATCAGCTCTTTTCATCTACCAATCGACATCTTTTTATAAACCGAACTATAAACTCTAATCCCTAAACCGATCAGGATTCTTAACTGAATTTACGGGACTTATCAACTAACAATACCACCTATTGCGTGTGAGACGAAGCTCGAGTTGCAAGGTGTGGAGAAAGGGCCACGCTTGTGTACTCACATGCTCTTCGTACGGCACGATTGAAACCTGGTGGACTCTATGAACGGTGTACCACACGATTGAAAATAGACCGTTCACATCACATAATTAAACCCTTATGGTTAAAACTGATCCCTTCTCCGTACGACTGAACCACTCGTTCGCGCAAAAAGGACAAACTTTGGCCTGAACTGTCAATGTTCTTCAAGTTGACTTAACACGCGTAGCTTTGGTTGCATATGGAAAAAAATCAAGCAACGTGATAAATTACGATTTGAGAAATGAGATTGTGACGGTGGATAAGATCGACTTGGGGAAAAATCACGGTGCTTTGTTACGGTGACACATATGCGCTTCTTCATCTTGGCACGTGTGACCAGCCAAACTCACGGGGAAGCAGCGGAAATCTGGGAGAGCCTCCTCGCGTGTACACTGTATAGCTTCACAGAATATGTACCTTATTTTATCGCGACATAAGAAGTTTTGTCGATCCAATTAATTTATCTTTGATCAATCATTATATTAAAATATATAAAAGTATGAGATAAATGTATTGAAAGTAAAACACATTTTTTTGAAATTTAATAAACTGAATGATATTTTAGTGTTTTTCTTTTATATTGTTATGTGTAAATAAATAAAATAAAATTATTTTAGAAGGTAGTATATGACGGGACAAAATCTGAAGTGCTGCCAGAAAGTTGTCCAACATCCTGTGTATTGGGCACACCCAGCCACCCAGGGACAGAAAGCACGCGAGTTGTGGATCCTGTCCCAGTTGCACGGAGAGTTGGAAACGCTGTGTCCTATACTTGCTCCACTGCAAAACACGGCTTCTTCGTCGAAGGCCTACTGAACGACAGTTAGATTTTCGTTTATTTGACGGATTCAGGTGACCTCCGATGTACCACACCACTATCCCACTGAGACACGTACTCTATCAAAAGAAAACAATACTATATGGCACCTGAGACTCCTGACTACAGAAGTCCTGGCACGGGCTTGTGCCAAGATACGCGTACATGTGTGCACCAGTCAACGCCTACGTTCATCCTGGCAGCCTGCATCCAGCCTTGAAGTGCTTGCCGAGCCAGCCTTCGCGTGACGGGCGCCTAGCTGACACCTCGGTTCATGCCTCCTGGGTGAACCGAGAACGATGAACCTGCTGCCGGCTGCTGCTTTGTCGATGGATTGCCAGCCATCTGACACTAAAAAGATCAATTAGGCGACCGAGACAACTCAAATTTAGGACATACATGCCAGGACAAAGGGGGAGGATGCCATGTCCGAGATCATCGTGATATGAACCGCAGCGTCCCGGCGGGATGGTGCTCTTGTTCGACAGATGACCGTTCGACAGACGATAGGTCGATAGCTGCGTGTGACGTTTCGTTCTGTATGTACAGACGTGAGAGCTTGCAGGCCTCAAAACCTTTTAATGCGACCGAGCCTCGCTCGAAAATCCTTGTTACTGCCACGACTCTTTCCGACTCAGCAGAAATCTTTCGGAGGTGCTAAAAATCTGTCGAACGTTTTTCTAGTGCGGTTTCAGTCATTTTTTGGACCGTCCGATCACTGCGTCGTTGGGGTTTTTTTTCGTAGTCGGCGGCAGTGAGCTCCTGCGCATCGTCTATGGTGCCTTTATCCGGCAACAAGCTACCTTGAGCATCGAGCTTCATTTACAGCAGGTCACCTCGAGCCGTGAGATCTCACCGACGTTTATGTTAATTCGAATGATATCCGAGCAATGGATATGCAAGATTTGGGCTCTTCATCTTCCTGTTTTGCAAGTATTATTCTTCATCTTCTTCTCTTTCTTCCTCTTCCTGTGCTACACTTTTTTAGTCTTCTCTTCAAATTTTCAGACTTCTTCCTCCTCCTCCTCCTCCTCTAATTTTTATTCTTCTTCCTCCTCTTCTGTAATTTTTATTCTTCTTCCTCTTCAATTTTTTCTATTTAGTCTTCATCACACTCAACATTTTTAGTTTTTCTGTTTCTAGACTTTTCTATTTTTTTGTTGTTTATTATTTAAATTTATGCAGACGAAGGGAATTATTCTAATCTCAGATTCCTAGAAGTTACCTTACTATGGATCAAGTACTATATGGCATTCTTTTAGAAAACCATGTACTCCGTATATATTTCACAGACAGAAGGGTACATGCATGCTTGATGGTGCATATTTGATGTTTCTTCTCTATTTAACTGGTCCAAAACAACGACGATTTTTCTATTCTCTGTCAATTTCTCTATTTACCTAGGCTTTTGATATTTCTTCTTTGTTTTGCTGGGCTATTTTGAGCCGGCGCGTGTGTTTTTGGATCATAATAGCTAGAATGACAATGAAGAATGGATTGACCATTTCTGCTTTTTGGTCTGGGTGTTTGTTTTCGCTAGGGTAAAAACAAAAAATGAAGAATGGGCCGAGCTTTTGCTGGGCTTTTTATACGGGTGTCGCTGGTTTGAACTTTTGGACTCTGGTTTAATTTTGGCGTCGGCACGAGGCAGGGCACAGCGGTGGGGCCGTGTCGACCGGTCAGCTCTTGATGCACGGCGTTCAGCGTACGCAGCGGGCAAATCGACAGGTGGTACTAGATGATGCTTAGCTGTCTGCTGATCGTGTGTAGTGTACGGAGTACTGGACTTCTAGGTAGAGTACTAGACTTCTAGTACGGATTAGACTTAGTACAGTGTGTACAGTGTAGTAGCAAGTTTTAGTTTTGGAACGTGCATTAAAGTGCATTAAGTAGATAAGTAAAAAGACTGGTTGTTTTTTTTTTCAAATATATGTCCGGATTAATTTGGGCTACAGTTTAGCGGTTGTAAAATTTAGAATAAAATTATATCGTTATATTTAGAATAAAATTTAAACTCTATAAACTTTATTATATTTTAAGATACAGTAAGTTAAAAATTATAAATTATGTCGGATATTACAGCATGTTTGGAAGTACTCATAGTTTAGCTGTGAACACCGAGGACAGCGTAGATGAGCAGCGGATGCAAACCTTTTTTTAAGTAGGAGTGGAACGCACCAAACATGGAGAAGGTTCGTCGTATAGGTTCGCCGGCTAGGTAACCTGGGCACGAGTGAAGTAGACTTATCAAGTTGATAAAGATTGGTGAAGTATATACATTTGAAACTTCCGTCTGGGTATACCAATATCAGATTTTTGTGTGTTTACGTACAAACTAGCCATTGACCGATCAGCCTGGCGACCGACCCTTGTTACTGTAGATTATTTATTTGTTATAGGTATAAATTAAATATTTTAAAATATAAAAAATATTTAAAATAAGTTATCTAAGGTTAGCAATATTTCTTTAGATAACATATTTTTAAAAACATACGACAAATAATCTGATTCAATAGTTCGATGAATATAACAGGAGTAACAATCTCTCCTCCATAATTCGGACGGGATGGCTTGGATTGCATGAATAACCTGGAGACAGAATATAACATATCGGATTAGTCAGTCTTCTCTACTTGTCCCATGTAGAAGTAGCTGATCCTATCATCTTTTAGTTTTGTCTTCAGACTCTGGTCCAGTGTCATTTACTGCACCCAATGTCCAAAAGAATATAAATTGTTTGGCGTCATGCGCGAAAGATGACCATTTTCTCCATTCTAAAATAAATTTATTTTTTATCATCTTATTTATCTCTAAATAATTTTATCTTTTAAGTAATTATTATACTGAAGTTTATAAAAGAGCGTGAGATTGAGACTTTATAAAGTAAAGGACGATAAAGAGTATTTTAGTATATTTATTTTTTATTAATATATGTGGGAAGTCGCCAATTCTGTCATGAGTAGTTATGTCTTCCGACTCTAATCTACAATATAAATTGTTTGACGCCATGCGTAAAAGATGACTATTTCTTCCATCCTTAAATAACTTTATTTTTTATCATCTTATTTATGTCTAAATAATTTTATCTTTTAAGTAATTATTGTATTAAAGTTTATAAAAGTGTGAGACAAATGTATTAGGACTTGATAAAGTGAAGAACAATTATGATTTGATAAAGTAGAGAGTATTTTAGTCTATTTGTATTTTATTAATATGTGTGGGATAAATAAAAAATAAAGTTATTTTAGGAGGAAAGCGGCACTGGTACTGTAAACATACATATTCTAAGTGGATTATTTGCCCTGTTGCACAGAACCGTACGGTTCCCAATGTGTGAGTGGCTTAAGTCCAAAGATGATCGGTTTCCTATTCCAAGTCAACAAAGATTAGTACTACTACTAGTTCTTTTGTACGGAGAACGATCGTTCTCTTTGCCTTCACAATAAAGTCAGCTCCTGTGTATATGGATCAACTCAATACAAAAACACGTCAAAACTCGAGGATGCATGCGTAGCCGCGTAGTAGGTGGTACAAGTATTGGATCAAAACACTTCTAACAAAGTAGGAGAGCACATCAAGTACCCCGCAGAATTCAACGTGCCGTTAAGGCTACTACTATGTTTGATTTGATCATACAGAACACTGACAGCCTAAAGATCACTCAAGCCCTATGACATAAACCCCACATGTTGCTCAGACACTATGGATATAACGGAGGCCTGGTGGACAGTCATAGCCCACACAACTTGAATACCTAAGAATTCTTTCCATTCACTCATCCACCTAATCAGTTGGGATATGGAATGAAAAAAATGATCAAGTCTTCTAATATATTGTATCAATAATTATAGTATAAATAAAGGAGGAAACTAGAGCTTAGCTCCTGATAGGGGCAAAAAAGCTTAGAGACATAGCGATGTCGTGAGAGTAGGCTCTATATAAATCCCATTCACCTATTTAAATAAACTATTTCCTTTCTATATTAATGAAAAAGAGACCATTCTCCTGCCCTTTTATTTGAAAAATAAATGGTATGACGTTATTGGTGGAGATGAAGTGAGAAGTTACCACCGTCGACCGTATGTGCATCTTTTACAGTTGCCCATGAATGTACCCCCTTGCATGTATCGCATACCGTCCGGTATTTCGGTAGTCGGTTGGTGGCAGCAGACGCCGCACTCGCGCAGCCATGATGGTGTACGCGCGTGGATGGACGAGTGCGCGGCGGGGCCCGACGAGTATTGGCCAGCCCGCAACGTCCCATTGGCTCGTTGCCTCCCTACCGCAACCAGTTAGGTGACGGCATGTCGGACGCAGCAGAAAGGATCGTGGTGCCGGGCTGACATAGGCCGACCAAATGCAGCCGATTTGCTGCAATGTTTGGGCTTTCCGGCCGTCATTTAACTTAACCAGCCCCCGTCGTTCGGGGACTCTTCCACGGTTTCACCGCCTATCTCGACGCCATTTTATCCGGGGGAAATAAACTGAGATGATTGGCGTGCAACTTACTGAACAACCGATCTGAATTCAGAGGAAGAATTGTGGACAGTTTTTTAGCCATTCCCAGCGCGCGTTTGCAAGTGGATAAGGGGGAGATGCCGGCGTGCCGCGCGCACTGGGGGGCCCGCCTACCTGAACCTGCCGAGGTGCCCGAGTTTCCTGGCCCCTGCAAAAGTTCATCAGGATGGAAAGGCCCACTGCTGTCGAATGATGCCATGTGTCATGTCGAATTGTTGATGCTTGTATGCAGCAGAGACATGATGTGTGCGGTTAAAAGGTTCCGAGCCCACGTCCACACTGGAATACTGGACAGGCCCAGGGGGGCGGGGGGTCCGATTTTGATAAGATCAGCAGGAATTCATCCATGATGGAAGTTTGCAAACAGTGCCTGATTCACATGCATATCTTTCGCTTCATCGGACTCTAGAGATTAATAACTGACGGTGCAACTGGTTTTGAGTGTGCAGTTCAAGCAAGAATTAGCAGGTGAATGCAGAGGCATTATTCCATTGCCTCACGCTTGCCTGTCACCTTTCCGTAACTGTATATTGGCCAGGCGGAAAAAGTCACTGTACGTTACGAGTCAGGTGCCATTGTTTCACAGTAAAAAGTACAGCTGGTTGACAGTTAGTGATGGCCAGTACTAATTGTAAAGACAACTCTTCAGTGGTAAGAAGAGAGAGAGAGAGACCAATGGCTGGGTCACTCGACTGAGGTTAACGTGTAACCAGCCCTGTATATTCCAGTATATCACCCACTTGACCCGTGTGAAATACATTCCGAAATTGTGAAGCTAAAAAGGATTAAAGAGCAGTGACGTCGGCATCTAGCAAGATGATGCACCAGATGGCGTATAGTCCTTTTGCTTCACTTCTCCCCCAAAGATACACTAGACCAGTTGCAATACGGTCCACCCAAAATATAAACATCCGAGAATGCATCTCCATCCAAGCAAAAGCTCCGGTATCTATTATATCCACTTGTTCTGTTCTTTGTGTATTCCCAAATTCTACGGCCTACGAGCTCCCCGGTGCAACGGCGTCTGCTCCGGACGGACGTCGCCATCGGCCTCACCGGACGGACGCGTGTCGACCGCTAAAAGCTCCGGCACATGCAAGCCCGAGACGATAAGATCGAGCATATGCAAGCAGTTTGCTGAGTGATCTGTTGAATGCCCGCGCACGTGAAGTATGTGCGTTGCACAATGCGTTTGATCGTTTGCAGAGAGATGAAATGCGCCTGTGTAAATTGATCTCAAATAGCAGCAAAACAAGGCGGGGAAAGCTATATATTAGCTAGCTAGCTTTCATTTTTGCGTGCAGAGAAAGGGCGTGCATATCACACTGTGGACCACATGCAACTCGGAGCCTGGGCTATGCTTGCAGCATGCCATCGATCTCCGCTGCTTGCGATGGGCTTACCAAAACTGTCTACTATGATCTGCCCGGTTGGTTTGCACACTTGCTACTGTTTACATGTTATTGTCAACCATCGATTTAACGTCACTTGCACAGAATCTCTTGTCCGAATGGTCTATCTATTAGTGTCTCGTCACGAATAGTCTCATCTCTGACGAGCTATATCGAGGCCTGTTACAGATAAGATAGAGCGGTTGGACCCATCACAGGTGATGCCATATTTGTGATTGATCGCTGTATAAAACCGATGTAGATGAGGTCAGTTTATCTCTAGTGATTTCTGTAGATAGACGGTCAAAGGTAAACTCTTACTTGTAAAAGTTATCTAGTCTAAACTCATCACAGATAAGGGTTTACTACTTGTAATGATTTCTTAGTATAGCCCGTCAGAGGTGAGGCTTATTCTGTAAAGTGTGTTCACCTCTATGACTCGTCACAGGTGTCTTGACCACACCTCTGATGGTTAGTGTGTTGACAACTGACAGAGATTAGCTACCTTCTATATATACCTAGTACATTTGTAATTTGAATACGGAGTAGATGGTAGAATAATAATTGCCCATAATACTTAACTCTATTGGATATCAGTTAATAGAAGCCATATATATTCAACACTCCATCTCAATCCCTAGTTAAGTCCTCTCTTCAGCACTGTCCCCTCCTGGCCTCCCCTTCTCTCCCTCTCTAGGCAACTAGGCTACTAACGCCTACACCTTCCCCTACTCCGGCAAAACACCAACGCATTATCTCTATCTCCCTCTCCTTTAACCCTCCCCTTCCTCGTCGCCCCTCCCCCTCCCTCTCCCTAGCCCAATGCCACTACCACCTCTTCCACCTCACTCTCCTCCCTAGCACCACTACCACCCTATCTCCTCCCATCTTCTCTTGATCTGGCTGGTGCAAACTTAGGATAGTCAGATCTGATGTCCTTAAACACGGGATGGTCAGATCTGGAGCCCTTGAGCTCATGGCCCAAATTCTCTAGCTGTCTTATTGGCGATAGTATGCTCGAGCCCTCGAGCCTGAGCGTGAGGCTTTGGACACCTTCACATGCAACGCCGGCTGCATGACGGTCATCCCTGGTAACCTTGAAGAGGAGTGTCCGCATGCCATGTATGCGTTGGATTACCGAACTCCACACTCGCCAAGTGCGCGTCATCCAACTCCTCATGGCCATAAGAGTAATTTAGCTAGCTAGCATCACATCGGGCATGTCATGTTCCCTAGCATATGTGATATGCGTTTGCATATACATTTTCTGTCCTTTTTTAGCTAACTTACTTTTAGCAAATATCCATTCTCATGAGTTGCTTACTATTGGCGACCTGCTTTTTTACCGGTAGGAATTACCTAATATGTAGCTTTCTATATATCACCATTGCACTTTGTAGTCATATATTCTTAACTAATGCATATATGGTATTCATCAAAATTTTGTGGCATGCTTGATTAGTTGTAGAGGATGAGATAGCCCCATTTAACAGTGGAAAATTGTGTTTTGGGATTATAAAGACGGATTAGAACTTGTGATGTGTTAGTATAAAAAGATCGAGACTGAATATATAATATTTTTGTTTCTATAGTTTGTATAACTAATAACATTGGTTTTAGTTTATCAAATACTCAAATTTTCTTTTTCTAAAAAAATTTACAATGTTGCTACATTACATTCAGAGATATGCATAATACAATAGCTTTAGAAGGGATTTTTTTTTTGAACATGGAAATATTTTGTTTCTTTTGTAGGCATGCATGTACTTTATTGTTATATAGCAAAATTATATGCGAGGAGTGGAAGAGACATGATGAGACAAATATAACAAATAAAGTAAACCTTCTATGAAGTGCTTGGCATGGACATCCTAGTTTTGTAAGTTGGCATGGACGTCCTAGTTTTATAAATTGGTCCTATCAGCAAGTAATTTCTCACCCTTTTCCATTATGTATGTTGATTACTGAATGCTTAATGCATCAAATATTATGCCTTGACATATACAGTCTCATGGACATGACTATGAGTGCTAATTTAAAGCATGTAGCTAAAGGATTCTAAACTCGAGTCTAAGACATATATTACATATGACATAAATGGGTAGCGATTCCGGACAAACAAACACCAGTAGAGGCTAAATGTAATTAAGATAAATATTGCTTTAGTGACAATAGATCAGGGAGAAAAAAATATACAACTGAGTTTTATGAATATACCAAAAGAATATTATTTTGAAGGGAGCAACTCCTTATACTTGTTCTATTAATTGCCACTCATTTGATCCTAGGCAGTTGAGGTACACCAAATTATGGTTTTGTAAAGGTAGCATATGTATAAACCATTTCTTCTTGTTTTCTGAATATATGTATATTAGATTATATAAATTCAAGCTCAAGCCTGGGCCATTATTGTTTATGCCCGTGCTATACCAAATGCGAATGAGTTTAAGGTTGCACACTTCATTTTTGAGGTGGATCAAGTAATAAATAATGTAACATGCAGTTTGCATTCTTCATAAATACAAATTATGGATTCAAATGAAAATATCCCAAAAATCAATGTATATTTATTTTGATAAATATGTGATTGTGAATATGTGAGAAAGTGTATGTGTGAGCTTGTTGATATATCAATATCAATTTATTACTTTGGTGGAATTTTGGATATTTAATTATGATAATGTTGTTGTCGGAAACTAGGAGAGTATAGAAATATATATGCTAGAACATATATAGCAATTCCTAAGAATAGCCAAAAAAAACAAATTTATTTTTGTGAAATAACCACACCACTGTTGGATTTCAAGCAAAAACCATTACAAGTGAGCACTATTTATGACGAGTTTCAAACAAAATTGATCACATGTGACTATTTATAATGGATGCTAATCTATATCATCATAGATGACTCAGTCATTTCTAACAGATTATAAAACATGCACATCAGACATAGGCGCAATCACACATCTAAAGTATCTCATTTGTAACGGGTCATTAAAGCAACCGTGAGAGCTATGTTATCTCTGACGGGTCGTAAGTACAATTAGCTTACGGTGCTATCTCATCTATAATAGATTTTTTTATAGCGCGTCACGGGTAATCTTAATTTTGATAGGCCTTAACCTATCGGAGTGACGTGAAGTCATTACTAATCACTTATTTATGATGAGGATTAAACTCATTACAGATGAGGGTTTATAGTCATCACAGATAAGCGGATCTGACGTAGTGTGTATATTTTTTTTTGTTTAGCATGCTATTTCAAGTTCAATTGGGATTTCTAAACCAGTCCGATTAAGAGGACGAAATTTTCTTCACAAAATTTGTAGTTTCCAGATAAGGTACCAATGGGCCATGCATATGCATGGCATGGCGAAGGTGGAGCACCGAGATTAATTAAGAAAGGATAATACTCCTATATGAGGTAAAGCAGGGATGGCTAATGATCAGGTCGAACCCACGCCGGACACCAGCCGCCGCTGCCTGCCTGCACCGCATCTCCGGTCGGTCCCCAGTCCGCACACTTCAACTTCATTGGTTCTACTTGCCTAGTTGCATCAAATTATCTCTGCACCTGCTAATATGCTTTTAACCAGGTTTAACGTAGACTCCTTGGGTACCTCGGTACCTCATAGTATGTACGTACGTGTAAATACTAAACTATACCACTCCTACCTACAGTACTAAAGTTTAACAAAATTTTTACTTATGCAGAGAAGCTAAGGTGCAAATTGATCTGGAGTTCTGGATATGAGTACTATATGTAGCTCTGTAGCCCTGGTCCTGTCCAAATGTGACGTGTCTTGAAAGGCTTGAGTAGCATATTTTTGGCTTGTGTGGCACACTGGCACTGAATCTGTTTACATTTAGAGGAGGGTCGTCATAAAAAAGCCTGAGAGCGATCATCCATGAGAGCAAAGCTACTCCCTTCGTTCTAAAATTATTTTATTTTTTACTATCTTATTTGTCTTAAAAAACTTTATTTTTAAATAGTTAATGTTTTAGAGTTTATAAAAGTAAAAGAGATTACATCATAAAGTGGGAGACAATTGTATTGGACTAAATAAATGTATTAGGATTTAATAAAGTAAAAAATATTTTAGTATTTTTGTCTGATATTGGTATGTATAGCATACATGAAAAATAAAAAAGTTACCCTATGACAAAAATAATCCTTGCAAAGAGCACATATGGAAGAATTTTTAGAAAGCCAGATAGCAAACACGACCAACCAAGAGAGTTACATACAGACTTAACCGCGTGATCGAAGTACACACATACAGTGATTTTTACGGTCATGCATGAGGGTAAAAACGCAACGACCGACCGTGCATGATGCATCACCATGATTACCTGGCTTTCTGGGCCGGACACGCCGGTGCAAGTTTTCAGTTAGGGTCGATCAAATGTTACCATTTCAGACGAGAAAAAGGTTACACCCACTCTATCTGTGAATTTTTCAGATGAGTAAAGGTGGCAGCTAGCGCTGTCGTCCAGGGCCTGCTTACCGCTGCTAGTCTCTGCTGCATAAGTGGCACGCGGCAGTGGAAGCTCCGTTTCGGGCTGAGGCTGAGCGTGATCGGAGATAGGGTGGGGTCGCCGTCGTTGGCGGGTGCGGGGAGGTGGCGGCTACGGTGAAGAAGGCCAATAGAAAAACGCGGGGCTCCGCCTGTCGCTCTCCGGCCGCGGTGCTCCTGGATTGTAGCCAGACTTGGCCCGCAATCCGTCCGCGCTTTCCGGCCGCGTCCCCTTCCCCTGCCCTACGCGCGCGCCACCCAACTCGGTCGCCCAAGCCACCACCACCACCGCGCGCGATATATAGACCCCGCAGCGGCCTCGTCCCTCCTCTTGCGATCGATATAGCTGCTTGATCCATTCAAGACTAGCTGTTGGGCCGAGGGCGAGGGCGGCGCCGCCGCTGCAAGCTACGAAGCAGTAGCAATTGTCCCCCGGGGGGGGGGGGGCACAAGGTAAGAGACGGCTCGTCCATTTATTCCTATCGGTGGTTTTCTGCTTGATCCATGCTTGTTTTGCCTTTTGTTTACCGCGCCTGTACGTGTACACTGTGCGCGAGTGCTGAACTGGGGTGCTGCGTGATTAGCGATGTCTTCTCTTCGTCTTAGTGGGTACAAGGTTCGCGAGTCCCTAGAGACTAGGCGTGCTTTGTCGGAGAAGACGGGCAAGCACTAGCTCTCGCTCTCGCTTGTTTAAGCTTACCTGATTAGCTGAACTCGGTGCGCTCCCGCAGGCGTGAATGCGTGATGAGCGTTCTTACTGCAAAAGATATCATATAACTTCACTGGTGTAAACCCCTCCCCCTCCCTCTCGACTTCCCTTTCACACAAAGAGGTACGGTTACATGGATGCACGCATGATGCACAAATGGAAGTGGAAGCGAAGGTACAATTCTTGTCGATCAAGTCTTCTATAGAAGTACTGCAGAAGTGCGAGAATCATTCCGGTGAGAACAACTACCCTGCATGAATTTCTGATTCACGTCCCTTCAAAAAAGAAAGAGAAGAATTTCCGACTCAGAATCGTTCTAGAGATCAGTGCAAACAGATCGTGTGCCTTCTCGAGCACAAAGAATTTTTTCCTGTGATATTTCTAGATTCTAGATAGTAGCCTAGTACTAGTAGTCATGAACTAATGAGAAGTTGGATGCTAATATGTTCAACGTTTTCCTTTGAATGCATGTATAGATGATCACCATACTTGCAACTGAAATATGGCTTCTTATCGTGCATGCAGTTCATACTAGCTCGGCAGCTAGCTAGCAACTATACTTTGATCTGCGAAAGAATATGGACGCATTCCCTCATGTCCCGCCGGGTTTTCGTTTCCACCCTACTGATGAGGAACTCGTGGATTACTACCTTAGGAAGAAGGTAGCATTGAAGAAGATAGACTTGGATGTCATAAAAGATATTGATTTGTACAAAATTGAGCCTTGGGACCTAAAAGGTAATCACGATTTACTCCACTTATCCTACAAGCTTGCTGCTTACCTCTGACCCGTTACTGAAGTAGGAGTAGCTAATTAACCGACATCTCCAAAATGATTCTCAAACAGAACAATGCAAGATTGGAAACGAAGAGCACAACGAGTGGTATTTCTTCAGCCATAAGGACAAGAAATACCCGACAGGCACTCGCACCAACAGAGCGACCACTGCCGGTTTCTGGAAGGCCACCGGGAGGGACAAGCCGATCTATGTCAAGAACTGCCTTGTTGGGATGAGGAAGACGCTGGTTTTCTACAGGGGCCGGGCTCCCAACGGGCAGAAGTCGGACTGGATCATGCACGAGTATCGCTTGGAGACCAACGAATACGGAACTCCCCAAGTAAGTTGTAGTACAGGTCCATGCATGCTAGAGAGGATTCAGACTTCAGACAGATTTGCTAACATGCTCCATGTGCATGTCATTCTATATATTCAGGAGGAAGGATGGGTGGTCTGCAGGGTGTTCAAGAAAAGAGTCGCAACGGTGCAAAGGGCGGCCGTCGACGGCGGCGACTCGCCTTTCTGGTTCAATGAGCACGTCGCGTTCATGGCGCCGGCGCCAGGCCTCGACTCGCACTACCATGGCCATCGCCAGAACCAACCTTGCAAGCTGGAGGTAGAGTACCACCACCACCTCCTTCCTCAGGATGCGGCGCCCTTCCTTCACCTCCCACGGCTGGAGAGCCCCAAGCTTGCGGCCGCCGACATCATCGGCGTCGCTGCGGCGTCACCCGCTCTCCAGCCATACGGTCACACAACGGCGCAGCAGCTGCAGCTGCAGATCGAGCCGGTCTACGTGACGGCCGATGCGTCAGCAGCAGATTGGAGGAATGTCGACAAGCTGGTAGCATCTCAGTTCGGCCACGGCGACTCGGGTCCGAAGGAGACCAGCTACTCCAATCCGGCGCAGGTGTTTCAGTTCGAGAGGACGAAGCAGGAGGATACCCTGGATTACGTATCCACGTCTGCCCCCTGCGGAGGGGAGGATGATTTGTGGAAATAGCTGCATGAATAATGATGCAAATACATACTAACATATACGCCATTGTATATAGCCTAATAACATTGCGGTGTGAATAGCTAGCATTATCTTGGTGTAGAATATGTACGGTGACTATGAATCCTCCCGAGCGTATATAAGGGGGTCGGGTCTATATATATAGCTCAGGCCAGTGGTCTGTCTAACACCCCCCGCAGTCACAACGGGAGGGGAACGGACACAGAGACTGGACCGAAAACTAGTGAACAAAGACGTGGACAGGCCTTTGATCATTATATCAGCAAGCTGATGTGCCGATGGTACATGGAGCACCCGAATATATCATAATGCTACCTTGTCACGAACAAAATAGATATCGATCTCGATGTGCTTGGTGCGTTGGTGATGGACCGGGTTGGCGGTTATGTAAACGTCACTGACATTGTCGCAGTAGATGACGGTCACGGTGGAGAGGGGTGCACAGAGCTCCTGGAGAAGATGGCGAAGCCAGCAGCACTCGGCGACGGCGTAGGCGACGGCGCGGTACTCGGCTTCAGCGCTGGAGCAGGACACTGTAGTCTGGCGTTTTGAGGACCAGGATACGAGAGTGTCACCGAGATAAACGCAGTAGCCGGACGTAGAGCATCGAGAGTCGGGGCAGCCTGCCCAGTCCGCGTCGGAGTACGCAGTGAGGGAGTCAATGGGGCTAGAGCTGAGATGCAGCCCACTGGAGAGAGTGTTCTTCACGTAGCGTAGAATACGCTTGAGCAGCGCGAGGTGAGATTCGCGCGGAGCGTGCATGAAGAGGCACACTTGCTGGACAGCGTACGTGAGGTCGGGTCGGGTGAGTGTGAGGTATTGGAGAGCCCCGGCAAGACTCCGATAGTGAGAGGGATCGACAACAAGGGCGCCATCGGCGGTGGAGTGTTTGGCTCGAGTGTCGACTGGGGTGGCCGTAGGGTGACAGTCGGCCATGCCCGCACGCTGGAGGAGGTCGATGGCGTACTGGCGTTGGGAAAGGAAGAGACCATGGATGAAACGGGTTACGGAGATGCCAAGGAAATGGTGGAGAGGACCAAGATCGGTCATGGCGAACTTAGAGTGGAGTCGGACCATGATTTGGTTGAGGAGAGATGTCGAAGACGCTGTGAGGATAATGTCATCGATATAGAGAAGTAGATAGGCAGTGGCGGAGCCGATATGGAAAGTGAACAGACCACGAAGCCGATGTGCCGAAGATAGGCAGCAAAGCGCTGGTACCAGGCACGAGGGGCTTGTTTGAGGCCGTAAGAGAGCGTTGAAGGAGACAGACGTTGTCGGGCCGAGAAGGGTCGACGAAGCCTGGGGGTGCTGGCAGTAGACTGTTTCCGTCAGGTGGCCGTGAAGAAAGGCGTTCTTCACGTCTAGTTGATGGATTGGCCAGAAGCGAGAGGCAGCCAAGGTGAGGATGACTCGGATGGTGGCGGGTTTGACAACGAGACTGAAGGTCTCGTCGTAGTCGACACCGGGTCGTTGGGAGAAACCCCGGACTACTCAGCGAGCCTTATGACGGGCAAGGGAACCATCGGCGTGGAATTTGTGTTTGAAAATCCACTTACCGGTCACAATGTTGGCGCCGGGAGGTCGGAAAACGAGGCGCCAGGTCTGGTTGTTCATCAGGGCCTTGTACTCGTCGGCCATGGCCGCGTGCCACTGACGGTCGGCCAGGGCTAAGCGAGAAGTCGCCAGGATGGGTGAGATAGAGTTGTAGACGATGGAGAGACCGTAGCGCGGAGTGGGGCGGAGAGACCCTGTCTGGGAGCGGTTGACCATGTGAGAGGTGGAGGGAACTAGAGCTGATAGGGGTGCGGGAGTAATGGGAAGAACTGGTCAAGTGGGGGTGTCATCGGCTCCGAGTCGGCGACTGTAGACAAGAGAAAAAAGGAGGAATTAGATCGGCCTGAGCCGATAAGGTCGGGTGGGCCGAGTATTCCGATCGGTCCGATAGAGATGGATCAGCCGATAGGGTGGGGAGAGCCGATAGGGTGGGGGAGCCGATGGAAAGTGAGGAGCCGATGGAAGTGGGGTGTCCGATGGAGAAAGAACAGTATCGGACGATAAAGGTGGGTCCGATGGGGGTCCGATGGTGGGGACATCGGACTGAGTAGTGGTGGGATATGTGACGGGTAAATCCTCAGCAGCGGCCGATGAGAGGGCAGATGGAGAGGGCAGTCGGGGAGACCTGGTCGGCACGGTGTTGGTGAGGAGAAAGTCAAGATCACTAGAGGAGGATCTCCGATAAAGGAGACTGAAGGGAAAGCATGTCTCGTCAAAAATGACGCTCTAAGGGTGCTGTGGTTGGAGTGTCATCTGGTTGAGGGCAGCGATGAGGCCAGCCTGGTTCCAAGAGGGAACCGACTGGGTGGTTGGGGTCGGTAACATCGACTGAGGCGACAGAACGGGAGCCGATGCCAGGTGAGCCTGGGGATGGGCGCTGATAACTCTGGGTTGCCAGCCGATGGGGCTGCGTGGCTGGGGCTGGGGCGCCCAGGGGTTGTAGAAGAGGCCCGGACCCGTGGGACCGGCAGGGTGGGTAGGGACCGAGGTAGGTCGTGGTGGTGTCGGACCCTGCTAGGTCCTGCCTTTGCCTTTGTCCTTGCCTTTCCCGGTACGGGCTGTGTTGCTGTGGCCGGAGCCATGGCCACTAGGACCGCGGGAGGAAGAGGTAGCGCAAGAAGCTCGGCAGCCATTATCGGTTATGGCAAGAAGAGCGGTGTGGGCCACTGTCTTCTCATCATTGGCCAGACGGAGTTCTTTAAGAACTAGCATGTCATGAGCCCGGGCGAACGATGGAAGAGGTGTGGCGTTGGCAATGTCATCGGCGATGTCTGACGTCCCGGAGAGCAGCAACCTTGACTTTGAGGCGCTGACAGTACGAGGAGACAGAGGAGTCGCCTTGTAACATGGAGTGGAACTCGTTGAGGAGGAAGATGGCGCGAGGCTGCTTGTTGGCCAAGAAGATCCGCTCGATGGCCACCCAGAGGTCCTGGGCGGTGGGGTCGGTATCGTCCATTGCGAGGTCGAGGATAGAGTCGTCGACCGAGCCAAGCAGCCAGCTGCGCACGCAGCACTCGGCGATGTCCCACTGAGGATCATCGGGGCGAGGTGGAGCGGAGCCATCAATATGGGACCGGAGGCCGAATTTTCCATAGAGGGATTTGAAGAAGAAAACCCACTAGGAATAATTGGCGTTAAGGTCAAGGGAGATAGGAACATGAGATTTCACATTCACAGTAGCGTAGGGAGAGGAGAAGATCGGCGAGGTGGTGCCCGAGGTGTGGTCTGAGGCACCGAGGGCCGGAGCAGATTCGGCGACTGGGAGAGTGCCAGAGCTGAGAGTGGACTCGGTGGCCATGACAGGAGAACGGGAGCAAAGAGCCGATGGGAGGGGGAAGCCGATGAAGAGTGGTTGGCCGATGGGGAGTAGGCAACAGAGTAGGTGAGGAGTGGCCAGCCGATGAGGAGTGGTTGGCCGATAGGGAGTAGGCAGCGGAGTAGGTGAGGAGTGGCCAGCTGATGAGGAGTGGTTGACCGATGGGGAGTAGGCAGCGGAGTAAGTGAGGACAGAGTGGGTGGTCAGAGAGTGGTTGGGTCACGGACGTGCGAGGATTCATGTCCGTGAAGAGAAGATTCATGTCCGTGGACTCGTGGAGGCCAAGGAGTGGGGCGGACGCAAAAAAAGGCAGGGAGTGGCCGGACGCGAAGAGAATATGTTCGCGTCCGGGAGGCAGGGATTCATGTCCGTGGACACGTGGACACGTTGGACTGGCTCGGACGTGAAGGGAGAAGGTTCGTGTCTGAGAGCCGTTAAGCGTGTCGAAAAGGGCGAGAATCGAGGGAGGTTTCCAGCCGATGGAGGGCTGGACAAGCCCAGCCGATGGAGACGACGAGCGCGGAGGTGCGCCGGCGTCAGAGAAGGAGAGATGCACGAAACAAGAGGAAGAGCGGAGACGGATGCGAGGCGGGACGAGGTGGGGCGGAGAAAAGGTGAATGCGGGAGAGACGGGGAGAAGAAGAAATGGAGACGAGAGAGCGAGGAGAGTACCGGGAAGAGAGTCAGCGACGGGAAGAAGACGTCGACGACGAGAAGGAAAGGGTTGGCTCGCCGGAGGGAGAAGCTAGCGCGCCGGGATGTCTAGACTTGTTCTGATACCATGTAGAATATATACAATGACTATAAATCCCCCGAGCGTATACAAGGAGGTCGGGTATATATATATATATACAGCCTAACCAGTGGTCTGTTACTGTCTAACAGTAATTACCGACTGCCCATCTATATACTAATTAATAAAGTCTAACCGAAGTGGTTATACTTGTATGCATGATTTGCCACGAAATCTTCCGTGTTTGAACTCTGAAGTCCATAAGGAGTTAAGGTTCCTGACTAGAAAATTTGTCAGCTGTAACAAGCGACAGCCTGATGGACAGCATCTATTATCTACATGTCGCAATATCTCTTTTATACGGGAATGCTAGGGGACGGGATCCCGTCCCCCGTGCGGTATCGTCTCCGATTGCGAGCGCTCAGTCATCGACAAGCAATCAAAAGCGCCAGTCATCTACGGCGGAACGGTGGCAAGCAGCAACACGTGCCTGTCCGCCGACGGCAAAGCTGCGCACACCTTGGCAAGCAAACAGGAAGGAGAGCAAGCTGATGGCATCTGTCATGAGTAACGTTCGCTGGCCCTTCTTCTGTTCTATTTGTTTCAGTGCTTGCATGTCGTCATGGTGCTCGTCGAACTGTTACCGGACAAGTATTTGCTGGTTTTGATGGATACTAGCAGTTACCTGATATTAATAGGTATTAAAATCTGATACTTAATTGGTATTGTCATATTCAAATGAGATTTCGTGATATAGAAATCCTCATACTAGAAAGTGGGTGTATCTTGATGCACCCATTAATTATAGCCCGTTGCATATGGTTTAAGGTATATACAATTTTTATTCTAAAAATTCTAAAGGTTATGATTTTTAACAGTATCTTTATAGATCATTTGCAGATAATCTTCCTTACCTTAATATACCCACCAAACAAACTTGGTTGCTCAAAAGAGAATATGTTATGCTGTCTTGTTGAATGTAGAAAATAATGTATATAAAATATCCAGATGTTAATCAAATTCCATTTTTTGTCACTTTAGTAAATTTTAGTCTGTTTATCCTGTACTTTAATTCAGTTTTAATTTCGATGTAGTGTCTATTGTAAATACAATTAAATTATTGTGTAAAATGAAATTTCAATAGAATAAAATAGGAATCTGTGTCCCATTATGAAAAAAGTTCTATTTTACTCCCCTGTACTATTTTGTGGGATCACTTTACACTTTAAACACTTTTTTCCTCATTTTATCCTTATAATATGAAAAATGGTTCACTTCATTCCTTAATACCATTTCTCTTTATACAATCCATATTGCAAGCTAAACTTCTTAGAGTCATAGATGGCACCATTATCAAATTTCCAAAATATTTTCATGCAAACTTTAAAATCTCGATGTTTAAATTAGTCTTAGGTGCTTTCAACCTAGTTAAACAATGATATTATAAAATAAATTAAGAGGTGAGTTTATACCATCCTACTAATTTTCAGTGTAAAATATCCCTTATAAGAGAGAAAATATCTTAGGAGAATAAAGTGAAATGTTCTATTTACGGCTTATTTTTTAGTGGTAGGCAAGATGCCCATGATGATTTTGCCAATATCAAAATATAACGGCCTAGTTTTTTAAAGGTGTTTATAAGTGTAGAGTGTGCATAAGCAATTGCGTATACTGTATAAAAAACCCAAAAAAATAATTTAAGATGTTAAGTGATCTATTTTATTAAAATAGTTTAAGAGAGTGCTCCTGTTATTGAGGATATAGTGCCACCAGTCAATACGCCCTTCCTCATGTGACACGTCCAGGGCTGGCCCTCCTCTGATCCAATACACGCGTCACTCATCAACAAATGAAAGTTCTTAAATTTAGATTAGCCCAGGTGTAATTTTAATCATTTAGTCTTTCATAATTTTTTATTTATAAACCTATATTAAAATATTTATAGAAATATATTTTTCTTCAAAAATTTACAGATCTATGCCCACAATGTCCTTTGGTAGGTTTTTTTATAGTATAAAAATGTCCTTTAGAGGGCGTGAAATCAAACATATCAAACACCAATTGAAACAAGGGCCAACAGGAGGTTAGAAATTTTACAGACGACCTCCTTTCCACCTTAGTTGATGATCTTTTTTCTCGTGGCAAGGATCATCTATAAAATGCCATGTCAGGATGTATAAGAGAAGAGGAGCAGCTATTTTTACAGGTGACCCCATTGCTGTCTTCTGCTACGGTTTTTTTTTCACCCCAGGGACTACGTGCAAAATTGTTAGACCCACCCGTAAGAGGGGAGGGGTGCAAAATTATTCGATGCCAGTTTATGACGTCTCAAAACCCTAACACTTATGGGTCGAGATTGTTTCAATGTTCAAATTATTCTCATAAGATATAGATAGTATGTTTCTTTTTTTTAATTGTTTCATATCACAACATTTTTTTAACTAATACTTTCTTTTGCCAAATCCACTAAAGAATATGTAGCTTCATTCAATGAATTGATACAGAAAATCCAATACTTGATCTCAATCATTGGTTCTCTAAGGTTTGTTAGTTTTCCCCTCAGAATCATACGGATAGTACATAACAAGAAAGGAAAAGTATAAATAATGTCGGAGAGCCAAATGGTTAGACTGGAAGTTGCAACCTCTTCTATTACTTTTATGGTAGAATTGTCCTAAGTGCGCTTACGGTGATTGTTTCTAGATGGTGAGGTCAATAAGTGATAATATTTTTAGTAGAAGGTTCAAACATTTTTGACGATTTTTATAAGTTTGCTATACATCTCTTTAATTTGTTTTAATTTTGTTATCAACTTGACTACAATAGCTATGTATGCACTTTTTTTCCATAGAACCACCAACAAGTTACGAATTCAAACAATAAATAAATATGAAAAAATATTATATAATTCTACAAGAATCATATAGCCTAAAATAATTGAACAATACATGTAAGTGAGGAGTCTAGCAAAGTGTGATTACAAGTGAACAATAGATAATGATCTCCATAATTTTTAAATAGTCATCCGTACCATGTTTTCTATTGTATTATTTATATTACGTATATATTTTATCTATACCATATAAACCTAAGTATTTTTTGCCATTATTATCTAAATAATATCCACATATAAACATATTAATCACTGTTTATAAAATTATCATGCCCCTCTCCTTCTATAGGTGATTGTACAGGTATCTCCTAAGAACGAAAAAAATATCCAAGCTCTAAGGGGTCGTCTAAAAAACAACAATCACCCTTCTCCCTTGTGCACTCTGTGCGATATGTTTTATAGGAGGTTCCTTATCGCAGGAAAACGTTATAAGTTACGACGGTAAGAAGGAGGTTTCTTGTAAAATTTTTAGCACCCTATGGGCCTACTGTTAATGTAACCAATAGAGTATTTTATTTGTGGGATTTCATATTGTGGCGTCGAACCGTCGATGCCTTTCTGGTGGCTTGCATTCCTCGAATGCCATGGAGACACATGTCAACAATTTTGAGGTGGTCGAATTAACCAATCAGCTGGCGGCACATCCGCCAGCTTTAGATTAACTGATGATGCACATGTATGTACCTTAATTTTCTGGGACGGGAAGTTTACCGGCAGAGACGAGCTAGAATACAATAATTACCATACAGAAGAATGAAAATATTTAAACCTAAACAGACCGGAAGGAAGAAAATACACCTGAACAAACCTAATTAGTATTCCGTCTATGTAACTCTATACCTCATATTTCTAAAACCCCTTAGTAGGATGAAGCAAATTATAATATGTGTAGGGATCCAAGCGTTTTGATCTAAACCTATCACCAGGCATGTGTTGAGGGCTTCAGCCTTTAGCATGAGTTTGCAATAGGGAGAGAGTAAGGGCGGAGAGATCCAAAACCCACCGACTGTCACGACTTTGCCATGTGTTGGGTGGCACATTATATTTGGCGAAGCGAAGTTATGCTCACACACTTGCAAAGTGACATGCTCACAAGTCGTATCGCCTCACTGTTTAGCTTAAACCCATGCCATCCCGTGTATGGAGAGTCCTAGGCAGAGAAGGGAAGAAGAGTAGGAGACCGGGCTGCCACCAACGTGTGAATGACATGAGATTTTGGGTTGGCATGTAAATTTGGGCCATTGTAACCAATTTTAGGTTGTAGGACCTGAATTCAGGCAAAGCAGTATGTAAGTTTGGGACGTTCAACATTAAAACATGTTTGTTAGGTCCAAAGCATCGGCCTAAAGAACAATCTACCTCGTGGTTGTGGATGGGCAATGTACAATTTGTATATTCACAGTATCCAAGTGTGAATTCTAGTAAACATACAACTTTGACTGTTGACCTCGTGGGTGCCATTCTTTTGTGCATTTTTTTACCCGAGGGTAGCTTAGAGCACGGGATCCCATGAGCATGAGATAGTTAATGAATCCAACAAATGAAATAGGTATTTCTAGTGCACTAGGCTTCCGTTGTGTCATCGCCGCCGTCTCTATACTACCGCATGTAGCCAAAGCAGCTGTGGTAGCCCTACTAAGTTTCTCGGTATCGCACACCTCCATACGTGATAGCTTACCGATGCTGCCTTCACGATACCACATCTAGCCGGAGCAGCTATGGTGTCTTAGTAGGTGCACTATACCACACTGACACTGCCTTCGCACTACCATATCTAGGCAGAGCAGCTATGATGTCTTTGCTAGGTTTCTCGGTATCTTGTGCCTCCGTGCGCGATACCTCACCGACGCCAGCTCCGCGATGCCGCACCTAGCCACACCGCCGCCTCTTGTTGATAGTTTCTCCTCGGTCATCGCACTTAATGCCTTCATTGGCAGGGGCCAATAGCATCAACACCTAGTTCCTTGTTGGTATTGTAGCCTCCTGACCGACCACTTTCTCCATCGATAGGATGTTCTCTTTTATAGACTTCCAAAAAAATGCTCGGCCCTTGAAGTTCTATCAAAAAATTTGTTTCTATTGATCAGATTTGGTTGTGCCTGTCATGTGCTCGATGAAATATCTGATAAAATATGAGATATTTTTGTTTGCTGTTTCAATTGGCATAGAGGTTGAGTATGGACTCCTCAATTGGTTCTGCGGAAAGAAGGATGGAAGAGATAACAAATAAGGAGAATGATGTTTTTGCTGAATAAAGTATGGAAGAAGTGCTAAATGAGGAGAATGATAGTTCTGATGAAAGAAGCATGGAAGTGGTACTAAATAAGGAGATGATGGGCTGAGGGAAGCACTAATTGAAGTTGGTTTAGTTACATGTGCCATGAACATTGCTTAGATTGATGCTAGGGATGGATTTGAAATAGAAGATAGGTCTGAAAAAGAATATGAAGAAACCAAAGTGGAGTGGGTCCAATCATAGCTTGTGATGCCTTGTGTTGGTATTGAGTTATTTTCAAAGAAAGTGGCTCAAGATTACTACAATTGTTATACAAAAGTTAGGATTTTCGAACAAAGATTTCAAGTTGTAAAAAAAGCAATGTCACCTAAGATTACAACAGATATGAGTTTGCTTGCTACTACAAGTGCACAAGCAAGAAGAAAAATGCAAAGTCGAGTGCTAGTAGCAGATAAGGAAGTGCAACAGTTTGTGAAAAACATGTTGCAAAGCAAGAATGGTTATTGTTAAAAAGGATAACAAGTAGGTGATGACTATAGTGGATTTAGAGCACAACTATCCTTCTTTGAGCCCCTCTGTGCTTAGGTTTCTAAGATTCCATCGTAATGTGTCAGAGGAAAACCATGAGCTAATTGAATTACTTCACAACAACAACATCCCTAGTCACAAAATCATGTTTGTCCAATCTGACTTGCATGGTACCATGCGCAACATCATGTTCACAAAGAAAGATGTTAGCAACCTGAGGACGTCCATGAGGAAGGAGATTACTAGCAATGGAGACATGGCTGAAACCATCAAGTATTTCCAAGAATCACAAGAAGAAGACCCATTGTTTTTTATAGCATGGAGTGACTCAAATGGTACAGTTGGTAGCTTATATTGGGTGGATGGAGCCTCAAAATTAACCTGCAAAAAATTTGGTGATTGTATCGTCTTCGACGCAACATACTGTACCAATAGGTATAACCTCCCCTTTGCTCCGATCATTGGTGTAAGCAACCATGGACAAACTACGCTTTTCAGGTGTGCATGCTTGAAATATGAAAAGGTTCAAACTTTTGAATTGGTATTTGAAACCTTCTTGAAAGCAATGGATGTGAAAGCGCCGCAATGCATCATGACTGATCAGGACAAGGCAATGGAGTGTGCAATTGCAAATGTGCTACCAAACACCGTTCATACACGCTGTATGTGGCATTTGTAGAGGAATGCTAGCACCAACCTTGGTGCACTGTTGAACCAAAAAGAAGGGTTTGAATCTGACATGAAGTCATGTATTGATGCCTTATTCAATAAATAAGAATTTGATGCAAATTGGGCTACGATGATTGTTATACATAGATTGCAGGAGAACAAGACATGCAAAACCTATATAATAACATAAAGAAGTGGGTTCCCTATTTTTTCGTGGATTGCTTCATCCCTTTCATGAGGGCCTCCCAATGGAGTGAGAGCATGAACAATTTGTTGAAGAACTTTACGCACTTGGCAAATTCAATCAGGAACTTCATCATGCAGTATGAGAAATTGGCCTAATCTTATCTCGATAAGATGACAATCAATGCTACATAACAATCCAAACAAACCCAATAATGTGGTCTGATTATCCGATGGAAGAACATGCTTCAAAGTTCTATACAATATGATATTTGAGAAGTTTCAGGAGATGTTGTACAATAGTACAAAATACAAAACAATTGATAGGCCAGATCCTGGCTCATATTTTGTGTAGCTAATTTGGAAGAGGATAGCAAAAAAATATTGGTTCATTATGACCTGTGCGCTTAAACCTATGGTTGTATCCGCAAGAAATTTCAGAGGGACAAAATACTATGTGGTCATGTTCTAAAAATGATGACAATTGAATATTTATGTGGTAATAGAAAGGTACCTCTGTGATCGTTAGACGCTCAAAGGATCTGAACACACGCTTCGAGGGATCTTGTACCAACAAAAATTGATGAGGTGTCAAGTAGGAAGATGAGGTACATCTAGCTCTGTAAGAAATCAGTAACAGTTGTGGCTGAAGCCTATAAAACAAAACAAGGATATGAGCTAGCGATAAAGATGATCGATGATTTGGTAGAAAAACTAGTAGTGATAAACTAGACACCACAAGTTGATTAGCTTCCTTGTCTCAACAGCACATCAAATATGGATACTAGCAAAGACCCCTCTATTGCAGAGAGTAGCATCGCAATGCCCAAGGATCCTAAGAAGAAGGTTTCAAAGGGTAGACCTATGAACTCGATTATAAAGAAATATGTGCTTGATTATACAAGCGGCTCAGCGAGCCATAAAAAGAAAAGGCTTGATGATAGCAGTGGTTCAGCGAGCCGTAAAAAGAAAAAGCTTGATGATAGTAGCAGTTCAGCGAGCCATAAAAAGAAGCTATCGACTAACAATCATGCCTTGACATGCTAATATGAGGTGAAAAATAACAACTACCTTAATAAATCTACTTCCTTTTTTACATTTGTGAAAACATTATATTTTTCATTGATACTTTATTTTTTTGTTTGCAAGCAAATTGAAGATATTCCTACAAACAAAAAATTGAGTATGTAATCTTCAAAAAGCCATTTAAACTTTTTTTGTGGAGTGGTTCTGGCCCCTCTCTTAGTGGGGCGAAGTCACCCTCGAGGATATTCTCCGAGGAACCATCCAGAGGGCACTGAATCTTGTCATGCCGAAGTCTGGATGCCTCTAGGTGGCCATGCTAGAGGTGAGATTTTGAGAGCGATCAGAATTGTATCTACAATGACAAGACAGGGGCATTCAAGGCTCCCACCTACCTGGTTGACTAGCTCTAGGTAGGCATGATGAATGAGTGATAGTCGAGGCT